>CM065474.1:9876861-10500509 GCA_032872505.1 Leptopilina syphax | reverse complement strand
GATCTCAATCTGAATACGATGAAATAATTGATTTGTCATGTGATCACAGCGTAAATTTAATCTTAGATCGCAATTATTCTAAATGCCCCAACGAACTTGAAGAAATGAAAAAAACAAAAATTAGTGAGACTGATGTGACAATGTATGATCTCCTGACTATGTCACATAGACGACTTTCTATTTTGATGCGAAATGACAATTTTCTCGACTTTATAAATTCATTTGATTTTAAAACTTCATTTCCGAACTTTGCCCGTCGATTTGAAGTGCGTGTAAATAAAGCAGAACTTGAGAAGCGATTAATAGAATTAAGTTACAACTATTTTCGAACTATAGTAAAATTTCAATTACCCATTCTCATTTTAAACGAAATTATATCGTACATTGACACTGCAGATTTACATCGATTTGTAATCGCATCACCAATTAAATCAGAAATGAAAAAAGCGGTGCAATTCCATTGTTCCGAATAGACTTAAAGTTTAATTCACATTTCTAATTTTCGAATCTAGAACAATGCATTTATTTCGATCAGTTTATATTTGATGTAATATAAAAAGTTTTTGTATCAGTTTATGTACTGAAATTTATAATTTGTGACAATATAGATTTAAAATAATTATTGTTAATTGTAACAAACAGTAAAATACATAAATATGTTTAAGTTAGAGTAATAAAAATGTAACTAATGTATAATTAACTGGGATATTTGTACCTGATAAGTTAAAGCATTTAAAAAAGCAATGCAAATCTTAACAATTTTATAAAATTTATAAATTTTACACATATTCAGTATCATGATCGGAAAGAAGGAATTGATTAAAATTTAAATAATGTATCTGCTAAATAACAAAAAATTAATTGTTAAATTATTTTTGTACTTAATATTCCTTTGCATTCAGTTATTGTCTATTTTCGAATAAGAATAGGACCTCTTAGAACAAATGAAACTTTTTCTTCTTCTGCATTTCTGAAAATTTTTAATTATCGAACTTATTTAATTATAAAAATTTTATAATATTAGTAATATCAATGAATGTAATAAAAAAATATAAATTAATTAACACTGTTTGACAGTAAAAATTACTTTAAATCGGACCGATCCTAACGTGTTCATTTTGAGAAGCTAAAAAAATGGTATATGTACTATTTTCATAAAATTCAATTTAAAACCTGCTGTAATTCAATTATTTAAAAAAAATTCAATTTGAAACCGTATGAAAGTCAAACATTTTATAAAAATACAATTTAAAATCTTGTAAGATTTAATAAATTACATAGAACTTGTAATAACTGCAACTTTTCCAGAATCAATTATTTCCAAAAAAATTCTATTTAAAAGCTCCTGAAATTCAATTATTTTCAAAAAAATCCAATTTTGAACTATTTTTTATTAATTATAGAATAAATAAATAATTTACTCAATAATTATTTATAAAAAATAGTTAAAATTATGCTTGTTGGATGCGGGATTTGGTAAGCTTTACGATGAATTTATTTTTTAAATTTTCTTCGAAAATATTGATATTGGAGGAATAAATAAACATCAATTCGACAATAAATAAATTTATGATACGAAAACAAAAAAACGGCATTTTATTTCTTTTCGGGCATTGAAAGTACACGTATTAAGCTTAAGTTTAAAGAAAAAAAATTTTTTATAAGTCGTTTTTAAAAAAAAAAGTCAAAAATATTTTTAATTTTGAAAAAATTAAGTTAAATTTTGAATTTAAAAAAAATGTTTGCACTATTCGAAAGAGGAGGAAAAAACCTTTCGAAAACATATAGGTCAAAATTTTGTTCACTCTACTGTATTTTAGCTACAGCTGCTAATAAAATCCACTTTTTACACATATTAATAATTATTACTGTAGGTATTATTATTATTATTATCATCATCATCATCTTATTTAGTATAGGTCGTAATAATCTATTCTAATGGAAATAAATAAAAACTTACCGTATTTTCACAATGATTTAAAAATTATTTCTTATTGTATATAACACTTCTCCACACGATTTATTTTTTTTTTGAATTTTTCAACCAATACCTACCGATTTATAATTAAGTTACCATAGATAAAATTTAGTCCTCCACACTGGATCAGTTTTTGTTGATGAAAACCTATTTTGTAAACTTCAAACAAATTTTTAGTTCTTTAAAAATTAAAAAATATTCTACATATTTTTACTTTATAACAGCTGCCTTCAGATTTTTATACTGAAAAAATTGTTTTGCGACATAGTATGAAGAATAATTTTTGAAAGATATGAAAACTATTCAGTTTTTTAAAGAATTTTAATTAAAAATTTTTTAAATAATTGAATTTTAAGTGAAAATATAATAAAAAAAATTCTGAAAATTACTTTTTAGAAATAATTTCTTAATAGATTTCAAAAGTAATTTTCATTTTGATTTTTCTTTATATTTTTTAAAATCCAATTATTTTAAAAATTTGCAATTAAAACTTTTAAAAATTTAATTTTCAATAATTTTAACTACATAAAAAAATCGATTATTTTCAATAAAATTTAACATCATTTTAATTATTCGAAAGCTTTTTTTAATTATATTTCTCGAAAATTTAATTTAATATTTTTAAAAAACTAACTTTCCGGTAAATTTCAATTTAAACTATTTAAAATTTACTTTTTCGAAAAAATTCAATTTGAAACTTTTGAAATCAAATTATTTATAAAAAAAATTTGCGAATGCAACTCTTGCAGAATTTAATTAATTTTTTGAATTTGCAAGTAAAATTATTCTCTAAATACTAAATAATTTTTTTGTTAATAAGAATTAAGAACGAAGTTTTTCAAGAATTGAAGTCTTGAAAATAAATTCAATTCCATATTCTGAATCAATTATTATTGTTTGAAATAAAAAGAACTTAAGGTTTTTTTAATTAAAATTGATGATTTTAGAGTTTATAAGTGAAATAAAAAACTTCAAAAAGAATTGAATCTTGTTCATGTTTTCAAAATTTGCTGGACACCAAAATTCAGAATTTTTAAATTTAAATATTTTTTCAGTTCTTTTTATAAAATTTTGCCAGATTTACCTAAAAATTTTTACTTCTCCCTGACTTGTGGCAACCCTGAATTTTTATTTAAAAAAAAAATTTATGATTAAAACTCTCGTACACTTGAACCAATTTTTATATATTAAAAAATTTTTAATTATAGCTCCTTTTTTCAATTTCAGTAAATTATTATTTGTATTTCAAATAAACAGCAATATATAAAATATCAAGTATTTAATTTCACTACTATCTAAAGAAATAAAAAAAGTTTGATTCATCGATTTTCAAGTCATTACAAAATTAATCGAAAAATCATTTAAAACAGTTGAAAACTCTGGGTTTCATATGAAACCAAATATTTTTCGAGATATTTAAATAATTAAAAAAAAATAACTTGTAATTTAACTCTTCTCTTCAATTGTACTTAATTCGTTAACTATATATAATAAAATAACAGGCTTCGTACTCGAAAATTAATTTTAAAAAAATAGCAAAAAGTAACTTTATAAGACCGAAGAAAGAAGTAAAAAATATATCGAAAAATTAAATTTGACTACTCAATTATTTCATAATTTCTAAATTAAATTACTTATTCAAAAATAGAATAATTTTATTTAAATAAATGTTTAAATATCTATTTATTTTTACGCAGAATTAAAATATTTCAAGTGATTTCAATTTAAAGCCTTTTTTAAATTTAAATATTTAACTAAAAATTACAACTGTAATTCTGCTAAAATTCAATCATTTTTTGATACAATTTCTGAATAAAATGATTCAAAAACTTAATCATTTTATTTCAATTTAAGAATTTTAATTTAAAAATAAATTTAAAACTATATGAAAAAATGTGGGACTAAATAACTAACAAAAATTTTAATATTATTACAATTTTACAAAAATTAAAATTTTCAAGGATTTCAGTTTAAAAATCTTTTAAAATTTAATTATTTCTAACAATTCACATTATAACGCTTCTAATATTCAATTATTTATATATACAAAAATAAATAATTTTTTTCTGAATAGTTGAATATTTCTTAAAATTGAATTCTTATAAATTTTTTTAAAAAATTTATTTAAACTTTATCAAGAAAAATTAATCCCTCAGAATTAGATAAAAGTATGAAAAATTCAGATTTTTAAAAATTATAAATTGAAACCTTTTCAAAATTCAATTATTTCTAAAAATTCAGGCTTTAATGCTTTCAATACTTAATTATTATCTAAAACTTGTATCTGAAATTTATTTTTAAATCAATTTTTATTAGTAAATTCTACGAGAATTTAATTATTCAAATACAAAAATAAATAATTTATTGAATAATTGAAAGATTCTGTAAATTGAATTCTCACAAAGAATTTTGCCAACTAATTTTTAAATAATTGAATTCTTTCGACGAATTTTAATTAAATTTTAAAGAATAATTACTTCATGAATAATTACATTTTTCAAGGAATTCGATTAAAATTATATTAAAAATAATTGAAATTAAATTGAAATAAATACATTATTTAAACAATTAAATTCCTGTGAAAACTTTATTATTTATGAAAATAATTGACTTTTTCTGTCGATTTTGATAAAATTTTATTTAAATAATAATTGTCGTCTTTTGGAAAATTTTATTAAAATATTAGATATTGAAAATATTTTGATAAATTATTGAAATTTATTGAATTTTTACGAAAAATTTTATAAAAATTTTTTAAAAGTAATTGAACTCCTACGTAGAATTTTATTCAAATTTTTGAAAAAATTGAATTTCAATTATTCATACAGATAATTGTCATTTTCACAAAAATTAAAAAAAAAAATTTTTAAATAATTGAATTTTGGAGATGAATTTTATTATTTTTAAAGATAATTGATATTTTTACAAGAATTTTTTTTTAAATTTATGAAAATTTATTGAACTTTGAAGAAGAATTTAATTATTTTTTAATATGATTGACATTTTGACAAGAATTTTATTAGAATGTTTGAAAATAATTGAATTTCGGAGAATAATTTTATTATTTATAAAGATAATTGTAATTTTGACAAGAATTTAAAAAAATTATTGAAAATAATTTAATTTTGGAGATGAATTTTATTATTTTTAAAGATAATTGATATTTTTTTAAAATTTATGAAAATAATTGAATTTTGGAGAAGAATTTAATTATTTTCAAAGATGATTGACATTTTGACAAGAATTTTATTAAAATGTTTGAAAATAATTAAATTTCGGAGCAGAATATTATTAATTATAAAGATAATTGAATTTTTTTTAATTTTGAACATAATTAAAGTTCTGCGAAGAATTTCATTAAAAATTTTTAAAAATAATTAAATTCATTCAATAAGTTTTATTAAAAATGTATGGAGAATAATTATTAAATTCTAATAAACAATTTGTAACAAAAAATTTAAAAATAATAAAATGTTTAAGTATAATTACATTTTAAAAATAATGAAATCCTTGTAAAAAATTGTGTTATTTATGAAAATAATTGAATTTATTATTGCGAAGAATTTTATTAATTTTGAAAATAATTGAATTCTTGCGACGAGTTTTAATAAAATTGTTAAAAATAATTACATTTTTCGAAAAATTCGATTAAAATTGTTTTCAAAATAATAGAAAAAACAGGAATTCAATTATTTTATCAAATAATAAATTATTTAAGAAAATAATTGAATTCCTGTGAAATATTTATTATTAAAGAAAATAATTAAAATGTTTAAAATTAAAATAAGTAAATGTTTGCGAAGAATTTTGTTAAAATTTGTATTAAGTAATTTAATTCTTTTACAAAATTTATATTTAATTAAATTTAATTACTTTTGAAAGTAATTGAATTTCTCCATTCATAACTTCTCCAAAATTAATTTTTTTTAGTGTTTTTAACTAAAATTCTTCTATAAATCCATTATTTTTAATATTTACTTAAATACATATTAAAAAAATGTAACTAATTTCAGAAGAGTTTGAATTTTTTTTTCAAAAATCGAAGTTTATTAAAATTTGTAACTAAATTCATTCAAACTTGAAATTTTATAAAATTTTAAATTGAAACCTCTTGAAGTCGATTTTTTTATAAAGTTTATAAACGCATCTCTTTTAAAATTCAATGAATAGTTTATGAGTCAAATAAAAGAGACACTAAAATTCGGAATTTAATTTTTTTCCAGTACTTTTAAATCTACTTTCCCTGATTTTTCCCTAACCTGAGGCAACCCTACACTTTTAGCAAATTTTCAAAAAGAAAAAAATAACTTTTAGTGTCACGAATTTAAAAAAAAAGTATTCACATAGTAGCAAATCGTAAAAAAGTAGTTTTATTATTTAAGAAAATCATTTAATTTCGAAAAAATATTATTATTTGTGAAAATAATTGAATTATTGCGATGAAAATTATAAAAAAAAATTTGTAAATAATTGAATTCCTGTGAAACTTTTATTATTTATGAAAAAAATTAAATGTTTGCGGTAGAATTTTTTAAAAATTTGTATTAAGTAATTTAATTCTTTTAGAAAATTTTAATTTAATTAAATTTAATTATCTTTGAAAATAATTAAATGAGTTCTCCAATTATTTATAACTTCTCCAAAATTCAAGTTTTTTTAAAAATGTTTTTAACTAAAATTCTTCTATAAATCCATTATTTTTGATAATTAATTAAATACATAAGTATTAAAAAATTTAACTAATATCAGAAGAATTTGAATTATTAAATTTTCCAAAAAACGAAGTTTACTAAAATTTCTAACTAAATACATTTAAAATTGAAATTTTCTAAAATTTGAATTGAAATCTTCTTGATGTCCATTTATTTATGAAAATTGTAAACACAACTCTTTTAAAATTCAATAATAGTTTATAAGTCAAACAAAAAAGTCAAAATTCAAAATTTTTCTTATAAATTCTAAAAATTTAATTTTTTTCAGTGTTTTTAATAAAAACCTCTGAATTGTCACTGATTTCCCTGACAAACTCTACTTTTCCTGACTTTTCCCTAACCTGTGGCAACTTTTAGTTAATTTAAAGTAAAGAAAATTTTCAAAAAACAGAAAATATAGAAATAAAAATGTAGCTTTTACTGTTATGAATTTTAAAAAAAGTATCCAAATAGTAGCAAATCGTAAAAAAAATAGTAAATAGTAGATTTTAGTAGATAAGTACGAAGCCTGTAATAAGCAAAAGGTATATAATAATAAAAGGTGGTTAGTGGCATCTACATCGTGTTTCGTATATTGTGCACCAAGACTGTATATTTATTTTTTTAAAAAAATTCTATTTATGCTTAAATGTTACTGCAGAGCGAAAATTTGCAAAATTTTTCTCAATTTTTTCTCCACTTTTTAATATATATTTACAATCAATTAATCATAATAGAATGTTTAAATCTCATCGAATCATTCTAGTTGCTTCTATTTTTCCAATAGAAATTGATACATAATTTCGTCATGTATTTAACATTTTAAAGAAAAAAAAATCAGACTCCGTCTGATGATTTTAATTATTCGATTTTTTTCCATTATATGGTAGTGTGTGTTGTTTTTTTTAGTTACTGAGACGCGATGACAAATTTAATTGCGAACGTTAATTATAAAAAAAAGAAATTACAATAAATTGCACCGTGAAAAAAAACCTTAACGTTCGCTACGAGAAAATCCTAGAGGATTCGAGCGCCAGTTGCATATCAACATCATTTTGATATGTCATGCAAAATATTTTATTACCAAGAAACAATAACTATTCCCAACAAAATTACGTCTTCTTTTTTTTTATTAACTATTGTACTAGGATAAAAACAATTATGCTTAATCTTCAATTAAAAATTAAAGTAATCGAAGATTATTAATTTAATAATATAAATTTAAAAATATTTAAGTTTTAAAACAAAACACTTTTACTTTACAAAACACTTTCCTTCAGTTTTTTCTTCCTTTTCCAAAAAAAACATCAATCTTCCAAATTTCAATTCCTATTCATTTCACAGCTAAATTTTTATCATATAAACTTTCTTTTTAGAACATAACAAAGACATTTAAATTTTAAATTCATTAACCTATTTTTTTGGGGGTATTTTTAATGTTTTCTTCAATAAAAATTTCCAATTTAAAATTCATTTATAGTTTAAAAATATAAATTATCGAAAAAAAATTTAATATACTTCTAAATTAATTATTGGACGTAATTATAGAAAGAGAGGGCGAGAGAGAGAAAGAGAGAGAGACGGAATAGAAACTGTTTCCAGTGTTTTTTAGAGGTAAGTACAAAATCGTTGTTGTTTACAAGTGTTTATAGCGCGTCAAATTCCCTGGATATGAACTCGAAGGAAATTAAACGTATTTTTATTGTTCCTGCAATATGTTTATAACTCAAAATCAAAGAGATCCGAGAGACCTTCTTCTGTGCCTAACGTAAATGGATATTCAAACGGTGCCTCCAGTGGTAATAAGGGATCACCAAAATCGAGTAAGTTCATATCTGCAACAGAAAAAGGGAGAAATGTGAGAAAATTTTATATTTTTGTTGTTGAATAGATAAATTAGATATTCTTAAGAAATAAATTATTTAATGATTCTTGATTTTCAATTAATCGATCCGAGGTGATTTTTGCGGCAATAAACTGCTACCCAACTAGAACTCTGCCTGTGATGTGACTCATTACTACACACTGGTCACAGTCAGAGCTCCATCAGGGAACGGTAAAAAGGAATTTCTGCATTAGTCCATGATAATTATGATGATGATGATGACCTACGTCTTCTGAAATTATTTTAACATTTTTCAATTTATTTGCCAAGCACTCAGAATATTTTTACTGTAACTTCTTCCAAAATAACGGTTGCCACAAATATTGAATTTTATTTTTCCCTGATTTCCAGGAAAAATTCTCACTTTTTCCCTGACCCTGAAAAATATTCTGATTCACTCTAAAAATTATTAGATACTCAAAAAAATGTTCTATTACATTTATTTACAAATTTCATTAATTGTAAAATTATTCAAAAACATCAATAATTTCTTTTTTAAATAAATAATTAATCATTATTATTTTCCCGTAGGAATTAAAATTCTTCAAAACATTCAAATTCAAACCTTTTTGAAATTCAATAATTTATAAGAATATTATTACAAAACATAAAGAAGGCGATCACTCCGAGTTTTCGACACGAAGTGATCGCCTTCTTCATGTTTTCTTATAATTTAAATTACCATGAAATTTTTCAAAAAAAAATTTATTATTTAGAAAAATCCTAATAAAATCCTTCGCAAGAGTTCAATTATTTTTAAAATTAGTAAATTTTCTCAAAAAATTCAATTATTTGAAAAAAATGTTATAAAATTCGTTTTGCAAGAATTCAATTATTTAAATTACAAAATAAATAATTTATTGAATAATTGAATGTTTGTTAAAAATTGAATTCTCATAAAGAATTTTATCAACAAATTTTTAAATCATTGAATTCTTTTGACGAATTTTAATAAACTTTTTATAATTACATTTTTCTAGAAATTTGATTAAAATATTGTATCAAAAATTAATTAAAATCCTGCGATGAGTTTTATTATTTATTAAAATAATAATTGACTTTTTCTGACGATTTTTATAAAATTTTATTTAAATAATAATTGAATTCTTTTGAAAAATTTTATTAAAATATTAGATATTAAAAATATTTCGATAAATTTTTAAAAATTTATTAAATTTTACCAAAAAATTTTATTAAAAATTTTTAAAAGTAATTGAACTTCTACGTAGAATTTTATTAAATTTTTTAAAAGAATTAAATTCTTTCAAGAAGTTTTATTAAAAATGTATTGAGAATAATTATTAAATTCTAGTAAATAATTTGTAACAAAAATTTAAAAAATAAATTGAATTCTTTAGAAGAATTTTTAATAAAATGTTTAAGCATAATTACATTTTCGTAAAATTCGATTAAAATTGTTTTAAAAATAATGAAATCCTTGTCAAAAAATTGTTTTATTTATGAAAATAATTGAAATATTGCGAAGAATTTATAAAAAATTAGTAAATAATTGAATTTCTGTGAATTTTTTTTTTATTCATGAAAATTTATTTATTTATTTATAATATTTTTACGGGCAGTGGCCATTCGTACATAAGTACTATAGTATTAAGTGTAACAAAATTTAGTTTACAACCATATTGCAAAGAATAATAGGTTGTTTAATTGAAAATAATTAAATGTTTGCATAGAATTTTAATAAAATTTTTAAAAATAATTATTGTTAATTAGAAAATTTTATTAAAATAGTAAATATTGAAAATGATTGAGTTGAGGAAAATTTTTTATAACAATTAAAAATTTACCAAGAATATTATTAAAATTTTTGAAAATAATTGAATTTCTGCGATGAATTTTATTACTTTTGAAAATAATTGAATTCTTTTGGCGAATTTTCATAAAATTGTTAAAAATAATTACATTTTTTAAAAAATTCAATTAAAATTGTATTGAAAATAAATTCCTGTGAAATTTTAGCAAGAATTTTATTCAAGTTTATAAAAATAATTGAATTTTGAAGAAGAATTTTATTATTTATAACGATAATTGAAATTTTGACGAGAATTTTTAAAAGATTTTTAAAAATAATTGAATATTGAAGAATTTTATTATTTATAAAGATAATTGAAATTTTGACAAGAATTTTTTTTAAAATTTTTGTAAATAATTGAATGTTTGCGAAGAACTTTATTACTTTTGAAAATAATTTAATTCTTCCAACGAATTTTATTCAAGTTTATAAAAATAATTGAATTTCGGTAGAGAATTTTATTATTTCTAAAAATAATTGAATTCGTGAAAAGAACTTTGTCAAATTTTTCTTAAATAATTGAATTCCAGCGACGAATTTTATAAAATTCTTTTTAAATAATTGATATTTTTTGAAAAAATTTTTGAAATTTTTTATATTAAGTAATTGAATTCCTGTGAAATTTTAGCAAAAATTTTATTCAAGTTTTTAAAAATAATTGAATTTCGAAGAAGAATTGTATTATTTATAAAGATAATTGAAAGTTTGACGAGAATTTTTAAAAAATTTTTTAACATAATTGAATTTTGGAAAAGAATTTTATTATTTTTAAAGATATAATTGAAATGACCAGAATTTTTTTTTAACTTTTGAATATAATTGAATTTCTGCGAAAAATTTTATTACTTTTAAAAATAATTAAATTTCTGGAATTATTTGTAACTTTTCCAAAATTCAATTTTTTTTTAGTATTTTTAACTAAAATTCTTTTATCAATCTAGTATTTATGAAAATTGTAAAAATGATTCATTAAATAATTTCTAAGTCATAATTTTATGATAGTTCTTGTAAAATTAAGTTATTTAAAAAGAAATTATTGTCTGAAATAGAAAAAATTGAAGGTTTTGTATTAAAATTCGTGGTAATTTCATAGTTTACGAGGCAAACAAAAAAAACATCCAAATTCAGAGTTTTTTCATGAATTTTTAAAATTCAATTTTTTCCAGTACTTTTACTAAAAATCCTTGACTTTTCCCTGATTTCCCTAACCACCTTTACTTTCCCTGACTTTTCCCTGAATTCCCTGACCTGTAGCAACCCTAAAAATATTTTCTTCATTTCAATTCAATTATTAATTTCTAGAATTTTGAACTAAAATACTTGTTTAAATAAATTATTTTTAATATTTTTAAAATGATGTATCAACACTCGGTACCTGAATTAAATATGGAATTTAAGCCAGGGCATAAGTTTGATGGTTTACTATTCGAGTTCCTGTAGCACCATCCACGCATATGTAGCGAGGTAGGTGACTCTAGGCTCGATTCTTTTTTAAGGTTTCGGGGCTCAGAACTGAAACCCTTACAACCAAATTTTAACATCCATGTATCATTACAATTATTTAAAAATCAAATTATAATAATCGCACAAAGAAAACTCTTTCAATTAATAATTTCATTTTCGATCAAATAACTTTTTGGTGATAAAAATAAAATTTGATTGTAAGAAATGAAATTCAAGAATAAAATATTTAATTTGGGTTTAAAAGTTCAAAAAATGGGTTTTAACATTAACAGGCTTGGCACTCAGTAATTAATTTTTAAAAAAGTAGCAAAAAGTATTGTTGTTTTAAATAATGAATTTTTTCGAAATATAATGAATATTTTGAAAATTTTATTTTAAATAATTGAACTTTTGTCGAGAACCTTATTGAATTCCTGTGGATATTTTATTATTTATGAAAATAATTGAATCGTTTTAAAGAATTTGAATATCATTTTTGAGAATAATAAACTTTTTGATTTCCAGTATTAGCGAATTTAACGTAGTGTAAATTTTCAAAAAAAAGAACAGAAATAGTAGCGTTTAGTAGCTAAAATCTAAAAAATACCCAAATAGTAGCATAACATAGTTTTCAGATGAGTATGAACGTTGAATTTGTGATTCCGACGATCGACTGTAATAAATAAAAGTACAATTTAAAATAAATAATAATCCATATACATACCTAAAGGTTGATTCTGGTCCTCTGATTGGAGGTTATATACTTTTCGTGGCACAAGGTTGAATTCGTTTAACTCGCCAAGAAGAGCATCTCTCATGCCAGCAGAAGAGGAAGGAGGTGTTAAATTGCTTTCACGTTTAATATGCCCTGGCGAGAGGAGTTGTGGTTCACTCTTAATATCTCCGTTATTGGCTAACAAACTTGTCGAATAATGTGACAAATTTGAAACAGGAAATTGTGACGAGGTCCTTGTTTTAGCCGTTGACGTTGTCGCCTGATTTGTAGGTGAATGATAGACCACAGGTGGTTTAGGTACTGGTTCGTCGGGACACAAGAACACTTCAATTTCACCTTGCGTGGATCGCATGTGTATTTGAAGCTGCAGAAAAAAAAATAAATTTCATTTTAGATCAATTTTATCTACATTAAATCGATGTGACGAAAAATCGAACTAAATCTTTTCTGATAAATATTAATTCGAAACATGGAATTCCGTAAGAAATTAATTAATTTAAACGTCTGTTATATGATTTTCAAGGGATAATCATAGAGGAAGGCAGGGTTCCCACGCTTTTGCTCTTTTCAAATTTTCAATTCCCTGACTTTTCCAGGTTTTCCAGGTTAAAAAACGGAATTTTTCCAAGTTTTTAAAATTACATTTATATTTTACAAAATTTTTAATTCGAACCTTTTTGAAATTAAACAACTTATAAAAAATTGTTATAAAACATGAAGAAATCGATCACTCCGAGTCTTCGACTCGCGGAGCAAACGATATCTTCATGTTTTATAAATAATTAAAAATGACTGACTGATAAAATCATTATTTTATATTATAAGAATATTGTTACTGTAATTTATTCAAAATTACTTTCATCACTTCAATTCAATTATTGTTTTCCAAAATAATTAACTAAAATTCTTCTTTAAATTATAATTATTTTTAATAATTTTTGAAAAATTTCTTTGAAAATTTTCAAATCCGTTTGTTTACAATTCAATTTTATGAAATTACATCGATTTTTCGGAAATCCTTCCGAAAATATATATTTAAAACATAAAAACTTCAAATAACTGAAAAAAATTCAAATAAACTTTTTCAGAAAAATTAAATCTACACAATTTTCAGTTGAAAGTATGAAAAATTCAAACAAAGATTATAATTTAAAACCTTTTCAAAATTCAACTAATAGAAACGACTATTTATTAGTAAAATCTGATAATTCAAAAGCAAAAATTCAGTCTTTAATTCAAATTAGAAAACATTTTTACTAATTCAAATTTAGAGTTTAATATTAAATTATTATCCAAAATTTGAACTGAAATTCATATTTAAATAAATTTTTATTAGAAACTTCTACTAGAACTCAATTATTCAAATACAAAATTAAATAATTTATTGAACAAATGAATGTTTCTTAAAATTCAATTCCCATCAAGAATTTTATCAACAAATTTTTAAATAATTTAATTCTTTCGACGAATTTTTATAAAATTTTTAAGAATAATTACATTTTTCGAGAAATTCGATTAAAATTGGCTTAAAAATAATTGAAAATTTCGCAATGAGTTTTACGATTTGTGAAAATAATTGTAATCCCTAAGAAGAATTTTATTATTTTTAACAATATTTAATACTTTAATATTTAATCTTGACAATAATTGAATTTCTGCAATAATTTTGTAATTTTTCAAAATTAAAATTTGTTTCGTGTTTTTAACTTAAATTCTTCTTTAAATGCATTATTTTTAATAATTTTAGAAAAAGCTCTTTGCGGATTTTCAAATCTATTTTTTTATAATTCAATTTTACGTGAAATTTCAATTATTCGGAAATTCTTCAAATAAATATATATATTAGGAAATAAAAACTTGAAATAATTTCAAAATAAAATCCGCAATTAAACTTTCTCAAAAAAATTAATTCCACAGAATTGTTAGTTAAAAATATGGAAAATTCAGATTTTCAATGATTTTAATTTGAAACCTTTTGAAAATTTAATTATTTCTAAAAATTCGCGCTCTAATACTTTTAATATTTAATTATAATCTAAAATTTTAACTAAAATCCATATTTAAATCAATTTTTATTAGAAAACTCTACTAGAATTCAATTATTTAAATACAAAAAAAATATTTATTGAATAATTGCATATTTTTGAAACTGAATTCTCATAAAGAATTTTATAAATATATTTTTCAATAATTGAATTCTTTTGATGAATTTTAATACAATTTGTAAGAATAATTATATTTTTCGAGGCATTCGATTAAAATTATTGTATTAAAAAATAATTGAAATTCTGCAATGAGTTTTATTTTGATTATTTAATGAAAATAATTAAATTCCTAAAAAGAATTTTATTATTTACGAAAATAATTGAATCCCTGTAAAAATTTAATTATTTATGAAAATAATTTAATGATTGCGAAGAAATTTATAAAAAAAGTTTCAAATAATTGAATTCCTGTGAAATTTTTATTATTTTATGAAAATAATTAAAGGTTTGCGTAGAATTTTATTAAATTTTTTTAATAATTGAATTCTTTTGGCCACAATTTTATTAAAATAGTAAATATTGAAAATCATTGATTGAGGAAAATTTTTGAAAATAATTGAAATTTTGCCACGAATTTTATTAAAATTTTTGTAAATAATTGAATTTTAGAGAAGAGTTAAATTATTTCTAAAGATAATTGAAATTTTGACGAGAATACTAGAATTCAATTATTTAAAGACAAAAATAAATAATTTATTGAACAATTGAATGTTTTTTAAAATTGAATTCTCATTTAAAGAATTTTGTCAAAAAATTTTTAAATAAGTAATTAAAATTCTTTTGAGGAATTTCAATAAAATTTTTAAGAATAATTTCATTTTTCGAGAACTTAGATTAAAATTGTATAAAATATAATTGAATCTCTGTAAAAAAAAATTTGATTGAATTGAGAAAAGTTTTTTAAAATAATTGAAATTTTGGCAAGAATTTTATAAAATTTTTGAAAATAATTGTATTTTGGAGAATAGTTACTTTTTTCGAGAAATTCCATCAAAATTTGTATTAAAAATAATTGAAATTTCCGCGATTAGTTTTATTATTTATGAAAATAATTGAAAACCTATAAAGTTCTTTATTATTTATGAAAATAATTGAATCTCTGTAAAAATTTTGATTATTTATGAAAATAATTGAATTATTGCGAAGAAATTGGTAAATAATAGAATTCCTGAGAAATTTTTATTATTTATGAAAATAATTGAATGTTTGCGTAGAATTTTATTCAAATTTTTTTTAATAATAATGGAATTCTTTTGGAAAATTGAATTATTGCGAAGAGAAATTGTAAACGCAACTCTTTTAAAATTCAATTAATTTTGAGATATTTAAGAAAAATTAGATTTCAAGAATAAGCAGAATAATTTTAGAAAACTATAATTTTCCAGGATTCTGATGAAAATTCACCGACTTTTCCAGTTTTTCTCAAGGTTTATAAAATTCCCTGACATTTGCAGGTTTTCCAGGTTTCCAGGTTGCGTGGCAACCCTGAAAGGTAAAAATATAACAGTCGTTACCTTGGGTGGTCCGTAGTTGGGAATTGGTTGTGGAACATGAAGAGTCGCTTCTGGAGGTGCTTTGACGGCCATGATTGCTTGATCCTTATACGCGGTTACGGATCTCAAGTCGTGATACGTCACATAAGCAAACTGCTTCTCAACACCCAATTCTCTAAGGGTTTTCTCCGCTCCGTCTATTAATCGATCCAGAGCGTTTTCTTTCGCTTCTAGATCTTCAATTTCTCTCCTTAAATCCATTACGTCGTTCTTTTCCCCGGGCAGCTGTCCACCTCTGAGGAAACAAACGTTTGTTTTATTATTTTTCTTTCTAGATATTCTAGAGTAAATTAAAAAAAGTTAAGATTTTTTTTAGTAGAAATTACACTTGTTTACAAATTTTTATTCGCAAAAGACTCTAAAATAAAGTACTCTAAAGAAATTAATTGATTGCAATGTTTGAATTTCGACGAGTAGATTTTGCTTTTCGAAATCGAAACCGAAATTTGCTTTTCATATTGTTGGAAAATTGTACTTTATGGTAGAAATATTTAAAAAAAAAAGATTGAAAAGTAAAAGTAATGAAATAATTGTTTACTCACTTCCATTGAATATTGTTTTTACTTTTTTTCTCTAAAATTCCTATACCCTCTAATACATTTGTAATGTCATATATACGCCGCTTTTGAACTTCCAGCTTCTCGGAGGCAATATTTAAATCAACAACACCGTCTGGACTGTTCTCAACTAGATTTATAAATTTTTTGGTAAGTAAACTTAGTGATGTGTCGTATCGTGTCCTCTCTATAGTTTTACCTGAAACAAACATATTCGAATATTGCAAATCAATTGCTTCTCAATTTCTTCATTTTCATCATAAAATTATGACTTATAAATTATTTAATGAATAATTTTTACAATTTTCATAAATACTAGATTTATAGAAAAATTTTAATTAAAAATATTTTAAAAATTGAATTTTGGAAAAGTTACAATAGATTCCAGAAATTCAATTATTTTCAAACTTTTTTTAAAAAATTCTCCTCAAAATTTCAATTATCTTTTAAAAAAAAATTCTTCTTCGAAATTCAATTATTTTTAAAAATTTTAATAAAATTCTAGTCAAAATTTCACAGAAATTCAATTATTTACAAAATTTTTAATAAATTTCTTTTAAGTAATTCAATTATTTTGAAAAGTAATAAAACTCTTCGCAGAAATTCAATTATGTTCAAAAATAAAAAAAAAAAATTCTTGTTAAAATTACAAGTATCTTTATAAATAATAAAATTCTTCTCCGAAATTCAATTATTTTAGAAAAATTAATTAATAAAATTCTTGGGAAAATTTAAATTTTTTTCATATAAATAATAAAACTCAGTCAGGATTTTAATTATTTTTGATACAATTTTAATCAAATTCCTCGAAAAATGTAATTATAAAAAATTTATTAAAATTCGTCAAAAGAATTCAATTATTTAAAAATTTCTTGATAACATTCTTTATGAGAATTCAATTTTGACGAATATTCAATTAGTAAATATAAAAATTAAACATGAAGACCAAATAACTCGTTTCAGACACTTTACAAAACTGACAAAAATTTAATTCTATTTTTTATTTTTCTAACTTTTTTTTAATGACAAAAAAAATTTTTTTTTTTATAAAAGTTATTGCAAAATGAATTTTTTTGCAACATTTTAAACAAAATTTAATTTCTCTTAAATGAAGGTACCGATTTAAATGAACCAAGCGAGAATACAAAGGGAATAAAATATACTTTTGTTTAGAATCAGAAAATTTTGAAAAATTAATTTTTTTAATAATTATTTAATTAATTGTTTACAATCAATTTGTTTTTTATTAATGTTCTGAACCTATCAAAAATTTTTTAAAAATCTCAGCATACAATTAAAACTATAAGAAATAAAAATCCGTTGAAAAATTTAGGAGCGACAATTATTTTAAAAGTTAAAAAAATAATTGAATTTCCAAGAAGAAGAAATTTATTACTTTTAAAAATAATTGAATTTTGCAAAGAATTTTATTAAAATGTCTCAAAATAATTGAATTTTCGGGAATAATTTTGTTATTTATCTTTAATAATTGAATTTTTTCGAAGAATTATTTATGGAAATAATTGAATTCTTGGGAAGAAATTTATTAAAATCTAAAAGAATAATTGAATTATTTCAAAAAAAATTAATTGAAATTGTGTTTAAAATAAATAATTTTTTTCGAACAAATTTTATTAAAATATTTAAAAATAATTCACTTCCTGTAAAAAATTCTAATATTTTTGTAAATTATTGAATTCCTTCAAAGAATTTAAAAAAAAACATTTTTTAAATAACTGATATTTTCGAGGAATTTGAAATTAAATTTTTAAAAATAATTACATTTCTTGAGCAATTCCTGTAAAATTGTATTAAAAATAATTGAAAACCTGCGATGAATTTTATTATTTATAAAAATAATTGAATAGTTGCAAAAAATTTTATTAAAATGCCTCAAAAATAATTGAATTCCTGACAAGAATTTTATTATTTATGAAAATAATTGAATTATTGACAAAAATTTGATTAAAATGTTTAAAGAAAATTGAATTTTTGTAATGAATATTGTTATTTATGAAAATAATATTGAATATTGCAAAGAATTTTATTAAAGTGTCTCAAAATAATTGAATTTTCAGGAATAATTTTGTTATTTATCAACGTAATTGAATTTTTTTGAAGAATTAATTATGTAAATAATTACATTTCTTGAGCATTTTCCTATAAAATTGTATTAGAAATAATCGAAATCCTGCAATGAATTTCATTATTTCTGAAAATAATTGAATTCTTGTCACGAATTTTATTAAATTTCTGTAAATAATTGAATTATTGCAAAAAAAATATTATTTAAACGTTTACAAAGAATTGAATTGCTGTGAAAAATTTTGTAATTTTTGAAAATATTTGAATTCTTCATAAGAATTTTATAAACATTGTTTTAAGTAATTAATTTTTTCGAAATATAATAAATTTCTCGAAAATCTTAGTTTAAATAATTTAATTCTTGTGGAAAACTTTATTTGTGAAAATAATTGAATTTTTTGATTAATTAATTTAAAATAGTATTAAAAATAATTGAAATTCTTTGATGAGTTTTATTATTAATGAAAGTAATTGAATTCATGTTTAGAATTTATAGAAATAATTGAATTTTGGAAGAATGTTATAAATTTTTTTTTTAAATTGAATTCTTTTGCGAAATTTCATGAAAATACTAGATATTTAAAATAATTGAATTTCGAATATTTTTTGAAAATAATTGAATCGTTTTAAAGAATTTGATTGTAATTTTTAAGAATAGTTTTTTGATTTCTAGTATTAGCGAATTTAAAGTAGAGGAAAATTCTCAAGAAAAAACATAAATAGTAACCTTTAGTTGCTGAAATTTAAAAAAAGTTCCCAAATAGTAGCATAATGTAAAAAAGTAGTAAATAGTAGGTTTTTGTAGATAAGTGCGAAGCCTGTTTAATTTAAAGTCCAGATCAAAGAACCGAATCCAATTTTTAAACTAAAAATTATTGTCCTATGAATAAAAAATTTTAATTAAATTTGGAAAGAACCTCTCGTAGGTAATCTTTATATATAAATAAAACATTCTTACAAGAAATAAAAATTAAAAAACCGTCTTTTCCTAATTAGAAGTCGAGAATTTGAAGTCTTAAAAAAATTGTAACCGGTTCTTTGATCGGGACCCTAAAAATTGTTGGCTTCAATTATTTAATAACGTCTAACTTACTTTTAGTTGGTGTGTGTGCTCCTAATGAGTTAGAACCAGTTCGCCTGCGTTTACCCCGAGGAGTTTTAAATGCAGAGTGATTGGGAGTTGTGGTTGCCATTTCTAAATTAAGTCTTCGTTTAACAGCTTGTACTGACATCTGAAAATAGTAAATCAAAATTAAAATAAATAAACAGATAGCTATTAGAATTTAGAAAATATTTCTAAACACAATTTCTGGTTTAAAAAAATTTTTAATTTAGCTGATGAAGTGAATTTTTCATTTTTTTAATTTTAGCAATAAGATAAATTTTTGAAAATAGTAAATGTACCTCCGTTCGAGGAGGTGGCTGTGCAGGCCTTCTTGTCATTTGATAACAAGGCGTTTGTCCATATTGATGATCTTGTAGATGTGGACTTGGCGTTTCTTCGGCCAATTTTTGCGATTGAACCTCACCCAGCGATTCATCATCAATAAATTCCGATTTTACTGGAAAAATATATATGAATGACATAAGAAATAGGCACAAAAAAAATGACAATCAATTTAGATGTATTTTAATTAAAACTACAAAATAAATTTTTAATTATTAGCAAACATGAAGAAATCGATCACTCCGAGTCTTCGACTCGGAGTCATCGATTTCTTCATGTTTTCTAATAATTAAAAATGACCGAGTGACAAAATCATTATTTTATATTATAAGAATATTTTTACTGTAACTTCATAAAAATTATTTTAATTTCAATTCAATTATTAATTTCTAGAATTTTGAACTAAAATACTTCTTTAAATAAATTATTTTTAATATTTTAAAAATGATGTATCAACACTCGGTACCTGAATTAAATATGGAATTTAAGCCAGGGCATAAGTTTGATGGTTTACTATTCGAGTTCCTGTAGCACCATCCACGCATATGTAGCGAGGTAGGTGACTCTAGGCTCGATTCTTTTTTAAGGTTTCGGGGCTCAGAACTGAAACCCTTACAACCAAATTTTAACATCCATGTATCATTACAATTATTTAAAACTCAAATTTTAATAATCGCACAAAGAAAACTCTTTCAATTAATAATTTCATTTTCGACCAAATAACTTTTTGTTGATAAAAATAAAATTAGATTGTAAAAAATGAAATTCTAGATTAAAATATTTAATTTGGGATTAAAAGTTCAAAAAATGGGTTTTAACATTAACAGGCTTGGCACTCAGTAATTAATATTAAAAAAAAGTAGCAAAAAGTACATTTCAGACTGAAAAAAGCAGTAAAAAAAGTGACTATCGAAAAATTAAATTTGACAAAAAAAACTCATTTCACTCGATTCACAAAATCCATAAAAAATTTGATTCTGTATTTCCACGATTTTCACAGAAAATATTCACTTTTTTTTCTTATTCTGATAATAATTTCAATTCAAAAATTTTTATGAAAGTCAATTATTTTTTAAACTTTTAGTTAGAATTCTTCAAAAAGTCAATTAAATTTAAAAATAGTTATAATAATTTTAAGTGAAATTAATTTTTAAATTAATTCTTATTAGAAAGTTCTACAAGAATTCAATTATTTAAATACAAAAATAAATAATTTATGAAATAACAGATTATATCTTAAAATTGAATTCTCATTAAGAATTTAATCGACAAATTGTTAAATAATTGAAAAATAATTGAATGATTGAATTCCTTTGACGAATTTTAATAACATTTTTAAAAATAATTACATATCCCAAGAAATACGATCAAAATTGTATAAAAAATAATTGAAATTCTGCAATGAGTTACATTATTTATAAAAATAATTGAATTATTGGGAAGAATTTTATAAAAAAGTTTTAAACAACTGATTTTTTTCGAAAAAATTTATGCTAATTCTATTTGTAATAATTAAATTCCTGTGAAATTCTCATTACTTTAGAAAATAATTGAATATTTGTGTAGAACTTTGTCAAAATTGTTTTTAAATAATTGAATTATTTGGGAAATTTTATTAAAATAATAGATACCTATACAAATTGTTGAATTAAGAAAAATTTTTGAAAATAATGGAAATTTTGCAATAAATTTTATTAAAATTTTTGAAAATAATTGAATTTTATTACTTAATTGAAATTAATTTAATTCTTTTGTGATGAATATTGATATTTATAAAAATAATTGACTTCCTCCGAATGATTTTATTATTTATGAAAATAATTAAATCCATGAAAAGAATTTTATAATTTATGAAAATAATTGAATTACTGCGAAGAATTTAATGCCAAATTTTAAAACATTTCATTTTTTTGAAAAAATTTAAGCAAATTCTATTTTAAATAATTAAATTCTTTTTTGAAAATTTTATTAAAATAGCAGATATAGAAAATCATTAAATTGAGGAAAGTTTTTGAAAATAATTAAAATTTAGCCATGAATTTTATTAAAATTTTTTAAAACAATGGAATTACGAAAAGTTTTTTTTTTAAATTTGTAAATAATTGAATTTCTGTAAAATTCTTATTAATTTATGAAAATAATTAAAATTTTGCTAAGAATTTTAATAAAATGTTTAATAATAATTGAATCCTTGGCAAAATTATATTATTTATGAAAATAATTGAATTATTGCGAAGAAATTTATAAATAATTGAATTCCGTAGAAATTCCGTTTGCGTAGAATTTTATTCAATTTTTTTTTTAAATAATTGAATTCTTTTGGAAAATTTTATTAGAATAGTAGTTATTGAAAAACATTGAAATGAGAAAAAATTTTTGAAATAATTGAAATTCTGCAAAGAATTTTTATGAAATGATTGAAGATAATTGAATTAGGAGAAAAATTTTGTTATTGATAAAGATAATTGAAATTTTGACGAGAATTTTCTTAAATTTTGAACATAATTGAAATTTTGACGAGAATTTTCTTAAATTTTGAACATAATTGAATTTCTGCGAAGAATTTTACAACTTTTAAAAATAATTGAATTTCTGCAATTCCTTGTAACTTTTCCAAAATTCAATTTTTTTTATCGTCAGAAAATTCTAGGAGAATTTAATTCTTTGAATGCAAAATAAAAATTTATTGAATAATTGAAGATTTCCTAAAATTCTACTGAAAATAATTGAAATTCTGCCATGAGTTGTATTATTTACAAAAGTAATGGAATTATTGTGAAGAAATTAAAAAAAAAATTGTAAATAATTAAATCCCTGGGAAATTTTTATTATTTATGAAAATAATTAAATGTTTGGGTAGAATTTTATTAATTTTTTTTGTTGAATAATTGAATTTTAATGAATTGAAAATTCTGTTAAATATAAATTCGGCCATCTCATATCCTGTTGAGTAAAATTGTTACTTATTGTAAAAATTCGCGTTAATTTAAAATCAAAATTTTTTAATTCCTTATGAAAATTCTGTTTTATAAAATTTTGTATAATAAATATTCTGAGTAATAATTTTTATGGGAAATACATGCGTCTTGTTTTGGCCTCATAACTTGTACCCGAGTAGATATTATGCGGTCATATGCATATCTATGGAAGATTAGAGACCTCAGTTAACTATTCGCAAAGAAACTAAATTCATTTCGTCGACGAGTAAAATTTAGTAAAATTTTGATAATTTATTCGATTGGCCCAAAAAACATTTTTGATTCAGTTGTGTGGGCACCTTTGACGATTTCTCAAAATTGTCTAATTTGAACAAAACTTGGCATTCCAATGCTTTTGAGGACGCTGAATTCAAATATTCAATTAATAGTTACTGTAATTTCATTAAAATTATTTTCATCATTTCAATTCAATTATTATTTTCTACAATTTTCAAATCGAATTGATCTTTAAATTAATTATTTTTAATAATTTTTAAAAAAGTTCTTTTGAGTATTTTCAAATCCATTTGTTTACAATTCAATTTTACGAAATAAAAGAAAATAACTTGACAAAATTTCGATTAAGCATTGTGAAAAAAATTAGTTCTATAACATTTTTAATTAAAAGTATGAAAAATTCAAATTTTCAAAGATTTTAATTTGAAACCTTTACAAAATTCAATTATTTCTAAAAATTGCAATTATTAATAACTTCTCCAAAATTCAATTATTATGTAAAACTTTAACTGAAATTAATTTTTAAATCAATTTTTATGAATTTATTATTTTTGAAAATAATTGAATTCTTGTGCTGAGTATTGTTATTTATGAAAATAATTGGCTTCCTCCGAAATGATTTTATTATTAATGAAAATAATTAAATCCCTGAAAAGAATTTTTAAATTTATGAAAATAATTTAATTACTGCGAAGAATTTAATGCCAAATTTTAAAACATTTGATTTTTTTTTGAAAAAATTTATGCAAATTCTATTTTAAATAATTGAATTCTTACGAAGAATTTAAAAAAATATTTTGAAATAATTGAATTCTGTTTAGAAATTTAATAAAAATAGTAGATATTAAAAGTCTTTGAATTGAGAAAAGTTTTTTAAAATAATTAAATTTTACAAAGAATTCTATTAAAATTTTTGAGAATACTTGAATGTCTGTGTGGTATTTTATTAAATTTTCAAATATTATTATATTATTAATATTTTTTTCAAATATTTGAATACACAAATAGCATTTTATTATTTATGAATATAATTGAATTCTTGCGAACGATTTTATTCAAAATTTTGTTAAAATAATTAAATTTCCAAAAAAAACTATTACTTTTAAAAATAATTGAATTCTCGTGATGAATATTGATTTTTATCAAAATAATTGAATTTTGCAAAGAATTTTAGTAAAATGCCTCAAAATAATTTATTTTTCGGGAATAATTTTGTTATTTATCGGCACAATTTAATTTTTTCAAAGAATTATTTATGTAAACAACTGAATTCTTGATAAGGATTTTATTAAAATATTTGAAAATAATTGAATTCGTGTGAAAAATTCGAATATTTTTTGTAAATAATTGAATTTTCCAAAAAAATTAAGAAAAATTTTTTTAACTAATTGATTTTTTCGAGGAACTGAACTTAAATTTTAAAGAATAATTATTAAATTTTTTGAGTGATTCCTGTGAAATTGTGTTAAAAATAATTGAAATTCTGCTATAAATTTTATTATTTGTGAAAATAATTGAATAGTTGCAAAGAATTTTATTAAAATTTTCAAAAACAATTGAATTCAGGACTGAGAAGAATTTTATTATTTATGAATTAAATTTTACAAAGAATTCTATTAACATTTTTGAGAATACTTGAATGTCTGTGTGGTATTTTATTAAGTTTTTTTTTCAAATAATTGAATTCCTAAAAAGCATTTTATTACTTATGAAAATAATTGAATTTCCAAGAAAAAATTTATTACTTTAAAAAAAAAATGAAATTCTTGTGACGAATATTGTTATTTATGAAAATAATTGAATTTTGCAAAGAATTTGATTAAAATGCCTCAAAATAATTGAATTTTCGGGAATAATTTTGTTATTTGTCGACATAATTAAATTCTTTTAAAAAACTACTTTGTAAATAATATTAAATTCTTCCAAAGAATTTTAAAAAATAATTTTTTTAAATAAATGATTTTTTCCCAGGAATTGAAATTAAATTTTTAAGATGATTTACATTTTTGAGCAATTCCTGTAAAATTGTATTAAAAATAATTTAAATCCTGAGATGAATTTTATTATTTATGAAAATAATTGAATAGTTGCAATGAATTTTATTACAATTTTCAAAAATAATTGAATTCCTGAGAAGAATTTTGTTATTTAAGAAAATAATTGAATTATTGCGAAAATTTGTATTAAAAGTTTGAAAAGAATTGAATTTCAGTGAAAAATTTTGTTATTTTTGAAACTAATTGAATTCTTCATAAGAATTTTATAAACATAGATTTAAATAATTAATTTTTTCAAAAAAATAATAAATATGTGACGCTCCACGAGAAAAGGGACCTTATTTAAAATTTAAAAAAGTATTAAAAATAATTGAAATTCTTTGATGAGTTTTATTATTTATGAAAATAATTGAATTCATGTTTAGAATTTAATCAAAAATTTTTTTTAAAAATTGAATTTTTATGAAAAATTTTATTATTAGTGAAAGTAATTGAATTATTGTGAAGAATTGTATAAAAATTTTGTTAAATAATTGATTTTTTCAAAATTCTTTTGATAATCCTATTCTAAATTAATTGAAATCCTGTGGAAATTTTATTATTTATAAAAATAATTGAATTTTGCAAAATTTTATGAAAATAGTAGATATTAAAAATAATTGAATTTCGAATATTTTCTGAAAATAATTGAATCGTTTTAAAGAATTTGATTAATTTTTGGGAATAGTTTTTTTGATTTCTAGTATTAGCGATTTTAAAGTAAATTCTCAAAAAAATTAGAAATAGTAACTTTTAGTGGCTGAAATCAGTGAAATCTAAGAAAAGTATTCAAATAGTAGCACAACGTAAAAAAAGTAGTAAATATTAGGTTTTTGTAGATGAGTGCGAAGCCTGCAATTCTGTTGCATGTAAATTGTGTTAAATTTCAATTGTCAAATATTTTTCTGTTAAGTGACTTTTTGGTTGTTTGTCAGTTGAGGAATATTCACGCATCCTGTAAAAAAATGACTCTACTTGTTGTTCTTAATGCACTTTTGCCAATATTCATCAGGTTTAATTTTTAATTTACTTCTGTTGAGAAGGGAGTTGGAACGTATTATTGCTTTAATTTAAACTCCAATTTCTACACAGGACTTCTGCTTCATTAACACTGCACTCTCTTGTTTTAGGTGCTATGCTGTTCAGTTTTTGAGAGCACTCACGTATCAAGAATGTGAACAGCCTCAAAGAGAGAGAGAGAGAGAGAGAGAGAGAGAGAGAGAGAGACGAGTAGCTGCCATGTCGATATGTTGGCATCTCTGTGCAGTCTCGCAAAAAAAAAAAAAAAAAAAAAAAAAAAAATTGCAGAGCGTAGTGAAAAAGTATATATATAGTTCAGTAGCGCATTATTCTCTTACCCTAACTTGCAGACCCTACGCTCTCTCTCTCTCCCTTTTTTTTGCAACCGTTGTTTTACCCTGCACATTTTTTATTATACCGACATCAAATTTAATATTTCCCTGCGCGAAATATCAATAGAGGACCGAGAGCAAAAATCTCCCCAAGCGGACGAAATACATAAAATAAAAATATCAAATGATAAATAAATTCTCAAATATGAAATTTAAACTTGAATTGTTTGGAGAAGAAAGTTGTTTGCTACAATTATTCTAAATAACAAAAAACACACTTTTTCTCGACAATTTGTAGGCTCTTCATCATATAAAAAAAACCTTTGTCGACAGTAATAATTGTGAAAAGAAAAATCTAGGTTTTCTAGTATAAACATTTTCGCCTTTCACTGTGCATTCTTTACATAATATGTCGTTGTTTCCATACAGTATAATGAAAATCAATAATATCATATTGATTTCACTGTGTACTCTATGAATGTGATAAGTATAACTTTTAAAAGTTGTTATATTATAAATATCAAATGTTGACTCCTGGAATTATTGCCATTTTTCGTTTGAACAATTTCCAACGACTATTACTGGCGCGTTAATCAGGGTTGCCAGAAATATTTAATTTTATTTTTCCCTGACTTTTCCTTGATTTCCAGACTTTTTCCTGACTGATTTTCACTTTTTCCCTGACCCTAAAGAATATTCTGCGATTCACTCAAAAAATTATTAGATACTCAAAAAAATGTTCTATTACATTTATTTACAAATTTCTTTCATTGTAAAATTATTCGAAAACATCAATAACTTCTTGTTTAATAAATATTTAATCATTATTATTTTTCTGTAGGAATTAAAAATCTTCAAAACATTCAAATTCAAACCTTTTTGAAATTCAACAACTTATAAGAATATTATTACAAAACATGAAGAAGGCGATCACTCCGAGTCTTCGACTCGGAGTGATCGTCTTCTTCATGTTTTGTAATTTAATTTAAATTACCATACAATTTTTCAAAAAAAATATTAATTATTTACAAAAATCTTAATAAAATTCTTTGCAAGAATTCAATTATTTTTACAAGTAGTAAAAATTTCTCAAACAAATTCAATTATTTTAAAAAAATGTAATAAAATTCGTTAAATTAATTATTTACAAAAATCCTCATAAAATTCTTTGCAAGAATTCAATTATTTTTACAAGTACTAAAAATTTCTCAAACAAATTCAATTATTTTTATAAATAATAAATCGATTATTCGGTAATTCATTTTTAAATAAATTTTTATTAGAAAATTCTAGAAGAATTCAATTATTTAAATTAAAAAATAAATAATTTATTGACTAATTGAATGTTCGTTAAAATTGAATTCTCATAAAGAGTTTTATCGAAAAATTTTTAAATAATTGAATTCTTTTGGCGAATTTTAATGAAATTTTTAAGAATAATTACATTTTTCGAAGAATTTGACTAAAATTGTATCAAAAATAATAAAAATTCTGAGATGAGTTTTATTATTTATGAAAATAATTAAAATTTTCCCAAGAAATTTATTAAAATTTTTTTCGAAAATAATTAAATTTTGGAGAAGAATTTTATTATTTATAAAGATACTTGTTATTTTGACGAGAATTTTTTTTAAATTTTTAAACATAATTGAATTTCGAAGAAGAATTTTATTACTTTTGAAAATAATTGAATTCTTCCAACGAATTTTATTCAAGTTTACAAAAATAACTGATTTTCTGTGAAGAATTTTATTATTTATATAAATAATTGAATTCTTACAACGAATTTTATTCAAGTTTATAAAAATAATTGAGTTTCGGTAAAGAATTTTATTATTTAAATAATTTAATTATTTCGAAGAAATTTATTAAAAATTTTGTAAATAATTGAATTCCTGTAAAATTTTGCCAAGAATTTTATTAAAATTTTTAAAAATAATTCAATTATTTCGAAGAAATTGATTAAAAATTATGTAAATAATTGAATTTCGAAGAAGAATTTTATTACTTATAAAAATAAAATTTAAATTTTGTTTTTTAAATAATTGAATTCCTGTAAAAAATTTATTACTTATAAAAATAATTGAATTATTTCGAAAAAATTGATTAAAACTTTTGTAAATAATTGAATTTCTGTGAAGAATTTTATTACTTTTGAAAATAATTGAATTCTTTCAACAAATTTTATTCATGTTTATAAAAATAATTGAATTTCGGTAAAGAATTTTATTATTTATATAAATAATTGAATTCTTGCAACGGATTTTTTTTCAAGTTTATAAAAATAATTGAATTTTCGATACGAATTTTATAAAAATCTTTTTTAATAATTGATATTTTTCGAAAAATTTTATGAATTTTGTATTTTAAATAATTGAATTCCTGTGAAAAAATTTTATTACTTATGAAAATAATTCAATTATTTCGAAAAAATTTATTAAAGATTTTTTAAATAATTGAATTTCTGACAAATTTTGCCAAGAATTTTATTAAAATTTTTAAAAATAATTGAATTTTGAAGAACAATTTTTATTATTTATAAAAATAATTTAAATTTTGATAATTGATAATTTAATTTTTAATTTATTTTTGATAATTGAACTTTTAAAAAAATTTTGAAAATTATTGAATTTCTTTAATCATTTGTAACTTTTTTAAAATTCAATTTTTTTTCAAGTATTTTTAACTAAAATTCTTCTATAAATCTAGTATTTATGAAAATTGTAAAAATTATTCATTAAATAATTTATAAGTCATAATTTTATGAATTTGAGGCACTTTTTTAATCTAAAAATTTTGAAACAATTCTTTCATTTTTTTTATTTCCCAAAAAATTATGAAGTTAGCGTCGATGCTTAGCGACGAAAACTGTTATTTAGGGTTTTCAGAGTAAAGAATGTAACTGATTTCACTTTCTTCATTCAATTTTGGAATTAAAAAACCACCTAGTTTTTCAAATTTTTTTTTTTCATTTTTAAATTCTAAGAATGAATTTTTCAAAAATATTTTAATATAATTTTTTAGAAGCAAATTTTCATTAATTTTCATTTTTAAATTTACACTTGAAGATTTTTCATTAAAATTGTTGGGAATTCAATTATTCTCAAAATTGACAATTAAAATTCTGCAAAAGTTCATTTTCAAAATTGTAATAAAATTCTTTTAAAAAATCAATTATTTTTCATTAAATTTTATAAAATTTCAATTATTGAAAATTATTCCAAAATAATTTTTTGAAAATTTGTCTATAGTTATTTATCACACTAATAAAAATTGAAATTGCATTTTCTTCTAAAAATATGGTACTTTGTTGCAATATTTTAAAGAAAGGTTGCAATATTTGAAAATAAGTTGAAAAAAAAATTGAAAAATTTTCTTATTTCACTTATTTGATTATTTTTATTATTATTATTATTATTATTATTATTATCATTATTATTATTATCGTTATTATTATCGATATTATTATATAAAAATTTAGTTTAATTCAATTGAACATAAAATCGAAAAATGTAAATTCGGTTCAAATTCTAATGATTTTTAAACTCTGTTAAATAAAAATAAATATTCTAACCCCTGAATTTGATGGGATATTCATGAGCCTTAAAAACAGGTGTAGCATTTGTTTCTAAAAGCGTATGAGCATAATTTATAGCTACCTAATTTTGTTTGTACCATGTCAGGTGTGACAGGTCTAGAAGGATCATCCAGGGCCACATGTCTTCGAACTCGGGGCATTTTTTCAATGCTAGAGAACCTACAAAAAAAAAAGTTCAAATCATTAAGTCACCTGCAATATTGTCTTCAATTTTCTTCATGTAATAGAAAATAATTTTAAGCCGAATTTTTAGTTTTTCAATTTAAATTTCAAGAATTTTTAACTAAAACAATATTGTCTTAGTTAAAATTGACATAATAACATAATATTAGGTCAATGAATTTTTATTAACATTTTAACATTAACAAAATTTTCATTTCATAAAATTTTTATTTTATAACTTTTTACTTTTTAAAAATTCAATGTAACCGAAAGTAACATTCGGTTTAATAAAATTTCTTTAAAAATAAAAAGTTGATTAAATAGAAATTCTTTAAACTGGAACTTTTTTTGTTGACCTGATATTACGTTCTTAATTATAATAATTAATTATTACTAAATTAAAATTACTTAATTAACTAAAACTTCGGATTTACTTCAATTTGTAAACTGAAAATTGTACTGAAAATTATTTTATCCAATGAAATTCAGTCAAATAAACGCTGTCCGAAGAAAGGTGCCCAAAATGCAAAAAATTGTAGGTTATGTTTATAATTCTTAAAATTAAAATACAAAAAGGGATCAATTCTTAATATAAATCGCAAATTTTTTTAAGTCTTCGTTGCATCTAAACTAATTAATAAAAACTGTCTTTAGTTTTACGTAATTAAACCGAAATTTTTAATTAGGCTAAAAATAACACAAACATAACCTTAAAATTCCTTGTTTCTTAGGTACCTTTCATCAAAGCGCGTGACATTTAATTTTTCTTTTAATAGAAAATTATGTTATTGGACTTGACTGTCCGTCATATTCTTCCTTAATTTCTACATCTTATATTTACAAAATAAAAATAGTTCCATATGTTGAATACTTTTTCTTAAGAATCACTCACATTCGTTTAAAAATTCGTAATTTGGGATAATTTAGAATATTTGAAAAGTATAATTTAAAAATGATGTATCAACACTCGGTACCTGAATTAAATATGGAATTTAAGCCAGGGCATAAGTTTGATGGTTTATTATTCGAGTTCCTGTAGCACCATCCACGCATATGTAGCGAGGTAGGTGACTCTAGGCTCGATTCTTTTTTAAGGTTTCGGGGCTCAGAGCTGAAACCCTTACAACCAAATTTTAACATCCATGTATCATTACAATTATTTAAAACTCAAATTATAATAATCGCAGAAAGAAAACTCTTTCAATTAATAATTTTATTTTCGATCAAATAACTTTTTGTTGATAAAACTAAAATTTGATTGTAAAAAATGAAATTCAAGATTAAAATATTTAATTTGGGTTTAAAAGTTCAAAAAATGGGTTTTAACATTAACAGGCTTGGCACGCAGTAATTAATTTTTAAAAAAAGTAGCAAAAAGTATCTTTCAGACTGAAAATTGAATTGTATGGAAGAACATAAAATTCTTTCATTAGAAATTGTACCGAAATTAATTGAATTCTTGTAAAGAATTTTATTAAAATTTTAAAAATAATTGAATCCTTTAATTGCATTTTTTATTAAAAAGAATTGAATTCGTATGAAGAATTTTATAACTTATAAAAATAATTCAATTCTTGCGACGAACTTTATAATATTATAACATTTAGTGATTATTTCTTAGCCAAGATATGCAATAACACTTACATGAATCAACACACAAGCAGAAGAATTAAACATTTCACGAAAAAAATATTTTTTTTCATTATAAAGTGACGTGCCTCAGAGATGATAGAAAAGATAATACAGTATTTTGAAATGAAAAAAGCATATATTTTGTTTTTTTAATGTTTCGCAATACATAATCTGATTATTAGGACACGATATAGTTACCAGCAGTATATTTAGAAAAAATATTTCACAAAATAAATACGTCGCGAAGCTAAAATTTTAGATTCCCATGCAAACCTAACCTCAAAATATCACAATTATTTTCAATGCTTTATAATTTATTAATAATTATCAGGGTGGTCATAAGTTTCAGTTTACCAATTGAGCGTTTCGGTGCAATAATCGGTCTTGCCTCATAGCATCCTGCCGGCAAAAGACCGATTATTGCACCGAAACGCTCAATTTCCCGAACAATTTACTGACATTAAAATTATTTTCCCTAACAAAATTCTTTTTATAGGAGAATATTGAAGTTTCCGGAAAATGAGTAAAATTTATGAGTTTTAATAATTTCTAAAAATGACAATTAATAACCCTTCCTGAATTCAATTATTTTCTACAATTTCCAATTATTCAAATACAAAATTAAATAATTTATTGAACAAATGAATGTTTCTTAAAATTCAATTCCCATAAAGAATTTTATCAACAAATATTTAAATAATTTAATTCTTTCGACGAATTTTTATAAAATTTTTAAGAATGATTACATTTTTCGAGAAATTCGATTAAAATTGTCTTAAAAATAATTGAAAATTCCGCGATGAGTTTTACGATTTGTGAAAATAATTGTAATCCCTAAGAAGAATTTTATTATTTTTAACAATAATTAATTTTTACAAAGAATATTATTACTCTTGGTAATAATTAAATTTATGCAATAATTTTGTAACTTTTCCAAAATTAAATTTTTTTTCTTGTTTTTAACTAAAATTCTTCTGTAAATGCATTATTTTTAATATAATTTTTGAAAAAGCTCTTAGAAATTTTCAAATTTATTTGTTTACAAATTCAATAATTTTACAAAATTTCAATTATTTGTAAATTTTTCAACTATAAATATATATATTAGGAAATAAAAACTTGAAATAATTTCAAAATAAAATCCGCAATTAAACTTTCTCAAAAAAATTAACTCCACAGAATTGTTAGTTAAAAATATGGAAAATTCAGATTTTCAAAGATTTTAATTTGAAACCTTTTCAAAATTCAATTATTTCTAAAAAATCGCGCTCTGATACTTTTAATATTCAATTATAATCTAAAAATTTAACTAAAATCCATATTTAAATCAATTTTTATTAGATAATTCTACTAGAATTTAATTATTTAAATACAAAAAAATATTTATTAAATAATTGCATATTTTTGAAACTGAATTCTCATAAGGAATTTTATAAATATACTTTTAATTAATTGAATTCTTTTGACGAACTTTAATACAATTTGTAAGAATAATTATATTTTTCGAGGAATTCGATTAAAATTGTATTAAAAAATAATTGAAATTCTGCAATGAGTTTTATTTTTATTATTTATGGAAATAATTAAATCCCTGTAAAAATTTAATTATTTATGAAAATAATTGAATGATTGCAAAGAAATTTATTAAAAAAATTGCAAATAATTGAATTCCTGTGAAATTTTTATTATTTTATGAAAATAATTAAAAGTTTGCGTAGAATTTTATTAAATTTTTTTTATTACATAATTGAATTCTTTTGGCCAATTTTATTAAAATAGTAAATATTGAAAATCACTGATTGAGGAAAATTTTTGAAAATAATTGAAATTTTACCACGAATTTTATTAAAATTTTTGAAAATAATTGAATTTCAGAGAAGAGTTAAATTGTTTCTAAAGATAATTGAAATTTTGACAAGAATACTAGAATTCAATTATTCAAAGACAAAAATAAATAATTTATTGAACAATTGAATGTTTTTTAAAATTGAATTCTCATTTAAAGAATTTTATCAACAAATTTTTAAATAGGTAATTAAAATTCTGTTGACGAATTTCAATATAATTTTTAAAAATAATTTCATATTTTTCGAGAAATTAGATTAAAATTATATTAAATATAATTGAATTTCTGTAAAAACAATTTGATTGAATTGAGAAAAGTTTTTGAAAATAATTGAAATTTTGGCAAGAATTTTATAAAATTTTTGAAAATAATTGAATTTTGGAGAATAATTACATTTTTCGAAAAATTCCATGAAAATTTGTATTAAAAATAATTGAAATTTCCGCGATGAATTTTATTATTTATGAAAATCATTGAAAACCTATAGTTTTTTATTATTTATGAAAATAATTGAATCTCCGTAAAAATTTTGATTATTTATAAAAATAATTGAATTATTGCGAAGAAATTTGTAAATAATAAAATTCCTGGGAAATTTTGATTATTTATGAAAATAATTGAATTATTGCGAAGAAATTTGTAAATAATAGAATTCCTGGGAAATTTTTATTACTTATGAAAACAATTGAATGTTTGCGTAGAATTTTATTCAAATTTTTATTAGAATCATGTCAACCACTGATGCCCAGTGCCAACTGAAGCAGTTCTCTTATGATACTTTCAAAAAAGAAGAAAATAAAAAATTTTCAAAAATTTGTAACTATAGATACAAATTTCATAATTAATGACGCTTTTAGGATTATAATCCTAAGCGTCATTAATTATAATTGCAGGACTCGGATGAAAAAAAAACCCGAACTACATTTTGAGAAATCCTCTATTTGAATAAACATCCAGCTGCTTGTAAGAGAGTTATGCACTGTTTACTAAACGGACTTTTCTGATCCTTTTCTAAATCTGAATTAGTGAAAAATCGTCCACTAATTCCTTAAATAATATTACCAAAAATTTGGAAGATTATTTTTTTTTCCCTGAGAGAATGCTCCAGGTGCTCCAGGTGTTGAAGACACTTCTGAAGGTGCAACAACAACTTTGGGACAAACGCATTGTTGCAGCATCTGCTACGAAAATCGGGCAGAAGATACACCTAGGCGGGGCTGATGTTGCTCCAAAAATACTTAGCAATAAGGTTACAGCACCAATTTTGACAGGTGCACGAATTTCGTTTCCTTGCATTCTTAATGTATTATAATGATTCTATTACCCAATTTATCATTTCTCGTTGATGGAATATTAATAATGTTTATTAATTTTGAATATTAATGTTAGCATACGACAGGGGTCATGTTATTATTATACAAAAAAAGTAGTTCTTTTCTTGAAAAAAAGTTAAGTTGCGAAATTTCTTTTAATCGATTAGTCATGTTCTGGACATCCTTTTGAGGGACGCCTCTTTACTACCGTATTTTAACAAATTCAACTAGTCATCATTTTATTAATGTTACAAATTTCTTTCGTCCCTATAAGAAACTGAGTTTGAGGAGAACGGTAACAGCATTTTTTTTAAAAAGAAAATCTTATTAAAAACACCGTGATAATCGAATCTAAATTATATTTTGCAAATTTTTTTCTAGATTCTTCCTGTGGAAAAATACACAACTCTACCGAATTTGAACACAATCGGTATACTTTTTTCAAGAGCAAGAAATGTAATTTCGGTAAAAAAGCGAGTCTAATAGTGTTCCATTTGGTACGAAATGGAAACAATTGAATTCTTGCAATGAATTTGATTGAAATTTTTAAAAATAATTGAATTCTTGCGAAGAACTTTACTAAATTTTTTGCAAAGTTTAAAAACTATTTATTCAAGTTTCGGTGAAGCAAAAAGTAAGTATAAAGTACTTACAGTTAGAATTCTATTGTTTCCTTTCGTTTTTCTCACTGCAAGTTAGTTAATTAAATATTTATTCATTATAATTTTTCCAAAGGAATTAAGATTTTCAAAAATTTCAAATTCAAATCCTTTTGAAATGGAACAACTTATAATAATTAATTATTTTCATCGTTTCAATTAAATTTTTATTTTCAAAATTTTTTAACTAAAATTCTTCTTTAAATCAATTATTTTCATCAATTTTTGAAAAAGTTATTTGAGAATTCATTTTCAAAAAAATTATTTCTACAGAATTGTTAGTTTCAACTATGAAAAATTCAAATTTTCAAAAATTTTAACTTAAAACTTTTTCAAAATTCAATTATTTCTAAAAAATTCACGCTTTAATGCATTTAATACTCAATATTATTATCAAAAATTTTAACTAAAATTCAATTTTAAATCAATTTTTACTAGAAAATTCCAAATGAATTCAATTATTTAAATATCAAAATAAATAATTAATTGAAGAATTGAATGTTTCTCAAAATTGAATTCTCATGAAGAATTTTATCAACAAATTTTTATATAATTGACAATTTCAATTGAAAAATTCTACGATAATTCAATTATTTAAATACAAAAATAAATAATTTATTAAATAATTGAATGTTTTTTAAAATTCAATTCGTAAATTCAATTTAAAATTTTTTAAACAATGAAATTCTTTCGACGAATTTTAATAAAATTTTTAAGAATAATTATTGTTATTTAAGAATAATTAATACATTTTTCGAGGAAGTCGATTAAAATTGTATTAAAAATAATTGAAATTCTGCAATGACTTTTATTATTTCTGAAAATAATTGTATTATTGCGAAGAATTTTATAAAAAATTTTCAAACAATTAATTTTTTTCGATTAAATTTATGTAAATTCTATTTCTAAAAATTGAATTCCTGTGAAATTTTTTATTATTAATAAAGATTTAAAAGAATTTTATTTCATTATTTATATTTCAGAGGGAATATGTTTTAAGGTTTTATTTGACAATTGCATAAATTAATAAGGAATTAAAGGTATCATGAAATATTTTTTTGTTTTATAAACATAACTTTTAAATTATAAAATATATCAATTTTTTAACAATCAAGTTTTCAGTCTCTAAATTGTTTATAACAAATATTTAAACAATTTTTTTCACCTTATTTAAACAATGAGTTTTATTATTTATGAAAATAATTGAATTATTGCGAAGAATTTTATGGAAATTATATTTTTAAAAATTGAATTCCTGTGAAATTTTCATTATTTTTAGAAAATAATTGAACATTCGTGTAGAATTTTGTCAAAATTGTTATCAAAATAATTGAATTCTTTTGGGAAATTTTATTAAAATAATATAGTATATACAAATTACAGAATTAAGAAAAATTTTTGAAAATAATTGAAATTTTGCAATGAATTTTATTAAAAATTTTTGAAAATAATTGAATTTTATTTCTTCTGAAAATAATTAAATTCTTGTGATGAATATTGTTATTTATAGAAATAATTGACTTTCTTCGAATAATTTTATTGTTTATGAAAATAATTAAATCCATGAAAAATTTTTTAAATTTATGAAAGCAATTAAATTATTTAGAAGAATTTAATGCCAAATTTTAAAACATTTGATTTTTCGAAAAAAATATATGCAAATTTTATTTTAAATAATTGAATTCCTCTGAAAGTTTTACTTTTCTGAAAAATAATTGAATGTTCGTGTAGAATATTATCAAAATTTTTGTTTAATAATTGGATTCTTTTGGAAAATTTTATGAAAATAGTAGAATATTGAAAATCATTGAATTAAAAAAAAAATTTTTTGAAAATAATTGAAATTTTGTCAGGAATTTTATTAAACATTTTAAAAATAATAGAATTTTATTACTTTTAAAAATAATTTTAATTCTTTTCGTGAATATTGTTATTTATGAAAATAATTGAATTTTACAATGAATTTTTTTTAAATTTCAGAAAATAATTTAATTTTTTCGCAAAATTTTGCTATTCATTTATAAAGATAATTGAAATGTTGACACTTTTTTTTTTAGATTTTTTGAAAATAATTGAATTTCTGAGATGAATTTGATTTATTGGGAAAATAATTGAATTCTTGTGATGAATATTGTTGTTTATGAAAATAATATAATAATTTTTTTATATTCTTGAAAATAATTGAATTACGTGAAAGAATTTTAATATTTATTTATTGAAAATATTTAAGTAAAATTATTCATTAAATAATTTATAAGTCGACGCTTAGCATCAATAACTATTTTTTTCTTATTTTTAGTGATAAAATTTCAACTAATTTCACTTCTTTCAAACCTCTGTAAAGGATACAAAATTTTGAAAAGTACTTTTTTATCCTAAAAGATTGAAAAAATTATGTGATTTTTTTATAGTTTCATGAAAAAAATTGTTTTTTGACACTCAACGTCGTCGCCAACTTCAGGGACCTAAAATTGTCAATAATTATTATCCAGTAGATTTTGTAAAATTAATCAAGACAACAAAAATTTCAGAACTTTCATAAGAAGAATCACCCATATGGACGTAAATAGTAAACACTCAATAATAAATACAGAGACATTTTTTCTTCAATAACCTCAAGAATTAAAAACACTTGCAACGCAAAACATATATGATTATGATAAAAAATCAGTAAAAATAAGCACACAAATAAAGAAGATCGAAATTGACCCAATTGAGGATTCAAATAACCCAGATTTTTAAATATTAAAAAATATGCATTAAAAAATACTGCTTCGTTTTAACTATGGAAACAAACTAATATAAAATGAAAAAATAAAAAATTGCATTTTCTTTAATTAAAGACTTACTTTCGATTAATTTGCATGAAATTCTTCAATTCCCCTACTGAATTTAGCAACTTAATAATACGACAATTTCGATATGAGCAAACGTCCGCAAACAGAAACTAGACTGCCCTGTACAGTTTCGGTATAAAATAAGCAACCGACTCCCTACTGTCAAAATATTAGTATTCATTAATGCCTCAGAAAATAACAACATTCTGTAATTTCTTGTCACAGGCAAGATAAGGGAATCTAGACGCTATAACCATATTATAATGATCATACCTCGAAAATCAAAAGTCAGTAGTGAAAAAAATTTATTTCATTCAGTCGTCAAATTAACTTAGTACTACGAACTCCTCATGGAAGGAGAAAACTTTTCTCTTAAAGTAGTGCTAAAATTACTTTTCTTGCCAATTTTATTTAATTACTTTTTTTTCTATTAATTTTTAGTGTTAAAAACAGAAAAAAAATTATTCTGAGTTTATACTTTTTGAATTTATCCCAATTTTGAGATTATTATTCCTTTTTGGTAAAAATCGTTATTTGTCCGAATATTCTTAAGATCTAAATGACTTTTTTCAATATTGTTAAATTTTTTTTTATACTTTTCACCTTTTTTTTAGCGCAGCTGTTAAAAATCATGATTTTTAATTTAGATCAAATTTTATCTGGAACTTGATCTTTTAGTAATGATAATAAAATATTAATTTTATAACAAAAGCATCAAAGAATAGCTATTTTTATTTTTCTAAAGAAATAATTTAACCGAATATGTTAAAAAAAATAAATGTCCCTTTTCTTAATATTTTTGAAAAAGTTCTTTGAGGATTTTCAAATCCATTTGTTTAAAATTCAATTTTACCTGAAATTTCAATCGTTCGGAAATTCTTCAATTAAATATTGTAGAAAATAAAAACTTCAAATAATTAAAAAAAAAATTCAACTGAACTTTTTTAAAAAAAAATTAACTCTACAGAATTGACAGTTAAAAATGTAAAAAAAATAAAAATTTTCAAATATTTTAATTTGAAACCGTTTCAAAATTCAATTATTTCTAAAAATTCACGCTATAATGCTTTTAATATTAAAATTATAAAATATAAATTATAAAATTTTAACTAAAATTCTGAAATTAAATTTTTATTAGAAAATGCTACGAGAATTCAATTATTTAAATAAAAAACTAAATAATTTATTGAATAATTGGATTCTTTCGGTTAATTTTAATAAAATTTTAAAGAATAATTACATATTTCGAGGAATACGATTAAAATGTTTAAAAATAAATGAAATTCTGCGATGAGTTTTATCATTTATGAAAATAATTGAATCCCTGTAAAAAATTTAATTATTTATGAAAATAATTTAATGTTTACGTATAGAATTTTAGAAAAATTTGTTTTATATAATTAAATTCTTTTGAAAAACTTTATTAAAAAAATTGACATTAAAAATCAATAAATTGAGGAAAATTTTTAAAAATAATTGAAATTTTGCCAAGAATTTTATTAAAATGTTTGGAAATTAATTCAATTTCGTTGAAGAATTTTATTATTTACAAAGAGAATATCGAATTTTTGAAGAGAATTTTTTTCAATTTTTGGATATATGTAATTGAATTTCTCCGAAGAATTTTACTACTTTTTGAAAATAATTGAATTTCTGCAATTATTTGTAACTTTTCCAAAATTCAATTTTTTGTATCGTTTTCAACTAAAATTCTTCTTTAAATCCATTATTTATAATAATTAATTAAATTTATATAAAAAAAAATTAACTAATTTTAGAAATTTTTAATTTTAATTATTAAAATTTTTCAAAAATTTAAATTCTTAAAAATTTTTAATTAAATTTATTCAATATTTAATTATTTTCAATAATTAAATAATTAATAATTAAATATTCATTGTAAAAAAAATTCAATAATTTCTAAAGAATTATAATTGAAATTTTTTAAAACATTTAGTTTTACAAAATTTTTAATTAGAAAAAATTTAAAATTCAGATTTTAAAAGATTTTAATTTGAAACCATTTCAAAATTCAATTATTTCTAAAATTTGTCAATGCTTTTAATATTCAATTATTATGTAAATTTTTAATTGAAATTCATATTAAGAACAATTTTATCAGAAAATTCTATGAGAATTCAATTATTTGAATACAAAAAAATGAATAATTTATTAAATAATCGAATGTTTTTAAAATTGTACTAAAAATACTTGAAATTCTGCGATTAGTTGTATTATTTATGAAAGTAATGGAATTATTGCGAAGAAAGTTAAAAAAAAATTTGTAAGTAATTGAATTACGGTGAATTTTTTTTATTTATGAAAATAATTAAATGTCTGGGTAGAATTTTATTAATTTTTTTCTTTTGAATAATCGAATTTTTTTGGAAAATTTTATTAAAATAGTAAGTAGATATTAAAAATCATTGAACCATTGAACTGAGGAGAATTTTTCTAATTAATTTAAGTTATACCAAGAATTTGATTAAATTTTTTGAAAATAATTGAATTTTGGAGAAGAATATTATTTATAATAAAGATAATCGAAATTTTGACGTGAATTTTTTTTTTTAATTTTTGAAAAGAATCGAATTTTGGAGAAGAATATTATTATTTTTTTTTAAAGATAATTGAAATTTTAACGAGATTTTTTAAAATTTATGAAAATAATTGACTATAACTTTTCTTATGAAACTGAAGTTACCAACGTTTTCATTGAAGTAAAAAGTAAGAAAAATTTTTTTAAGACCGAGAAAAAAATAATTAAAAAAAGAACTTAATTATTATTTTCATAGCATCCTAAACAGATTTTCAATTCAATCGGGACGCAAAAGACAAGAGTTACTAAAAAATGAAAGCTTTTTTTATTTCTAAAAAGAAAAATTTAAACGACAAAATTATTTCTTTCACAATTAGTTAGCGATTAATTAACGGCAAATTATAGAATTGTTCATTTTTGAATTTCGTGAAGTTGTACTGCTAATTTGATATACGTGTGAACATTTGTAACTTTAATTCTTTTTAGATTTTTTGTTGGATTATAACAGCTCTGGACAATAAATTTTATATTTAAATATATTAATTTATATTTTAATTTTTTATATTTTTTGATATCTCCTCTTATAAGTAATTAAATAAATATTCTTTTAATAACAGTTTCGATAGAGTTTTGTACTCACTTGATATTACTTCCTCATGGGAAGCATTATATTGATGACGATTTCCGAAAGTTTTAAAAACAATTGTTTTAACAATTTTTCAACTGGGATGGATATGTTTCGACAGGAGGAACAATTGTCCGGATGTAGGTGTATACATGTCACCTTCACTTGTGAACAAAATTTTCTCAAAAGTATTTTGTTGTGTTGTCCTAAAACTTTGTAGGATTCTTGCTGACATCAATATCTAAAATCAAACACAAGGATTGTCGAAAATATCCACTTTTTTTTGTGTAGAATTTGGTAGCTCTGATGAACATTTAAAATGTTTGGTATAAATAAGTTGTCTACATATTTTTTGGAATATTCATTTTAGTCTTTTATGAAGAAGGAGAAAGTTTCTTTTAATCTTTAACATAAATTCAATTGTAAAATAATTAAAATTATTAGGAGATAAATGCGGACAAATATGAAAAGAGTCTAACCTAAAAAATGTATCGGTTAGGTCCGGAAATACCTACATATTTATAAATATTTTATTATATTTATTTAAATAGAAAAAAACATCAAATTATATTCTAAAATTTCATGTGATTCTCTCGAAAGATTCATTTTTATTAGATAGAAATAAAAAAAAAATTTAATTTCTTGAACTCTAAAACTTTGAATCATATTAAGATTTGAAAGATTTAACACTTCTGTACTTTTATAAGTATTAATAAAGATTTTTAATATTAAAAATTTAAAGAAAAAACGAGATGTTAAACATTGTCACAGGTGTTTTTTTCAAAATAAAAGACAACTTCGCAGCATTTAAATTTAAAAATTAATGAAAAAGCAGTTGTTATGAATGATAGAAATTGAAGATTTGATTAATTTAATAAGTTATTATCATTATTTAAATAATTCATTTTCATCAAGATATCAATTATTTTCACTCTTTAAAATTCGTTATTGTGACTAAAGAAAATAATGATCTTTATTGATAATGATAAAATAATAAACTTTATTGTTTAAATCAATTATTTTGATTGTACTTAACAATAATTTATTCTATTTATATTGACGAAAGTAATCATTTTCATTTTTAAAATCCGTTATTTTTATCGAATTTCAGAATATATTTTATTGATAAAATTAGGAAGTTTTGCTGATTTTATAAATTCGATTCGGTTTTAACTGACTCTTTCTTATATAACAATAATTCTATAAAATTATAAAAGAATTCTAAACTACAAGAATTTTTGAAAAATATAAAAAAATGAAATTTTTAAGAACTTTAGAAAATTATAATAAATATGAATGTTATTTTTCCAAAATCTTAATAAGTCTAAGAAAGTAAATTTTTAAAAATTTTAATTTACTGGATTCGAAGATAATTGAATCTTAAAAAAATAATGATAAAACAATTCTAAAAATTAGTTTTTTAAAAATTAAATTTCTTCAAACAATTTTTGTATAATTTAAAAAAAACTAATTTATACTTTGAAGAATTTTAATTAAAAATATTGAATATGATAAATGTTTGCTTCAAAATATTTAAAATAATTCTAAAATATTGTAATGTTATTTTTTAAATATATTTGAATTTTCGGAAATATGTCATTGAAAATATTGAAAATAATTGAATTTTATAAAACTTAGAATGAAAAAATTCTATTAGAATGACTTTTTTCAAGAATATTTTAATATTATTTTTAGAAGATACTTTTCATTTTCAGGGTTGTCACAGGTCAGGGAAAGTAAAATTGATGAGGGAAATCAGGGAAAAGTCAGGAATTTTTGGTAAAAGTACTGGAAAAAATTGAATTTTCAAAATTCATGAGTGAACTCTGAATTTTGATGTTTTTTTTGTTTGCCTCATAAACTATGAAATTACTACGAATTCTAATACGAAACCTTTAATTTTTTCTATTATTCTGACAATAATTTCTTTTTAAATAACTTCATTTTTCAAGAACTATCATAAAATTATGAAATTCAATTCTCTTTAAACATTTTAATAAAATTCTTGTCAGGAATTCAATTATTTACAAAATTTTTAATAAATTATTTCGAAATAATTCAATTATTTTCATAAGTAATAAATTTTTCATAGGAATTCAATTATTTAAAATACAAAATTTCTTAAAATTTTTCAAAAAATTTCAATTTTTAAAAAAGATTTTTATAAAATTCGTCGCAAGAATTCAATTATTTTTATAAATAATAAAATTCTTTACCGAAATTCAATTACTTTTATAAACTTGAATAAAATTCGTTGCAAGAATTCAATTATTTTCAAAAGTAATAAAATTCTTTGCAAAAATTCAATTATGTTCAAAAATTTTTTAAAAAATCTTGTCATAATTACAAGTATCTTTATAAATAATAAAATTCTTCTCCGAAATTCAATTATTTTAGAAACATTTTTATAAAATTCTTGGGAAAATTTTAATTATTTTCATAAATATTAAAACTCATCTCAGGATTTTAATTATTTTTGTTACAATTTTAATCAAATTCCTCGAAAAATGTAATTGTTCTTAAAAATTTCATTAAAATTCGTTAAAAGAATTCAATTATTTAAAAATTTGTTGATAAAATTCTTTATGAGAATTCAATTTTAACGAATATTCAATTAAAATTATTTATTTTTTAATTTTTAATTTAAATAACTGAATTCTTCTAGAATTATATTTACATTTGAAAATTTTTACTACAATTTTTGATAATTCAATTATTTTCAAAATTTGCGATTAAAATTCTTCGAAAGATGATTTTTAAAAATTTTTAGAAATTACTTGAAAAAAATCAATTATTTTCAATTAAATTTTACAAAATTTCAATTATTCAACATTTTTCAAATTTTATATTTCGAAAAATTATTCAAAAATAATTTTTGAAAGATTTGTCTATAGTTATATTTCACATTATAAAAATCGAAATAAGTTGCATTTTTATAGTAAAAAAATGTGGTATTTTGTTGCAATTTTTGGAAGAAAAATCGAAAAGTCGCAAATTTTTAAAAATAAGTCGAAAAAAGTCGAAAAATTCACAAAAACGAGGTCTGGATTTTATATAGGAAAGCCTGATAAAATGAATATATAAAAAATTATTCTTCTCTTACTTAACGTTCTTTTCGAAAAAAAACCGGCTTTCTTTCTTTTTGATAAACTTCGATCTTCGGGGGGTGAGAGAATAAAAACTTGAGGACTTTTTTTTTACTAACCCTACATATATTGTCGACTCTTTCCCTTCGAAGTAATTCTTTCTATTTTCAAAGACAAAAAAAACTATTTAAAAAAAACAAATTTTTCTCCAGACTAAAAAAAAATCTTTCGAAAAAGTCAAAGTTTCTATAAACCAAGACTTATATTATATTTTAATTATAGATTACAAACTATAATTTCGTGAACAAATAAAAAATGCGTACATAACCCTTAAATATTTTTCACAGCGTGTTCCGATGTTTCCGATAAAAGTCAGTAGACAAAAAGTTTAATAAAAATGATTTTCTTCGTCTTATGAATTTTTCATTAAAATAAAAAATTAACTTAAAAATGTGGAAATTTAACACTAATTTCTTTTTTTTGTGAAAAATTTACCAGGTCTGCCACACAGTTTGTAAAGTTCAATATAAGGTGAAAATAAAAACTCAAAATCACAAATTAAAACTAACTGTAGACAAATATCGGATTTTTTTTTATTCTAAAAGAAAAAAAAATGCGAATAATTCTTTTTTGAGATTTTGCCCGCAGAAATGATAAAATTACAGGTTATGTTGTATAACAAAGTCACTGAATCCACACTTTCGATTGAAATAATTATCCACACTTTCTTCCGGAATTTAAATAAATTCGAAATATTCAAAATTCTATTAAACTTCCAATGGGACTGAAAATAAAAAATTTTCAAAGTCCCTTAAAAAAAAGGCTAATCATTTTATCCGTTACCACTTAACCTCTATTTAAATGACAAGTAAAACCCACCCCAGCTTGTGTGTGCCTCACACAAGACAAGCAAAGCCTTAGAAGTTAAAACGAAATTATTAATATTCATTTCCTGTAGAACTGAAAATTTTACGGGAGTATTTTTGTAATTTAAAAAAAAAATTTTAACGGAGATTTGAATGAGAAATATTTTAAAAATTAAATCATCTATGACCCTCTAATTCCAGGAAGAGAAAGAAAGAAAGAGAGAGAGAGAGAGAGAGAAAGAAAGAGAGGAAAAGGGAGAGAAAGAAAGAAAGAAAGAGAAGGAGAGAGAGAATTTGTATTGTGAGCGCACGTCAGTCAGCCCGCCAAGGATTCTTCGTAAAGGGTTTTTTTACACACAAGAAAAATATGAATGCCACACCACTGGATTAAAATTTTGTAGGGTACCAACAAAACTAATTTAAATTTTTTCAAAAAAAAAAAAAAACGAATTATTGGGAATTTTTAATATGCGAGTGATTCTTAAAAAAAACTGAGAATGTAAAAATATAGGAATGTGAAGGGAAGAAACAAAAAATATTAGGCTTTTCTAGATTGTACCTCTAGCTTATACAGATGCACTTACTTGGCTTGTATGTGCAGTATTTTAGGCCCCCCCAAACTGCTTTGGGTCTCCGTTTATCTTGAGCGTGTCACAGCGGCATTCCTTTTTCTTTTCCCGGCAAAAAAGAGGTGGAATCCTCATTAAATACTCTCTTTTCCACAAGACGAAACAACAGGCTGAAGGAAACAAATATACCACAGCGAGTGTAACATTTAAGACCCTGCTTTTTTTTCCTCTCCTTTTTCTTTCGATTTCGAATCAGGAAAAGACCTCCTTTTTTTTATTTGCCTCTATCCCTCTTCACATAGGCGCACACACTCGAAACCCTCAGAGCCACATAACAGACGCGCACACGCACTCACACAATTACACACACTTTTTTGCAGCCTGCTTCCCCTTTTTTTTCCCGAAAAATTAAAATCTACCGGGCATTCAAATAATGAGAAGTAATATTGTTATCCATTTTCTACCTGTTTTTTCCCCCCCTTTCAATTGTAGTATAATAACACTTTTAAATAAAGAACTTTCAAAATAAAACAAAAAAATCACAAATATTTCGAAATTAAAAGAAAAGTAAAAAATGTGTTCTATTCACGGGAAATTAGAGGAAAAAAAATGAAATAAAAAAGTTGCATGAGGCCGGTTTTCGTGTGGCCAAAACTGAACTGAATTCAGCTGAGTTGGATTATGATAAACTGGCGCGCTCGCGCCTTACACTCGTTGCCATCGTCTGCTGTTTGCTGCTGCTTCTCTCACTGCCGTGGAATTATTTTCAATGCACTATAATATGGCACATTTTTATTTTTTGGAAAATAGTTTTTTTGAAAATTAAAAAAAATGTACTTTTTTGAAAAATTGATATTTTTTTTATGAGAAAAGGGAGTAAAAGCACAAATGTAACATACTGGTTTTGATATACAGGGATAACTGTCACACACTAACAAGAAGTCGGGCCTCTGGATTGGGGGGTAGAAGCAGGAGAACGAAATGAAATGGAAAGAGTAAGATAGAGAGGGAAAGATTCTTCTCTCTATTGGGTTGCATTGTGAAACGATGGTTGGCGAGTTACCTTTTTTGAGGAGCGACAGTAACGTGGTGGGGAATTTTTGAATTAACTTTCGGAAGTTGTGGGCAGTGGTCACAGTGGCGCTAGAGGCCTAAGACTAATGGACAAGTTCATGAAAGCAAAGCATAAAGTAGAAGAGGACAAATATATATTTACTTTCTTTTCTCTTAGATGAGCTTGAAGTAAGTTTAACCCAAAAGTGTCCTCCCCCGAACTAATTTTTCTTCTGATTCTTATTTCTGTTATTAAAATTGAAAACGAAAATCATCTATTGAAGGAATTAAAAGAAAACTTAACTTTTTGTAGGTTAATTGTTTCAACTTGACTTAAAACTATCCGAAGGTTAAATTTTTTGTACTTAAAACTTGTAGGGTAGTTGCACCAGTAACAGAACAAATTGATTATTTATTACGATATTTCACAAATTATAACTTTTATCACTATAAAAAAATATTTTTTAGTTCCTTATTTCTTCAAAATATAGTTTATGATAAAAAAATAGATTCAATGTGCAAGTTATTTCTGAAAATAATTTTTTAATGTTTTGGTGGGTTATGAACATGACAAATGAATTAAACATAAACAGAAAAAAAGTTACAAGTTTCAGGTGCAATTAAATAATATTTCTGGTTGCGTAATTAGGAAAATATTAATAATAGTAAGTTGCAAAATTGATTCAGAATATTTGTAGCGTTTTTCATATAATTTTTGTTATTTTTACACACTGTATTAATATAAATTTGATTTGTTCTTTCATTGGAAAATACAACTGTTCTTTTACTGGTCAACATTCTTTCACTGGTAAAATGGACATTTTTCAAAATTTGATTAAAATTTAATATTTTATGTTACATTTACAAAATTTGTACCATAGGCTTCAAATTCTTTAGAAATTTTGCTATTCATTGCATATGTTTAAAAGAAAATTCAAGAATGTCAATTAAAAATAAAAAATATCGAAAGTATACATTTCCTTAAAATGTTCTTTCATTGGTGCAACTACCCTACTTTGTTTATAAATTGTAATTGAGAAGCAGAAAATGTGCTAGGAAAAAATAGCTGTATAATTTCGATTTGTCAAACAATTAAGTTTTTCATTTTAAAAAAAGGAAAATATTTTACAGACACTTTTTACAAAATCTATTAACGTATTGTCACTTTTTTATTGTAATTAAAATTACAATAATTGAGAAGATTATTTAAATTCATGTAAAAACGTGGTTGTAGAATAGAAGATTGAATGTAATAATTGTAAAATGAAAAATTCGAAAGTATTTGTAATAAAAAACATATGACAGACTTGCTCTGCATGCTTCAGCCCTCTACTGGCAATTTGACGCCACACCTGAAATCGACTCTGACGTCATAAGCGAAACTGCCTAAAGGACCAATGTCAGCGTTAAAACGGGAAACGTTAAAGGCGCTTGTACACCTCACCGATTCCGAGTATGTCCCCGTCGTGCAAGCAGTTTTCCAAGATGGAATGAGTTTTCTAACCAAGAAAACCAAGTTAGAAAATTGTTTGCATGGCGGGATAATTTAAAAATATAAATAATGATCAGTGATTAGTGAAAGATGTGTAATAGTAAAATGTGAATAAAATGGATTTTTTGAATGAAACTTAAGTAAAATACATTTGTTATAAATTATTTTAATTAAGCAGTGAAAATGTAATGAGAAATATCTTTAAAAAAAGTAAAAGTTGTGATTAAGTCGATGTTTGCAGAAAAGGTAATATTTGGAGTTAAAAATTTTTGCAGTTTTCCATTCTTTATTTAAAACATATATAAATATCGAAAACCAACGATTTAACATATATTTTTTATAAAAAAAATAAAAATATATTAGCTTTTCTGCAAACATCGACTTAATCACAACTTTTACTTTTTTAAAGATATTTCTCATTACATTTTCACTGCTTTATTAAAATAATTTATAACAAATGTATTTTACTTAAGTTTTATTCAAAAAATCCATTTTATTCACATTTTACTATTACACATCTTTCACTAATCACTGATCATTATTAATATTTTTAAATTATCCCGCCATGCAAACAATTTTCTAACTTGGTTTTCTTGGTTAGAAAACTCATTCTATCTTGGAAAACTGCTTGCACGACGGGGACATACTCGGAATCGGTGAGGTGTACAAGCGCCTTAAGCCAATAACAACTTCCGATTCGATGGAAATCATTCAATTCTTATTGGCTGAATGATTTCCGTTGGATTTCCGTTTCACGCTACGGGCTGTAAGGCAGAATGAGTACGGATACGGGAACAGGACATGGAAAAGAAAATGACAGAAGCTACACTGAGAGACCTTTTGGACTGCAGCGGAACAACGTATGAGATAGCAGCTCCACTATGGTTTTAGTGCGCTGCGATACAATTTTGGGCGCGTGACAGTCCAAAATGTTGGTGAGAAGCTCACCGAAGTAGTGGGGATGCCGTCATCATTGGTTTGCAGCTGAACAACTTTGGGACGAATGTTCCAAAACTAAATGAAGCATAGAAAAAAACATTTTTTTTAAATAAACCATCAGAAATAATAATTTTTTTTTCAAAACAATGTAAAAAATATAGTTTTACGTTTTCAAACGCTTCGTTTATCTGAAAAATTTTTATGGGCTGACAAACTTCCAGTGAGAAAGTTGTTCATTAATAAGTAAAGAAGTTTTCTGGAAATTTTTATTAATATCCTTTCTAAATCCTTTCTAAAAAAACATAGCATAAAAAGGTCGAATTGAAAAAAGTCGAACTCGAAATGTATCGAAATAAGAAATAAGCATAAAGTATAAAAAAGAACATAGAAAGCATACCTCACACTCTAAATGGAAACGAAATAGATGGAGCTGTCTTGGGTTTATCTCAAGAAAAAATTATAAACCTGTGTTTCAATGAATTAGGTGCATTTTAATTTACAACATATAAAAATATAAATAAACAATTAATTTTTTAATAAGAAAAGATTAATATAATGTAACAAAAATATAAATAAATTGATTTATAATTACTACTATTTCATTTTACATAATAGAAAAAAATTTTTTCTAATGGAAAAAAGAAGGATATCAAATAATAAGAAAATAAAAAAATAATAATTAAAAAATTAAAAATATAAAATAGAATCAAGAATAAAGCAGCAACGAAGTCGACGAGGCGCTAGTATTTTATATTTTTGTTACGTAAAATGCCTGGTTTGAGATAGTTTACGTAAGAAAACACCTAAAGTGACGCGTCACTTCCCATCTCTGCTCAAACCTCGAATTTGCCATGAATTGTGAACTCACCCTAAGTAACATGCTGAAAGTAACACACACCAAGAAAGATGCACACAATACATACAAACACCAACAATATTGCAATGCTAGAATACAGCCACAGCTGACGGAGAAAACCGAATTGGAACGAGTTTAGGCGAGCGGTCAATTACTCTGTTGTAGTCGCCATTTTATCGGAAAATTATCGGTGATCGGTTGATCGTGATTCAACACGATATAACGCGACCTGCTCATTATTCTCGTCTAAAGACTGGTTACCCTTAAAAAAAGTCGGGTCTGAGTTCCCCCATAAAAGTTCGCGAAGCCCAAATGGCTTGCCTGAACACCCTTAAACAAGAGATCAAAACCCTCGAGTCTGTCTTCCCCAAGAGCCATGAGAGGTTTCAAATAATGTCCGCGAGTGTGGACGAACTCAGTTGCAGGTTCGTGGGAAAAAATGGCAAGAAATATGAAATTCACGCCAATATCACAGTAAGTTCTTTTTCAAAATCATTGTCTTTCACTTTCTCCCCTTCCCCTCCCCCTTCTCTCTCTCTCTCTCTCCTCATCGTTCGCGGAAATATTTTTATACAAATTCCCCAAAAAAAAAATCTCATAAATGACAAATGTTTATTTATTTATAAAATTTGTATTTATTTATTTACTCAGAAAAGTTAACATTTTTTTCGACTTGAATCGTTTATATCCAACACTGCCACTTGTGAAACTTTCAATGTTGACATTATAACGTTTTCTCTCCCTTAGCAAAATGAATTTTCGCAATTTCTTATTGAACTTGAAAATTAATCAAGCAGACAAACGAATAGAAAGGGAAAAAAGTTCTGTTTTCGAAATAAGCATTTTTTTTCAATTTTGATAATTAGAAATCATTTTTTTTCCTCTCCGATTAAATAGATATGTTTGTTTTCAAGCGTTTACAAATAATACGAACTTTTTATTCCGCTGTGTCAAGAGAAAAAAAAAGTGTTGTAGGTTGTTGTGTGTATATTGGAAAAGACAAAGAGTTTTGAAATTTATTGTTTAGCTTTCTCGGCGACAAGTGAAAATTAATATTTTAAGTCGCTATTGTCCTTAATATTCATTTCTATTGTGTTGGATTTTAAATTTGAAAAACAAATTAATAAATTGCTATTGGAGAAAATTGAAGAGTGTTATTTTTAAACGGGCATTGCCCTAAGAAGAAGTTTTGTATATATAGTAATTTCAATTTTTATCATTTAAATGAAAATATGAGAAAGTAAACTTTACTATAATCCTTTTCAATCATTAATAATACCAATCAATTACTTTTTCTTAAATACATTTTTAATGACATGTTCAATTAATATCTTTCAGGGAAAACAAAGTGATTTAGATAAGATGACAAGTTGATTTGAAATTTTTCGCTTTATATTTTTTTTTTTTTATTTTAACTTATTATTGCTTTGTCCGTTTATAAAAAAATTCTTTTTTTATTGAATTTTTTTTTGTAAAACAAAAGGTTTCCTTTAGCATTTGAATAATTTTTTTCGCAAGTACATAGAAAATAGTTTTTAAAAATTTGCTCAAATTCGATTAAAATTTCTTACTCAGGGTTTTCAGGGTGGATGATTACGAATTTAAAATGGCGGATCCAATATGGCTGACATTTTATCAGATTTTTTTTACTATTTTTGGTTTTTTTTTAATTTTCCTCTACTTTAAATTCGCTAATACTAGAAATCGAAAAACTATTCTAAAAAATTATAATCAAATTCTTTGAAACAATTCAATTATTTTCAAAAAATATTCGAAATTCAATTATTTTCAATATTTAGTATTGTCATCAAATTTCGCAAAACAATTCAATTATTTAAAAAAAATTCATAAAACTCATTTAAAATTCAATTATTTTCATAAATAATAAAATTTCCACCGGAATTCAATTACAATTTAAAATTGCATTTTCAAAAAAATATCGAAAAAATCAATTATTTAACAACATTTTTATTCAATTTTCACAGTAATTCAATTACATTCACTAATAATAACATTATTCATGGAAATTCATTTTTTTTAAAATTTTTTATTAAAAGTCTAAGCAAGACTTCAATTATTATTTCATAATTAATAAAACTCATCGAAAAATTCAATTATTTTTACAAATAAAGTTTTCCAAAATAATTCAATTATTGAAAATAAAAAAATAAAATTTTCATAATATTTATTATATTTTGAAAAAATTAATTATTTAAAACAATGTTTATAACATTTTTTGGAAGAATTCAATTCTTTTCAAAAATAACAACATTTTTCACAGAAATTTAATTATTTTGAGGCATTTTCATAAAATTATTTGCAAAATTCAATTATTTTCAATAATAACTAAATTCTTCTCAGGAATTCAATTATTTTTGAAAATTTTAATAAAATTTTTCTCAATAATTCAATTATTATCGTAAGTAATAAAATTTTTTGCAAGATTTCAATTATTTTTAATACAATTTTACAGGAATTTTTCAAAAAATGTAATTATTTTTAAAAATTTGTTTTCAATTCCTTGGAAAAATAAATTATTTAAAGAAATGTGATGCGTTCCCAAGAAAGGTACCTAAGAAGCAAAAAATTTGAGGTTATGTTTTAAATTTTTTGAGTAAAAAAAAATACAGAAAGAGAATCAATTAATAATTAAAAATTGTTGGTCTTCAAGTCTTTATTATATTCAAAATATTTCATGAATATTGGTTTCAAATTCAAATAATTAAAAATCAACTTTTAATCAAGATAAATCTAACTCGAACCCAACCTATAATTCGTTTGCTTCTTAGGTACCTTTCTTGGGGTCGCGTCACAAATGTTTTTTAAAAATTTCTTTGTAGAATTCAATTATTTACAAACATATTTGAATTTTTCACAAGGAATTCAATTATTTTCAAATATTTAATATTTTAATAAAATTGTTCGAATGAAATAAATTATTTTAAATACAATTTTAGTAAAATTTTTTTTTTAAATAATTCAATTCTTCTTTTAGATTTTAATAACATTTTTTCTCAAGAATTCAATTATTTACATAAATAATTCTTCAAAAGAATTCAATTATTAAAGATAAGTAACAAAATTATTCCCGAAAATTCAATAATTTTTAGGACATTTTAATCAAATTCTTTGCAAAAAATCAATTATTTTCATAAATAACAATATTCATCACAAGAATTCAATTATTTTTAAAAGTAATATATTTTTTCTTGGAAATTCAATTATTTAAAAAATTCTAATAAAATTCTCCCAAGAATTCAATTATTTACAAAATTAATTCTTGAAAAGAATTCAATTATTAAAGATAAATAACAAAATTATTCCCGAAAATCCAATTATTATGAGGCATTTTAATAAAATTCTTTGCAAAATTCAATTATTTTCATAAATAACAATATTCAGCACAGGAATTCAATTATTTTTAAAAGTACTAATTTTTTTCTTGGAAATTCAATTATTTTAAAAAATTCTAATAAAATCGTTCGCAAGAATTCAATTATTTTCATAAATAATAAAATGCTTTTCAGAAACTCAATTATTTTCAAAAAAAATTTTTTTCAAGAAAAATTCTTATGATTATAATAATAAATGTAATAATTATTAATTACTATACAGTAAATGCTACTGTTCCACTTATAATTTTGCAAATTCGAAAATTTCATATTTGCAAATATAACCTTTTAACGCCTGCGGGACATATATATGTATGTCCCACTTACAAAAACCACTGTAACTTTTTTAAATATTAATATTTTTTAACTGGGTTGGACTTGATTTCCTCAACATCGGTTTAGGTATCCAAAAAAAATAAAAGTAAACAATAGAAAATTTTTTTTAATATAAAAAAATAATAAAATGTTTATGCAAATCGGAAAAATTGTTTAAAAAAGTCAGTTAGCTCATGTACAGACGCTGAACTCAAAAAAATTTTTCCAAGCTCACTATGTGAAGTGTTTTGAACCACTGAATACAAATATCGTCGCCATTTTGAAAGATTCGCAAAAAATTAAAAATGGCGTATTCAAGATGGCGCACACTTCGAAGCAACATTGTCTTACATTATCCGAACATTAAAAAATTAATAAAAAGAAATAAAAAGTTTCTTAAGGTTTTTGGGGTCGCTGATTACGAATTTGATGTCAAATTGACATTTTGACAGTTGACATCTGTCTGAAGAATTGTCAACTTTTGCATTACTGATTTATTTGTTATAAAAAAGACTCCGTTAAGGGGTTTTCGGGGTCGCTGATTACGAATTTGATGTCAAATTTACATTTTGACAATTGACAGCTGTCAAAACAACTGTCAACTTTTGTGAAACAGATTTATTTTTTATAAAAAAGACTCTAAAAGGGTTTTCGGGGTCGCTGATTACGAAGTTGATGTCAGATTGACATTTTGACAGTTGACAGCTGTCAAAACAACTCAACTTTTGTAAAACAGATTTATTTTTTATAAAAAAGACTCCGTAAAGGGTTTTTGGGGTCGCTGATTACGAATTTGATGTCAGACTGACATTTTGACAGTTGACAGCTGTTAAACCAACTGTCAGCTTTTATAAGACTGATTTCTCTATAATAAAAGTGACAGAAAAAGGTTTTTAGGGTCGCAGATTTCGAATTTGAACTGAAATTAATGATTTAATAGTTGACATTTGATATAATTGTCAATTTTATAAAAAGTAATTTGGTTTATTTAAAAATGTCCGTAAAAGGGTTTTTACATTGCTGATTACGAGTTTGATATCCAATTGACAATACGCAGACAATACTGACATAATAACAAAGAAAAAAATAATAATTTCGTTTGTGAACAGTATTCCACATCACCTTCGAGGTTCCGATAAAGATGCGTTAGATTTTTTGGGTGAATCTTTGCCTGTAGTCCTATTTTAACACAACTCATGTAATAATTATAACTTGTGTAATTTTTGCTGATTTTATAGACACTTTTGCATAAAGAAAATTACTTCTTTTAAAAATTGACAGTTGTTTTGACAGCTGTCAACTGTCAATTTGACATTAAATTCGTAATCAGCGGCCCCAAAAACCCTTTACGGAGTCTTTTTTATAAAAAATAAATCTGTTTTACAAAAGTTGAGTTGTTTTGACAGCTGTCAACTGCCAAAATGTCAATCTGACATCAACTTCGTAATCAGCGACCCCGAAAACCCTTTTAGAGTCTTTTTATAAAAAATAAATCAGTTTTACAAAAGTTGAGTTGTTTTGACAGCTGTCAACTGTCAAAATGTCAATCTGACATCAACTTCGTAATCAACGACCCCGAAAACCCTTTTAGAGTCTTTTTATAAAAATTAAATCAGTTTTACAAAAGTTGACAGTTGTTTTGACAGCTGTCAACTGTCAAAATGTCAATTTGACATTAAATTCGTAATCAGCGCCCCCGAAAACCTTAGGAATGGCATCTCATTGGTTTATATCTTTTCTATGTTTTGCTCGGGTGTTAAAGGGATAAAGTTTTGAATAATTTCAGATTCAAAATTTAAAAAATTGACTTATGAAGTAGATAGTTAATTATTATTGTTTATTATTTTCAAAAATGTTAATAACATTTTTCGCAAGAATTAAATTATTTTTAAACATTTTTAACCAAAATTCTTGAAAAAAAAATTAAGTTACTTATTCAAAAATTTTAATAAAACATTTTTTGGAAGAATAATTCTTGGAAAAATAATTGAATTATTCAATTATTTTTATAAACTCGAAAATTCATCGCAGGAATTCAATTATTTCCAAAACAATTTTAATAAAATTTTACGAAAAGATTCAATTATTTTAAAAATTTTTTAATAAAATTCTTGTTCAGAATATTAAATTATTTTCAATAATTTTAATAACATTCTTTGGAAGAATTTGATTTTTTTATAAAGGGTCCAGACCAGCTCAACTGTGTCAAAAAAATTTCATTGATTTTTAAAAATTTTAAAACTTTTATAAAAATCTGATTACACAAAATTGTTCACTCTTTCAAATGAAAATATTTGCATGATTGTAAATTTATAAATTCCATACTTTTAATATCAATTTTATTAACAGTTTGAATTATTTATGTGTTCTGCCCTTCCAATTGCAATGAAACTCATAGGAAGTATTTTTGAGAGAATTCAATTATTTTCAATACAATTTTAAAATTAAATTTTCTCGAATGAATTTAATTATTTAAAAAAAAATTTTTTAAAAAATTCTTCAAATGACTTTAATTATTTTCAAATTTTTGGGATAAAAACTTTGAGAGAATTTAGTAATTTTCAGTACATTAATTTTAAAATTCAAAACACATGAAAAGAAAATTTTTATAAAAAAAGTTAAGAAGCAAAAAGAACTAACTTCAAACTGCGAACAAATTCAGACACATCAGCATTAATTTATTTATTTAAAATTGAATTTTTGAAAAAAATGTTACTATATTTTTAAAAATAATAGAATTCTTCTGAAGAATTTTATTATTTATGAAAATAATTGAATTCTCGCGAAGAATTATATTCAAATTTTTGAAAATATAAACAATAAGAATTAATTATGTACGGAAGAATAAGTGGCGGCGAAATGATTTTTTATTGTAATGAGGCTGAAGTTCGAAACGTTTTTGAAAACGAAAAATTAAAAATAAAAAAAGTAAATTTTTTTCAACGTGAGATTGTCCCAAATGATAACCAACACCTAAAAATAAATTTTTGTCCCCCTACCCTCTTCGGTTCTCTTCGTTTATGGGGTAAAATGGTCCAAAAAATTAAAAAAAATTTCTTAAAAATAGAAAAAGGCTCAGGGGAAAAATTTTATTGCACAAATCAATTGCATTCACAGCCAGGAAGCTGTAAAAAAATTTGCGCCCCCCTACACCCTTCGGTTTCCCTCGTTTATGGGGTAAAATGGTCCCAAAAATTAAAAAAAATTTCTTAAAAATAGAAAAAGGCTCGGGGGAAAAATTTTATTGCACAAATCAATTGCACTCACAGCCAGGAAGCTGTAAAAAAATATGCGCCCCCCTACACCGTTCGGCTCCCCTCCTTTATGGGGTAAAATGGTCCAAAAAATTAAAAAAAATTTCTTAAAAATAGAAAAAGGCTCGGGGGAAAAATTTTATTGCACAAATCGATTGCATTCACAGCCAGAAAGCTGTAAAAAAATTTGCGCCCCCCTACACCCTTCGGCTCCCCTCGTTTATGGGGTAAAATGGTCCTAAAAATTAAAAAAAATTTCTTAAAAATAGAAAAAGGCTCGGGGGAAAAATTTTATTGCACAACTTAGTTGCATTTGATGCCAAAAAGATGTAAAAAAATTTGCGTGCCCTTAAACCCTTCGCTTCCCTTCGTTTATAAAGTAAATTGGCCCAAAAATTAAAAAAAAAATTATTAAAAAATTTTTTAAAAATTGGAAAAGGCTCAGGGGAAAAATTTTATTGCACAACTTAGTTGCATTTGATATTAGTAAGCTGTGAAAAAATTTGCGTTTCCTTAAACCCTTCGCTTCCCTTCGTTTATAAAGTAAATTGTCCCAAAAATTAAAAAAAAAATTAATAAAAAATTTTTTAAAAATGAAAAAAGGCTCGGGGGAAAAATTTTATTGCACAACTTAGTTGCATTCGATGCCAGAAAGATGTAAAAAAATTTGCGTGCCCTTAAACCCTTCGCTTCCCTTCGTTTATAAAGTAAATTGGCCCAAAAATTAAAAAAGAAATTAATAAAAAATTTTTTAAAAATTGGAAAAGGCTCGGGGAAAAAATTTTATTGCACAACTTAGTTGAATTCGATGCCAGGAAGATGTAAAAAAATTTGCGTGCCCTTAAACCCTTCGCTTCCCTTCGTTTATAAAGTAAATTGGCCCAAAAATTTAAAAAAAAATTAATAAAAAATTTTATAAAAATTGGAAAAGGCTCGGGGGAAAAATTTTATTGCTTAACTTAGTTGCATTTAATATTAGTAAGCTGTGTAAAAATTTGCGTGCCCTTAAACCCTTCGCTTCCCTTCGTTTATAAAGTAAATTGGCCCAAAAATTAAAAAAAAAATTATTAAAAAATTTTTTAAAAATTGGAAAAGGCTCAGGGGAAAAATTTTATTGCACAACTTAGTTGCATTTGATATTAGTAAGCTGTGAAAAAATTTGCGTTCCCTTAAACCCTTCGCTTCCCTTCGTTTATAAAGTAAATTGTCCCAAAAATTAAAAAAAAAATTAATAAAAAATTTTTTAAAAATTAAAAAAGGCTCGGGGGAAAAATTTTATTGCACAACTTAGTTGCATTCGATGCCAGAAAGATGTAAAAAAATTTGCGTGCCCTTAAACCCTTCGCTTCCCTTCGTTTATAAAGTAAATTGTCCCAAAAATTAAAAAAAAAATTAATAAAAAATTTTTTAAAAAATTGGAAAAGGCTCGGGGGAAAAATTTTATTGCACAACTTAGTTGCATTCGATGCCAGAAAGATGTAAAAAAATTTGCGTGCCCTTAAACCCTTCGCTTCCCTTCGTTTATAAAGTAAATTGTCCCAAAAATTAAAAAAAAAATTAATAAAAAATTTTTTAAAAAATTGGAAAAGGCTCGGGGGAAAAATTTTATTGCACAACTTAGTTGCATTCGATGCCAGAAAGATGCAAAAAAATTTGCGTGCCCTTAAACCCTTCGCTTCCCTTCGTTTATAAAGTAAATTGTCCCAAAAATTAAAAAAAAAATTATTAAAAAATTTTTCAAAAATGAAAAAAGGCTCGGGGGAAAAATTTTATTGCACAACTTAGTTGAATTCAATGCCAGGAAGATGTAAAAAAATTTGCGTGCCCTTAAACCCTTCGCTTCCCTTCGTTTATAAAGTAAATTGGCCCAAAAATTAAAAAAAAAATTAATAAAAAATTTTATAAAAATTGGAAAAGGCTCGGGGGAAAAATTTTATTGCACAACTTAGTTGAATTCGATGCCAGGAAGATGTAAAAAAATTTGCGTGCCCTTAAACCCTTCGCTTCCCTTCGTTTATAAAGTAAATTGTCCCAAAAATTAAAAAAAAAATTATTAAAAAATTTTTTAAAAAATTGGAAAAGGCTCGGGGGAAAAATTTTATTGCACAACTTAGTTGCATTCGATGCCAGAAAGATGTAAAAAAATTTGCGTGCCCTTAAACCCTTCGCTTCCCTTCGTTTATAAAGTAAATTGTCCCAAAAATTAAAAAAAAAATTATTAAAAAATTTTTTAAAAAATTGGAAAAGGCTCGGGGGAAAAATTTTATTGCACAACTTAGTTGCATTCGATGCCAGAAAGATGTAAAAAAATTTGCGTGCCCTTAAACCCTTCGCTTCCCTTCGTTTATAAAGTAAATTGTCCCAAAAATTAAAAAAAAAATTATTAAAAAATTTTTTAAAAATGAAAAAAGGCTCGGGGGAAAAATTTTATTGCACAACTTAGTTGAATTCAATGCCAGGAAGATGTAAAAAAATTTGCGTGCCCTTAAACCCTTCGCTTCCCTTCGTTTATAAAGTAAATTGGCCCAAAAATTTAAAAAAAAATTAATAAAAAATTTTATAAAAATTGGAAAAGGCTCGGGGGAAAAATTTTATTGCACAACTTAGTTGCATTCGATGCCAGAAAGATGTAAAAAAATTTGCGTGCCCTTAAACCCTTCGCTTCCCTTCGTTTATGGAGTAAAATAGTCCCAAAAATTAAAAAAAAATTAATAAAAAATTTCTTAAAAATTGGAAAAGGCTCGGGGGAAAAATTTTATTGCTTAACTTAGTTGCATTTAATATTAGTAAGCTGTGAAAAAATTTGCGTGCCCTTAAACCCTTCGCTTCCCTTCATTTATAAAGTAAATTGGCCCAAAAATTAAAAAAAAAATTATTAAAAAATTTTTTAAAAATGAAAAAAGGCTCGGGGGAAAAATTTTATTGCACAACTTAGTTGCATTCGATGCCAGAAAGATGTAAAAAAATTTGCGTGCCCTTAAACCCTTCGCTTCCCTTCGTTTATAAAGTAAATTGTCCCAAAAATTAAAAAAAAAATTAATAAAAAATTTTTTAAAAAATTGGAAAAGGCTCGGGGGAAAAATTTTATTGCACAACTTAGTTGCATTCGATGCCAGAAAGATGTAAAAAAATTTGCGTGCCCTTAAACCCTTCGCTTCCCTTCGTTTATAAAGTAAATTGTCCCAAAAATTAAAAAAAAAATTATTAAAAAATTTTTTAAAAATGAAAAAAGGCTCGGGGGAAAAATTTTATTGCACAACTTAGTTGAATTCAATGCCAGGAAGATGTAAAAAAATTTGCGTGCCCTTAAACCCTTCGCTTCCCTTCGTTTATAAAGTAAATTGGCCCAAAAATTTAAAAAAAAATTATTAAAAAATTTTTTAAAAATGAAAAAAGGCTCGGGGGAAAAATTTTATTGCACAACTTAGTTGCATTCGATGCCAGAAAGATGTAAAAAAATTTGCGTGCCCTTAAACCCTTCGCTTCCCTTCGTTTATAAAGTAAATTGTCCCAAAAATTAAAAAAAAAATTAATAAAAAATTTTTTAAAAAATTGGAAAAGGCTCGGGGGAAAAATTTTATTGCACAACTTAGTTGCATTCGATGCCAGAAAGATGTAAAAAAATTTGCGTGCCCTTAAACCCTTCGCTTCCCTTCGTTTATAAAGTAAATTGTCCCAAAAATTAAAAAAAAAATTATTAAAAAATTTTTTAAAAATGAAAAAAGGCTCGGGGGAAAAATTTTATTGCACAACTTAGTTGCATTCGATGCCAGAAAGATGTAAAAAAATTTGCGTGCCCTTAAACCCTTCGCTTCTTTTCGTTTATAAAGTAAATTGTCCCAAAAATTAAAAAAAAAAATTAATAAAAAATTTTTTAAAAATGAAAAAAGGCTCGGGGGAAAAATTTTATTGCACAACTTAGTTGCATTCGATGCCAGAAAGATGTAAAAAAATTTGCGTGCCCTTAAACCCTTCGCTTCCCTTCGTTTATGGAGTAAAATAGTCCCAAAAATTAAAAAAAAATTAATAAAAAATTTCTTAAAAATTGGAAAAGGCTCGGGGGAAAAATTTTATTGCTTAACTTAGTTGCATTTAATATTAGTAAGCTGTGAAAAAATTTGCGTGCCCTTAAACCCTTCGCTTCCCTTCGTTTATAAAGTAAATTGGCCCAAAAATTAAAAAAAAAATTAATAAAAAATTTTTTAAAAAATTGGAAAAGGCTCGGGGGAAAAATTTTATTGCACAACTTAGTTGAATTCGATGCCAGGAAGATGTAAAAAAATTTGCGTGCCCTTAAACCCTTCGCTTCCCTTCGTTTATAAAGTAAATTGTCCCAAAAATTAAAAAAAAAATTATTAAAAAATTTTTTAAAAAATTGGAAAAGGCTCGGGGGAAAAATTTTATTGCACAACTTAGTTGCATTCGATGCCAGAAAGATGTAAAAAAATTTGCGTGCCCTTAAACCCTTCGCTTCCCTTCGTTTATAAAGTAAATTGTCCCAAAAATTAAAAAAAAAATTATTAAAAAATTTTTTAAAAATGAAAAAAGGCTCGGGGGAAAAATTTTATTGCACAACTTAGTTGCATTCGATGCCAGGAAGATGTAAAAAAATTTGCATGCCCTTAAACCCTTCGCTTCTTTTCGTTTATAAAGTAAATTGTCCCAAAAATTAAAAAAAAAATTATTAAAAAATTTTTTAAAAATGAAAAAAGGCTCGGGGGAAAAATTTTATTGCACAACTTAGTTGAATTCAATGCCAGGAAGATGTAAAAAAATTTGCGTGCCCTTAAACCCTTCGCCTCCCTTCGTTTATAAAGTAAATTGGCCCAAAAATTTAAAAAAAAATTAATAAAAAATTTTATAAAAATTGGAAAAGGCTCGGGGGAAAAATTTTATTGCACAACTTAGTTGCATTCGATGCCAGAAAGATGTAAAAAAATTTGCGTGCCCTTAAACCCTTCGCTTCCCTTCGTTTATGGAGTAAAATAGTCCCAAAAATTAAAAAAAAATTAATAAAAAATTTCTTAAAAATTGGAAAAGGCTCGGGGGAAAAATTTTATTGCTTAACTTAGTTGCATTTAATATTAGTAAGCTGTGAAAAAATTTGCGTGCCCTTAAACCCTTCGCTTCCCTTCGTTTATAAAGTAAATTGGCCCAAAAATTAAAAAAAAAATTATTAAAAAATTTTTTAAAAATGAAAAAAGGCTCGGGGGAAAAATTTTATTGCACAACTTAGTTGCATTCGATGCCAGAAAGATGTAAAAAAATTTGCGTGCCCTTAAACCCTTCGCTTCCCTTCGTTTATAAAGTAAATTGTCCCAAAAATTAAAAAAAAAATTAATAAAAAATTTTTTAAAAAATTGGAAAAGGCTCGGGGGAAAAATTTTATTGCACAACTTAGTTGCATTCGATGCCAGAAAGATGTAAAAAAATTTGCGTGCCCTTAAACCCTTCGCTTCCCTTCGTTTATAAAGTAAATTGTCCCAAAAATTAAAAAAAAAATTATTAAAAAATTTTTTAAAAATGAAAAAAGGCTCGGGGGAAAAATTTTATTGCACAACTTAGTTGAATTCAATGCCAGGAAGATGTAAAAAAATTTGCGTGCCCTTAAACCCTTCGCTTCCCTTCGTTTATAAAGTAAATTGGCCCAAAAATTTAAAAAAAAATTATTAAAAAATTTTTTAAAAATGAAAAAAGGCTCGGGGGAAAAATTTTATTGCACAACTTAGTTGCATTCGATGCCAGAAAGATGTAAAAAAATTTGCGTGCCCTTAAACCCTTCGCTTCCCTTCGTTTATAAAGTAAATTGTCCCAAAAATTAAAAAAAAAATTAATAAAAAATTTTTTAAAAAATTGGAAAAGGCTCGGGGGAAAAATTTTATTGCACAACTTAGTTGCATTCGATGCCAGAAAGATGTAAAAAAATTTGCGTGCCCTTAAACCCTTCGCTTCCCTTCGTTTATAAAGTAAATTGTCCCAAAAATTAAAAAAAAAATTATTAAAAAATTTTTTAAAAATGAAAAAAGGCTCGGGGGAAAAATTTTATTGCACAACTTAGTTGCATTCGATGCCAGAAAGATGTAAAAAAATTTGCGTGCCCTTAAACCCTTCGCTTCTTTTCGTTTATAAAGTAAATTGTCCCAAAAATTAAAAAAAAAAATTAATAAAAAATTTTTTAAAAATGAAAAAAGGCTCGGGGGAAAAATTTTATTGCACAACTTAGTTGCATTCGATGCCAGAAAGATGTAAAAAAATTTGCGTGCCCTTAAACCCTTCGCTTCCCTTCGTTTATGGAGTAAAATAGTCCCAAAAATTAAAAAAAAATTAATAAAAAATTTCTTAAAAATTGGAAAAGGCTCGGGGGAAAAATTTTATTGCTTAACTTAGTTGCATTCGATGCCAGAAAGATGTAAAAAAATTTGCGTGCCCTTAAACCCTTCGCTTCCCTTCGTTTATAAAGTAAATTGTCCCAAAAATTAAAAAAAAAATTAATAAAAAATTTTTAAAAAATTGGAAAAGGCTCGGGGGAAAAATTTTATTGCACAACTTAGTTGAATTCGATGCCAGGAAGATGTAAAAAAATTTGCGTGCCCTTAAACCCTTCGCTTCCCTTCGTTTATAAAGTAAATTGGCCCAAAAATTAAAAAAAAATTAATAAAAAATTTTATAAAAATTGGAAAAGGCTCGGGGGAAAAATTTTATTGCTTAACTTAGTTGCATTTAATATTAGTAAGCTGTGTAAAAATTTGCGTGCCCTTAAACCCTTCGCTTCCCTTCGTTTATAAAGTAAATTGGCCCAAAAATTAAAAAAAAAATTATTAAAAAATTTTTTAAAAATTGGAAAAGGCTCAGGGGAAAAATTTTATTGCACAACTTAGTTGCATTTGATATTAGTAAGCTGTGAAAAAATTTGCGTTCCCTTAAACCCTTCGCTTCCCTTCGTTTATAAAGTAAATTGTCCCAAAAATTAAAAAAAAAATTAATAAAAAATTTTTTAAAAATTAAAAAAGGCTCGGGGGAAAAATTTTATTGCACAACTTAGTTGCATTCGATGCCAGAAAGATGTAAAAAAATTTGCGTGCCCTTAAACCCTTCGCTTCCCTTCGTTTATAAAGTAAATTGTCCCAAAAATTAAAAAAAAAATTAATAAAAAATTTTTTAAAAAATTGGAAAAGGCTCGGGGGAAAAATTTTATTGCACAACTTAGTTGCATTCGATGCCAGAAAGATGTAAAAAAATTTGCGTGCCCTTAAACCCTTCGCTTCCCTTCGTTTATAAAGTAAATTGTCCCAAAAATTAAAAAAAAAATTAATAAAAAATTTTTTAAAAAATTGGAAAAGGCTCGGGGGAAAAATTTTATTGCACAACTTAGTTGCATTCGATGCCAGAAAGATGCAAAAAAATTTGCGTGCCCTTAAACCCTTCGCTTCCCTTCGTTTATAAAGTAAATTGTCCCAAAAATTAAAAAAAAAATTATTAAAAAATTTTTTAAAAATGAAAAAAGGCTCGGGGGAAAAATTTTATTGCACAACTTAGTTGAATTCAATGCCAGGAAGATGTAAAAAAATTTGCGTGCCCTTAAACCCTTCGCTTCCCTTCGTTTATAAAGTAAATTGGCCCAAAAATTAAAAAAAAAATTAATAAAAAATTTTATAAAAATTGGAAAAGGCTCGGGGGAAAAATTTTATTGCACAACTTAGTTGAATTCGATGCCAGGAAGATGTAAAAAAATTTGCGTGCCCTTAAACCCTTCGCTTCCCTTCGTTTATAAAGTAAATTGTCCCAAAAATTAAAAAAAAAATTATTAAAAAATTTTTTAAAAAATTGGAAAAGGCTCGGGGGAAAAATTTTATTGCACAACTTAGTTGCATTCGATGCCAGAAAGATGTAAAAAAATTTGCGTGCCCTTAAACCCTTCGCTTCCCTTCGTTTATAAAGTAAATTGTCCCAAAAATTAAAAAAAAAATTATTAAAAAATTTTTTAAAAAATTGGAAAAGGCTCGGGGGAAAAATTTTATTGCACAACTTAGTTGCATTCGATGCCAGAAAGATGTAAAAAAATTTGCGTGCCCTTAAACCCTTCGCTTCCCTTCGTTTATAAAGTAAATTGTCCCAAAAATTAAAAAAAAAATTATTAAAAAATTTTTTAAAAATGAAAAAAGGCTCGGGGGAAAAATTTTATTGCACAACTTAGTTGAATTCAATGCCAGGAAGATGTAAAAAAATTTGCGTGCCCTTAAACCCTTCGCTTCCCTTCGTTTATAAAGTAAATTGGCCCAAAAATTTAAAAAAAAATTAATAAAAAATTTTATAAAAATTGGAAAAGGCTCGGGGGAAAAATTTTATTGCACAACTTAGTTGCATTCGATGCCAGAAAGATGTAAAAAAATTTGCGTGCCCTTAAACCCTTCGCTTCCCTTCGTTTATGGAGTAAAATAGTCCCAAAAATTAAAAAAAAATTAATAAAAAATTTCTTAAAAATTGGAAAAGGCTCGGGGGAAAAATTTTATTGCTTAACTTAGTTGCATTTAATATTAGTAAGCTGTGAAAAAATTTGCGTGCCCTTAAACCCTTCGCTTCCCTTCATTTATAAAGTAAATTGGCCCAAAAATTAAAAAAAAAATTATTAAAAAATTTTTTAAAAATGAAAAAAGGCTCGGGGGAAAAATTTTATTGCACAACTTAGTTGCATTCGATGCCAGAAAGATGTAAAAAAATTTGCGTGCCCTTAAACCCTTCGCTTCCCTTCGTTTATAAAGTAAATTGTCCCAAAAATTAAAAAAAAAATTAATAAAAAATTTTTTAAAAATTGGAAAAGGCTCGGGGGAAAAATTTTATTGCACAACTTAGTTGCATTCGATGCCAGAAAGATGTAAAAAAATTTGCGTGCCCTTAAACCCTTCGCTTCCCTTCGTTTATAAAGTAAATTGTCCCAAAAATTAAAAAAAAAATTATTAAAAAATTTTTTAAAAATGAAAAAAGGCTCGGGGGAAAAATTTTATTGCACAACTTAGTTGAATTCAATGCCAGGAAGATGTAAAAAAATTTGCGTGCCCTTAAACCCTTCGCTTCCCTTCGTTTATAAAGTAAATTGGCCCAAAAATTTAAAAAAAAATTATTAAAAAATTTTTTAAAAATGAAAAAAGGCTCGGGGGAAAAATTTTATTGCACAACTTAGTTGCATTCGATGCCAGAAAGATGTAAAAAAATTTGCGTGCCCTTAAACCCTTCGCTTCCCTTCGTTTATAAAGTAAATTGTCCCAAAAATTAAAAAAAAAATTAATAAAAAATTTTTTAAAAAATTGGAAAAGGCTCGGGGGAAAAATTTTATTGCACAACTTAGTTGCATTCGATGCCAGAAAGATGTAAAAAAATTTGCGTGCCCTTAAACCCTTCGCTTCCCTTCGTTTATAAAGTAAATTGTCCCAAAAATTAAAAAAAAAATTATTAAAAAATTTTTTAAAAATGAAAAAAGGCTCGGGGGAAAAATTTTATTGCACAACTTAGTTGCATTCGATGCCAGAAAGATGTAAAAAAATTTGCGTGCCCTTAAACCCTTCGCTTCTTTTCGTTTATAAAGTAAATTGTCCCAAAAATTAAAAAAAAAAATTAATAAAAAATTTTTTAAAAATGAAAAAAGGCTCGGGGGAAAAATTTTATTGCACAACTTAGTTGCATTCGATGCCAGAAAGATGTAAAAAAATTTGCGTGCCCTTAAACCCTTCGCTTCCCTTCGTTTATGGAGTAAAATAGTCCCAAAAATTAAAAAAAAATTAATAAAAAATTTCTTAAAAATTGGAAAAGGCTCGGGGGAAAAATTTTATTGCTTAACTTAGTTGCATTTAATATTAGTAAGCTGTGAAAAAATTTGCGTGCCCTTAAACCCTTCGCTTCCCTTCGTTTATAAAGTAAATTGGCCCAAAAATTAAAAAAAAAATTAATAAAAAATTTTTTAAAAAATTGGAAAAGGCTCGGGGGAAAAATTTTATTGCACAACTTAGTTGAATTCGATGCCAGGAAGATGTAAAAAAATTTGCGTGCCCTTAAACCCTTCGCTTCCCTTCGTTTATAAAGTAAATTGTCCCAAAAATTAAAAAAAAAATTATTAAAAAATTTTTTAAAAAATTGGAAAAGGCTCGGGGGAAAAATTTTATTGCACAACTTAGTTGCATTCGATGCCAGAAAGATGTAAAAAAATTTGCGTGCCCTTAAACCCTTCGCTTCCCTTCGTTTATAAAGTAAATTGTCCCAAAAATTAAAAAAAAAATTATTAAAAAATTTTTTAAAAATGAAAAAAGGCTCGGGGGAAAAATTTTATTGCACAACTTAGTTGCATTCGATGCCAGGAAGATGTAAAAAAATTTGCATGCCCTTAAACCCTTCGCTTCTTTTCGTTTATAAAGTAAATTGTCCCAAAAATTAAAAAAAAAATTATTAAAAAATTTTTTAAAAATGAAAAAAGGCTCGGGGGAAAAATTTTATTGCACAACTTAGTTGAATTCAATGCCAGGAAGATGTAAAAAAATTTGCGTGCCCTTAAACCCTTCGCCTCCCTTCGTTTATAAAGTAAATTGGCCCAAAAATTTAAAAAAAAATTAATAAAAAATTTTATAAAAATTGGAAAAGGCTCGGGGGAAAAATTTTATTGCACAACTTAGTTGCATTCGATGCCAGAAAGATGTAAAAAAATTTGCGTGCCCTTAAACCCTTCGCTTCCCTTCGTTTATGGAGTAAAATAGTCCCAAAAATTAAAAAAAAATTAATAAAAAATTTCTTAAAAATTGGAAAAGGCTCGGGGGAAAAATTTTATTGCTTAACTTAGTTGCATTTAATATTAGTAAGCTGTGAAAAAATTTGCGTGCCCTTAAACCCTTCGCTTCCCTTCGTTTATAAAGTAAATTGGCCCAAAAATTAAAAAAAAAATTATTAAAAAATTTTTTAAAAATGAAAAAAGGCTCGGGGGAAAAATTTTATTGCACAACTTAGTTGCATTCGATGCCAGAAAGATGTAAAAAAATTTGCGTGCCCTTAAACCCTTCGCTTCCCTTCGTTTATAAAGTAAATTGTCCCAAAAATTAAAAAAAAAATTAATAAAAAATTTTTTAAAAAATTGGAAAAGGCTCGGGGGAAAAATTTTATTGCACAACTTAGTTGCATTCGATGCCAGAAAGATGTAAAAAAATTTGCGTGCCCTTAAACCCTTCGCTTCCCTTCGTTTATAAAGTAAATTGTCCCAAAAATTAAAAAAAAAATTATTAAAAAATTTTTTAAAAATGAAAAAAGGCTCGGGGGAAAAATTTTATTGCACAACTTAGTTGAATTCAATGCCAGGAAGATGTAAAAAAATTTGCGTGCCCTTAAACCCTTCGCTTCCCTTCGTTTATAAAGTAAATTGGCCCAAAAATTTAAAAAAAAATTATTAAAAAATTTTTTAAAAATGAAAAAAGGCTCGGGGGAAAAATTTTATTGCACAACTTAGTTGCATTCGATGCCAGAAAGATGTAAAAAAATTTGCGTGCCCTTAAACCCTTCGCTTCCCTTCGTTTATAAAGTAAATTGTCCCAAAAATTAAAAAAAAAATTAATAAAAAATTTTTTAAAAATTGGAAAAGGCTCGGGGGAAAAATTTTATTGCACAACTTAGTTGCATTCGATGCCAGAAAGATGTAAAAAAATTTGCGTGCCCTTAAACCCTTCGCTTCCCTTCGTTTATAAAGTAAATTGTCCCAAAAATTAAAAAAAAAATTATTAAAAAATTTTTTAAAAATGAAAAAAGGCTCGGGGGAAAAATTTTATTGCACAACTTAGTTGCATTCGATGCCAGAAAGATGTAAAAAAATTTGCGTGCCCTTAAACCCTTCGCTTCTTTTCGTTTATAAAGTAAATTGTCCCAAAAATTAAAAAAAAAAATTAATAAAAAATTTTTTAAAAATGAAAAAAGGCTCGGGGGAAAAATTTTATTGCACAACTTAGTTGCATTCGATGCCAGAAAGATGTAAAAAAATTTGCGTGCCCTTAAACCCTTCGCTTCCCTTCGTTTATGGAGTAAAATAGTCCCAAAAATTAAAAAAAAATTAATAAAAAATTTCTTAAAAATTGGAAAAGGCTCGGGGGAAAAATTTTATTGCTTAACTTAGTTGCATTCGATGCCAGAAAGATGTAAAAAAATTTGCGTGCCCTTAAACCCTTCGCTTCCCTTCGTTTATAAAGTAAATTGTCCCAAAAATTAAAAAAAAAATTAATAAAAAATTTTTTAAAAAATTGGAAAAGGCTCGGGGGAAAAATTTTATTGCACAACTTAGTTGCATTCGATGCCAGAAAGATGTAAAAAAATTTGCGTGCCCTTAAACCCTTCGCTTCCCTTCGTTTATAAAGTAAATTGTCCCAAAAATTAAAAAAAAAATTATTAAAAAATTTTTTAAAAATGAAAAAAGGCTCGGGGGAAAAATTTTATTGCACAACTTAGTTGAATTCAATGCCAGGAAGATGTAAAAAAATTTGCGTGCCCTTAAACCCTTCGCTTCCCTTCGTTTATAAAGTAAATTGGCCCAAAAATTTAAAAAAAAATTAATAAAAAATTTTATAAAAATTGGAAAAGGCTCGGGGGAAAAATATTATTGCACAACTTAGTTGCATTCGATGCCAGGAAGATGTAAAAAAATTTGCGTGCCCTTAAACCCTTCGCTTCCCTTCGTTTATAAAGTAAATTGTCCCAAAAATTTAAAAAAAAATTAATAAAAAATTTTTTAAAAATTGGAAAAGGCTCGGGGGAGAAATTTTATTGCACAACTCAGTTGCATTCGATACCAGGAAGATGTAAAAAAATTTGCGTGAACTTAAACCCTTCGCTTCCCTTCGTTTATGGAGTAAAATAGTCCCAAAAATTAAAAAAAAATTAATAAAAATTTTTTTAAAAATTAAAAAAGGCTCCGGGGAAAAATTTTATTGCACAACTTATTTGCATTCGATGCCAGAAAGATGTAAAAAAATTTGCGTGCCCTTAAACCCTTCGCTTTCCTTCGTTTATAAAGTAAATTGGCCCAAAAATTTAAAAAAAAATTAATAAAAAATTTTATAAAAATTGGAAAAGGCTCGGGGGAAAAATTTTATTGCACAACTTAGTTGCATTCGATGCCAGGAAGATGTAAAAAAATTTGCGTGCCCCTAAACCCTTTGCTTCTTTTCGTTTATGGAGTAAAATGGCCAAAAAACGAAAAAAAATTTAGCAAAATTACAGATGGTCTTACAGATATAATTTTTTTTATAAATCACTTATATTAGACCCCACTAGAATACAAAAAAAGTTTCGCCCTTGCAACCCTTTCAGATCCTTTCGTTTATGGGGTAAAATGGTGAAAAAACGAAAAAAATTCTTCAATATTATAGATGGTCTTACAGTTGCAATTTTTTTCTGAAATCACTTGACTAGACCCCACTAGACTTCAAGAAAAGTTTCGCCCTTCTAACCCCTTCGGACTCCTTTATTTATGAGGTAAAATGACCAATAATTGTAAAAAAATTCAGCAAAATTCAAAAATGTAATATTTTCTTATTATTTTGTTTTAATTGGGCTCCAAAAGCACAACACTAGTAATTTTTTGCATAGATTTTGTTTCATGAGGTCACAATAGTGTGTAAAAAGTTTTTAGACCCTATTTAAAAGGATCTATTCAATTTTGTGAAACATACATTTATTTAATAGTTTTTTCATTTTTGTATTTAAATAATTGAATTCTCGTAGATTTTTCTAATAAATGTCGGTTTAATATGAATTTGAGTGAAAATTTTAGATAATAATTGAATAGGGGAGAGTAGGGCAAACCGGCCAGGTGTCAATATCTCTGAAATGTCGAAATTGTCTAAAGTGTTTACAAATTTGAAACAACCATAAGTAGTATACCTTATTTTTATTCAATTTGACATTTTTTACTTTTGTTTGTGCAACGCTGGGAACAGAAGTTTTTTTTTTAGTTCCGTTATACACTTTTAAGAACTTGTTCTTAAGAAAATTCTGAGGGAATCATGTAATATTTCCAAATATTATGTCTTAGGTTTTTTAAAGTTAACGCAGGAACTAAACAATAAAAGATAAAGTATATAGGTGTCTCTTGGAAAAATTTTTCAAAAATTTTCGCAATTAAATGATCTTACCAAGAAGACATCGAAAAATCAAATCGGTTGATTCATTTAGTCACAAGAGTAAAAAAAACTGTTAGTATGGCCGTTTTGCCCCACTCTCCCCTATTGAAAACATTATAGCTTGAATTTTTAGAAATAATTTTAATAATTGTATTTTGAAATGTAGTTTAATTGAATGTTTCTTTTGAAATTATTTCTAGTTTTTATTTTTTAAATATTTAATTGGAGAATTTCCGAATAATGGGAATTTCGAAAAATTTTATTTTGAACTAATATGGGTTTGAAAATTCTCTAGGAACTTTTGCAAAACTTATTAAAAATAATTGTTAATTGTTCATTTATTTCTGTCGACAAATTTTAATAAATTTTTGAAATTAATTACGTTTTTCGAAGACTTTACTTAAAATTATATTAAAAAATAATTAAAATCCTGTGAAAAATTTTATTATTTGTGAAAATAATTGAAGTCTTCCAACGAATTTTATTACATTTCTTTTAAATAATTGAAATCCTGTGAAAAATTTTATTATTTATGAAAATGATTGAATTCATGAAACGAATTTTATTACATTTTTTTAAATAATTGAATTGATGTAAAAAAAATTGTATTACTTTTAATAATAGTTGAATTCTTACGAAGGATTTTATTAAAATTTTTGTAAATAATTAAATTTTTTTTAAATTTTGTAGAAATTTAAATTATTATAAACATGAAGATATCGAGCTATCTTTATGTTTTATAATAAATATTCTTGCCTAAATTGCATAAATTTGTTTCATTAGATCCCTTCGGCACTCTTCGTTTATTTTTTAGGTTTTACCGAAGATTGATAATTTTTTTTTTAAATTAATAAATGGCATAGGGGTTGTCCATATACCACGTGAACCGTTTTTCAAAGATTTTTTACCCCTCCCTCCCTTGTGGACACAAAAATACATGGGATCGTGGACATTTTCAAACTTTTTTAACCCCCCCCCCCCTCCCCCAAAAGTGTCCACGTGGTATATGGACGACCCAATAGCAGTAACAATTTTAAAAAGTAATTAATTTTTTGAAGAATTATATTAATAATTTTGAAAACTTTGATTTCTAAAAAAAATTTTAATGATTATTTTCAATAATATTTTAAAAAATTGTATACTCTCTAAATCTGAATCAGTGAAATTCTACTGAAAATCAGTTAAATTTGACTGAGAATCAGTGACTTTATTCTCGGGATTTGAATCAGTGGAATTTCACTGAAAATCAGTTAAAAATAACTGAAATTTCAGTTATTTTCCACTGATTTGCCAATCAAAAAACTACTGAAAATTTCATTTATTTTTTAATTGAACAATCAGTGAAAAGTGACTGAAATTTTAATCATTTTTAACTGATCTTCAGTGAAATTTCACTAATTTAAATCGCGAGAATAGAGTTACTGATTCTCAGTCAAATTTCACTGATTCAGTTTGACAAAAAAAACAACTTGGGAAACTTCGAAGTCGTTTTCCTCGAAATATTTTTTCGGACCGTGGGTCCCTTTTAACTGTCCCTGTCACATGCGTATTTTAAATTAGAAGCATTTACTGCTATCCGGCTGGTATTAGCGCGTGTCTTCGAGCGTCGGCTGAAAGAGAGAGAGAGAGAGAGAGAGAGATTGAAATTGTGATTGGAAAATAAAAAATACGCAAAACGTATTTGTTTTCTAGTTCTTAATTTTAATCATTAAACAATTTGTTTTATTAGAAAAACAATAAATCTGTATAATTTTCATTTGTCAAACATTAGCCGAGATAATCTTTTTATATAGAAAAACAATGAAAAAAATTTGTTTATGGAAAACTGTTAAGCTTGCCCAATCTAATATCTTATATTTCTCTATGTTTTAAAAGCATTTTAAAATAATATAATTGGTTATCAGTGAAAAAAATGACTAATTTTCAGAAAACATTAATTGTACAATTAGCTATAGATTTGACAAATTGAATCAATTGAAAAATATTTTGGCTTATCAAAATTTTGTAGATATTCTTTTTTATTTTTTAAAAAATTAGAAACTAATTTTTCTTCTAAGAAGGAAAAAATTTAAAAATAGAATTTGTAAATAAGAAAAAATAAAATCTTAACTAAATATTAAAAAATTTTAAAAAAGAAAGTTTCACATTAATTATGTGGAGAATCGTATTGCTGAAAAATAAAAAAGTATGAGTTGTCCATACGCCGATCAAAACAAAGTATTGCGTAGAGTTCCGAATGTATGTAGTACAACGGCGGAGAGAAGTGAAATACACCGTTCGGTTGTACTCGGTACATTTCGGCCACACGATCGGATCCAAAGTCCCGCCTCACTCCTCAAAGAGCACGCCAAGGCATCAGAAACGAAAAACTCTTTTCGCTTGCCTTTCACTACGTTCGCTTATCCCCACTCTACTCGACCTTCTACGCGATTCGCATGTGTGCGCGCACACCACTCTAGAGACAGTAACGTGTTCGTGTAAACGAATCCCCAAATGAGCGCTTGGATCGTAGATACTCAAAAATCAACTTTTGAATTTAACTATTTTAAATACACATCCTTATAGGAAATTTCATTTCGCATCTTTTTCACTTATGCAATTTTTTTGTATCTATTAACGTTTTCGAAATATTTGGAAAAAACTGTTTTTTGAAACTGTAAAGTTAATGACATTTTTCACTTCAACTCGCGATATTTCAGACAATTTTAAAAATTTTTCAATGAAACAAAAAATAAAATGCGTCTTAAGGTATTCTACGAATGATAAAAAAAGAAAACAGTTATTTTCTTTATAAACAAAATTGTTATTAATTTTTTTCTTTATTAATGTAAAAATCACGAACTACAATCTTCACGGCTCTCGTTTAACGGGCGAATTTTGAGTAACAGAGAACTTCCAATGAGAAAGTTGTTCATTATGGTCCAAAAAAGTTTTCTGGAAAATCATAGGGTTAATAATTAATTAGTGTTGATATGGTGAATGTTTAAAGTTGCTAGGAGCCGAACGTACACCACGCGTCACTCGTCATAGGTAGATACTCCGGAGTGTTGTTTCATAGCAACTCCTAGCAACTTTAAACATTCACCATATCAACACTAATTATTTATTAACCCTATGATTTTCCAGAAAACTTTTTTGGACCATAATGAACAACTTTCTCATTGGAAGTTCTCTGTTACTCAAAATTCGCCCGTTAAACGAGAGCCGTGAAGATTGTAGTTCGTGATTTTTACATTAATTAAGAAAAAAAATTAATAACAATTTTGTTTATAAAGAAAATAACTGTTTTCTTTTTTCATCATTCGTAGAATACCTTAAGACGCATTTTATTTTTTGTTTCATTGAAAAATTTTTAAAATTGTCTGAAATATCGCGAGTTGAAGTGAAAAATGTCATTAACTTTACAGTTTCAAAAAAACAGTTTTTTCCAAATATTTCGAAAACGTTAATAGATACAAAAAAAATTGCATAAGTGAAAAAGATGCGAAATGAAATTTCCTATAAGGATGTGTATTTAAAATAGTTAAATTCAAAAGTTGATTTTTGAGTATCTACGATCCAAGCGCTCATTTGGGGATTCGTTTACACGAACACGTTACTGTCTCTAGAGTGGTGTGCGCGCACACATGCGAATCGCGTAGAAGGTCGAGTAGAGTGGGGATAAGCGAACGTAGTGAAAGGCAAGCGAAAAGAGTTTTTCGTTTCTGATGCCTTGGCGTGCTCTTTGAGGAGTGAGGCGGGACTTTGGATCCGATCGTGTGGCCGAAATGTACCGAGTACAACCGAACGGTGTATTTCACTTCTCTCCGCCGTTGTACTACTATACATACATTCGGAACTCTACGCAATACTTTGTTTTGATCGGCGTATGGACAACTCATACTTTTTTATTTTTCAGCAATACGATCCTCCACATAATTAATGTGAAACTTTCTTTTTTAAAATTTTTATTATTTTTTTTTATTTACAAATTCTTTTTTTAAATTTTTTCTTTTCTTCTAAGTTTTTAATTTTTTAACTAATAGAAAAGAATAGATATTCTTTTCTATTTGTGAAAAATTTTGATAAGCGAAAAATTTTTTTAATTGATTTAATTTGACAAATATAACTAATTTTCCAATTAATGTTTTCTGAAAATTAGTCATTTTGCTTCCTCGTGGAGGAAGCTTCGAAGTCGTTTAATTTACAAAATTTTTAAAAATCCTTTAAACAAATTTTCTTCTATATAGGACTATGTTATATGTATAAGACCCTGAAATTGTCCGCATTCAGCACTGTCTGCTATAATGTTCAAGGGCAAAATACGTGCGTAAATCAAGTATTGACTGCCTTAAAAATGTTGTATCTTAATTTAAAGCTGCTTTTCTGCCTTAAAATAAGACTTTCTTTTTACTGTGTATGTGTGTGTGGATCCCGTTTTTTGTGAACATAATAACTCGAAGAGGTTTTAACGAATTTGTCAAAAATTTGCCAGATATAATTATCATAAAACTATCTCGAAATAGATTTATGGACTTTGAAAAATCCTCGGAAAAAAAATTTTTATTTAACTTTTTTCTAAAAAAATTTTTATAAGTTGGTTTTTAAAGTTAATATATAATAAAATCTTTTCTTTTGCATCAAGACGAATTAATTAGTCTATACAAAGTATAAATTGTATTAGAATTTATAGAGTTAATCACAATTAAAGCTGAAATATTCGCATTTTTATCAAAAAGTGAGTTCTTTCCGCGAAATTATGTTGCTATATAATAAAATGTTATTATTTATCGAAAAAAATCAAAACTCTTATTCTTTGTATCAAGACGAATCGATTAGTGTATGTAAAGTATATATTATATTCAAAAACTATAGAATTAATTACAATTAAGTGGAAAAATTCACTTTTTTACTAAAAATTTTTTTGTTTATTTAGATTCATATTACTGTATAAGAAAATTTTATTCTTTCTATTAAGACGAATGCACTTTATTTTATAAATGTTAAATTGTATTGAAAATGATTTAAAAATTAAATATATTTGTCGTTAATGCTTTCTCCACGAAGAAGCAAAATTTGTTTGCTGATCGTAAAGAGGAAGCAAAATGTTCATGTAATGAACATCTGAATTTACAACTTGTTTTAATACAATTTTAAGTAAAGACTTTGAAAAACTTAATTATGTTCAAATATTGTATGAAATCTTTTCGAAAAAATGAACAATTATATTTAATAATTTTAGCAAAAGTTCATAGAGAATTTTCAAATCTATTTGTTCACAATAAAATTTGACAAAATTTTAATTATTCGTTTATTCTCCAATTATTAAATATTTAGAAAATAAAAACTAGAAATAATTTTTAAAAAAAATTTAATTAAACATTTCAAAATACACTTATTTCTAAAAATCAAGCTATAATGCTTTTATTATTCAATTATTATCAAAAATTTTAACTCAAATTCATGTTTTAATAAAAAATTCTACAAGCATTCAATTATTTAAGGATTGTCACGGCGGTGGTGAGTGGCAAGGGGATTGTTCCCATTACTCCTATGTAAAATCTTGCATGTTTGCAACCTCAAAAAAAAATTTTAGTTTTATAATTTTAATCAAAAAACCTATATATTTATTTTATTTAAAGAAAAAAAACATTCAAAAAAGATGTAAAAATTAATGATAAAATTTTTTCAAGACTAAAATATTAAAAAATGCATTTAATTAATTTTTTGAAAAAGTGCTAAAAACCATTACACAACATAGTCGACATATGGTTGGTACGACTGGAATATAGTATATTGTCAGAGGTTAACCTCAAATTTTTTAGTGTTGAGAACACGAAAATAACAATAAACAAATGTAAAATATAATTATGATTCAAAAGAAACATAAAAATTATTAACTTATGTTTAAGGAATATTATTAATTTCAAATGTACACATCAAATTTGTATTTTTTTGAGGTTGTGTGTTGTTGCCACATTTTCATGTGTTTTTGTGTTTGATATACTTATACAATTATTATTGTTCTGAAAACTAAAACTTTAATAATTATTTATTCATTAAATCTGTGGTAAACTTTCTTTAAACTCTTTTAGTTTAAACTTTTTGACATTGTCTATCCATATAAAAAACCACAGATTTTTCTCTCATTTCCTTCACACTTTTTTTCTAAGATTTATCTGAGCTCCCATAAGAGCCTATGTTAAATTGCAAATTTATTTGATTTTTTTAAGAAAAAACTACGTGGTAAAAAATTCTGAAAAAAATAATATGTTTCTAAAATAATATAAACATCAAACTGTCAAATTTTTAAAATTTTCTCTCATTTCCTTATATTGCCGGTGACAATCCTTAAATACAAAAAAGAAAAAACTATTTAATCAATGTAATGTACGTTTCTCAAAATTAAATAGATTCTTGAATAGGGTTTAAAAATTTTTTTAACACACTAATGTGCAAAAAATCTATACAAAAAATTACTAATGTTGGGCTAGTGGGTCCTAATAAAAGCAAATTTCATAAAAAAATTACAACTTTAAGACAATTTGTAATTTTGCTGAATTTTTTTAACGATTCTTGGTCATTTTAACCCATAAACAAAAGTGTCCGAAAGGGTTGGGAGAATAACACTTTTTTTTGCAGTCAATTGGGGTCTAATACAAGTGATTTTTTAAAAAAAATTACAACTGTAAGACCATCTGTAATTTTGATGAATTTCTTTTCGTTTTCTGGATCATTTTATCCCATAAACGAAAGGATCCGAAAGGGTTAGAAGGGCGAAACTTTTCTTGTAGTCTAGTGGAATCTTGTACAGGTGATTTCTGAAAAAAATTGCAACTGTAAGACCATCTATAATATTGATGAATTTTTTTCGTTTTTTTCACCATTTTACCCCATAAACGAAAGGATCTGAAAGGATTGCAAGGGCGAAACTCTTTTTGTAGTTAAGTGGGATCTAATAAAAGTAATTTCTAAAAAAAAATTACAACTGTAAGACCATCTGTAATTTTGCTAAATTTCTTTTCGTTTTTTGTCCATTTTACCCCATAAACGAAGGGAAGCAAAGGGTTTAGGGACACGCAAATTTTTTTACAGCTTACTGGCATCGAATGCAACTGATTTGTGCAATAAAATATCTCCCCGAGTCTTTTCCAATTTTTAAGAAATTTTTTAAGAAATTTTTTTTAATTTTTAGGACAAATTACTCTATAAACGAAGGGAAGCGAAAGGTTTAAGAGCTTGCAAATTTTTTTCACAGCTTACTGGTATCGAATGCAACTGAGTTGTGCAATAAAATTTCTCCCCCGAGCCTTTTCCAATTTTTAAAAAATTTTTTATTAATTTTTTTTTTAATTTTTGGGCCAATTTACTTTATAAACGAAGGGAAGCGAAGGGTTTAAGGGCACGCAAATTTTTTTACATCTTCCTAGCATCGAATGCAACTGAGTTGTGCAATAAAATTTCTCCCCCGAGCCTTTTCCAATTTTTAAAAAATTTTTTAATAATTTTTTTTTTAATTTTTGGGCCAATTTACTTTATAAACGAAGGGAAGCGAAGGGTTTAAGGGCACGCAAATTTTTTTACATCTTCCTGGCATCGAATGCAACTGAGTTGTGCAATAAAATTTCTCCCCCGAGCCTTTTCCAATTTTTAAAAAATTTTTTAATAATTTTTTTTTTTAATTTTTGGGCCAATTTACTTTATAAACGAAGGGAAGCGAAGGGTTTAAGGGCACGCGAATTTTTTCACAGCTTACTAATATTAAATGCAACTAAGTTAAGCAATAAAATTTTTCCCCCGAGCCTTTTCCAATTTTTAAAAAATTTTTTATTAATTTTTTTTTTAATTTTTGGGCCAATTTACTTTATAAACGAAGGGAAGCGAAGGGTTTAAGGGAACGCAAATTTTTTCACAGCTTACTAATATCAAATGCAACTAAGTTGTGCAATAAAATTTTTCTCCCGAGCCTTTTCCAATTTTTAAAAAATTTTTTAATAATTTTTTTTTTAATTTTTGGGCCAATTTACTTTATAAACGAAGGGAAGCGAAGGGTTTAAGGGCACGCAAATTTTTTCACAGCTTACTAATATTAAATGCAACTAAGTTAAGCAATAAAATTTTTCCCCCGAGCCTTTTCCAATTTTTAAAAAATTTTTTATTAATTTTTTTTTTAATTTTTGGGCCAATTTACTTTATAAACGAAGGGAAGCGAAGGGTTTAAGGGCACGCAAATTTTTTTACATCTTTCTGGCATCGAATGCAACTAAGTTGTGCAATAAAATTTTTCCCCCGAGCCTTTTTTCATTTTTAAAAAATTTTTTATTAATTTTTTTTTTAATTTTTGGGACAATTTACTTTATAAACGAAGGGAAGCGAAGGGTTTAAGGGAACTCAAATTTTTTCACAGCTTACTAATATCAAATGCAACTAAGTTGTGCAATAAAATTTTTCCCCTGAGCCTTTTCCAATTTTTAAAAAATTTTTTAATAATTTTTTTTTTAATTTTTGGGCCAATTTACTTTATAAACGAAGGGAAGCGAAGGGTTTAAGGGCACGCAAATTTTTTTACATCTTTCTGGCATCGAATGCAACTGAGTTGTGCAATAAAATTTCTCCCCCGAGCCTTTTCCAATTTTTAAAAAATTTTTTAATAATTTTTTTTTTAATTTTTGGGCCAATTTACTTTATAAACGAAGGGAAGCGAAGGGTTTAAGGGCACGCGAATTTTTTCACAGCTTACTAATATTAAATGCAACTAAGTTAAGCAATAAAATTTTTCCCCTGAGCCTTTTCCAATTTTTAAAAAATTTTTTAATAATTTTTTTTTTAATTTTTGGGCCAATTTACTTTATAAACGAAGGGAAGCGAAGGGTTTAAGGGCACGCGAATTTTTTCACAGCTTACTAATATTAAATGCAACTAAGTTAAGCAATAAAATTTTTCCCCCGAGCCTTTTCCAATTTTTAAAAAATTTTTTATTAATTTTTTTTTTAATTTTTGGGCCAATTTACTTTATAAACGAAGGGAAGCGAAGGGTTTAAGGGAACGCAAATTTTTTCACAGCTTACTAATATCAAATGCAACTAAGTTGTGCAATAAAATTTTTCCCCCGAGCCTTTTCCAATTTTTAAAAAATTTTTTAATAATTTTTTTTTTAATTTTTGGGCCAATTTACTTTATAAACGAAGGGAAGCGAAGGGTTTAAGGGCACGCAAATTTTTTCACAGCTTACTAATATTAAATGCAACTAAGTTAAGCAATAAAATTTTTCCCCCGAGCCTTTTCCAATTTTTAAAAAAATTTTTATTAATTTTTTTTTTAATTTTTGGGCCAATTTACTTTATAAACGAAGGGAAGCGAAGGGTTTAAGGGCACGCAAATTTTTTTACATCTTTCTGGCATCGAATGCAACTAAGTTGTGCAATAAAATTTTTCCCCCGAGCCTTTTTTCATTTTTAAAAAATTTTTTATTAATTTTTTTTTTAATTTTTGGGACAATTTACTTTATAAACGAAGGGAAGCGAAGGGTTTAAGGGAACTCAAATTTTTTCACAGCTTACTAATATCAAATGCAACTAAGTTGTGCAATAAAATTTTTCCCCTGAGCCTTTTCCAATTTTTAAAAAATTTTTTAATAATTTTTTTTTTAATTTTTGGGCCAATTTACTTTATAAACGAAGGGAAGCGAAGGGTTTAAGGGCACGCAAATTTTTTCACAGCTTACTAATATTAAATGCAACTAAGTTAAGCAATAAAATTTTTCCCCCGAGCCTTTTCCAATTTTTAAAAAAATTTTTATTAATTTTTTTTTAATTTTTGGGCCAATTTACTTTATAAACGAAGGGAAGCGAAGGGTTTAAGGGCACGCAAATTTTTTCACAGCTTACTAATATCAAATGCAACTAAGTTGTGCAATAAAATTTTTCCCCCGAGCCTTTTCCAATTTTTAAAAAATTTTTTATTAATTTTTTTTTTAATTTTTGGGCCAATTTACTTTATAAACGAAGGGAAGCGAAGGGTTTAAGGGCACGCAAATTTTTTTACATCTTTCTGGCATCGAATGCAACTAAGTTGTGCAATAAAATTTTTCCCCCGAGCCTTTTTTCATTTTTAAAAAATTTTTTATTAATTTTTTTTTTAATTTTTGGGACAATTTACTTTATAAACGAAGGGAAGCGAAGGGTTTAAGGGAACTCAAATTTTTTCACAGCTTACTAATATCAAATGCAACTAAGTTGTGCAATAAAATTTTTCCCCTGAGCCTTTTCCAATTTTTAAAAAATTTTTTAATAATTTTTTTTTTAATTTTTGGGCCAATTTACTTTATAAACGAAGGGAAGCGAAGGGTTTAAGGGCACGCAAATTTTTTTACATCTTTCTGGCATCGAATGCAACTAAGTTGTGCAATAAAATTTTTCCCCTGAGCCTTTTCCAATTTTTAAAAAATTTTTTAATAATTTTTTTTTTAATTTTTGGGCCAATTTACTTTATAAACGAAGGGAAGCGAAGGGTTTAAGGGCACGCAAATTTTTTCACAGCTTACTAATATTAAATGCAACTAAGTTGTGCAATAAAATTTTTCGCCTGAGCCTTTTCCAATTTTTAAAAAATTTTTTAATAATTTTTTTTTTAATTTTTGGGCCAATTTACTTTATAAACGAAGGGAAGCGAAGGGTTTAAGGGCACGCAAATTTTTTTACATCTTTCTGGCATCGAATGCAACTGAGTTGTGCAATAAAATTTCTCCCCCGAGCCTTTTCCAATTTTTAAAAAATTTTTTAATAATTTTTTTTTTAATTTTTGGGCCAATTTACTTTATAAACGAAGGGAAGCGAAGGGTTTAAGGGCACGCGAATTTTTTCACAGCTTACTAATATTAAATGCAACTAAGTTAAGCAATAAAATTTTTCCCCTGAGCCTTTTCCAATTTTTAAAAAATTTTTTAATAATTTTTTTTTTAATTTTTGGGCCAATTTACTTTATAAACGAAGGGAAGCGAAGGGTTTAAGGGCACGCGAATTTTTTCACAGCTTACTAATATTAAATGCAACTAAGTTAAGCAATAAAATTTTTCCCCCGAGCCTTTTCCAATTTTTAAAAAATTTTTTATTAATTTTTTTTTTAATTTTTGGGCCAATTTACTTTATAAACGAAGGGAAGCGAAGGGTTTAAGGGAACGCAAATTTTTTCACAGCTTACTAATATCAAATGCAACTAAGTTGTGCAATAAAATTTTTCCCCCGAGCCTTTTCCAATTTTTAAAAAATTTTTTAATAATTTTTTTTTTAATTTTTGGGCCAATTTACTTTATAAACGAAGGGAAGCGAAGGGTTTAAGGGCACGCAAATTTTTTCACAGCTTACTAATATTAAATGCAACTAAGTTAAGCAATAAAATTTTTCCCCCGAGCCTTTTCCAATTTTTAAAAAATTTTTTATTAATTTTTTTTTTAATTTTTGGGCCAATTTACTTTATAAACGAAGGGAAGCGAAGGGTTTAAGGGAACGCAAATTTTTTCACAGCTTACTAATATCAAATGCAACTAAGTTGTGCAATAAAATTTTTCCCCCGAGCCTTTTCCAATTTTTAAAAAATTTTTTAATAATTTTTTTTTTAATTTTTGGGCCAATTTACTTTATAAACGAAGGGAAGCGAAGGGTTTAAGGGCACGCAAATTTTTTCACAGCTTACTAATATTAAATGCAACTAAGTTAAGCAATAAAATTTTTCCCCCGAGCCTTTTCCAATTTTTAAAAAAATTTTTATTAATTTTTTTTTAATTTTTGGGCCAATTTACTTTATAAACGAAGGGAAGCGAAGGGTTTAAGGGAACGCAAATTTTTTCACAGTTTACTAATATCAAATGCAACTAAGTTGTGCAATAAAATTTTTCCCCCGAGCCTTTTCCAATTTTTAAAAAATTTTTTATTAATTTTTTTTTTAATTTTTGGGCCAATTTACTTTATAAACGAAGGGAAGCGAAGGGTTTAAGGGAACGCAAATTTTTTCACAGCTTACTAATATCAAATGCAACTAAGTTGTGCAATAAAATTTTTCCCCCGAGCCTTTTCCAATTTTTAAAAAATTTTTTAATAATTTTTTTTTTTAATTTTTGGGCCAATTTACTTTATAAACGAAGGGAAGCGAAGGGTTTAAGGGCACGCAAATTTTTTCACAGCTTACTAATATTAAATGCAACTAAGTTAAGCAATAAAATTTTTCCCCCGAGCCTTTTCCAATTTTTAAAAAAATTTTTATTAACTTTTTTTTAATTTTTGGGCCAATTTACTTTATAAACGAAGGGAAGCGAAGGGTTTAAGGGAACGCAAATTTTTTCACAGCTTACTAATATCAAATGCAACTAAGTTGTGCAATAAAATTTTTCCCCCGAGCCTTTTCCAATTTTTAAAAAATTTTTTAATAATTTTTTTTTTAATTTTTGGGCCAATTTACTTTATAAACGAAGGGAAGCGAAGGGTTTAAGGGCACGCAAATTTTTTCACAGCTTACTAATATTAAATGCAACTAAGTTAAGCAATAAAATTTTTCCCCCGAGCCTTTTCCAATTTTTAAAAAAATTTTTATTAATTTTTTTTTAATTTTTGGGCCAATTTACTTTATAAACGAAGGGAAGCGAAGGGTTTAAGGGAACGCAAATTTTTTCACAGCTTACTAATATCAAATGCAACTAAGTTGTGCAATAAAATTTTTCCCCTGAGCCTTTTCCAATTTTTAAAAAATTTTTTAATAATTTTTTTTTTAATTTTTGGGCCAATTTACTTTATAAACGAAGGGAAGCGAAGGGTTTAAGGGCACGCGAATTTTTTCACAGCTTACTAATATTAAATGCAACTAAGTTAAGCAATAAAATTTTTCCCCCGAGCCTTTTCCAATTTTTAAAAAATTTTTTATTAATTTTTTTTTTAATTTTTGGGCCAATTTACTTTATAAACGAAGGGAAGCGAAGGGTTTAAGGGAACGCAAATTTTTTCACAGCTTACTAATATCAAATGCAACTAAGTTGTGCAATAAAATTTTTCTCCCGAGCCTTTTCCAATTTTTAAAAAATTTTTTAATAATTTTTTTTTTAATTTTTGGGCCAATTTACTTTATAAACGAAGGGAAGCGAAGGGTTTAAGGGCACGCAAATTTTTTCACAGCTTACTAATATTAAATGCAACTAAGTTAAGCAATAAAATTTTTCCCCCGAGCCTTTTCCAATTTTTAAAAAATTTTTTATTAATTTTTTTTTTAATTTTTGGGCCAATTTACTTTATAAACGAAGGGAAGCGAAGGGTTTAAGGGCACGCAAATTTTTTTACATCTTTCTGGCATCGAATGCAACTAAGTTGTGCAATAAAATTTTTCCCCTGAGCCTTTTCCAATTTTTAAAAAATTTTTTAATAATTTTTTTTTTAATTTTTGGGCCAATTTACTTTATAAACGAAGGGAAGCGAAGGGTTTAAGGGCACGCAAATTTTTTCACAGCTTACTAATATTAAATGCAACTAAGTTGTGCAATAAAATTTTTCCCCTGAGCCTTTTCCAATTTTTAAAAAATTTTTTAATAATTTTTTTTTTAATTTTTGGGCCAATTTACTTTATAAACGAAGGGAAGCGAAGGGTTTAAGGGCACGCAAATTTTTTTACATCTTTCTGGCATCGAATGCAACTGAGTTGTGCAATAAAATTTCTCTCCCGAGCCTTTTCCAATTTTTAAAAAATTTTTTAATAATTTTTTTTTTAATTTTTGGGCCAATTTACTTTATAAACGAAGGGAAGCGAAGGGTTTAAGGGCACGCGAATTTTTTCACAGCTTACTAATATTAAATGCAACTAAGTTAAGCAATAAAATTTTTCCCCTGAGCCTTTTCCAATTTTTAAAAAATTTTTTAATAATTTTTTTTTTAATTTTTGGGCCAATTTACTTTATAAACGAAGGGAAGCGAAGGGTTTAAGGGCACGCGAATTTTTTCACAGCTTACTAATATTAAATGCAACTTAGTTAAGCAATAAAATTTTTCCCCCGAGCCTTTTCCAATTTTTAAAAAATTTTTTATTAATTTTTTTTTTAATTTTTGGGCCAATTTACTTTATAAACGAAGGGAAGCGAAGGGTTTAAGGGAACGCAAATTTTTTCACAGCTTACTAATATCAAATGCAACTAAGTTGTGCAATAAAATTTTTCCCCCGAGCCTTTTCCAATTTTTAAAAAATTTTTTAATAATTTTTTTTTTAATTTTTGGGCCAATTTACTTCATAAACGAAGGGAAGCGAAGGGTTTAAGGGCACGCAAATTTTTTCACAGCTTACTAATATTAAATGCAACTAAGTTAAGCAATAAAATTTTTCCCCCGAGCCTTTTCCAATTTTTAAAAAAATTTTTATTAATTTTTTTTTTAATTTTTGGGCCAATTTACTTTATAAACGAAGGGAAGCGAAGGGTTTAAGGGCACGCAAATTTTTTTACATCTTTCTGGCATCGAATGCAACTAAGTTGTGCAATAAAATTTTTCCCCCGAGCCTTTTTTCATTTTTAAAAAATTTTTTATTAATTTTTTTTTTAATTTTTGGGACAATTTACTTTATAAACGAAGGGAAGCGAAGGGTTTAAGGGAACTCAAATTTTTTCACAGCTTACTAATATCAAATGCAACTAAGTTGTGCAATAAAATTTTTCCCCTGAGCCTTTTCCAATTTTTAAAAAATTTTTTAATAATTTTTTTTTTAATTTTTGGGCCAATTTACTTTATAAACGAAGGGAAGCGAAGGGTTTAAGGGCACGCAAATTTTTTCACAGCTTACTAATATTAAATGCAACTAAGTTAAGCAATAAAATTTTTCCCCCGAGCCTTTTCCAATTTTTAAAAAAATTTTTATTAATTTTTTTTTAATTTTTGGGCCAATTTACTTTATAAACGAAGGGAAGCGAAGGGTTTAAGGGCACGCGAATTTTTTCACAGCTTACTAATATTAAATGCAACTAAGTTAAGCAATAAAATTTTTCCCCTGAGCCTTTTCCAATTTTTAAAAAATTTTTTAATAATTTTTTTTTTAATTTTTGGGCCAATTTACTTTATAAACGAAGGGAAGCGAAGGGTTTAAGGGCACGCGAATTTTTTCACAGCTTACTAATATTAAATGCAACTAAGTTAAGCAATAAAATTTTTCCCCCGAGCCTTTTCCAATTTTTAAAAAATTTTTTATTAATTTTTTTTTTAATTTTTGGGCCAATTTACTTTATAAACGAAGGGAAGCGAAGGGTTTAAGGGAACGCAAATTTTTTCACAGCTTACTAATATCAAATGCAACTAAGTTGTGCAATAAAATTTTTCCCCCGAGCCTTTTCCAATTTTTAAAAAATTTTTTAATAATTTTTTTTTTAATTTTTGGGCCAATTTACTTCATAAACGAAGGGAAGCGAAGGGTTTAAGGGCACGCAAATTTTTTCACAGCTTACTAATATTAAATGCAACTAAGTTAAGCAATAAAATTTTTCCCCCGAGCCTTTTCCAATTTTTAAAAAAATTTTTATTAATTTTTTTTTTAATTTTTGGGCCAATTTACTTTATAAACGAAGGGAAGCGAAGGGTTTAAGGGCACGCAAATTTTTTTACATCTTTCTGGCATCGAATGCAACTAAGTTGTGCAATAAAATTTTTCCCCCGAGCCTTTTTTCATTTTTAAAAAATTTTTTATTAATTTTTTTTTTAATTTTTGGGACAATTTACTTTATAAACGAAGGGAAGCGAAGGGTTTAAGGGAACTCAAATTTTTTCACAGCTTACTAATATCAAATGCAACTAAGTTGTGCAATAAAATTTTTCCCCTGAGCCTTTTCCAATTTTTAAAAAATTTTTTAATAATTTTTTTTTTAATTTTTGGGCCAATTTACTTTATAAACGAAGGGAAGCGAAGGGTTTAAGGGCACGCAAATTTTTTCACAGCTTACTAATATTAAATGCAACTAAGTTAAGCAATAAAATTTTTCCCCCGAGCCTTTTCCAATTTTTAAAAAAATTTTTATTAATTTTTTTTTAATTTTTGGGCCAATTTACTTTATAAACGAAGGGAAGCGAAGGGTTTAAGGGAACGCAAATTTTTTCACAGCTTACTAATATCAAATGCAACTAAGTTGTGCAATAAAATTTTTCCCCCGAGCCTTTTCCAATTTTTAAAAAATTTTTTATTAATTTTTTTTTTAATTTTTGGGCCAATTTACTTTATAAACGAAGGGAAGCGAAGGGTTTAAGGGAACGCAAATTTTTTCACAGCTTACTAATATCAAATGCAACTAAGTTGTGCAATAAAATTTTTCCCCCGAGCCTTTTCCAATTTTTAAAAAATTTTTTAATAATTTTTTTTTAATTTTTGGGCCAATTTACTTTATAAACGAAGGGAAGCGAAGGGTTTAAGGGCACGCAAATTTTTTCACAGCTTACTAATATTAAATGCAACTAAGTTAAGCAATAAAATTTTTCCCCCGAGCCTTTTCCAATTTTTAAAAAAATTTTTATTAATTTTTTTTTAATTTTTGGGCCAATTTACTTTATAAACGAAGGGAAGCGAAGGGTTTAAGGGAACGCAAATTTTTTCACAGCTTACTAATATCAAATGCAACTAAGTTGTGCAATAAAATTTTTCCCCTGAGCCTTTTCCAATTTTTAAAAAATTTTTTAATAATTTTTTTTTTAATTTTTGGGCCAATTTACTTTATAAACGAAGGGAAGCGAAGGGTTTAAGGGCACGCGAATTTTTTCACAGCTTACTAATATTAAATGCAACTAAGTTAAGCAATAAAATTTTTCCCCCGAGCCTTTTCCAATTTTTAAAAAATTTTTTATTAATTTTTTTTTTAATTTTTGGGCCAATTTACTTTATAAACGAAGGGAAGCGAAGGGTTTAAGGGAACGCAAATTTTTTCACAGCTTACTAATATCAAATGCAACTAAGTTGTGCAATAAAATTTTTCTCCCGAGCCTTTTCCAATTTTTAAAAAATTTTTTAATAATTTTTTTTTTAATTTTTGGGCCAATTTACTTTATAAACGAAGGGAAGCGAAGGGTTTAAGGGCACGCAAATTTTTTCACAGCTTACTAATATTAAATGCAACTAAGTTAAGCAATAAAATTTTTCCCCCGAGCCTTTTCCAATTTTTAAAAAATTTTTTATTAATTTTTTTTTTAATTTTTGGGCCAATTTACTTTATAAACGAAGGGAAGCGAAGGGTTTAAGGGCACGCAAATTTTTTTACATCTTTCTGGCATCGAATGCAACTAAGTTGTGCAATAAAATTTTTGCCCTGAGCCTTTTCCAATTTTTAAAAAATTTTTTAATAATTTTTTTTTTAATTTTTGGGCCAATTTACTTTATAAACGAAGGGAAGCGAAGGGTTTAAGGGCACGCAAATTTTTTCACAGCTTACTAATATTAAATGCAACTAAGTTAAGCAATAAAATTTTTCCCCCGAGCCTTTTCCAATTTTTAAAAAAATTTTTATTAATTTTTTTTTAATTTTTGGGCCAATTTACTTTATAAACGAAGGGAAGCAAAGGGTTTAAGGGAACGCAAATTTTTTCACAGCTTACTAATATCAAATGCAACTAAGTTGTGCAATAAAATTTTTCCCCCGAGCCTTTTCCAATTTTTAAAAAATTTTTTAATAATTTTTTTTTAATTTTTGGGCCAATTTACTTTATAAACGAAGGGAAGCGAAGGGTTTAAGGGCACGCAAATTTTTTCACAGCTTACTAATATTAAATGCAACTAAGTTAAGCAATAAAATTTTTCCCCCGAGCCTTTTCCAATTTTTAAAAAATTTTTTATTAATTTTTTTTTTAATTTTTGGGCCAATTTACTTTATAAACGAAGGGAAGCGAAGGGTTTAAGGGCACGCAAATTTTTTTACATCTTTCTGGCATCGAATGCAACTAAGTTGTGCAATAAAATTTTTCCCCTGAGCCTTTTCCAATTTTTAAAAAATTTTTTATTAATTTTTTTTTTAATTTTTGGGCCAATTTACTTTATAAACGAAGGGAAGCGAAGGGTTTAAGGGCACGCAAATTTTTTTACATCTTTCTGGCATCGAATGCAACTACGTTGTGCAATAAAATTTTTCCCCTGAGCTTTTTCCAATTTTTAAAAAATTTTTTTAAAATTTTTTTTTTAATTTTTGGGCCAATTTACTTTATAAACGAAGGGAAGCGAAGGGTTTAAGGGCACGCGAATTTTTTACAGCTTACTAATATTAAATGCAACTAAGTTAAGCAATAAAATTTTTCCCCCGAGCCTTTTCCAATTTTTAAAAAATTTTTTATTAATTTTTTTTTTAATTTTTGGGCCAATTTACTTTATAAACGAAGGGAAGCGAAGGGTTTAAGGGAACGCAAATTTTTTCACAGCTTACTAATATCAAATGCAACTAAGTTGTGCAATAAAATTTTTCCCCCGAGCCTTTTCCAATTTTTAAAAAATTTTTTAATAATTTTTTTTTTAATTTTTGGGCCAATTTACTTTATAAACGAAGGGAAGCGAAGGGTTTAAGGGCACGCAAATTTTTTCACAGCTTACTAATATTAAATGCAACTAAGTTAAGCAATAAAATTTTTCCCCCGAGCCTTTTCCAATTTTTAAAAAATTTTTTATTAATTTTTTTTTTAATTTTTGGGCCAATTTACTTTATAAACGAAGGGAAGCGAAAAGTTTAAGGGCACGCAAATTTTTTTACATCTTTCTGGCATCGAATGCAACTAAGTTGTGCAATAAAATTTTTCCCCCGAGCCTTTTTTCATTTTTAAAAAATTTTTTATTAATTTTTTTTTTAATTTTTGGGACAATTTACTTTATAAACGAAGGGAAGCGAAGGGTTTAAGGGAACTCAAATTTTTTCACAGCTTACTAATATCAAATGCAACTAAGTTGTGCAATAAAATTTTTCCCCTGAGCCTTTTCCAATTTTTAAAAAATTTTTTAATAATTTTTTTTTTAATTTTTGGGCCAATTTACTTTATAAACGAAGGGAAGCGAAGGGTTTAAGGGCACGCACATTTTTTCACAGCTTACTAATATTAAATGCAACTAAGTTAAGCAATAAAATTTTTCTCCCGAGCCTTTTCCAATTTTTAAAAAATTTTTTATTAATTTTTTTTTTAATTTTTGGGACAATTTACTTTATAAACGAAGGGAAGCGAAGGGTTTAAGGGAACGCAAATTTTTTCACAGCTTACTAATATCAAATGCAACTAAGTTGTGCAATAAAATTTTTCCCCTGAGCCTTTTCCAATTTTTAAAAAATTTTTTAATAATTTTTTTTTTAATTTTTGGGCCAATTTACTTTATAAACGAAGGGAAGCGAAGGGTTTAAGGGCACGCACATTTTTTCACAGCATACTAATATTAAATGCAACTAAGTTAAGCAATAAAATTTTTCCCCCGAGCCTTTTCCAATTTTTAAAAAATTTTTTATTAATTTTTTTTTTAATTTTTGGGACAATTTACTTTATAAACGAAGGGAAGCGAAGGGTTTAAGGGAACGCAAATTTTTTCACAGCTTACTAATATCAAATGCAACTAAGTTGTGCAATAAAATTTTTCCCCTGAGCCTTTTCCAATTTTTAAAAAATTTTTTAATAATTTTTTTTTTAATTTTTGGGCCAATTTACTTTATAAACGAAGGGAAGCGAAGGGTTTAAGGGCACGCAAATTTTTTCACAGCTTACTAATATTAAATGCAACTAAGTTAAGCAATAAAATTTTTCCCCCGAGCCTTTTCCAATTTTTAAAAAATTTTTTATTAATTTTTTTTTTAATTTTTGGGCCAATTTACTTTATAAACGAAGGGAAGCGAAAAGTTTAAGGGCACGCAAATTTTTTTACATCTTTCTGGCATCGAATGCAACTAAGTTGTGCAATAAAATTTTTCCCCCGAGCCTTTTTTCATTTTTAAAAAATTTTTTATTAATTTTTTTTTTAATTTTTGGGACAATTTACTTTATAAACGAAGGGAAGCGAAGGGTTTAAGGGAACTCAAATTTTTTCACAGCTTACTAATATCAAATGCAACTAAGTTGTGCAATAAAATTTTTCCCCTGAGCCTTTTCCAATTTTTAAAAAATTTTTTAATAATTTTTTTTTTAATTTTTGGGCCAATTTACTTTATAAACGAAGGGAAGCGAAGGGTTTAAGGGCACGCAAATTTTTTTACAGCTTACTAATATTAAATGCAACTAAGTTAAGCAATAAAATTTTTCCCCCGAGCCTTTTCCAATTTTTAAAAAATTTTTTATTAATTTTTTTTTTAATTTTTGGGCCAATTTACTTTATAAACGAAGGGAAGCGAAGGGTTTAAGGGCACGCAAATTTTTTTACATCTTTCTGGCATCGAATGCAACTAAGTTGTGCAATAAAATTTTTCCCCCGAGCCTTTTTTCATTTTTAAAAAATTTTTTATTAATTTTTTTTTTAATTTTTGGGACAATTTACTTTATAAACGAAGGGAAGCGAAGGGTTTAAGGGAACTCAAATTTTTTCACAGCTTACTAATATCAAATGCAACTAAGTTGTGCAATAAAATTTTTCCCCTGAGCCTTTTCCAATTTTTAAAAAATTTTTTAATAATTTTTTTTTTAATTTTTGGGCCAATTTACTTTATAAACGAAGGGAAGCGAAGGGTTTAAGGGCACGCAAATTTTTTTACATCTTTCTGGCATCGAATGCAACTAAGTTGTGCAATAAAATTTTTCCCCTGAGCCTTTTCCAATTTTTAAAAAATTTTTTAATAATTTTTTTTTTAATTTTTGGGCCAATTTACTTTATAAACGAAGGGAAGCGAAGGGTTTAAGGGCACGCAAATTTTTTCACAGCTTACTAATATTAAATGCAACTAAGTTGTGCAATAAAATTTTTCGCCTGAGCCTTTTCCAATTTTTAAAAAATTTTTTAATAATTTTTTTTTTAATTTTTGGGCCAATTTACTTTATAAACGAAGGGAAGCGAAGGGTTTAAGGGCACGCAAATTTTTTTACATCTTTCTGGCATCGAATGCAACTGAGTTGTGCAATAAAATTTCTCCCCCGAGCCTTTTCCAATTTTTAAAAAATTTTTTATTAATTTTTTTTTTAATTTTTGGGCCAATTTACTTTATAAACGAAGGGAAGCGAAGGGTTTAAGGGAACGCAAATTTTTTCACAGCTTACTAATATCAAATGCAACTAAGTTGTGCAATAAAATTTTTCCCCCGAGCCTTTTCCAATTTTTAAAAAATTTTTTAATAATTTTTTTTTTTAATTTTTGGGCCAATTTACTTTATAAACGAAGGGAAGCGAAGGGTTTAAGGGCACGCAAATTTTTTCACAGCTTACTAATATTAAATGCAACTAAGTTAAGCAATAAAATTTTTCCCCCGAGCCTTTTCCAATTTTTAAAAAAATTTTTATTAATTTTTTTTTAATTTTTGGGCCAATTTACTTTATAAACGAAGGGAAGCGAAGGGTTTAAGGGAACGCAAATTTTTTCACAGCTTACTAATATCAAATGCAACTAAGTTGTGCAATAAAATTTTTCCCCCGAGCCTTTTCCAATTTTTAAAAAATTTTTTAATAATTTTTTTTTAATTTTTGGGCCAATTTACTTTATAAACGAAGGGAAGCGAAGGGTTTAAGGGCACGCAAATTTTTTTACATCTTTCTGGCATCGAATGCAACTAAGTTGTGCAATAAAATTTTTCCCCCGAGCCTTTTTTCATTTTTAAAAAATTTTTTATTAATTTTTTTTTTAATTTTTGGGACAATTTACTTTATAAACGAAGGGAAGCGAAGGGTTTAAGGGAACTCAAATTTTTTCACAGCTTACTAATATCAAATGCAACTAAGTTGTGCAATAAAATTTTTCCCCTGAGCCTTTTCCAATTTTTAAAAAAATTTTTATTAATTTTTTTTTAATTTTTGGGCCAATTTACTTTATAAACGAAGGGAAGCGAAGGGTTTAAGGGAACGCAAATTTTTTCACAGCTTACTAATATCAAATGCAACTAAGTTGTGCAATAAAATTTTTCCCCCGAGCCTTTTCCAATTTTTAAAAAATTTTTTAATAATTTTTTTTTTAATTTTTGGGCCAATTTACTTCATAAACGAAGGGAAGCGAAGGGTTTAAGGGCACGCAAATTTTTTCACAGCTTACTAATATTAAATGCAACTAAGTTAAGCAATAAAATTTTTCCCCCGAGCCTTTTCCAATTTTTAAAAAAATTTTTATTAATTTTTTTTTTAATTTTTGGGCCAATTTACTTTATAAACGAAGGGAAGCGAAGGGTTTAAGGGCACGCAAATTTTTTTACATCTTTCTGGCATCGAATGCAACTAAGTTGTGCAATAAAATTTTTCCCCCGAGCCTTTTTTCATTTTTAAAAAATTTTTTATTAATTTTTTTTTTAATTTTTGGGACAATTTACTTTATAAACGAAGGGAAGCGAAGGGTTTAAGGGAACTCAAATTTTTTCACAGCTTACTAATATCAAATGCAACTAAGTTGTGCAATAAAATTTTTCCCCTGAGCCTTTTCCAATTTTTAAAAAATTTTTTAATAATTTTTTTTTTAATTTTTGGGCCAATTTACTTTATAAACGAAGGGAAGCGAAGGGTTTAAGGGCACGCAAATTTTTTCACAGCTTACTAATATTAAATGCAACTAAGTTAAGCAATAAAATTTTTCCCCCGAGCCTTTTCCAATTTTTAAAAAAATTTTTATTAATTTTTTTTTAATTTTTGGGCCAATTTACTTTATAAACGAAGGGAAGCGAAGGGTTTAAGGGAACGCAAATTTTTTCACAGCTTACTAATATCAAATGCAACTAAGTTGTGCAATAAAATTTTTCCCCCGAGCCTTTTCCAATTTTTAAAAAATTTTTTATTAATTTTTTTTTTAATTTTTGGGCCAATTTACTTTATAAACGAAGGGAAGCGAAGGGTTTAAGGGCACGCGAATTTTTTCACAGCTTACTAATATTAAATGCAACTAAGTTAAGCAATAAAATTTTTCCCCCGAGCCTTTTCCAATTTTTAAAAAATTTTTTATTAATTTTTTTTTTAATTTTTGGGCCAATTTACTTTATAAACGAAGGGAAGCGAAGGGTTTAAGGGAACGCAAATTTTTTCACAGCTTACTAATATCAAATGCAACTAAGTTGTGCAATAAAATTTTTCTCCCGAGCCTTTTCCAATTTTTAAAAAATTTTTTAATAATTTTTTTTTTAATTTTTGGGCCAATTTACTTTATAAACGAAGGGAAGCGAAGGGTTTAAGGGCACGCAAATTTTTTCACAGCTTACTAATATTAAATGCAACTAAGTTAAGCAATAAAATTTTTCCCCCGAGCCGTTTCCAATTTTTAAAAAATTTTTTATTAATTTTTTTTTTAATTTTTGGGCCAATTTACTTTATAAACGAAGGGAAGCGAAGGGTTTAAGGGCACGCAAATTTTTTTACATCTTTCTGGCATCGAATGCAACTAAGTTGTGCAATAAAATTTTTGCCCTGAGCCTTTTCCAATTTTTAAAAAATTTTTTAATAATTTTTTTTTTAATTTTTGGGCCAATTTACTTTATAAACGAAGGGAAGCGAAGGGTTTAAGGGCACGCAAATTTTTTCACAGCTTACTAATATTAAATGCAACTAAGTTAAGCAATAAAATTTTTCCCCCGAGCCTTTTCCAATTTTTAAAAAAATTTTTATTAATTTTTTTTTAATTTTTGGGCCAATTTACTTTATAAACGAAGGGAAGCGAAGGGTTTAAGGGAACGCAAATTTTTTCACAGCTTACTAATATCAAATGCAACTAAGTTGTGCAATAAAATTTTTCCCCCGAGCCTTTTCCAATTTTTAAAAAATTTTTTAATAATTTTTTTTTAATTTTTGGGCCAATTTACTTTATAAACGAAGGGAAGCGAAGGGTTTAAGGGCACGCAAATTTTTTCACAGCTTACTAATATTAAATGCAACTAAGTTAAGCAATAAAATTTTTCCCCCGAGCCTTTTCCAATTTTTAAAAAATTTTTTATTAATTTTTTTTTTAATTTTTGGGCCAATTTACTTTATAAACGAAGGGAAGCGAAGGGTTTAAGGGCACGCAAATTTTTTTACATCTTTCTGGCATCGAATGCAACTAAGTTGTGCAATAAAATTTTTCCCCTGAGCCTTTTCCAATTTTTAAAAAATTTTTTATTAATTTTTTTTTTAATTTTTGGGCCAATTTACTTTATAAACGAAGGGAAGCGAAGGGTTTAAGGGCACGCAAATTTTTTTACATCTTTCTGGCATCGAATGCAACTACGTTGTGCAATAAAATTTTTCCCCTGAGCTTTTTCCAATTTTTAAAAAATTTTTTTAAAATTTTTTTTTTAATTTTTGGGCCAATTTACTTTATAAACGAAGGGAAGCGAAGGGTTTAAGGGCACGCGAATTTTTTACAGCTTACTAATATTAAATGCAACTAAGTTAAGCAATAAAATTTTTCCCCCGAGCCTTTTCCAATTTTTAAAAAATTTTTTATTAATTTTTTTTTTAATTTTTGGGCCAATTTACTTTATAAACGAAGGGAAGCGAAGGGTTTAAGGGAACGCAAATTTTTTCACAGCTTACTAATATCAAATGCAACTAAGTTGTGCAATAAAATTTTTCCCCCGAGCCTTTTCCAATTTTTAAAAAATTTTTTAATAATTTTTTTTTTAATTTTTGGGCCAATTTACTTTATAAACGAAGGGAAGCGAAGGGTTTAAGGGCACGCAAATTTTTTCACAGCTTACTAATATTAAATGCAACTAAGTTAAGCAATAAAATTTTTCCCCCGAGCCTTTTCCAATTTTTAAAAAATTTTTTATTAATTTTTTTTTTAATTTTTGGGCCAATTTACTTTATAAACGAAGGGAAGCGAAAAGTTTAAGGGCACGCAAATTTTTTTACATCTTTCTGGCATCGAATGCAACTAAGTTGTGCAATAAAATTTTTCCCCCGAGCCTTTTTTCATTTTTAAAAAATTTTTTATTAATTTTTTTTTTAATTTTTGGGACAATTTACTTTATAAACGAAGGGAAGCGAAGGGTTTAAGGGAACTCAAATTTTTTCACAGCTTACTAATATCAAATGCAACTAAGTTGTGCAATAAAATTTTTCCCCTGAGCCTTTTCCAATTTTTAAAAAATTTTTTAATAATTTTTTTTTTAATTTTTGGGCCAATTTACTTTATAAACGAAGGGAAGCGAAGGGTTTAAGGGCACGCACATTTTTTCACAGCTTACTAATATTAAATGCAACTAAGTTAAGCAATAAAATTTTTCTCCCGAGCCTTTTCCAATTTTTAAAAAATTTTTTATTAATTTTTTTTTTAATTTTTGGGACAATTTACTTTATAAACGAAGGGAAGCGAAGGGTTTAAGGGAACGCAAATTTTTTCACAGCTTACTAATATCAAATGCAACTAAGTTGTGCAATAAAATTTTTCCCCTGAGCCTTTTCCAATTTTTAAAAAATTTTTTAATAATTTTTTTTTTAATTTTTGGGCCAATTTACTTTATAAACGAAGGGAAGCGAAGGGTTTAAGGGCACGCACATTTTTTCACAGCATACTAATATTAAATGCAACTAAGTTAAGCAATAAAATTTTTCCCCCGAGCCTTTTCCAATTTTTAAAAAATTTTTTATTAATTTTTTTTTTAATTTTTGGGACAATTTACTTTATAAACGAAGGGAAGCGAAGGGTTTAAGGGAACGCAAATTTTTTCACAGCTTACTAATATCAAATGCAACTAAGTTGTGCAATAAAATTTTTCCCCTGAGCCTTTTCCAATTTTTAAAAAATTTTTTAATAATTTTTTTTTTAATTTTTGGGCCAATTTACTTTATAAACGAAGGGAAGCGAAGGGTTTAAGGGCACGCAAATTTTTTCACAGCTTACTAATATTAAATGCAACTAAGTTAAGCAATAAAATTTTTCCCCCGAGCCTTTTCCAATTTTTAAAAAATTTTTTATTAATTTTTTTTTTAATTTTTGGGCCAATTTACTTTATAAACGAAGGGAAGCGAAAAGTTTAAGGGCACGCAAATTTTTTTACATCTTTCTGGCATCGAATGCAACTAAGTTGTGCAATAAAATTTTTCCCCCGAGCCTTTTTTCATTTTTAAAAAATTTTTTATTAATTTTTTTTTTAATTTTTGGGACAATTTACTTTATAAACGAAGGGAAGCGAAGGGTTTAAGGGAACTCAAATTTTTTCACAGCTTACTAATATCAAATGCAACTAAGTTGTGCAATAAAATTTTTCCCCTGAGCCTTTTCCAATTTTTAAAAAATTTTTTAATAATTTTTTTTTTAATTTTTGGGCCAATTTACTTTATAAACGAAGGGAAGCGAAGGGTTTAAGGGCACGCAAATTTTTTTACAGCTTACTAATATTAAATGCAACTAAGTTAAGCAATAAAATTTTTCCCCCGAGCCTTTTCCAATTTTTAAAAAATTTTTTATTAATTTTTTTTTTAATTTTTGGGCCAATTTACTTTATAAACGAAGGGAAGCGAAGGGTTTAAGGGCACGAAAATTTTTTACATCTTTCTGGCATCAAATGCAACTAAGTTGTGCAATAAAATTTTTCCCCCGAGCCTTTTTCTATTTTTAAGAAATTTTTTTTAATTTTTAGGACCATTTTACCCCATAAACGAGGGGAGCCGAAGGGTGTAGGGGGGCGCAAATTTTTTTACAGCTTTCTGGCTGTGAATGCAATCGATTTGTGCAATAAAATTTTTCCCCCGAGCCTTTTTCTATTTTTAAGAAATTTTTTTTAATTTTTTGGACCATTTTACCCCATAAAGGAGGGGAGCCGAACGGTGTAGGGGGGCGCATATTTTTTTACAGCTTCCTGGCTGTGAATGCAATTGATTTGTGCAATAAAATTTTTCCCCCGAGCTTTTTTCTATTTTTAAGAAATTTTTTTTAATTTTTGGGACCATTTTACCCCATAAACGAGGGGAGCCGAAGGGTGTAGGGGGGCGCAAATTTTTTTACAGCTTTCTGGCTGTGAATGCAATCGATTTGTGCAATAAAATTTTTCCCCCGAGCCTTTTTCTATTTTTAAGAAATTTTTTTTAATTTTTTGGACCATTTTACCCCATAAAGGAGGGGAGCCGAACGGTGTAGGGGGGCGCATATTTTTTTACAGCTTCCTGGCTGTGAATGCAATTGATTTGTGCAATAAAATTTTTCCCCCGAGCTTTTTTCTATTTTTAAGAAATTTTTTTTAATTTTTGGGACCATTTTACCCTATAAACGAGGGGAGCCGAAGGGTGTAGGGGGGCGCAAATTTTTTTACATCTTTCTGGCATCGAATGCAACTAAGTTGTGCAATAAAATTTTTCCCTCGAGCCTTTTTCTATTTTTAAGAAATTTTTTTTAATTTTTGGGACCATTTTACCCCATAAACGAGGGGAACCGAAGGGTGTAGGGGGGCGCAAATTTTTTTACAGCTTCCTGGCTGTGAGTGCAATTGATTTGTGCAATAAAATTTTTCCCCCGAGCCTTTTTCTATTTTTAAGAAATTTTTTTTAATTTTTGGGACCATTTTACCCCATAAACGAGGGAAACCGAAGGGTGTAGGGGGGCGCAAATTTTTTTACAGCTTCCTGGCTGTGAATGCAATTGATTTGTGCAATAAAATTTTTCCCCTGAGCCTTTTTCTATTTTTAAGAAATTTTTTTTAATTTTTTGGACCATTTTACCCCATAAACGAAGGGAACCGAAGAGGGTAGGGGGACAAAAATTTATTTTTAGGTGTTGGTTATCATTTGGGACAATCTCACGTTGAAAAAAATTTACTTTTTTTATTTTTAATTTTTCGTTTTCAAAAACGTTTCGAACTTCAGCCTCATTTATTGTAGGGATATATTTTTTATTAATTCGAACTTGTTCATTTTATTATTTTGTACAAACATCCCCAGGAAATCATTGTAATTTTGAAAAATTACATAACAATGTGGCAAAATACACAGCTTTGGGCAAAACAAAAGAGCTTTATTTTTTAATAAAATTTATTACATTTATTTTTAAATTAAACTTTCTAAAATTGTGCATCGATTGTTAGAAGTCGATTTTTAATAAAAAGTTTCTGAAAGTTTTTATTTGTTTCTAAAAATAGAAAAAAAGTTCATACAACAAAGGATAATTTTTTTAAAAAGCACAATATTTTTCAGTTTACAAACGTAAACAGTTAAGGAGCTTCCTACGATCGTTTACTATCAATAGAAAGTTAATTGAAAATTTTTTCCTATTTGTTATGAACAATTTAATATTTTGCTGTTTTCCAGTAATATTTATTTTTTGAAAAGTATATTCAATAAAAAAACTTATTTAGGAAAAAGTTGTCAAAGAATGAAAGTTTTAGTTTTTTTTCGACTTTTAAGAAATGTAAACAAAAAAATTTTTTTTTAAATTTTTTATTAAAAAAATTTTTTTTTATAAACAAATTAATTTTTTTAACTTTGGGCCGGATTTTTTTTTTATTTTTTTGTACCTTATAATATAGAGAAGATTTTCCAAAAAGTCCCGAAATGGGCCTGATATGTTAAATGAGTTTTAAAATATTTTCAAAAATCAATTGCAAGCATCACAGTGGGATTTTTTTACAATTAACTTTCTAAAACTGTCTACAGCGTATAATTTTTAATATATTTGAGTGTTCTTTGTTTTAAATAAAAGGGTCTATGCTGTAAACAGTTTTAAAAAGTTAAATGTAAAAAAAATCCCACTGTGATGCTTGCAAGTGATTTTTGAAAATATTTTAAAACTCATTTAACACATCAGGCCCATTTCGGGACTTTTTGGAAAATCTTCTCTATATTATAAGGTACAAAAAAATAAAAAAAAAATCCGGCCCAAAGTTAAAAAAAATTAATTTGTTTATAAAAAAAAAATTTTTTTAATAAAAAATTAAAAAAAAATTTTTTTGTTTACAATTCTTAAAAGTTGAAAGAAAACTAAAACTTTCATTCTTTGACAACTTTTTCCTAAACTCAATATTTTCGGACTTATAAGCTACTGAATATAAGTCTACAATTAAAAGTTCAAATTTTCAAAAATTCATAACTTGAAAATTTGGACAATTAAACATATAAATAAAAAAATACGTATCTGTTTTTTTTTCTATACAGAATAGAAAAAAAAAATTTTGTCCGATTTTAAGAGGTCGACTTAAATCTCACGTGGAATTGCCCTAATGTATTAAAAACTAATAGTAATTTAATGTTATTTATTAACGTTTTGTAAACAAATATGAATAAATAAAAAATATAAAATTTTTTCATGAAAAATGTTTTACTTTTCTTTTATTAACTAGCCTCGCAATAAGACTTTCATTTCTGTTTGAAGTAAAATAATTTAAATTCCATAATTTTTATTGTTTAAATAATATTAATTAACAAATGGATAAAGTTAATTAATCACATTTTATTTCTTTTGCAAAATATTTCTAGAAGAATCTGTTTATTGATTTAGTTTCGTTAAACAAGTTCATAAAAAATTATAATTCATAAAAACTTATTGATTGTTTATAAATAATCCTATTTAATGAATTCCAGATATTCATTTTTCTTATAATGTTTCTTAAAACATTTTCCATAAAATAAAAATGTCAATCTAATCTGAACCTATATAGTGAAATATTTTTATAATTAACTGTTTGCTTATTTATTATTTAAGTAGCTTTTTAATTATTTTGCATATATTATTATTATTAATTTTTGTGTGAAGGCTTTTTAACTATAATTACGTTCGTTTACTAATAAATATTGCGGATTCTACCAAAAAAAATATTTCTTTGTTTAATGAAGAAACATTTTTTTTATTTTTATAAACAAATTAAAAATTTTAGAAATTGTCCATTAGATCCATTAGTGAAATTATTAATGTAAAAAGTAGTTCTAAATAATTACAATTACTATTTAATTCAAGTTATTTTAGTGGTATTATTAATATAAATAGTAATTCTAAATAATTACAATTACTATTTAATATTGAAATTATTTTTTTAACTTTATTTTTTAAATAATTTTATTTCTTTAATTAATTAATTAATTTATTTATTTATTTATTTATCAAAATACATTTGTTTAAAATTATTCAAAAGTGAATATTGCTAAACAGTTATAAAAAGATATGTTTCCTTTTCCTTTTAATAAAATGTCAAGAAAAATGAAACAATTGAAATAAGTTGATATAGAAACATTATATGATTGCAAAATTGCATAATTTGTTTAAATCAAGTAAACCCATAAAGTATGTTTTTTCTTACTTTCAACCTTTTACGACATATTTTTAAAGAGCATAATATTGCATAGTTTATGTGTTGTTTCAACATAATGCTTTTATTGCATAAACACAAAGTATATAATCGACTTAAAATGACAAAAATTTATTTTTTCTATAGCTACATTTTTTTTAATTTATGTAATGCTGATTTACTGACTACGCTAAATTTTTTAATAAAACATTACATTTAGTTAATTTAGAAAAAAAGTTATTATTAAAAGATAGAAAGAGTGGAGTATAAAAGTGCTAGAAGGGGTAAGAAATTTTTTGAAATATCTTTATTTCTCGTCTATTATAGCTTTTACAGACTTCGCACTCATCTACTAAAACCTACGATATTTACTACTTTTTTACGATTAGTTACTATTTGGATACTTTTTCTCAAATTTGCTACACTAAAAATTACTTTTTTCCTTTTTTCGAAAATTTACACAACTTTAAATCTGTTAGTAGTTGAAATAAAAAAATTATTCTTAAAAATTTTAATAAAATTCTTTCTAGAAACAATTTAAAAAATTGTTATAAAATTCTTTGAACTAAATTAATTATTTAAAAAAAATTTTGGAAAATCTTTCGCAAGAATTCAATTATTGTCATGAATAATCAAAATGTCTTAGGAATTCAATTATTTAAATTAGAATTTGTATAAAATTAGTCGAAAGAATGCAATTATTTAAAAAAAAATTAATAAAATTCAACGTAAAAATTCAATTTATATCATAAATAATAAAATTTTCACAGTAATTCAATTATTTAAAATCCAATTTTGAACAAAATTTTCCGTAAAAAATCAGTTATTTAAAATATTTTAATAAAATTCTTAAAAAAATAATTCTTTTCAATAAATTATTTTCTAAAATTTTGATAAGATTTGTTTATAAAAATTAAATTATTTTCATGGATGACAAAATTCATCCCTAGAATTCAATTATTTTTAATACAATATTTTAAGGGAAGGATTCACCGATATTTTTAACTATAATTATCAAAAAAATAATTTAAATATTCCACAAAATTATTTTTAAAGTTAATTTCGTGAGGAATTCAATAGTCATAAAATAAAATCGGTCAGAAAATAAATTTTAATCCTTTTTTAATCCACGAAAAAATTAACAAATAAAAAAATTGATTTTAAGGGGATTTGAACCTTGATGACGTCACAGTTTGTGCAAAGCATTAGTTTTAAATCTGTGACGTCATCATGGTTCAAATGCCCTTAATAATTTTTAAAGTTTTTTTTTTTTTTTTGAAAAAAATATTTGTTTTTAGGCTGAAAATATTAAAAAAATATTGTTATTCAATTTTTTTTTTAAATAGAAATTTATTTGTTTATTTTTCTAATTAATTGCCGATCATAATTTTATCCTAATTTTGTTGTATTTTTTATTTTCTATATAATTATAAAAATTATGATCTGAAATTAGTTAGAAAAATAAAGGAATGAATTTTCATATAAAAAAATGTAATAATTGTATTTTTAGTCATTTCACCCTAAAAACAAAGATTTTTTTTTCTAAAAAGTGCTGCAAAATTTATGAAAATTAATTTTTCCATTTGTCAAGTTTTTTGTGGTTTGAAAAACATATTTTGAATCCTATATAATTAAATTATTCGGAATTCAATTATTTCAAAACCAATTTTCAAGATAAGTTTTCGAAAGAAATCAATTATTTAAAATATTTTCATAAAATTCTTAGAAAGAAAATTATTATTTTCTACAATTTTTATAACATTTGCTTAAAAGAATTAAATTATTTTCATAAATAATTAAATTCATTTCAAGAATTCAATATTATTTTTAATACAATTTTTAATTAAATTATTCGAAATAATTGAATTTTGCTTTAAAATTTTAATAAAATGATTTAAAAACATTAAATAATTGAAAAAAATTTAATAAAATTAATCGCAAGAATTCAATTATTTTTAATACAATTTTTAATTAAATTATTCGAAATAATTGAATTTCCCTTTAAAATTTTAATGAAATGATTCAAAAACATTGAATAATTGAAAAAAATTTAATAAAATTAATTTCAAGAATTAAATTATTTTCATAAATAATAAAATTCATTTCAAGAATTCAATTATTTTTAATACAATTATTAATTAAATTATTCGAAATAATTGAATTTTGCTTTAAAATTTTAATAAAATGATTTAAAAACATTAAATAATTGAAAAAAATTTAATAAAATTAATCGCAAGAATTCAATTATTTTTAATACAATTTTTAATTAAATTATTCGAAATAATTGAATTTCCCTTTAAAATTTTAATGAAATGATTCAAAAACATTGAATAATTGAAAAAAATTTAATAAAATTAATTTCAAGAATTAAATTATTTTCATAAATAATAAAATTCATTTCAAGAATTCAATTATTTTTAATACAATTATTAATTAAATTATTCGAAATAATTGAATTTCCCCCTTCAAAATTTTAATGAAATGATTCAAAAACATTGAATAATTAAAAAAAATTATTAAAATTTTCCACAGGATTTTAATTATTTTTAGTACAATTTTAAATGAATTCCTAGAAAAAGCAATATTTTTTTAAGTTTTATTAAAATTCTTCGAAAGAAATCAATTATTTTCAAAAATTTTGAGATAAAACTCTTTATATAAGTATTCAATTCTTTAAAAAATCAATTATTAATCTTTGTATTTAAATAATTGAATTTTTGTAGAACTTTCTAAAAAGAATTGATTAAAAAATGAATTTTAGTTAAAATTTTAGGTTATAATTGAATATTAAATGCGTTATAGAATTAATTTTTAGAAATAATTGAATTTCAAAAAGTTTTTACATTAAAATTGATTAAAATTTTAATTCCTGTGGAGAAATAAATAAATATATTTATGGAACAAAAAATATTCAAGTTTTAATAATTTAATTTAGAAATTATGAAAAATAATCTTTTGAAAAATTTTAATTATAAATTTTTTCGAATTTAATGGAAATAAATTTTACATTTAAAAACTAATTATTTTTGTACTTTTACAAATTATTTTGAAATATAATCGAATTTTCTAAAGAATTTTAACTAAAAGTTTGAAGATAATTTAAGTACATAAAGAATTGAAGTTATTAGCAAGATAAGAAGAAAAGTGATAATAATAGTTTTCGACGTTAACTTCAGATACATCGTTGATTTTGAATTTTTGTCCGCCATATTGGATCGGACATTTTGAATTTTTAAAATCTAACTTAAGATTTGGATTTAGCGGCTCCTAAACTGCATGTGAAGCAAAAGCGATAGTTACAGTTTGCAGGTCTTAGAATGGACGCCAACTAGAAAAAATTTTAGTAAAAAAATTTTCCTGACTACAAATATAGTTTAGTCCACTTAAAACTTGTGTTAATTCTTCGTCAGATTAATAAGAATTTATTATTAAAATTTGAGCAAAAAAATAGTGTTTTTGAGAAAATATTTTAAAGATAATAAAAAATAATACAAAATTTTATTTTTAGATACTTTTTAGGGTACTTGTGTTAATTTTTAGAAATTAGAATCTTTTCCTCCTGATGGTTTTTAAGAAACAGTTGATAACTCCTCAATAGCTTTTTAGAACAATGTATGTGACTAGACTTGTTTAATCAACATTCGAAGAGATCTTGTTTCCAATCTAACGGCCTTAATTCGGAGTATTAAAAGGCAACGACAAAAGCTTCTTCTTAAAGGAGAGCTGAACACTTTCTAAAGTACCTCAATGATTTATTACTTACACTGAGAAAACTGGAGTATTGGACTAAACATCTGGAGGGACAAATCGTTGATATTTGAGAGTTAGCTATTGGATAACAATCTAAATGTTTAAATACACCATTGACAGATATTCGTGTCCTTTCTCTTGGAGGGAAAATGAGTTTATAACAGAGGGACAAATTAACCATCTTGAGAAATCCCTTCCTTATCCGGCGCGAAATGAATAAATATGGCAACCTAACCCCTAAATTAAATACATAAAATGTCAGAAAAATAATTTCGCGCGCATCAGATCGTACACATTTTCTGCGCAACTTTTAACCCTCAGATATAATGGGAGAGAATATACAAGTAGATTTCCATTATCAATTCAAAATTTATTTTAGAAGGACTATTTAACTCTCTTCATAAGCAAAGGAAACATACACTTTTTGAACCTCCGAATTTGACACTCCAGTTTTCTCAGTGTAATCTATTAACAAAATTTCTTAGCCTAACTTATCTACAAATCCAGCAGTGCCCGGGCTTTCGTTTCCAGTTCCTTTTACCCATACTAGCTTCGTTCCCATTAACGCCCACCCTGTACATTTTACTGTGGAACCTCAATTCCTCTCATACCTCATTCGTACTTTCCAACAACAACAACTTCACTACCCACTCTTACTTTCAATTATTTCCACATTTTCACCTATCTCACTGTAACGGGAAAAGTCATTCATTACGTTATTCTGAAAATTTTCTGATCGAGTTTCTGAATTTTAGGGTTTGTGATAAAGTCCGATGGTTCCGCCCTTGTTAACAAGGTTTAAGATCTGATCTGGGACTTTGAAAATGATAAGTCCACTATCTTAATTTAAGATGTTCAGACTTCGCAGTCGAAAATTAATTTTAAAAAAGTATCAAAAAGTAGCTTTCAAACTAAAAAAAGTAGTAAAAAAAATAGCTATCGAAAAATTAAACTAGACAACCAAAAAAAAATCGTTCTAGACACTTCACAAAACTGACAAAAATTCCATTCCATATTTTTTTATTTCCCTGACTTTTTCCTAATTTTCATCAAAAATATTTAATTCTTTCTTATCCTGCTAATAAATTGAATTCTTGCAACGAATTTTATTATTTATGAAAGAATTTAAATATTTATAAAAATAATTTAATTCCTGCCAAGAATTTTATAAACTTTTTTAAATAATTGATTTCTTTCGACTAATTTTATGCAAATTCTAATTTAAAAAATTAAATTTCTGAGAAATTTTTTTTATTCGTGAAAAAAATTGAATTCTTACGAAGATTTTTACAAAAAATTATTTAAATAATTGAATTTTGTTCGGAGCTTTTATGAAAATAGTAGACATTGAAAATCATTGAATTGCGAAAAGTTTTTAAAAATAATTAAATTTTACAAAGAATTCTATTAAAATTTTTGAGAATAATTGAATTTCTGTGTGGAATTTTATTAAATTTTTTTAAAAATAATTGAATTCCTAAAAAGCATTTTATGATTTATGAAAATAATTGAATTCTTGCCGATGATTTTATTAAAATTTTTAAAAATAATTGAACTTCCAAGAAAACATTTATTACTTTTAAAAATAATTGAATTCTTGTGATGAATATTGTTATTTATGCATATTTATTTAATTTAATTTTAAATTCTTTCTATTTCTAACAATAATTAAACAAAATATAATTTTAATTAAATTTGTCAAAAAAAATTTCAAAGAGAAAAAATTTCACATCCTATAAAATAGTGAAAAATAAATGAATTTAAAATTTTTTTTGCAATAATATTATAACAAAACAAATAAGAATTATTAAAAATTTGAACTAATTAGAACAAAAGTGATACGAAATTTATAAAGATTAATTTTTGAATAATAAATAAAGTAAATAAAAATAAATAAAATTTCTTTTCTTAGAAAATAAATTTTAAAAAACCGTATTTTTCATTAATATCAATTAGTTTTTTTTACAATTATTCATAAGCAAATTTTTCTATATTTTAGAATGTGAAATTAATATTATTATAGATTGAATTTTAAAAAAATTCAAATTGAAGTTTTAGAAAAGTTGAATTTTAAAAGATTTTAATTAAAAATTTTGAATAAGTTAGTTTTTAAAAATATTTTTATTCACATTTTTTCAAATTAGTTATGTTTTTGAATATGTAATATTTAATTGAAAAATATTCAAATTATTCAAAATTTCATGAAATTGTCTTGTAAACAAGTGGATTTTAGAAATATTTTAGTTATTTCTAGAATATAATTGAATTGAAATTTTGAAAATAATTTTTAATAAGTTACAGTAGCAATTCTTAAAAATTATTCAAATTTAAAGGATTTGAAATTTGAATTTTTTTTTTGAAATTTGAATACCTACTATATGGAAAAATAATGGATAATAATTAAATATTTATTTCAAAAAATCTATTTGAGTTCAAAATTATTTTTAGGGTAAACTAAAATATTTTTAGGGTTTGGGAAAAAGTCAAAGTTTGGCTAAAAATCGGGAAATTCTTTCAATCTTTCATGGAATAATTTATTTTCAGAGTTATTATTTATGACCGGGAAAAATAATTTATGACCGGGAAATGACCGTGAATTTTTTTTTTACAAAAAAAGTGGCCACCCTGGTTCTTCAAAATTTAAAAAAAAAATTTTTTTTTAAAAACTGACATCCGATTTGTAAACAGCGACCCCAAAAACCGTCGAGTATAGATTTTCAAGCCAATTAATTAATTTTTTCAAAAAGTCGTCTGCGATTTTGAATTTTGGAAAAATAACATCAGATTCGTGTTAAGCGACCCCCAAAACCCCCGAGTAACGAGTTTCAAGCCAATTAATTCATAATTGAAAATTTTGTTTACCCTTACTTTTGACCCATTTTTTATACAAAACCTTTATTATTTAGGGGTTAAAATGCTCTAAACACCTTCATTTATCCTTCAATCTTAAAAATTATAATTTTTCTTTGGTGAAAAATGTATTTCAAGCATTTAAATGAAAAACTTTTTTTTATTTTAAAAAACTTTGAAACGAATTAAAATTTCGTTTTTATCATAAAATTCCTCTCATTTGCCATTTTGATGTGACACTTCATATAGAGGGATAAACTGTTGATATGTCAGTGTTACTTGATCGAATTAAATCATTTCAAATTTTCGATAGATTTTAATTGAATCATGCGATGGATTTCGAATTGATTTAGTGTCAAATTTTTGTATTAAAATGGGTGTTTATGTTAATTAATAATAAACTGATGTGTTTTCCGATAATTCCTATTGGGCTTGATTGTAGCGTGAAAGTTTTTAATTTTTTTCCATAATATTTTTAATACAATCGGGTCTTTTGAATAATCCAATATGGCGCCTAAACAATAATGTTGTAATATAATTCTACTAACAATTTTAAATTTTGAATAGATACTTACTCTGTATTCCAGTTTTTAAGATTACACGGTATTCATGATGAGCGTGCAACAAACTTATGGAGCATCGCGTCAAGACGCGTCGCACCGATCTAGGCGACCGCGTTCACAAAAAAATTCATAGTTAATAAACGATTTCGATCTAGCAACTATTTTTTTTTAAATATTTAATCCTTGATTTATATAGTTTAAGGTTAAGAAAAAAAATGTACGAAATACATGCAGAACACAATTATTTATTCATTTATTATTAACAATTATTTTTTACAATAAATCATTTTTTTAACAATGAAATAATTTTTTTAAATAGCACAAATCTTCATTAATTGTGTACAAAAATTTTCATCAAAATCCGACAATCCAGTTCGAAGATATAAAAGTTTTAAAAAAATGTTACAGTAAAATTAAATTGTTTTAAAAAAGTAAATAAATATTTTTAAATAAAACTTGGTGACTGTTTGTTTCTCTATTTGTACTTTATTTTTGTAAAGTTTATTACAGAAATTGCAAACATTGGGAAATCCGTGGCCCACTTCACAAATTTTCACCCAAATAATAAAAATTTCACAGGAATTCAATTATTTACCAATTTTTAAAAAATTTCTTCACAATAATTCCATTATTTTCATAAATATTAAATTTCTTTGCAACTATTTAATTATATTCATAAATAATAAAACTCATCGCAGAATTTTAATATTATTTTTAATACAATTTTAATCTGCCTCGAGAAATGCAATTATTCTTAAAAATTTTATTAAAATTCGTTTAAAGAATTAAATTATTTAAGAATTTGTTGATAAAATTCTTTATGAGAATTCAATGTTAACAAACATTCAATTATTCAATAAATTATTTTTCTTCTGTTTAAATAATTAAAATTAAATTTTGAAAGGGCTTCAAATTAAAATCTTTGAAAATCGGAATTTTTCATACTTTTAACTAACATTTCTGTAGAATTAGTTTTTTTGAAAATGGTTAATTTAATTTTTTTTTGAAATTATTTGATGTTTTAATTTTCTAATTTCTTTTTAATTGAAGAATTTCCGAATAATTGAAATTTTTTGTAAAATTGAATTGTAACAAATGGATTGGAAAATTCTCAAAGGACTTTTTCAGAAATTATTAAAAATAATTGATTTAAAGAAGAATTTTAGTTAAAAATTATAGTAAATAATAATTACAGGGTTGCTACAGAATCTGGGAAACCTGGAAAAGTCAGGGACATTTAAAAAAGGTCTGGTTTTTGGGTTTTGAAAATTCGCGGTATTTTGAGATTTTAAGAAATTTTTTAAATCCTAAAAACCATTGAAATGTTAAAAAATTTTTTTTAAATAATTATTGTCATCTGTGCTTCAATAATAGGGTGGTCCAAAAAAAAGTCGAAATTTTTTTGCTCTCATCCCCCAGGATTAAAGTTTATTGAAGGATTAAAGTTTTTATTGAAAAAAAATACATACCCTTGTTTTTTTTTGGTAATAAACTAATATTAACCCGTGCCTCCAAGCCCCTCAAATTTTCCATATATTTTAAATAGGAAAAAAACTATTTTTCTTAAATTTAATATAAAATCTATAGGAAATTGTTTTTCGAGACGGTCCATTATGTTCCTCTTTTAAAGTGTTCAAAGAATGAAATCCTCTTACATATTTAACAAACTTTTTAATTTTTATTTTTTTTATAAATTTTTGAAAAATGTTCGAAAAAGCAAGAAATGGTAATTTATTATTTTTTATTAGTTATTATCATTTTTTTTATCTATTGTAATACATTTGGGTCTATAAATATATCAACAAATAAATATAAATTCATATAACCAATTGTATTACAATAGATGAGAAAAAATGATAATAACTAATAAAAAATAATAAACTTTTAATTATCTTATGTTTTTCTTTATAATAAATAAAATTGTTACTTAAAAAGCATTATTAAATTTTTAATTATCAATGCAGAATATTAAATAATTTAAAAATTTATTAATCAGGGAAACTAAAAAATTAGTCAGGAAATGTCAGAGAATTCTGAAAATAAAATTTTGCAGCCATCTTATTATTATTATTAATTTTATAATTTTTAATATTAAAAAAACGAACTGCTTAAAATAATTAAAATATTTAAAATATTTAAAAAATAGTATAAAAAAATGATTTAAATAAAAAAATTGTATTGTTTTGAATTTTTAAAAAAATCATGATTTTTATCAGCCCTGGGTGTAAATAGAATTTACAATTATTAAGAACTGTTTTTGTGCTCATTGTTACAGTATCTCTAATTTTAGATAAAACATTGAAACATTAAAAAAATGTACTTAGTAAAGCATAAAGTTCTTACCTCTTTAAAAACATTGTCAACTATTAAAAAAAAGTTATTTAAAAAAATTATCATGTTTTATTAGAAGAATAATTTAAATTTCTTTTTTAATGTTATCGTATATTATTCGTTGTATTTTTCTCGAAGTTGATGATTTTACATATTTAGAAAAAAAGTGAGATTTGAAAAATCCAAAATAATGAACGTGAAAAATATTCAGAGTCTGAAATGTGTGTATTCATAATAATATAATGCTAATAAATTGACATATTGAAAATATTCAACGGTATTATACCGATAGTCAACTCTGTATTTATTGGAAATGTCAAGAAATCTATTAATTGAAGTGTTATGCAATCTTGTTTGTAAATATAAATTATTGGCTGAATACATACTTGAACGATTGTGAACTAAAAAAGAAATCTTTGAGAGTAAATAAAGAAAATCTATTATTGTTTGTTATTATTTTGAAAAAGGATTATTTGAATCCGGTAGTAAAATTTTGTTATTTTTCGTTGAATCATTGGAACAATTTTGATATTTTTCATTATTTTTTTTTTTTTTTTTTTGAGAGAGAGAGAGAGAGAGAGAGATAGATTGTTAATTCCGAGTTACGAGGGAATTTAAATTTAGTAGTTCTTAGGTAAGACTGAGGAATTAAATAACGTTCTTATAATAGTAGAATTGGAAAAAGTACGGTAATTCAACGAGATAAGACCAAGTGTACGATTCGTTTCGTAAAGTAAAGTTTGCATGGTTATGAAAACGGAAGGAGATGTCTAAGATTTTTAATATTTGCGTATTGACTTTTGATAAATTCGCTTAAAAAAATTTAACCTTTTTCCTGTCGTTTATCATTTTGGGATATATTTTTTTATATGCTCCGCAAAAGATTTTTTTTTTTTTTTTTTTTTTTTTTTTTTTTAATTTAAATCTATGGATTGCAGACTGCAACTTTTTCACCTTTTTCATCTATTTTGTAAATTTTTGAAATATTTTTAATTAACAGTTTAAATTCTAAAAATTTTCAATTAATGTATGTTTTAATAAACCATAATTTTAATTTTTTTTAAAACTTTCACCGATTGTAATCTTGGTTTACTTTGAATTTAATTCCTCGATTTTTTTAATCTCTGAACTTTCGATTCATCTTATTTTTAATTAAGCTTAAATTTAAATTGCAATTTCTACAAATTTTGAACAATATAAATTTCATATTTTAATCACAATCAATTTCAAATTCAATAAATTAAAACTTTAATTTATGTATTTTTTAATATTTTTTAGGAACAATTTAGCAAAACCTGATGATAAACTAAATGCGATTTTTATGAATTATATATTTTATGCATAAAAATTATAATATTTAGAAAAAAAATTCAAAAATAGATTTTTTTGTTTAATAATTAAATTTTAATAAAATTCTTCTTACAAACAATAATTGAAGAAATTTTTATAAAATTCTTTGAAATAATTCAATTATTTTCAATAATTTTTGGAATAATGAAATTCTTGGTTGAAATTCAAATATTTTCAATACTATAATTTACAATTTTAATAAATTTTCTCAAAAGAATTCAATTATTTTAGAAAAAAAATTTATAAAATTCAAAGCAAAAATTCAATTAATAAATAATCAAATTTTTACAAGAATTTTGAAATTCAATTTTCAAGAAAATAATTCGAAAAAATTCATTTAATTTAAAAAAAATTTAATTAAATTCGATGCAAGAATTGAATTATTTTCAACACAATTTTAATAAAATTTCTTTAAAGAATTCAATTATATTCAAAAATGTTGATAAATTTGTTTATTAGAATTTAATTTTTTTCAAAAATTTTAATGAAATTCTTAGAAACAGTTTAATTATATTCAACACTTTTAATAAAATTCGTCGCAAGAATTGAATTATTTTGACATCTTTCAAAAATTCTAAACTTTTAAATGAGCAAAATATTTGTTTGATATAAATATTATATATTTATATATAATATTTCCGTCCAAACTTAAGTAAATAAATTATTTTTAAAAATATTCTTGACGTTTAAATGAAAAAAATATTATTTTGATATAAATATTTTTAAAAAAATTTTTAATTATTGAAATTATTATAATATTTTTGTTACTTTTATAATTTTGAATCTAAAATTATTTTATTCCTGTATATAATTTTCTACAAATTTTTAAAAATAATTAAATTCTTTTCAGAAATTTATTTAAAATTGTACTAAAGATGACTGAATTATTGTGAAGAATTTTATTAATCAGAAAATTAATTGAAATTTTGCTTAGAATGTAATTGAAAAAAAAATTGCATTGAATTTTGTTATTTTTTGGAAGCATTTTATTAAGATTTTAAAAAATAATTGAATTCTTTTGCAAATAATTTAATTTCTACAAAGAATTTTATTAAAATTATTTAAAATAATTGAATTATTCTTAGAAATTTTAATAAAAATTTTCAAAATAATTGAATTTTTTTTCAAATAATTTTATCAACATTTTTAAAAATAATTGAATATTTTTGAAAATAATTGAATTCTTCTTAAAAATTTTATTAGAAACTTTCAAAATAATTTAATTGTATCACAGAAATTTATTAAAATCTTTGAAAATAATTCAATTGTTTTATTATGAAAATAATTGAATTCCCACGAAGAATTTATTATTTATGATAATAATTGATTTCTTGAGAAGAATTTTATTAAAATTTAATTATAATTGAATTGTTTGGAAGCATCTAATTTACATTTTTTAAAATAATTGAATTCTTAAAAATTTTATTAAAGGTTATCAAAATTATTGAATTGTTTCGAAGAATTTTCTTACAATTTTTGATAAGAATTGAATTCATTAGAAGCATTTGATTAACATTTTTTAAAATCATCGAATTTTATTAAATTTGTTTTTAACAATTGAATTTTTTTGAATTATTTTCTTGAAAATTGTATTTCAAATTGAATTCCAATAAAAATTTGATTATTTATGATAATTGAATTTTTGCTTTGAATTATATTAATTTTTTATGATCCTCAAGTTTTGAACGTTCAAATGAACGAAATACATTTTATTAAGAATATTTTCAAAAGTTTTGCAATAAAAATTTCAGTAAAAATTAAAAATTAAAATAATTTTACATTTCGAAATTTTAGTTAATTATTTTTTTTACTGCAACTCAAAATTATTGCAATAGAAATTTAATTTGAAGAAGAAATAAATAAATTTCGTTCATTTGAACGTTCAGAACTTTAGGATCATAATTTTTTTCTAATATAATTGAATTCTTTGGAGAAATTTTATTAAAATTTTTCAAAATAATTGAATTGTTTCAAAGAATTTTATTAAAATTTTTGATAACAATTGTATTCTTTTGAAAATAATTAAACTTTTTTTTATAAAAATTAAAATTGTATTGAAAATAATTGAATTTTTTTAAAGAATTGTATCAATATAAAAATAATTTGAAATGTTGCTAATTATAAAAATTATTGAATTCCTTCGAAGTTTTTTGTTATTAATGAAAATCATTGAATTTTTGCGAAGAATTTAAAAAAATCTTTAAATATTTAAATTCTTTAGAAGCATTTAATTAACATTTTTAAAAATAATTGAATTCTTCTTAAAAATTTAATTAAAAGTTTAAAAAATTATTGAATCTGAATTTTTTCAAAGAATTTTATTAAAAATTTTTGTAATTGAATTTATTAGTAGCTTTTCATGAACATTTTTTAAAATAATTGAAATAATTTGAAAATTTAATAAAAAAATTTTTGAAAAATTTGCTTATTTGCTTATTTTGCATACAACTTTATTTTATGCAATTTTTTGTCACTTTCCTGTCAACTATTTTTAAAAAATAATTCATACTTTTTCACCTTTTTTTTTAATAAAAAGGTCGCTGTATATAATTTTTTTTATATTTTAGATTTTTTAAAAATTTGTTTTTTCAAAAACAAGTACAATTGCAGAACATAAATACAATATACAAATTACCAATGAAGAATATTTATGTCTCTATATGATTCTCAAGTTTTTAACGTTCAAATGAACGAAATACACTGCAAGCCCGATCAGCGGTCACCCGATCAGTGGTCACTTGTTTACGTCGTTTGTAGATGGGGCGGGCGAGGGGCAAAGAGGGAGTCGAAAAGTTGTGGCAGTAGCGTATACATTAAAGACGCTCTGGCCCCTTAAAAAAAAATTCAGTATAGTCAAGTAATGGTAACCCATCATAAAACAGTTCGTACGGTCCTATATGTTTACGCCCGATCAGCGGTCGAGCACCCCCGGAGCTGACCGCTGATCGGGCTTGCAGTGTATTGTTTATTGAAAATATTTTTTTAAATTACTGATGGCAATAAAAATTGGAAAATTAAATTTTACATTTAAAATCTTTATATCTTTAGTATTTTTAAAATTATTTTCATTATTTTTAATAATAACGCAAAGTAATTGGAATAAAATTTTTAAATGAAGAAGAAATAAATAAATTTCTAATTTCAGGTTCCTAAAAAGTACAAATCTCTTAAAATTTTATTTTTTTGATTATGAATTCTATTTCTAAGAAATCGTGATGTCAGGTCTTTTTATTTCTTTTTCATTATTCTTAGAAAATATTTTTTGATGATAAAGAGGATAAGGAAAATATTTTAATTATTGTTGTAAATTAATTTAACGTTTTTTTTTTTTTTTTGATAAATATTGTAAAATTAATAAATAAAATAAATGAAATTTATTAATAAATAAATAAATTTTTGATGATAAAAAGGATAACAAAAATATTTGAACTATTTTTGTAAATTAATTTAATTGTCTCTTTGTTACAAATATTGTAAAATTAATAAATAAAATGAAGTCAATGTGAAGTTATCATCACTTTTATTTTTTTAGGAAACTTATCCTTCAACCCCGCCAGTGTGGTTCGCCGAATCTGAGGAAACCAGTGTCACGAATGCGGTTCAAATATTGAGCAACACGACTGGACGTGACAATCACGTCATTAACCAGGTAGGAATACTTTTGAAAGAATTGTGCCGCCTACATTCCCTACCAGAACCACCAGACGTTGAACGTCTTAGAACAGCTTTGGATCCCCTTCGTTTGGGAGCGACAGCTTCGGTGCCACAGAGGATGGAAGCGGAGGACACTGAAGACCTTGACGATGACGAAGAAAGTGAAGCCGAGGAAGACCTTCACCTCGATATGGATGAAGGCGAGACCAACGCTAAAAGCAAAGTATGTTCTTCCTTTTTTTATTAGGTACAAAAATTAAACTAATTTTTTTTTTTTTTTTTTTTTTGAACGATAAATATATTAATATTGTTTTTTTCTTTCTTTCAAAGGGAGAAGAAATGGCGTTGGAACACCTAGCGACTTTAGAGAGGTTGAGACAAAACCAGAGACAAGATTACTTAAAGGGTTCCGTTTCTGGCAGCGTTCAAGCTACAGATAGACTTATGAAAGAATTGCGCGATATCTATCGAAGTGATAGCTTTAAAAAAGGTACAATATTTTTTTTGTTTACTGTAATTTTTTTTATTTTGCAGTTTTTGATTAAATTAGGGATGATGCGGTCATGGAAAACCTGGAATTGTCATGGAATTTTTTTTTAGTCTGGAAAAACCTGCAGGCTTTGCACTCATCTACTAAAATCTACTATTTACTACTTTTTTTCACGATTGGACACTATTTGGATACTTTTTTTAAAGTGACAACAAAAGCTACTTTTTTTTTGTTGAAAATTTAGACTAATTTAGACTACAGCCGCTAATAGTTGAAACAAACAAATTATTCTTACAAATTTTAATAAACATTCTTCTAAAAAAGAATTAATAAATTTTTATAAAATATTTTGAAACAATTCAATTATTTTAAAAATTTTTGGAAAATCTTTTGCAAGAATTCAATTCTTTTCAAAAAATAATCAATTTATTCGCTGAAATTCAAATATTTTCAATATCTAATATTTTAATAAAATTTCCCAAAAGAATTGAATTACATTAGAAAAAAATAATTTAAATTCAAAGCAAAAATTCAATTATTATAAATAATCAAATTTTTACCGGAATTCAATTATTTGAAATACAATTTTCAAGACAATAATTAAAAAAAATTTAATAAAATTCGATTATTTTAAAAAATGTTAATCAAACGCTTCTAATGAATTCAATTATTATCAAAAATTTTAAGAAAATTCTTTGAAACAATTCAATTATTTTGACAACCTTTAATAAAATTTTTAAGAATTCAATTATTTTAAATTATTTTAAATGCTTCTAAAAAAATTCAATTATAATTAAATTTTAATAAAATTCTTCGTAAAAAATCAATTATTGTCATAAACAATAAATTCTTCGTAGAAATTCAATTATTTTCATACTAAAAAATTGAATTATTTTCAAAATTTTTAATAAAATTCTTTGATACAATTCAATTATTTTGAAAATTTTTTATAAAATTTTTAAGAAGAATTCAATTATTTTCATAATAATAAAATTGTTCGTATAGTAATTCATTTATTTAAAAAAAATTTTAATAACATTCTTCACAAAAATATATTATTTTTAAAAATTTTCTTAAAATTCTTTATAAGAATTATATTTTTTGTAATAGAATTTTAATTAAATTCTTCAAAAGTATTTAATTATTTTCAAATATTGTGATCAAATTATTCGCAACAATTTAATTGTTTTCAAAAAAATTTAAATAAATAATTCAACAAAATTATTTTTATAAATAACAACATTCAATGCCATTTTAATTAAATTTCTCGAAAGATTTCAATTTTTTTAAAACTTTTAATAAAATTTGTCGCAAGAAAGAATTTTATTATCTTTAAAACAATTAAATTATTTTCAAAAATTTTAATGAAATTCTTCGAAACAAATCAATTAGTTTCAAAAAATTTTATACAATATTTAGAAACATTAATACAATTACTTTCACAAATAATAAAATTCTTCGCTGAAATTGAAATATTTTCAATGGTTAATATTTTAATAAACTTTCTCAAAAGAATTAAATTACTTTAGAAAAAAATTAATAAAAGTTGAACGCAAAAATCCAATTAATATCATAAATAATACAATTTTCAAGAAAATGTTACGAAAGAAATCAATTATTTAAAATATTTTAGTAAAAATCTTAGAAAGAAGTTAATTATTTTCACAATTTAAAATGAATTCCTTGAAAATGTAATTATTTTCAAGTTTTATTAACTTTTTTCGTAAGAAATCAATTATTTTCAAAATTTTTTCATAAAATTCTTTATAAGTATTAAATTTTAAGAAATAATCAATTATTCTATCAATCATTTATTTTCTGTATTTAAATAATTGAATTTTTGTAGAAATTTCTAATAAGAATTGATTAAAAAATAAATATCAGTTAATATCGTAGATTATAATTGAATATTAAGTTAATATAAATATAAATATAAAGTAAATAATATATAAGTAAAGATTTAAGATAATTTATTTAAATTTACAATTAATTATAAATTTTTGTTAAATTTAATTGAAGTAAATTTTATACTTAAAAAAATTTATTTTGTTTACTTTTAAACATTATTTTTAAATTTAATTGAATTTTTGAAGAATTCTAACTAAAAGTTTGGAAAATAATTGACTTTCATAAAAATTTTTGAATTGAAATTATTACCAGAATAAGAAAAAAAGTGAATATTTTCTGTGAAAATCGGGGAAATACAGAATCAAATTTTTTGTGGATTTTGTGAATCGAGTGAAATGAGTTTTTTTGTCGTCAAATTTAATTTTTCGATAGCCACTTTTTTACTGTTTTTTTCAGTCTGAAAGATACTTTTTTCTACTTTTTTAAAAAATTAATTACTGAGTGCCATGCCTGTTAATGTTAAAACCCATTTTTTGAACTTTTAAACCCAAATTAAGTATTTTAATCTTGAATTTCATTTTTTACAATCAAATTTTATTTTTATCAACAAAAATTTATTTGATCGAAAATAAATTACGAATTTTTAAAGGAATGTGAGTGATTCTTAAAAAAGAGGATTCAACATAGGAACTATTTTTATTTTGTAAATATAAGATATATGTAGAAATTAAGGAAGAATATGACGGACAGTCAAGTCCAACAACATAATTTTCTATTAAAAGAAAAAGAAAAATTAAATTTCACGCGCTTTGATGAAACGTACCTAAGAAACAAGGAATTTTAAGGTTATGTTTGTGTTATTTTTAACTTAATTAAAATTTTCTGTTTAATTACATAAAACTAAAGACAGTTTTTATTAATTAGTTTAGATGCAACGAATACTTAAAAATTGGCGATTTATATTTTTGTGTTTTCATTTTAAAAATTACAAACATAACCTAAAATTTTTTGCTTCTCAGGGACCTTTCTTTGGAATTTGAATATAATGCCCAAGTAGCCAGTAAGCTTGCTGCAAGTTTTCAGAAAGCTTACAGATTACTTGGGTGTTCATAAGTGACGTATATTTTAACAAAATTACACATTACTCCAACTATTAAAAATAATATTTTCCACTTTCATTTCAGGCATGTACAGCATAGAACTAGTTAATGACAGTCTCTATGAATGGAATATTAAACTAATGTGTGTGGATCCTGATTCGCCTCTGCACAATGATCTCGTACTTCTTAAAGAAAAAGAAGGAAAAGACAGTATTTTACTCAACATGCTTTTTAAGGTATTTATTTTTTTCAGATATTTATTGAGTTTATTGTTTATTAAAAGTAAATACTTGAGAAATGATCCTAAAGTTCAGAACATTCAAAATTTCAAATGAGTGAACTATATTATTTTCTGCTTAAAATTAAATTTTTTTATTACAATAATTTTACGTTACTTTCAATAAAATTAATTATAAAGTTTCTAAATGTTAAAGGAGGTTGGTTTCCTAAGGCTTATATTTGGGCCATTTGGGATTTTTATTTAAATGGTGGAACTGTGCATTTTTACAAATAAGAAATATATTTTTGTCGATTTTAGGCGAAATGGGGGTGTTTCGGTTATATAAATATACCATTTTTATATTTACGAATTCAAAAAACCCCCAAGTAACGAGTTTCAAATGAATTCTATCAGTTTTTTAAAACTCGTGCGCCATATTGGATCCGCCATTTTTAATTTTTGAAATCCGACTTCAGATTCGTAATCAGCGACCCCAAAAACCCGCCAGTAACAAGTTTATGATTAATTGTATTACAATTTAAAAATATTTTTTGTGTCTTTTCTACACCCTTTTTTTAAAAAAAAATCCCCTTCGTATCAAAGAGTAAATATGACAAAAACACCCACGTTTCGCCTAAAATTGACAAAAATATACTTCTTATTCGTAATTTTCGAAAATTTTCCTCAATTCAATGAATTATACCATTTTTTTGGGAATTTAATTATTATCATAAATAATAATAAAACTCATCGCAAAATTTCACTTATTTTTTATACAATTTTGTATTTGTCGAAAGAATTTAATTATTTAATAGGGTTGCCACAGGTCAGAAAATTCAGGGAAAAGTCAGGGAAAGTAAAATTGGTCAGGGAAGTCAGGGATTTTTAGTAAAAATACCGAAAAAATTGAATTTTTAAAATTCATGAGAAAATTCTGAATTTTTATGTTTTTTTTTTGTTTGCTTCTTAAACTATTAAATTACCACGAATTTTAATACAAAACCTTCCATTTTTTCTATTTCTGACAATAGTTTCTTTTTAAATAACTTCATTTTTCAAGAACTATCACAAAATTATGACTTAGAAATTATCTAATGAATCATTTTTACAATTTTCAAAAATACTAGATTGACAAAAGAATTTTAGTTAAAAAAGTCACAGAAATTCAATTATTTACAAAAGTTTTAATAAATTTCTTCGAAATAAGTCAATTATTTTCATAAGTAATAAATGTTTCACAGGAATTCAATTATTTAAAATACAAAATTTTATAAAATTTTTCGAAAAATATCAATTATTAAAAAAAATTTTTATAAAATTCGTCGCAAGAATTCAATTATTTAAGAAAAATTTAACAAACTTCTTTTTAAGAATTCAATTATTTTGATAAATAATAAAAATCTCCACCGAAATTCAGTTATTTTTATAAACTTGAATAAAATTCGTTTGAAGAATTAAATTATTTTTAAAAATAATAAAATTCTTCGCAGAAATTCAATTATGTTAAAAATTTTTTTTAAAAATTCTTGTCAAAATTTCAAGTATCTTTATAAATGATAAAATTCTTCTCCGAAATTCAATTATTTTAGGGAAATTTTAATTATTTTCATAAATAACAAAAGTTACAAAAATTCTTCGCAGAACTTCAATTATGTTTAAAAATTTTTTTAAAATTCTGGTCAAAATTTCAATTATTTTTATAAATAATAAAATTCTTCTCCAAAATTCAATTATTTTAGAAAAATTTTAATAAAATTCTTGGGAAAATTTAAATTATTTTCATAAATTATAAAACTCATCGCAGGATTTTAATTATTTTTTAATCCAATTCCTCGAAAAATGTAATTAATAATTACATTTTTAAGGGTGTCTACTAACCGGGAAAACCGGGAATTAGTCGGGAAAAAAATAAAAACCGGGAAATAAAAAGATTATTCTTAAAAATTTTATTAAAATTCGTCAAAAGAATTCAATTATTTAAAAATTTGTTGATAAAATTCTTTATGAGAATTTAATTTTAACAAACATTTAATTGTTCAATAAATTATATTTATTTTTTAATTTAAATAATTGAATTCTTGCAAAACGAATTTTATTACATTTTTTTTTTTAATCGCCTTCTTCATGTTTTGTAATAATATTCTTATAAGTTGTTGAATTTCAAAAAGGTTTGAATTTAAATGTTTTGAAAAATTTTAATTCCTACGGAAAAATAATAATGATTATATATTTATTTAAAAAAGAAGTTATTGATGTTTTTAAACAATTTTAAAATTAAAGAAATTTGTAAATAAATGTAATAGAACATTTTTTTGAGTATCTAAGAATTTTTAGAGTGAATCAGAATATTCTTTAGGGTCATCGAAAAAGTGAAAATTTTGTCTGGAAATCAGGTAAAAATAAAATTAAATATTTGTGGCAACCCTGATTAAAAATTAGTTGATAGAATTCTTTATGAAAATTAAATTTTACTAAACATTCAATTATTCAATAAATTAATTATTTTTGTATTTAAAATTTTAAATAATTGAATTCTCTTTTTTATTGTCTAATAAAAATTGATTTAAAAATGAATTTGAGTTAAAATTTTAGATAATAATTAAATATTAAAAGCATTATAGCGTAAATTTTTTTTAGAAATAATTGAATTTTGAAAAGATTACAAATTAAAATCTTTGAAAATCGGAATTTTTCATACTTTTAATTAAAATTCTCATTCTGTAGAATGAGTTTTATTTGAAAAAGTTTAATTGAATTGTTTTTTAAATTATTATTGAAAGTTGTTATTTTCTAATAATATTTAATTGAAGAAGGGTAATAATTGCTGATCCTCGATTATACCATCATATGCTATCGATACATATAAAAATGAGAAAAATTCACCGACCCTTTTTGGGTTTTTTTTAATTTTTTTAATTTAGGGGTCCACTTCAGGAATTCATACCCACAATTTCTGAATAATCGAAATTTCCTAAAATTGAATTGTGAACAAATAGATTTAAAAATTCTTAATGAACTTTTTCAAAAATTATTAAAAATAAAATTGATTTAGAATTTTAGTTAAAAATTGTCGAAAATAATAATTGAATTGAAATGATGAAAATAATTTTGAAAAAGTTACAGTAACAAAATTCTTATAATATAAAATAATGATTTTATCACTCGGTCATCTTTAATTATTATAAGTTGTTGATTTTCAAAAGGTTTGAATTTGAAATCGTTGACAATAATAATAATAATTAATGATTAAATATTGATTTAAGACAGAATATCTCGATGATTATTATTATTATTTTGTGATAATGTAATAATGTTAATTTTCTTGAAGGAAACGTATCCTTTCGAGCCTCCATTTGTACGAGTGGTGCACCCCATTATTTCTGGCGGATATGTCCTACTGGGAGGAGCCATATGCATGGAGCTGTTGACAAAGCAGGGCTGGAGTTCGGCCTACACGGTTGAGGCCCTCATCATGCAAATATCCGCAACATTAGTCAAAGGCAAAGCCCGAATTCAGTTCCCCGGTACTACAGGCAGCGGAAAAGTCTGTGGCGGACAAGGACAGTACAGTCTCGCTCGAGCACAGCAGTCCTTCAAGTCCCTTGTCCAAATACATGAAAAGAATGGTAAATATCTTCTCATTTATTTCATATTTCACGAGTACAATATCCTCTCGTTGCAAAAGTCCTTTCTACGAAATTCAAAAACCAATTGTGACATTCTGTTCCCTAACATTTTTCCTAATTCAGTTTTTCTAATTGTAAATTCCTAATGAACTTGTTTCATAATTATTTTTTTCTAAAAATTACTTGAGAGGACTTTCTGATGAAGAATCCAGCTCTTCAATTGGTAAAAAATACTTTTTTTAAACTCATTGAAAAAAATGTATTATAATTATTACAAAAATTTCTTTTGGATATTCTCTTCATAAACCGTTTTTAAAAATGTTTTAAAATTTTTATATACATTTTTATCAAAAAAAAACGAAAAAATTATGTGTTTTCTGATCAATTCAGGGCAGTAATTTTATGATACTAAGGAAAATTTTAAAGCAAAAAAAAGAAAAATCTATTTTTTTTTAAATTCTTGGTCAGAAAGTCCCCTTAATATTCTTTTCAATATCGTAATTTCTGATCGAATTACGTTCAAAAATAGGTTAAACGAAGCGATTTTTAAAGAAGGTATTCTGGTCTAGTGGCCTCAATTTTAGGCGTTTTTTCGAATAGGATAAAAAAGAAAGTTTAACATTTTTAGTATTTTTTTGCAAGTTGTTTATTAATAATAATTAAAGAATACAGAAAAAATTTATAAAACAAAATTAAAACTGTTATAAGTTATGAAGTGAAGAACTGAAGGTGAAGTGGGAACTGAAAAAAATAAAGTGCGAACTGGTTGACAATTATTTTTATAAATAACAAAATTCTTCGCAGAAATTCAATTATTTACAAAAATGAACAGAATGTCACATAACTTCGGACATTTATTTAGAGTGAAAACACCATTCTATAATCAAAATTACAATACTCTAACTATTTCCGTTCGAAAGGTAAAGAATTTTAACAGTTTTGACAGTTTAATATTTAGCCCCAGTCTCCCCTAATAAAATTTCTTTTAGGAATCATTCAATTATTTTCATAAATAATTAATAAAACTCATTTGCAGAATTTCTATTATTTTTAATACAATTTTCATCGAATTTCTCGAAAAATGTCATTATTCTTACAAATTTTATTAAAATTCGTCGAAAGAGTTCAATTATTTAAAAATTTGTTGATAAAATTCTTAATTTTGATTCAATTGAACCGTCGGCGACCAACAGTGCTTTCTAAATTAAGATAAATAATTCCTAGAAATTATTAAAAATTATTTACTGATACCATGCGTTTAATGGAAAATAAAATTTTCAAACCTTGGGGAAGTCGACGTCGTCAGGATTGTCACGCAACCTGGAAAACCTGGAAATATCATGAAATTTTATAAACCTTGAAAAAACCTGGAAAAGTCAGGGAATTTTGATCAAAATTCTGGAAAATTATTGTTTTCTAAAATTATTGTGCTTATTCTTGAAATCTAATTTTTCTTAAATATCTCAAAATTAATTAAATTTTAAAAGAGTTGCATCTACAATTTTTCTTCGCAATAATTCAATTTTCCAAAAGAATTCCATTATTATTAAAACAAATTTGAATAAAATTCTACGCAAACATTCAATTATGTTCATAAATAATCAAAATTTCTCAGGAATTCTATTATTTACAAATTTCTTCGCATTAATTCAATTATTTTCATAAATAATCAAAATTTTTACAGAGATTCAATTATTTTCATAAATAATAAAAAACTTTATAGGTTTTCAATTATTTTCATAAATAATAAAACTCATCGCAGAAATTTCAATTATTTTTAATACAAATTTTGATGGAATTTCTCGAAAAATGTAATTATTCTCCAAAATTCGATTATTTTCAAAAATTTTATAAAATTCTTGCCACAATTTCAATTATTTTCAAAAACTTTTCTCCATTTAATCAAATTTTTTTTACTGAGATTCAATTATATTTAATGCATTTTTAATCTAATTTCTCGAAAAATGAAATTATTCTTAAAAATTTTATTGAAATTCTTCAAAAGAATTTTAATTACCTATTTAAAAATTTGTTGATAAAATTCTTTAAATGAAAGTTCAATTTTAAAAAACATTCAATTGTTCAATAAATTATTTTTTTTGTCTTTGAATAATTGAATTCTAGTATTCTCGTCAAAATTTCAATTATCTTTAGAAATAATTCAACTCTTTGCTGAAATTCAATTATTTTCAAAACTTTTAATAAAATTCGTGGCCAAATTTCAATTATTTTCAAAAATTTTCCTCAATCAATGATTTTCAATATTTACTATTTTAATAAAATTGGCCAAAAGAATTTAATTATTAAAAAAAAATTAATAAAATTCTACGCAAACCTTTAATTATTTTCATAAAATAATAAAAATTTCTCACAGGAATTCAATTATTTAAAATTTTTTTATAAATTTCTTTGCAATCATTCAATTATTTTCATAAATAATTAAATTTTTACAGGGATTCAATTATTTTCGTAAATAATAAAATCGTTTTTAGGAATTCAATTATTTTCATTAAATAATAAAAATAAAACTCATTGCAAAATTTCAATTATTTTTTAATACAATTTTAATCGAATTCCTCGAAAAATATATTTATAAAATTCTTTATGAGAATTCAATTTAAAAAATATGCAATTATTCAATATAATTTTTTTTGTATTTAAATAATTGAATTCTAGTAGAATTTTCTAATAAAAATTGATTTAAATATGAATTTTAGTTAAAATTTTAGATTATAATTGAATATTAAAAGTATCAGAGCGCGAATTTTTAGAAATAATTGAATTTTTAAAAAGTTTCAAATTAAAATCTTTGAAAATCTGAATTTTCCATATTTTTAACTAACAATTCTGTGGAATTAATTTTTTTTTGAGAAAGTTTAATTGCGGATTTTATTTAGAAATTATTTCAAGTTTTTATTTCCTAATATATATATATTTAGTTGAAGAATTTACAAATAATTGAAATTTTGTAAAATTGAATTGTAAACAAATGAATTTGAAAATTTCGAAAGAACTTTTTCAAAAATTATTAAAAATAATGCATTTATAGAAGAATTTTAGTTGAAAACACGAAAACAAATTTAATTTTGGAAAAGTTACAAATTATTGCAGAAATTCAATTATTATCAAGAGTAATAATATTGTTTACAAAAATTAAATATTGGTAAAAATAATAAAATTCTTCTTAGGAATTACAATTATTTTCACAAATCGTAAAACTCATCGCGGAATTTTCTATTATTTTTAAGACAATTTGAATCAAATTTCTCGAAAAATGTAATTATTCTTAAAATTTTTATAAAAATTCGTCGAAAGAATTAAATTATTTAAAAATTTGTTGATAAAATTCTTTATGGGAATTGAATTTTAAGAAACATTCATTTGTTCAATAAATTATTTAATTCTGTATTTGAATAATTGAATTCTAGTAGAATTTTCTAATAAAAATTTATTTAAATATGAATTTCAGTTCAAATTTTAGATAATAATTTAATATTAAACTCTCTAAATTTGAATTAGTAAAAATGTTTTCTAATTTGAATTAGTGACTGATATTTTGCTTTTGAATTAGCAGATTTTACTAATAAATAGTCGTTTCTACTAATTGAATTTTGAAATTAAGGTTTTAAATTATAATCTTTGGATGTTTGAATTTTTCATACTTTCAACTAAAAATTGTGTGGATTTAATTTTTCTGAAAAAGTTTAATATTGCATTTTTTTTCAGTTATTTGAAGTTTTTATTTTTTTTTAATATATATTTACAGAAGAATTTCCGAATAATCGATGTAATTTCGTAAAATTAAATTTTAAACAAAAGGATTTGAAAATTTCCAAAGAAATTTTTCAAAAATTGTTAAAAATAAAATTGATTTAGAATTTTAGTTAAAAATTGTAGAAAATAATAATTAAATTGAAGTGATGAAAGTAAGTTTGATTACAGTAACAATATTCTTATAATATAAAATAATGATTTTATCAGTAAAAAAAAAGTTCAAAAAAAAGTTAAAGAAGTTTTTTTGGAAAAAAACTATTAAAATATTAAAAGGACATTTTGGTCAAGAATTTTAAAAAAATTTATTTTTATATTTTTGATTTAAAATTCTCCTTAGTATCATAAAATCATTTTTAAAAATATAAGAAAAATACAAGCACAAATTTAACAAAAATTTTTGTTTCCAGGCTGGTTCACACCGCCCAAGGAAGATGGCTAATAAAACTTAAAAACAATGATGGTCGACGAAAGGACGAGTGGTGGCAATAGAATTGATTCGGTGTGTGCCCATAAAAAAATAAATAATTTTAACATTACAAAAAAATTTGATACGCAGACACATTTATTGTAGGTAAAAATGTGTGATGGACGCAATTACGCGTATGAAAAGGAAAACAAGAAGAAAATAATTTTATCGTGCTTCCCCACAAGAATTTTACCCTTTTTTTTATTGAAAAAAAAGAAAAGAAAAGAAAAAATTAATCAACCAAATCGGTTATTTTCGAAACAATGTCTCTTTAAAATAAGAAGTTGTTAATTTTTTTTTTTGCCGAGTAATTTAATTTTCCAGGGGGATCAGACGGATAGTTTTATAGTTCTATATTAGTGTACAATTTAAAGGTTTGTAAACAATCGACGACTGAAAAATGGTTGCATTTTCTTTTTTACAGTATCAAAACATAGATCATTCACTTTCAAATACTTGAGCAGCTTTTTATTTTTATTTTTTGGCGGATTTTTTCTTTTTTTTAATAAGCGACGTTTTCCATTTACTATTCTTTAAGGAACTGTTCTTTTCTTTTTCGAAATTTTCAAGAAAATGTTACTTTAAGTGTTAACTTTTAAAATTCTTGCGAAATATTTTGATTTAATGCTAAAAATTTTAAAAATGCCTTGAAGGAGTAATTTTTTTCCACTCAATGCTTAGAGAAACTTTTCTAAATTACTTCTAAACGTGAAGAAAATTTTTTTTTAGAATAGTAACCGGAGAAATTCTTTTGTAATTCTGGGCAAATTTTTAAGATTATTGAAATATTTCTTCAATCTTGTTTTTGAAAAAGAAATTTCTTTTTGAAAAAAAAATGTCTAAACACGTTTGTCAAAAATATTTCGTTCTTAGATTGTACAAGTATTTTCATAATCGAATATTTATAAAAATGCACCAGAATTAATATTAAATGAATTCGAGTGAAAATTGAAATAAAAATTTGTGATCTTATCTTCTTTAAGATATATTTTTCTAAATTAGTGTATGAATTATTTTTTAATTATTAATTGTTAAATATAAATTATTAATTATTAATTTTTAATTATTAATTTTTAATTATTAGTTTTTAATTATTAATTTTTAATTATTAATTTTTAATTATTAATTAAGAACTCTAGATTAATGATTATTAATTAAAAGCTCTAGATTAATATTGTTTAACTGAATATAAAAAATTAAAAATAATTTTTTTCCACCTTATGTATAAAAATGTTGCGATTGTTTTCATTTTCACTCGAAAATAAATAGTTATTTGTCATTGTGAAAAAATATAAAATATCAAGCTTGCAAGTGTACACATAGAGTTTATGTGACAAAGAAAGTGATTCGCTCTTCACCTAGTCTTGATTTAAAAAAAAAATTCTTTTTTTCTTTCCTTGTCATAAAATTTTTTAGTATAACAGCAGCACTTCCAAACTTATTGCCAATCATTTTCTCTCTCTCCCTCTAATTTTCATTTCTTTTTTTTTCTCTCTTTTTTTTATTGAAAATTTACTATAGAGGGAGAGTGAAAAATAAATAGCGTCATCACTTGACATGAGTTTGACAACAAAAACGAAAAATTTTTTTTTCTTGTAGTTGAAAAAAATAAAATAACGCATTGAGTCACTGGAGTAAATGAAAAAAAAATGTGAATGTATAAATTTTGTGTTTATAATAAGTATGAGAGAAAATAAGATTCGAAATGAAACGAAAGACAAATTTCAAGAAAAGAAATGGATAAGACTAAAAAAAAAGAAAACAAAAAAAAAGTGTGATTGTCAATAGTTTTTAAAAAAAAATAAAAGGAGAAGAGACGCACGCATCGAAAATTGTAAAAATAAGCTAAAGCATCGGTCTCTTCTCTACGGAATCGTTTAATTAAACTATTATCGATCCATTCCTTCGTTCTCATTTGTGTGTTAAGAAGAAAAAAAAGGTCTCATACGTGTCCACCCTTTTTTTTGAACTGTAGTTATTTTTTTTTTATTTTTTTATATATATATAGATAGATCTTTTGTAATACTGTGTTAAGAGTATTAGTGCGATATTACTTTATATTTAAAAAAAATTGGCTTTCCAAGATTGATATATGCGTTCACTGAAAATCACATCTTGGATTTATTTTTTTTCTACAGTAGAAAAGTAAGTTTTACATTTTATTGTATATGAAAAAAAAATTTCGTAGCGTTAATCGGAGGTACAAAAGAAAATACTGCTCTACGATTGATAAAAATACTGTAATTTATAAAAACTGAAAATGCAAAAAAAATTTTTTTTGTTTTATTATAATTCCGACATATTTATCAAAGAAAAAAAACAAGGTGTGATTTTAGTTAACGGAGAGAAACGCTTTTAAATTTGTTAAAGAGATTTTAATTTTCGTTATAAAAAAATTTGTTGATTATAGAAAAGTGAAATTTTTTTTTTATTATTTTTTCTTTTAAGAATTTACAATTTATAATTTGATAGCTTTGGTCAGTAAAAAAATATTCTATGTCGTGTATAATGTTTCTCTCTGCTTTATAAAGTATTTCTCCAAATGGAATTTTCATTTTTTTTTTGTTTTTGCACTTTTTTCAATATTCTGCGTTGAAAAGTAGAATTTTTTGTTTCTCGCCTGTACTCAGTACTTATTTTGTATACTGATAAAACTTCTGAAAAAATATTTTTTTTTTAATTTAAAAAATGCACATTCGAAAAAAAGCAAAACTAATGTTATATGACAATTGTTAATTTTCAATATTATTCTTCAAATAAATTCTTTATATAATTTTTGACATCTCGTTTAGACAATAAATATTAAGGGAGTTTATAATTAAAATTTATTAGACAGAAACAGTGTTTTGTATTTATAATGTAAATATTTACATTGTATTCTGAAATATAAATTGATACTTAATTTTACTTTTTTTTTATTTATTTTTATTATTATTGGATTATTATATATTATATGAAATAGTGATAATAAATATTTTGTACAATGTAATGTTTTTTGTACCAAATTTTAAATTTATGGTTTATTTTCTTTAAAAATTGCCATTGTTACAAAAAATAATTTTTCGAAAATTTATTTCTTTTGATTTTTTTAAAAAAATGCTGTTTCTGAATTTCAGGCTTCGCACTCATTTACTATAAACTACAATTTACTACTTTTTATCTAATTCGTTAATATTTAGATACTTTTTTAAAAAATTTTTAACACTAAAAGATACTTTTTTCTTTTTTTCTTTTTGAAAATCTATATTTTAAAGTTGCAATAGATGAAATAAAAAAATTATTCTTAAAAATTTTGATAAAATTCTTCTTTTAGTAACAATTAAAATTTTTTTAAATAAAATTCTTTGAAACAATTCAATTATTTTCAAAAATTTTTTGAAAATCTTTCGAAAGAATTGAATTATTTTTACAAATAATGAAAGTCTTCGTTGAAATTAAAATATTTTCAATATCTACAATTTTAATAAAATTTCTCAAAAGAATTCAATTATTTTAGAAAAAAATGCATAAAAATCCAACGCAAAATTTAACTAATATCATAAATAATCAAAACTTTTACTGGAATTCAATTATTTGAAATCCAATTTTCGAGAAAATTTTTTTATTTAAAATATTCTAAGAAAATCCTTTTGGAAGAAATTAGATATTTTCTTAAATTTTGAAAAGATTTGTTTATAAGAATTGAATTATTTTTATAAATATTAGAATTCATCGCAAGAATTCAATTATTTTTAATAAATTTTTTTATTAAATTTCTCGAAATAATTTAATTACTCTTTTCAATTTTCATAAAATGATTTAAAAAATTTCTAATATTTAAAAAAAGTTTAATAAAATTCAATTCAAGAATTAAATTATCATAAACATAATAAAATTTTTACAGCAATTCAAATTATTTAAAAAATTCTAAAAACATTTTTTGAAAGGAATTAATTATTTTCATAAATATTAAAATTCTTCGCAAGAAATCAATTATTTTAAATTCAATTTCAATTAAATTATTCGAAATAATTGAATTATTCTTTTCAATTTTCATAAAATGATTTTAAAAAATCAATTACTTACAAAAATTTAATGAAAATTGATGCAAGAATTCAATTATTTTTATAAATAAAACAATTTTCGCATGATTTCAATTATTTGAAAACCACTTTTCAAAAAAAAAAAAATTCAAAAGAAATCAGTTTTTTAAAATATTTTAATAAAATTCGTTAAAAATAGTTAATTATTTTCTAAATTTTTGATGACATTTCTTTATAAGAATTATATTATTTTCAAAAATAATAAAAATTCTTCACAAGAATTGAATTATTTTAAAGTCAATTTTAATTAAATTATTCGTAATGATTTGATTATTCTTTTAAATTTTCATAAAATGTTTTTAAAGAATTTAATTATTTAAAACTATTAAATAAAATTCGACGCAAGATTTCAATTATTTTCAAAAATAATAAAATTTTTCACTTTTCAATTTTCTTAAAATGATTAAAAAAATTAAATTATTTACAAAGATTTAATAAAATTTGATGCAAGAATTCAATTGTTTTTATAAATAAAATAATTTTCATAGGAATTCAATTATTTGAAAACCAATTTTCAAAAAAAAAAATTCAAACAAATCAATTATTTAAAATATTTTAATAAAATTTTTAAAAAAATTTAATTATTTTCTAAATTTTTGATGACATTTCTTTATAAGAATTAAATTATTTTCATAAATAATAAAAATTCTTCGCAATAATTCAATTATTTTAAATTTAATTTTAAATAAATTATTCTTTTAAATTTTCATAAAATGATTTAAAAAAATTCAATTATTTAAAAATATTGAATAAAATTCGACGCAAGATTTCAATTATTTTGAAAAATAATAAAATTCTTCAGATGATTTCAATTATGTTTAATACAATTTTAAATTAATTTCTCAAAAAATGTAATTAATTTTAAAAGTTTTATTAATATTCTTCGAAAAAATCAATTATTTACAAAAATGTTGATTAAATTCTTGATAAGTATTCAATTCTAAAAAAAATTATTCTATCAACTGTTTATTTTTGTATTTAAATAATTGAATTCTTTTATAGAACCTTCTAATAAGAATTAATATAAAAATTAATTTCGGTTAAAATTTTAGATAATTTATAGTTGAATTATTCTAAAAATTAAAAATATTTATTTAAATTTGTAATAAATTGGAAATTTTGTCAAATTTAGTTGAAGTAAATTTTTATTTAAAAAAAATTATTTTGGTACTTATAAAAATTATTTTTTTCATATATAATCCAATTTTTGAAAAATACTAACTAAAAGTTTGGAAAATAAATAAATAATTGAATTTCATAAAAATTTAGAATTAAAGTTATTACCAGGATAAGAAACAAAAAGATTATTTTTTATTCAATTCAAGGAAATACAGAATCAAATTTTTGTCATTCTTGTAAATCGTGTCATACAAGTTTTTTTGTCGTCGAATTTAATTTTTTAATGGGATACTTTTTTACTACTTTTTTTAAAATTAATTATTGAGTGTGAAGTCTGGAATTTATTAATTATAATAAAAAATTCTTATTTACCGAAAAGGACATTTATTTACTTAAATCGTAAATTAAATTAAAATCTTTCTCTTAAAGGTGTAACATGTTAACATAACCTAAAACTAAAAAATAGTTTTTAACTTAAAATAACACTTTAATGAAATTTTTTTATTTTTTTTTAATTTCATAAAAATTTAAAAAAATGTAATTGCACAATTTTTATGTAATATTAGTTCAAGACATCAGAGTTTTTACATTAAATAATAATTATTCAAAACTTTTGGTATTTCCATTTCTTCAAACATTAAAAATTTTTTTTTTAAATTAAAAATGAGTATCAAACAGAGTTTTAGATAATTTAAAAATTTTTTAAATAATTTCTAGTTTATTTTTGTAGAACGAAACAGTCGGGCAACATAATTCGAATTTTGTTTTACCGATTTTTGCTGAATTTCAATTTAAATTTCAGATTTTCAAAATTAAAGATGGCGATCAAATATGGCGGATAATTTCAAGATTGAAGCGAATCAATCGAAATTGGTTTCTCGGATGCTTTCAGGATCTCTGAATTCGAATTTGACAGAATAAAGAATTTAGAAAAAACAAAGATGTTTCCCTGCGCAGAGGGATAGTATCCCCAAAAACCTCAGAGTAAATATTTTAGACAAATCCGTCAACTTTCAAAAATGTTGGTCGCCATATTAGATCTGTTATTTTGAAATTTAAAATGTACATCGAATTCAAATTCAGAGGACATTTAGTTAATAAATTTAATTTTTCAAATTTTGTTAAGAATCCAAAGTGTGTTTTCTGTTATTGGCAGTTCTTTAGTTGCATTTTGTTAGAAATTTGTAGATAATAATTCGAACCCAAATATTAGAAACTGTTCTTCGAAATAATTGCTAAAAATTCTTCCTCGGAGAAATACTTTAAAAGACGTTTATCTTTTTCGTTTGTATATTATAACTCACTCAGACCTTTTTTACATGTTACATAAAACATTATATTACTCATATAAGCAACTTTAACCAACAAATCGTTTTCACTATCAACCTCTCTAAACTTAGGACATTTGATGGCATCATAGTTTAAAATGAACGATGAAGCAAAATAAGGTATGTGCAGAGTTTGTATAAAAATCTCAATTATGGTAAAGATGATGATGATGATGATGATAATAATAATGAGAATGAGGATGAAAATAAAAGTGTAGAAAAAATCTGAATCATATTTTCACTCTCACTTCACGATTCGCCATTAGCCTATGTTAATTATTTTTTAAGATAATACCACAGAAAGTAACAATAAAGATTTTAATAAAAAAAACATTGTGTAAATATGTGTGTAATTTCATTTAAGTTGAATTTATTTTTTGGCGTTGTCTTCATAGCCTCTAAAACCATTGCTTGGAGTTGGTTCAGTTTCTCTTTAATATGATTAGATGCTAAAGATAAAATCGACTGCACCTTACCCATGCTTCCAACCGCCTTGGTGACCTCAGCGGTAAAAGCGTCCTTGTTGGAGTCTCCTCTGATCTTATTATCTTAATCAGAAAGTCTTCCTTCTTTATAGCTTTTGCTGATACTATTCTCGTATGGCAGACGTCCGGGTTGAGCTCTTTGCGAAGTTTACCCAAAATGTCAGCATACTTCACTTTTGCCTCTTTCAGCAGGACTTTGAGTCCATCTTTTACTGTCCTATTGGCGTTCTTCTGAATGTTGCAAGACTTCATCATCTTTGCGACCTCCAACTTCATTTTGTCGAAGCAAGTCGATGCGAACTCACTTCTAATATCAGAGATACTTAAAGAGAAGGGATTCAAAACATTTATCCCAGAATCCCTACCATACAAAAAAGGATTCATAAGGATTCGCCCCGAACACTCGGTTACCGAAACAATATGACATCTCGACAACAAAATTTTCCATCCGCTACGGAAGGCACTGGGACACAACAAATTATAAAAGACCCCAACCAAGAATGGAACGCTCCAGATTACGATGTCCCCATACTGATTCAATATGATGAGTACAACGAACTGCCTTACCTGGTCCTTATGGAGTCGACCAGAGAAGATAGAAATATAGGAAGATACGACCCTATTGCTCTGGGAAAATTAATTGCTCAATTAATTAAGGGTGAAAGAAGAATCATCTTCACAAGTGGTAAAAACCAAGTAAAAATTTGGTGCCAAGATAGAATTGATGCTAATATACTCTTAAAGTCGGAATTACTCAAACAAAAAGGTTACAGAACATTCATCCCAGAATACGCTTATTGTATTAAAAAGGTTTTATAAGAATTCGCCCTGAACATTCAGTTACGGACATCTTCATCTGAAGTGTACGAGTCTTCGTAACACCATCCATACCGATACCTAAAAGATGTAACTACTGCCAACATTTCGGACATGTATCGCAACAGTGTAAAGCCACTCCACCAATATGTGAATTGTGAACACTGCACCGAAAAACACATCACCATCTCATGCAATAACCCTCGACCTGGTAGTAAGTGCTCCAACTGTACAAAAGACCACAAGGCATCCCCTAAGGATTGCTCAGTTTACAAATATGAATTTGAAATAATGAGAGAGAGATATATCAATAACATCTCTGAGAATTTAGCTCGAATCAAATTACTGGAGAAAGGATGGAACAATCCAAGACGTTTTTCAAGAGAAAAATCTACAAAAAGTCTAGGGAAGGACCATCAAATGACACCGAAAGGTCATCACCTAAACCAATCTACATTCGTACAAGACTTGGGACTGCTACACAGAGGAGAATTGGAATACAACTCACACAAAGAAAAACAATCAACTCAAACACAAGAAGAACAATCAGGATCTTATTGCAATAACTGAGACTTGGCTGACTCCGGACATAAATAACTGGCATCTAAGAGGATTCAATGCTATGAGATGCGACAGGCAGGGTCCATCAACAGGAGGTGGGGTGATGCCATTAACCAAGAAAAATTTAATACTCGAGAAAATTCAATTCACGGGAACATGGAGCGGAGTAATGGATGCTATAGGATGCAAAATAAAAACTAACAATGGACCATTATACGTCCTGGCTGTCTACATACCACCAAAGAGAAAAATCCAATTGGAACACGGGTCTGAAATTTTTGCGAGGATTCCTCCTGAGAGTAACATAGTCATTCTCGGAGACTTGAATGCCCATAATCCTTATTTTCCTCCTTATGGAAGTAATGCATCCGGGAAAGCCCTACAGGGAATGATGGAAATAAAGAACTTAATCATCATGAACGACGGAATGAGCACGTTCGGCGACCCGTTAGATCGCGGAAGTGTTCTTTACCTTGTCTTGGTCTCGGCACCATTGGGATGTGTTTCGGAATGTTGGACGTCGCTGGACGACTATATGGAAGCGATCATCTTCCAGTCGTGATGAACATATACATTAAATTTTCTGACGTATGTGAAAGCTCAAATAGGTTAAGATTAAATAAGGTAGATTGGGCCTTATTTAGCCAACTCTCGAAGCAATCCAGTGAGCAAATTCGACAGTCACACCTGATAACACCCGTAGAAAATTATAACAGATTCTCAGAATCTTTTATCTCCAACTTCAAGAAAGCTGCGGAGCATATACGCCCAAACAGGCAGGGAAAAAATCTAAAAACAAACCGCTCTGGTGGACAAACTCCTGCGAAGAAGTTTATGAACGCAAAAAACAAGCAAGACGACAATACTTAGCAGTTCCTTCAGATCACAATTTAAACCTATACACGGAAATCGAAGCCGAAACGAATAAAATATTTTTGGAATGCAAAAGAAACTTGTTCAAGGAATTATGCAACTCAATCAATCCATCGATGGGGACAGAAAGAATATGGAGTCTTGTTAAAGCATTCCAGGGAAAATACGCTTCAACAAAAAATTCTTCAAACGATCCTAATTCAGAAGAATTTTTAACCCTAAAGGAAGCTCCGCCGCTGGTTGTCCACTGCCGAACATCATTGATGTCTTTGATGTGCTGCGAGAAGCGGGTCCACTGCCAAACATCATTGATTTCTTTGATGTCCTGGGAGAAGTGGTCCCGCTGCCAGACATGACTGGCATCATGGATATGTTCGGTAGACCTTGCCGTGGTGGCGGGGCTTTTCACTAAAGGGTAAACCAAACAGAAAGAAAGAATGGATTCACAAAATTCAAAGAAAGTACCCCATGTGAGTAGGCCGGAAACGGGAAATCTCACCATCGGTCCCAAGACTGATGCTCAAGTGCGCGCGGATTGTGCACAATTTCTTGCAGTGCCACGGGTGATCGTGGAAAGATTGGATCCACAGAACATCGTGGAAGAAGGCAGAATAAGAAAGGGAAGCGCGTCGAGCCTTCTGAGTGTGTCAAGCTGCAGTAGCGGAAAGACCATACATAGCGCTATCCACTCAGAAGTACACGGCGAGGCGATAGAAGAGACTCGCGAGATATGCTCGCGGCTCAGAAAGGAGGAGGCGACTTGCCTCGACAAAATGGAGTTGGAGGTCGCAAAGATGATAAAGCCTTGCGACATTCAGAAGAACGTCAATAGGACGGTAAAAGATGGACTCAGAGCCATCGAAGTCCTGTTGAAAGTGGCAAAAGTAAAGCATATGTCGCGGCCGACGAGTCGGACTTCGATTTAGCATGCGTTCTCAGTGGTGCGGAGTGTAACCGCAAGGACCGTAAGAAAAAGAGAGAGCGTTCCTATAAGCGTAATCTCAAAAGCGTTCTAAGAGATGCTCAAAAATGGAAGCGAGAGGGTGACAGTCCAGGGGAGACTCGAACCCAAACCGATAAGAGGAAAAAGGAGGAAGCTCCTCCAATGGAAACGGAAGTACCAGATCCAAAGATTCCTCAATTGGAAAGAATGATGTCAAAAAGATCCGCAGTTCTAATCCGAGTCGGTCAAGGATTAACGTATGCTGACGTTCCACAGTGGGCCAGGTAACCCAAAATGTTGGCCAAAATTCATAATTCCTAGAATATCTAAAGTTTACAACAATAAATTATGTTACTTAAAGTTTTTGGGGTCGCTGAATACGAATCTCAAGTCAGATTTAAAAAATTCAAAATGGCGGATCCAATATGGCGGATATAAAATTTTCAAAATTAATAGATTTTGATAAAACTTGGTATTTAGGGGGTTTGAGATCGCTAATTACGAATCTAAAGTTAGATTTAAAAAATTCAAAATGGCGGATCCAATATGGCGGAAATAAAAATTAAAAAATTAATAGATTTACATAAAACTTGGTATTCAGGATTCTTAGTTCTTAAGGCAGATTTAAGTATTTGAAAATTGCTGATAAAATATTAATTAGAAAAAGAACTAATTAATAAACTATTCGCTCTTTGCCGTACCCGGAGTCAACGAACGTGGACGTGGCAAATTTATGACTCCTTTTTTTGTTTTTTTTAATTTTTTTTGTTTTTTAATTTTTTTAATTTTTGTATTTAACCCTCTGCCTACGCTGACTTATCCCCTCTTTAGCGCTTTTGAATGTAATTCTCATAGTCCCCACCAGGCGTCCAAATAGACGATTTTAGACGATAACGGTCACATGAGTAGGCAGAGGGTTAAAAATTTTTTTTTGCTTTTTTATTTTAATTTTTCTTATTTTTATAACTAAAAAATTTTTTTTGTCTCTTTTTTTATCTCTTTAAGATAAAAAGTCCTATTTTTTAAAATTAAGTTTCCTCGCTGAACTCTTCGCCGGAAAGTTCTAAATTGTCCAAATAATTATGTGCTGCAGAAAGACTAATGTCGATGTTTTCATCAGATGATTCGTCTTCAGTATCTGATTCAAATTCAGACTTTACGGAATTATTGTGAACAATTTGTGGTTCTGAAAGTAACTCATCTTGTACAGCTTTAGGAAGTGTTAACTTTTTATTCTTATTTAGTCGAGATTTAAGACTTAATGTCGATACTATAGGATCTGAAGTATCCATATAGTTCTATATTAAATAAATTTCAAGATTATTTTTTCGACTATTTTTTCTACAATGAAATCGTTTATACGTCCTGTAATCCTTGTTTCTACTTTCAGAACCTTCCTACAGGTAAAACACTTTCCTTGATAATTTCTCCACCATAAATTATAGTATATCCTGGGTACTAAAGAGGGCATAGGATACCAATTGTAATTAGAGACATATATTTTGATCATACTGCTGTTTCTAAGTGGAATATTCTGAACTGCCATCGAATCCCCAAGAGCAAATTAAATTGAGCTTTAATTTAGTACATTGACTTTTATCAACAACATGCAATAGAACTTCTTTTTGCATTTCAACTATTCTTGCAGCAGTATGATTTAGAAGAGCTTGGAGAAGAACCTCAGCTGTAGTATCATTGACTTGAATACATTCTTTTGGGGGCCTAAGTTGAGATTTTACTTCACGAATTTCATTATACGATGGCCATATATTTGCTCCAGATTCCTTAGATTGTAAACGTAAATCGGTATAAGTTGATTTTGAAAGACTGTGGTCTAAACAAAAAGAAAGGGCTTCTAACGGAGTTTTTTTCTTTAAAACTGATGATTCTTTTGCTGCCGATTCTAACTTTAAAATTTTTGCAGGTGATTCTGAATCGACTGATAGTTTACCAAGAACACGTTTTAGGTCTTTCGGTTTTGATTTATTCGCTGCATAAGAAGAAACCATCATTAATTTCTGAACGTCATTATTATGCTCTTTGCTAATTTTAGCAACTTCTCGACGTTTTGAACGTTCAGACATAAATTCAAAATCAAGTGCAGGTCATCCCACAGTTCGATCCATATTTTTTTCTGTTTCATTTGTAATTATTTTTAAATCAGGAATTTATTTATTCTTTTATTTGAGTTTTTATTTAACTTGTCCTTTTACAATTTTACCTTTTGACCTTAATATCCCTCCCACACCAGCTAACATACTACCGATAAATAAGAAGGAAGAGACAGACCCATACAACGACCCTTTTTCGGAAGAGGAGTATAGAAATGCACTGCATCAGTGCAATAAACAATCGGCTCCTGGAATCGACCAAATTCCATATGAGGCGATTAATAAACTACCTAAGGTAGGACATATGATCACCTTATATCAATATTCAACAGATGTTTCACTAATGCAAGATACCCGAACTCCTGGAAAAATGCGTTAATAAAATTTATTCCCTAACCGGGAGGCAAGGGATATCGACCGATATCCCTAACCTCCAACATGGGTAATTTGTTGGAGAGAATGGTTCCACGGAGACTCGAACATTTTACAGAAAATAGGAGATTAATACCCTACCATCAATATGGATGTAGGAGAAATCGCTCTGCTGTTGATTGTGTCACCGTTTTAGTCGTGGATCTGATGGGAGCATTCGCTGCTCTACTTGCGTCGAGAATACTGGAGGAACTAAGGACGGTGCGGAATTCCAACTAGATTTTATAACTTTGTAACACATATGATCACTGACAGGCAATTAATCTTTGGTGCTGTGAAGCAATCTTTTGCCATGTAGAACTGGAGTACCTAAAGGAGGAGTCTTTTCGACGATTTTATTTAATCTTGCATTAAGATTTATAGAAAGATTCAACACCTTCTACCAGCGGATGTAAAAATATTACAATACGCAGATGATACTGTACTCTACTGTAGATTCACGGAAAAAATGAGGCGATGGATTTATTCAAAGAAGCTTTAGATAAACTAATACCATAGTCAATTTCCCTCGGACTAGAAATCGCTCCATCAAATTGTCAAATTTGCCGAACCGGCAAACTACGCTGGAAATCCGTGAAATGGATGCCCATACAGAAAAGGAAGACGTTCAGGATGTCCTGGAAAAAATTTCTACGGTACTACCAGGAAACAGGAAGGTGACGGTCTTTGGACCAAATAAGCGAGGAGTAAAACTCGGTATCGTCATCATCAGCCAAAACAACGCTGATAAGCTGGAAAAAATTCGTTAGAACTGCCATAGAGGAAGCAAAGAAGGGTTTTTCAATGACAAAGAGAAAATAAGGTCAGAACAAGAGCGGCACGGAAGAGTTGCGTAAGCGACTAAATGGGATCATTCATCTGCGAAGTCTGAAGCCGAAAGGTAGTTCCATAGGTGGATAGAAGATTCGAAACCCAGGGGAATCAAGAAAAGATTTTTAGTCGGTATTGGTAACTGCCTATAACAGGTATTCAAGGTTTCTTTATTTGCTTGCATTTTGTGCTGAGCTCAACATAACCCAGCGCAATGGGAGTTTCCTGAGCATGAAGTTGAAAGCATTTTCCTCTTCTCCCCGTGAATAAAAAAAATAGTTTACCTAGATCCGACAAGAATTCTGGTTTCACGTGGACTAACTAAAAAATTCCATTATAGTAAGAAAAGGACGAAGATACGTCGCGTACCCGGACTCCATCTGGCGATCGAATTCCCAGCAATTAAAAATCATATCATTACAGCATTCAAAGAATCACGAGTGTCATCATCTTCACAGAGCCCCTGGCGAATACAGGTAGTCTCTTTCACCTGTAGCAATGCTGTGGAATTGTTTCTTCACCACAGGGTACTTCCTGGGTTAAGAATCATCTTTACAGAATACCAAAATAAATAAATATTCATTCCGGTACTTTTTTATTAGACAAGGGGTTCCAACATTTTGAGGAAACATTTTTTGATGCTTTTGCATGAATAAAACAATTATTTAATTGAATCACATTATTTTTTATGTGAATATAATTTAGATCAAATTAGTAACAATTTTTAGTTAGAGTTCTATTGATTTTACTTTAATGCTAATGACTTTTAATAGACTTTACATAATTAATGCAAATTAGTAAACTATATGAGAACATAAAATCCATAAGGTTCGTGACATTTTTATATTTTTGTACTTTAAGGTTTAAACTGATGTAAATAACATTATTTTTTGTAAAAAAATAACACTATTTATACTAAGCACAAATTTTCTTAAATAATTACGAAAACTATCGATAATTTTTTATTTTAAACTTTATATGTAGACAAATGTGATCTTAAAACCACTTTAATGCTTTAGATTTGAAAATAGATTTGGATTTAGAAATCAATATTTAAATTCCAGGGCCCGGAAAAATGAAAAAAGGGTTTAAAAACTAAAAATCTTTTTGTATCCTCAAATTATTGAATTCTAATTATCAAAGTAGTTTTTAGATCAAATCTGTATTCAAAGTGTACAAATTAGTAAAAAAAAAAATTTTATGGAAAAGTGCAAAAAATTTTTTTTGTTAAATGATAGTCATCTCCTATATTATAGGTTTACTTTTTTTCTGGATTTAAATAGTTTTAATTGGTCGATGCAATACATACAATAATTTTTCCTTTAGAAAAATAAAAACGTATATAATACAGTTATTTATATGTAATTTTATATTAAAGTCTTTGTGTGTTCCACTTAATTGAAAAAAATCACTAAGTCAAAGTGTACGACGAATTATACATGTGGTTTAAAACAGCCAATAGGGAGAGCAGAAGTTATGTTGCGATTGATAGACTTACATATTTTTCAGATGATATTCTATAATGTACGTGACTTTTTCGAAAGTCTTATAAAATTACGATGTTATTTATAACATTTGTAGGGAAAGGGAATCAATTAACAATGCAACTTCATTTGTCCGCGTAACTGGAGAAGTGACTTAAAAACATTTTTTACATTTTATAATTTCTTTGTGGGTATAATATTCATTTAGGTTTTACATTTAAATTACAAAAAAGCGTAATACTGATCACTTTTTACATTAACAATATGATTCAAAATAAAAAAATTGCTTAAGGAAAAAAAATTGTACATAGACAATTGATTCCTTTGCCCCAGTCGTGAGAATGAAAATTAACAAGGTGAAAATGACTAAAAATATAAGATCTTAGTAATACGAAATTGTGAGTCAATAGAAAATATGAGTTTACCGCAAGTTTGGAACTAAATTATTAATTATATGATTAATGAATTACATTGGCAGTTGTACATTTTTATGTAAGTCATTATTTCTGTATTTTTTAAAAGGTGACACTTGCCTGTTCTATATAATAAATTTACAGCTTATTCTAAAAAATAATGACACGTGTTCTCTCATAAACTCACAAATTCGTCTAACTAAATTGCGGGGTTTTTTTAAAATTGGGGTTTTCAAAAATAGCACAATTGCCTCAGTTTTTGAACACTTTTGTACAGTTTCTACATTTAAAAGAAATTGTTTTTCTTGTTGTATCTGGCTTTCGGCATCATCATAAACTATAAACTTATTAACTTCTTGTAACAAACAAAATATTTTCGAAAACTAAGGCAGCAATCTTACAATGTATTGGTTGAATTCTCTTAAGTAACCTAACTTTAAAATCAATTGCTATAATTTAAATCAATCAAAAATTTGCAAAAATATTTTGTACTGTAAAACATCGGTTTAAAACTTTAGGAAAATGAAACATTTCATTTAAATCTTGTGTGAATTTAGAATACTGCATGTAGACAAGTTTTATTACTAGGTATTTTTGAGTGCAGGTAAAACAAAAATACTTTTACGGTATTCGATGAACACTTCTGTTTATAAAGTTAGATTAGCTAATAAAGTTCATCCCATGCATTAAAGAAAATTTCATCTTGTGTGCTTCTAATATAACGTCTACTTTATAAATACTATAAACAACTAATTGAGAGAAAATATTTCGCCATCGTCAGGAAAGTGGTTCGCGTGTTGTGTTTGGAAGAAATAAACAAAGCAGACCGCCACCTGTAAAAAATTATTAAAATTTAAGTAACATAATTCATTTGATAGTTGGTATTTATATGGTATAATAAAATGAAAGAAACATTCAACAGAATTCAAATTAAATGACTATTTACTATTATAGATAGAGCTGCTCACGAGATAAAACAAGTCTTGGTCGTGTCTCAATATTTATAGTAACGAGATGTTACATACGGCTAACATTGTACTGGACTAAGCAATGACATAGTTTTTACTTTTGATTAATTTATTAATCGTCATAAATTATAAGAATTACGTCATAAATATAAGGATTTTTGTAACGCAGAAGGTAGGTAACGATTCGACGCAATGCAATGAAAATTGAGTTGGATCTTTGTTTTTTGCAGTTGGAAGTGGAAAATCTGTAAATGCCTGGATTTAATCCAAAGGATATGTGGGGATGACCGTTCTGGTCGACCCACTAAAAACCACTTCTGTCTTATTCTGGAACTCTTGATCCACTTGCGATACTACCGTCAGGCCTTGAACTTCGCAAATGGTAATCCCCTTGAACTGATCCTTAACTTGTCACTAATCCACTCAAGCCCCTATTATTTTAATAATGAAGGATTCAATATGCCTTCAGGAGTCCACGTTTTGAACCTTGGTAGACACCATGTTATCGACGTTTATTTCAAAGCCAACTGAGTATGCTCCGCGTCATCTACTACAGCATAACAGTAGGCGCATTTTGCTTCTCTCTTAATCTTGAACCTATGAAGGTACTATGGAAAACATCCATGACCTGACAAGACTTGTGTCAGATAGTAGCCAACTTTTCCATGCTGAGTTGGATAATTGGTAAAGTTAAATTATATGGTTAAACAACAATTTGTTAAAAGCACATCTAATTACGACTTGTTTTTTAATTATGAAGATTTCACAGTCTTTTCCGAATTCGATAATTTATAGAGATAGAAAGATCTTGGTTAAGCTTCATCTATCTGAAGATGTGCAATAATTAAAAGTTTTTTGCAGTGCTTGGAAGACGAAATAAGTGAATTGGAAGAGTGATAAGAATGGGTAAAGAATGTATTTAGGCAGATGGAGTGAAGTATTGTGTGAGGGAAGATACTGATAGAGTGTTTCTGTAAATAGTTATAAGGATTTTTATGTATTTTGTTTGTATTATTGTTTGTTCAGAATGTTTTCCGATTACCTCGAGATATTTATAAGACCGCGACTGAGACAAGACTTCCCAGTAAACGAAAACTAATTGAAAAGAACTAAAAAGAATTCACAAAGAGCTTTCGTGAATCCCGCTTTGTGACAAATACGAATTGGAGGCATGATGCAATTTTCCTGAATTCGTGAAACTGTATTGAACTTCCGAACCTTCTATCCGTACCAATTCACTGAACAAGTTTTGAGCCTTTAATTTTTTTTCAATTCGTTAGCACGAATTCAATGCATTCCTTGGCCATTTCTTTCGAATGCGAATTCGTTTGGACATTTTGGTACATATTGAATTAAATTCAATTGAATATACAAAGAGCTTGAGTGAATCCCGCTTTGTGACAAATACGAATTGGAGCCTACCAAAAATGTTAATTCGTTTCAATTCATTTGAATTAGTTTTTTTTTACTGGGTTGTTAAATTTTTGTTTCGTCTTTTGAGCAATCTTAATTATAGACTATTATACAAAATGTTGAATGTTTATTAGTTTAACAATAATTGCTTCGTATAAGTTCATAATCAATTATTAAAAATAATATTTCACCATTACTTACCTATAAGTAGAGCTGCAACTATGAAAGTGGGAGCTGGACAATACATATCTAGCAGCTGAGCTATGACGATGTTACCGATGATACCACCAAGACGTGCAGCTACCATTGAAATTGCAATACCGGTAGCTCGTAGGTTCGTTGGAAAGACTTCAGTAATTAAACAATCTAGAGCTGCATTACCACAACTAATAACACCACTGAATACAGCTGAGACTATTAAATTTTGGAACTTGTTGTATACAAAGTACAGTCCAATAGAACACAAACCTGACGACATGGTACTAAATACTGAAACAAATTAATTTTCATAAGTTTTGAAATAGAGTTCCAGTAGTCTATACAGGATTATGAAGATTTAAGGTTTCTCCATAGATAAAGAATAGTATGTTTTAAATTACCTAAGAAAAATTTGCGACCAAGACGATCCATTCCAAGAACGGCAACGATGTTTGCAGGAATGGCTGATGCAACAGTAATTAATGACTCTAAGAAAACCGATGGTCCGATTGCGTCTGAACAAAAGTTTTCATCACTATATGAACCATGATTAACAACATAATCGGTTACTTGGCAGATAGATGCATCCTGATTGGGGTGTTTTTTACTATATTCATCGAAACGATTAAATAATTCAGGAAACCACATCATTAATCCATAATATCCAATATGAAATGTTAAATTTATCGTAATCGAGATGAGAGTAAAACGAAGAATAGGTGAGATAAAAAGCTGCTTACTATTATTCATAATATCACTTAACATAATCTTGTACTTATTTTTTTCAACAATCTCTGTCTTGATTGCTTCTTTCTGTTTAAAATCATCTAGAATCAGTTCTTTTACCTGAAATATGCATTGATATTAAAATGTTATTAAATTCAAATAGAAAATAAGTATATCGTTACTAAAAAGATTAAATTAAGATAAAATTACCATGTAAGTTTCGTGGCTTTTGCCAGTGTTGATTGAATAAATACTACGAAAAATGTTTAAAGCTTCTTCGTATCTTCCACGGGAAAGTAGATATTTAGGAGATTCTGGAAGTAGCAGAAGAAGTCCAGCCACTATGAAAGAAGGAATGGCGCATATCAGCAAAAAGATACGCCATGAGTTATACTTAAATGCTGATCCGGAGAAACCAATATCGTTGGGAATGATCAACCACGCTAATCCTAAAATATATTAAGACACTTTAAACTCTGCACGGAAGTTATCTCATTACAGTTATCATAATCATTTTGTAACAGTATTGAAACATATAAAAATTACCAGCAACGAAAAGATTTCCCAGCGTCCAAAATGCTGCCATAAAGGAAAGCATCGAACCTCTTTTAGCTTTCGGCTGGAACTCTGCGAAATATGACCAGATAACTGGTCCACTGCCGCCAAGACTAAAATTATAAAATAAAACTTTGAATAATTACTTCAAATGTAAGTCAACTATTCTGTAAAGCTATCGATAGAATAATTGGCAAAGGTTCAACGGAATGTGTAAAAACGAAAAATACTTACGCAGCTCCATTAAGAAATCGAAAGAACATAAATAGTTCATAAGACTGGCTGAAGCTGGAGGCAACAATACATAATGCATTCATAAAGGATATGGCAATAAGGACTTTGCGACGACCTAATGCATCGGCTACTGAGCCCCATGCATAGGCGCCTGCCATCATTCCTATGAATATTATTGAATTGAGCCATCCTTTCGCCTGAGTGTCAAGATTGAGGTCACATTGTGCACTCGGTAGAATAAAGGACATGGAAATCACGTCCATTTCTTCACTCGTACTAACGAACCCGCATACTGCGAGCAGGAAGTAGTGAAACTTGCCATATTCTACAATGAAAAAATAAAAAAGTTATATTAATACATTTTTCAACTTAAAAATATATTTCTTTGTTTTAATTAAAATTACTTGAAAAATGTCAGAGGAGAATTAAAACGACATTCTAAATTGTGCGACATACCATTGACAGATAATCATCAATGGTATGTCGCACAATTTAGAATGTCGTTTTATAGTTTACCCTCATCAAATATAGTTTATTCGACACCTTCAGATAGTTTCCTTAAACCTATTGTGTCACGTCATCGCAACGTATTTTATATTTATAAAATATTTTGTAAAGTTAAAAATTGAATCCTTATTTTTCTGGAATTAAAGGAATATTGATTTAAAGTCTTCACCTTGATAATGTATATACCAATTATGCATCTGTATTTCGTCACCCTTCTATTGGGTCCTCACGTGTCTGATACAGGAGTTAAAAATTAAAGCAATAATAACAATCTGATTCCGAAATTAATAAAAGTGGGTGGTATTACTACGTAGTATCCCCTTGCAAAAGAAACCTATAAAAGGTGACACCCTTGTCGAATTCGACAGTCCAGAAGTCGCCATCGAATTAACTACCTGTCTTCATCGTGCCATTCCAGAAAACACCTTCAAGTTAACTAGTTGTGTACTGTCATCAAGTGTCTTCTTCGAGTTAGTCAAGAAAACGTCTTCAGGTAAATAAAATATTACAAACCAGGCGTCCTTCACCGAATGCCTCATAAATAATCTCATCTATGTAATCGTCTTCCTTACGAATTTTAATTTATTCCAGTGTTTCTAATAAGACATCTGGATCTGTTTGCTCTCTCCGTTGTATAAGGATTCAAATAAATTGTCATCTACTAATTTGAAAATACCAGTTCATTCCTCTTTCGTACACCTGTCCCTTAAGATCAGAGCCTTCCGCTCTGTGAATAAATCAGGTATGAATCACCAATGCCGGAGAATTTAAATAAATAATTTTAGGATATGTTGGTTTCATTCTGAGACATAACAATATCTACATACAATGAAAACGAAGTTAGTTAATAATCCGCTCTGCGGTTGTCACTAGGCAAGTCTATGCATATTATTATGAAGAAGATAAGTTCTTATCGTTGGGGTATGGCGACCACTAATGCTTGGATAACCCCTTTGTGTACTCTAAATTACATTCCTGTATCCGCGAACCCTTCGACAAGGAAAGGATTTCAGTTATGCTTCTAGTAGAGATAATGGACTCTCCAAAGAAGAAATAGTCCATAATGTATTCACGCTCCCCCATAAGACATAAAAACGTGTATCGAGGTTAAGTTTTTCACTCCACACTGATGTCAATTTAGATCTCTTACAATTCCTAAATTATGCTTATGATACCTCAAATCCCCATGATCAGATAACTGTTTGCGAAATTCCACTTTTCTCCTCAGGTTTATATTGGTTCCCATAAGTGGTTTAGCTTGATTGCAACCCCTAATAGTATGTCCTTCGGTTGTTCCTTTTGTTGTCAGCCACTGTTTGATTTCTAAGGCCAAGCATTTGTCAGAAAGACCAATTGGAGGTTCAGAGAACTCTATTTATTGATACTGTATACAGTATTTCTCGATTCATCTTCATGGCACTGAAAATTATAATTTTCAGTGCCATGAAGATGAATCGAGACGTGTCGATAAGGAAACTGATAGAACACTAGATAAAAAATGATGGAATGCTATTTGTTGGAGGTGCAACTATATTTGCGAATACGATATTTTAAACTCTCTGCTGATGCTAACGAGCTTTATCGTCAAAAATCGTCATTCTGGAAACCTGATGGGGACTATAGGAGTTACGTTCTTTGGCGATAGAGTGGGGATAAGTTAGCATCAGCAGAGGGTTAAGTAAATGTAGAAAAGTTTAGGAAAAGCTGGAAGGATAGTTTATGACCTCTCCTCTTCCCTTATTTGTTTGAATGCCTTGAAGGGTACAATGATAATTTGCCTAAAGTTTAGTTTGTTTACAAATTTTCTCTTTATTTTCTATTTCTCTACCTGAGGTATTGTTCTCTCTCCTTATCGTTCCATATCTCTCGCTCTCTCTTTTTCTTGCAACATATCTTCCACCCCGTTTTCCCTTCCTTCCTTTCCGAATAATTTTGTGACAAAAACTGAAGGGGATGAGGATAGATTGAGGAGTTAAACGGACTGACGAAAACGACAGAGTTCATTCAGAAGTTGAGCTGCTGACATGAGGGGAGATTTGAGATGGTTGGATCGTGGAGTGCTAACAGTAGGAGAATAATAATTTAATGTGTTAATTTCTGCTGCTGGTAATTATAATTCCTCTTAAGAGCTGGGTTTGGCTTCCTACTGCTGATGAATCCTCTCCCTTTTCTTAAGGTAAGCAACACTGAATCTGTCCAAAATGCGTCAATGATGCAATATGGCTCTGCTGAATTATCAATTTTACGTTTCATTTGAGAATTGTTTGTTTTGCCGTCTTTACCTCAGCCATACTACATTTCAGAAGTGTTTGATTGTCTGATCTATCTTCATTGTTCGATGTAAAGAATAAATTCAAGCATTAAATCAAACTTCAGTCTTTGTTATTGCATTCACCACAAATGTGTTTTCATTCCTCTGATGTCGCACATTCAATAAAATACAGTCCTGAAGATTGGCGAGAAACTGACATGAAAGTAAAACATCAGGAGACTAAAGATAATCAGAACTGCTTATGTTACAGGACCGACAGGATAACGAAAATGCGCATTGCTTCATATCAGTTGCAAGTTTAAAATTCAAGGATTCTGAAGATGTCCATGAAGCCAGTTTTGGAGTAAAAGCAATTAAAGGAATGGAGAATTCTTGGATTGTAGATGTAACATGGTGAATAATAGGGATTTTTTTTCGAAAAATTTGATTCACCGCAAAAAGGATATGTATATTTAGCAGATGACGATGAATTACTTGAAATACAAGAAAAAGGATCGGGAACAATTAACTACATTATAGGCAAGGACAAAATCATATAATAAAGAAGTATTGTACGTGCCCCATACACGATTTTAAACCTTTGCTAAATATCCATAATCTAGAGATTTTAATTGGTGTTACATGGAAATAAATTCAAAACAAAGTAATGGTAAAACACTTTTATGTAACTTTACACAATTAATTTGCATCAGTTGATGAATGCAAGTTAGTTTTTAAAAACAATATTAAGAAAGTGAACGATTCTTAGAGAACTCTTCCAAATAATGGAGTAGTTGGCCCAAATATTCTACTTATAAGCTTGATAGCGCTGATAATTCCACCATGCAAAATAATCAAATGGCTTGCAAAACCTGAAACAAAAAATTCAAAATGGTTCTTAATCTTATAAGTGGTGTTATCGTCCATACGTCAATTAATTCATTAAGTTGATGACGGTATCAACTTTTCTGTTGATATTAATATTATAAATCAATATTCTGTTAATTTACTTGACATTTTCTTAATATTATTTTATATTTAACGACGATATGGGCTATATGAACACTTATAAAGAATAAAAATCTTTTGAAACTTTTCGCTTATGACTCTGCATTATTAAAAAAGAAATTATTTGTTAATATTTAATATTTTATTAATATTGTAAAATATGTTTTTTTTTGTATATAATATAAATAATTAGATACTGTAGCAGAACGATTTAAAGTATTTGTAAAAACGATTTAAAACATATTAACTTTGTAGATCATAAAAAACTGATTGTTAGATTCTTCAACATGATACTTTATTTAAACAAACACTTACTTGATTGTTTTTACACAACCCAAAAGTTACATTGTCATTTATTATCAAGAAAACTATATTCTCTTGTGGAAGAATTTCCGGAAATTAACGTAAACCACTTATCAGGAAGAATTACCCTAATTCGCAAAAGCTAAACTTGTATTTATCATGCCTGGTAATACACCTGCAACCAATTCGTAAAAGTAAACTATTTCTTTGAATTCAAGATGAACACATCTAATAATTTGGAAGGCAACCTTTAGCGCTTACTTGCATCATGAAATTTCTGATCTCCTATTACAATGGTATTCAAACAAGAGCATCTAAACTTATTACCAAAATACTCTCCAGCATGTCCATTACTTATAGACTCAAATTGTAACAGAATGTATGATTGGTGACACTTTAAAAAGACTATTACTACCATCATCTATTTTTTGTACGAGTATTTCAAAAGTTGTGCCTCAAAGAGTTTATTCAAATAAGTTTCAAGAGCTCTTCGAATGACATCAGTAATTAAACCGAAAAACCTACCAGCAAGTATTGATTAGAGATTTATAAATAGTTTACGAAATATCATGAACCAAACTTCAACTGTTTGTCACAACCCAAAACAAACAAACAAATTTGTGTTACAATTAAGACTGATCACTTCTCGTCTAAAGGACTACTTACATATTTGTGTTAAAATAAGAAATTAAATTATTTATTAAAACTTACCAGTTAGTTCGATAGCTTTCTCAAAGTCAGCTTTAATGTAAGATCCTTTTTCGGGGTCGAGGGTCTTTCCCTTGGACCCAATATCTTAAAAATGAAACAATAATAAGTATACATTAAAATGTAATTGTTTACGAAATTTAATTAAACTTAAACTTACGTGCAAGTTCTAAGTCCTTGGAACTGCCACCGTTAAGACGATCGTCTTTTACATCACACTCTGCAAATAAAAACGAAAAATTATAGTAAATATTAACTTTAATAATGTTCGCATTATACTGGATTATAATATTCAGGGAATGTTAAGAACTGTTTTTGAATTATCTACGGAGTTAGTGAAACTAAACTAAAATTAAATCAACCGAAACCTATCATATACGTGTGTTACGTATGACTTTGAAAAACATATTGTCAATTTAAATGAACCAATTGTGGAATTATTAATATTAAAATTGTTATGTAAGAATTACACTTTAATTACATGAAACACTAAGGGCCAGTTTCACCAACTTCGATTAAAAATTAATCAATGATTAAAGTCAATTTAACCGCTCATGATTGGTCGCGGTTAAGGATTTAATCATTGATTGACTTTTAATCGATGTTGGTGAAACAGGCCCTAAGTTCAAGAAATTGTAATAATCTGAATTTTTGTTGACAAAAGATTTGCTCGACGGATGGAGTCCGGGTACTTAGTCATTTGCTTATCAAAACAATTTTTATTTAATGGACCGAATTATACTATGATTCAGAGTAAAGGTGTAGTCACTAATTAAACCTTCGGAAGAAAGTATATTTTAGTAACAATTAAAATAACAAAATAAATCGTAGTAATAATAATAAATAAAAATTACATTCGCTAGTTCTCTATCGGAGCTTAATCGAGTAAATAATTGTAATAATAACTAGTGACGCTAGTGAATTTCGTAGTTAACCGTTTCGCTAGTAATCGTTTAATATCGTTTCGCAATAATAGAAGATCGAATTGTTATGTATCGAGCGAAAGTAGATTTAATTATTCCCTAAATTAGTCATGAATTTACATCTCGATTATCGTTATTAAACACGGTTATGGATGTGCACTTTCTTGGAGAGTTGATATACCGGAATAATTAAGTCTCTGCGAAGATGATTCTTAACCCAGGAAGTTTCCCGAGGCGAAGAAACAACTCTACAGCATCGCTTCATGTGAAAGAATAGCTCCTCATTTTACTTGGGGCGGTAAGCAGGAAAGAGAATGTGTTAGGGAGGGTGTTACCTGGACCCAGTAGGAAGTTTGTTCCATAATCTTGAGCCCCTAATAACGAATGATCTTTGCATTTTACAAGTTCGATGTGGTGGAATGTTAAAAACGGATTGCCATCTGATTGTTACATTTAATAGTCCACACTTGATTCTATATGGAGTAGTATGTTCTACCTTTCGTAAATTGAATATAAAACGGATACAAGCATTCAAAAGATCTTTCCAATTTGTAATTTAAGTCATCAGTAATATCATCATAAACAGTACAACAATAATCAAAGAAAGGAAGAATTAGAAATTTAACTAATAATAATAGTCAAAACGGATACAAGCATTCAAAAGATCTTTCCAATTTGTAATTTAAGTCATCAGTAATATCATCATAAACAGTACAACAATAATCAAAGAAAGGGAGAATTAGAAATTTAACTAATAATAGTCAAGTAGATGTTGGGAGTGATTCTTTATTTTTAATTATTGTAGAACTATATATAAAACTTATGCTTGCAAAGAATAATTATATATATGCAAAATGATAGGAGGTTGATAAACTGCTACCGCAAATGGACGACTTAATGTAAACTGTCTTAAAATTTAGTGTAAAGTGTTTTAGAAAAAAAAATGAAAACTTACTATGATTATGCTTTGAGTCAAGTTCACCTTCTACCATCCTACGATGTCTGTGCGTTATAGATTTGACTTTTTGTAAAACACGAGCCGAATTCTTAGTCTTTTTTTATAAAAATTTAGCCAAATCTAGCAGCTTGATAGGTACTGTTATTATGCTGCTCACTGGCTAGCCTATGGTCTGGGCTCACTCGGAAGCTGAAAAATTAAAAACAAATTTATTAAATCAGGTATTTTGTAAATCTGATAGAATCATGTTTAACACATCGATGCCAGTGTCAGTATTTTTAAATTAAATTAACTTTATTAACAGTGTAATATTTATTTGTTTAATTATTCTATCTGATAAAGTAATTTTGACTTAAGGTGCAAACTCCCCTTTAATTGACCGCAGTAGGTTCGGCGTTTCGCGGAAAAATGTATCAGACGACAAAAACACGTTTATTTCAAATGGGGTCATCTATAAACTACGTTACCAATTTAGGGGGGAGGGGGTCCAAAAATTAAAGAAATTACATAGGGGTCGTTCATAAACTACGTTACACTCCTAGGGGTGGGGGGGGGGTGTCAAGCTGTGTGTGACGAAGTGTGGAAAAACAATTTTTTTGTATGTAAAAAATTTTACAAAGGGGGGGGGGGGTAAAAATCAGTCCGAAAAAGCGTGACGTAGTTTGTGAATGACCCCATGTAACTGAATGGTAACGAGGGGAGAAGGGGGTCTAAAAAGTCTGAAAAATTGGTAACGTAGTTTATGGACGGCCCCTAATTATATATAGTTTGATTTTTGATGTTGCTGTGAGAAGACGTTGAGTTGTTGTTGTAGAGTTGACAAGGGAGAGTTTTGAGTTGTAAGAGTTTTGTTAAGTTGGAAATTTTTCTTTTGTTACACGACAAGTATAAGAGCAATTAAAGTTTTATTAATAAAGTTGTGTTATTGACTATATTGTTTCTTTCATTATTGTTGTGCTTATTGTTGAGTAAGTATAAAGGATTTGATTTGGAATTAAATAAATTTATAGTAAGTTTATTTTTTTCTGTTTGACAAGAGTCGTGTCTCGAATGAACAAGTTTTCCTTTTTGGTTAATTTTTTTTACGTCCATAAAATTCTCCAACATTGTTTTTAAATTTTTGAAGACAAAAATTTGAGTTAATTTGTTTCATGGCGCCCATAATAAACTCCAAATTAACAGAAGACTGTGAGAACTGAAAATCAGCTGATGGGTACAGTGACCTTGGCTAGCAACTGACCCGTCGGGCAAAGTAGAGATCTGCATTGCACAGCTCGGATGATAAGGAAGTTTACATATAAGATATAATTTGAAAAACCTTGTTAAAGATGTAGTGTCCAAAGTGAGGTTAGAAAATGTAATCACAAGTTTACAATAAATAAATGAAAACAACAAGTAAAGTCACAAAAAATAAACATGGATGTGCATAGATCTCAACATAAAAATACTCCACCGACAAAAATAATAAAAATCCTCAATCAAATTTTAATTTTAATGTCGTGTTATTTTCAAGAAAGATAAAACAGTGATCTATTTTTGTTACATCCGCCAAAATTAGATTTTATGACGAATTGAGAAAAGGAGTTAAACATTTAGGAAAATTATAAGATATTAAAAACCGTCACCTCGTGTCACATTGATCCTAGTTAAATGAATTAAATAACAATAATAAAATTTAAAAAAACAGAAGATAAAAATAAAAGGTATCATCTAGTTTCAAAACATTTAACACAGGCGAGTGACCAGTAGACCTTGGAGATAATATCAGTTCGAAGGACTTTAAAGAATCAGACTTATTCATTAACAATATGCGACTTTAACTACTCTCGTCTGCTTACTTAACTCCCTATTAGAAACAATTATCCTCTATTGTCTAATAATATGATCCTGTTAAACATCTATTTATTCGCAAAAATTCTTTACACCTATGTAGAGCATAATAATGAAAACATCATAATTCCATTCCATAATTACATTTGGAAATAAATTATACACCATTTTTTTTTTAAATTTAATTTTAATTCATTGAATTTAATTGAAGAGAAAAATTTTTATTGAATAGTTTAAAAAAGAGGATTTTAATAAACATGTATATAGAAAAAAGTTTTAATCAGCATGGAAGTAATTAAATGCGTATAACTCATTTCATATCTAGTTATCTTTTAAATATTCATTTTACTAAATTAAACATTAGTTTCTTTTTTAATTCAAACAGGAGGAATAGTAATCTTGGCATCCGTATGTAACAACACCTGCAACTTGCGCAATCATATACACCGTACATGATACATAAGGTGAACCGGGGTTTTTTGATTAAATAATAAGATAAGTAATAAATCAACACTGGAAAAAGATTACTAACGATATCTAAAACATATAGAGCTTAATAGTTATTTTCGAATTTCTGTTTTTTAATAACTATTTTCTTAAAAATATGTAAACTACCAGTTTTAAGGGGTTAGACCACCCTGACTGCATGAATATAAGATACATTATGGGAAGAAATATTTTTTGAAAAAACTATCAGGGTTGGAACTTTCAATATTTTATCAAATTAAATTACATTTATTCAGATTTAATAATATGTATATCTTCAAAAAAATTAAATATAGTGGCGATACAGGGTTTCATGTGAGGCACTTGTCTTTTGACATTCCTTGACGGTGGGCATGATTTAGTACGTAATTTTTACTTGGACCAAAAAAACTTCATTTTTTTGTTAACCTCTTTTTAATTTTGGAGTTTTTTTTTTGGTCTCCTGCGCTTTTAAATTCGAATTAGTAACGCACCGCTGGTCGACATCTTCGCACAAATTTTTTGTGCATAGGGACCAATTTTTAGTTTTAAAATTATAGTTACAAATGATTGCAGAAATTTAATTATTTTCAAAAGTAATAAAATTCTTCTTCAAAATTCAATTATTTTCAGAAATTTATAAAAATTAACGTCAAAATTTCAAATATCTACTATTTAATAAAGTTTTCCAAAAGAATGCAATAATTCAAAAAAAAAATTTAATAAAATTCTACCCAAACATTTAATTATTTTCAAAAATAATAAAAATTTCACAGGAATTCAATTATTTACAAATTTCTTCGCAATAATTCCATTACTTTCATAAATACGCAAAATTTCAATTAATTTTTGTACAATTTTAAGAAACATTCGATTATTCAATAAATTATTTTTTATTGTATTCAAATAATTAAATTCTCGTAGAATTTTCTAATAAAATTGATCTTAAAATGAATTTCAGTTAAAATTTTATATAATAATTGAATATTTTAAGCATTATAGTGTCAATTTTTAGAAATAATTGAATTTCGAAAAGGTTTCAAATTAACATCTTTGAAAATCTGAATTTTTAATTTTTTCTATTGAAAAATTATGTAGAACTTAATATTTTGAAATTTTTTCATTATAATTCTTTTGAAATTAGTTGAATTTTTTACAATATATATTTCATTAATTATTCAATTATTAAAAATAATTGAATTTTGAATAAATTTAATTAAAAAATTTAAGAAACTTAAATTTTTGAAAAATTTAATTAATTCAATTTGTTCTGAATTTTTAGTTAATTTTTATAATTGATTAATTATTAAAAATAATGGATTTATAGAAGAATTTTAGTTGAAAACGATAAAAAAAATTGAATTTTGGAAAAGTTACAAATAATTGCAGAAATTTAATTATTTTCAAAAGTATAGTAAAATTCTTCTCAGAAATTTAATTATGTTCAAAATTTATGGAAATTCTAGAAAAAATACAATTATCTTTATAAATAATAATATTCTTCACCGAAATTCAATTATTTTCAAATTGTTCATTAAAATTTTTCCAAAACAATTCAATTATTTAAAATAATAATAATAATAAATAATAATAATAATAATAATAATAATAATAATAATAATAATAATAATAATAATAATAATAATAATAATAATTTTCGTCGCGAAAATTTAATAATTTTCATAAAAATTTCACAGGAATTCAATTATTTTCATTAATAATAAAACTCATCGCAGAATTTTTTAATACAATTTTAATCGAATTTGTCGAAATACCTATGTAATTATTGTAAAGATGTAAAATTTGTTTTTTGGATTTATTATAATACTTTTTTTATAATACCTATGTATAATTATTTTTCAAATTTTATTAAAATTCATCGAAAAAATTCAATTATTCAATATTATTTTTTAAATTCTATTAAAATTCGTCGAAAGAATTCAATTATTCAATTATTTTTCAATTATTAAACAATTTGTTGGTAAAATACTTTATGAGAATTCATTAAGAAACATTCAATTATTTAATAAATTATTTTTTTTTATATTTAAATATTTGAATCCTCGTAGCATTTTTTAATAAAAATTGATTTAAAAATAAATTTCAGTTAATATTTTATATAATAATTGAATATTAAAAGCATTATAGTGTGAATTTTTAGAAATCTGAATTTGACATACTTTCTATTACCTATTCTGCAGAATTAATTTATTTTTGAAAAAGTTTAATTTATTAAATTTTCTTTGAAGTTATCTGAAGATTTTATTTACTACAACATATGCAATTGAAGAATTTCTGATTCATCGAAATATTTCGTAAAATTGAATTAATGTAAACGAAAATGGATTTGAAAATCCTCAAAGAACTTTTTCAAAAATTATTCAAAATAATTGATTTAAAGATTAAGAAATTTTTTTAAAAATTCTAGAAATTAATAATAATTGATTTGAAATTATGAAAATATTTTGGAAGAAGTTAAAGTAACAATACTCTTATAATATAAAATAATGATTTTTTTATCACTCGATCATTTTTAATTATTAGAAAACATGAAGAAATCGATCACTTCGAGTCGAAGACTCGGAGTGACGATATCTTTATGTTTTATAAATATAAAAAATTGCATTTATAATGATTAGTTACGGAGAGTTCAATTTAAAATCAGAGCATCAAATCTGTTTGTATTAATATTTTAAACTTTGTTTCTGACTAGCTAAAAATATCGATCAATAATTTTTTTTTAATTTCAATAGAGAATGACACCATCCGTTGTAATAAAAATTTCAAAGAAATATTCGTTACGGAAGTAATTTGTTTTTGAAAAAGCTACAAAATGATATAATAAGAAAAAAAATTTAATGATTTTAATAATATTTTAAGTATGTTTCAAAATATGGCCAATTATAACTGTAATAAATAGAAAAAAGAATATTTTGTTTATTAATTTTGACTGAAGAATGGTTTACTGAATTGCATGCAAAATTAGTTTGGAAGTAAAAAATTTTATGGCACTATGAATAATTTTCTATTACTATATTTTGTTCTAATATGAGAAAAATCAGTTCATCTCCTGGTATTATTGTTATTATCGCTTAAACAAGAATTTTCAATTTTTTAAATTTACAAGTGATCTACTATCCTTACATAATATCTCGTGCTTATTATATATGTTCCTTTTTCAATTTTCATTGTAAACGATGAATATAAACAAAAAAACGTGAGATAAATTCATTAAAATAAGAATTTTAAAAATTGTTTTAATATTTTTTTTTTATAAAATATTGTATAACATTATAGAGAAATCAAAAAAAGTTTTTGAAAAATGTATTTATCAGGTTTTGTCCGCTTACTTCTCAAGTGTCATATTATTAAATACAAGAACGAGTTTATAACAATAAAGTGGAAACAAAAAATCAATACATATATATGAATTAAGTTATGAGAAATATGAAAAATAATATTTAGTTGACAGAAAAGAAAAACGAGAAAAACATATTGTCAAAGAAAATTATTCATAGAATTTCCTAACAATTTATTTTGAAATTTATTTAAAAGTAAAAAAAAAAATTTTTTTTAAAGTAAAAATAAAAAAAAATGTTCTAAATATTTGTTTTAATAGACAATTGAATGTTAATGTAAAGAAACTACATTTTAAGTGAGAAAAGTATTAGTTGTAAATTATATATATTTTTTAGTGCAATGTTGGAAGTGATGCGATTCATAGTTATCGTGAGTCTTACAAGGACACAATAATCTTTCGCATTCCAAATAAATCTGCTATGAAATAATTACAACAAAAACATATATGTAGAGTCATCACTTAGGAGAATTGTTTATTTGAACGAATTTTACATTTATAATTTTTTTCCAAATTGACATGGTTATTTGATATTGAATTTTGCAATTTTTGATTTCCCGAAATAATTAAAAAAAAGTTTTCTATTTCAATTTTTAAAAAATATTAATGTAAATTTGTAGTAAATAAAGATAAAATGAAAAAAAATGCATTTTTTTGAAAATATCTGCCATATTGGATCCGCCATTTTGTTTTTTTACTTATTTCAGACCCCGATTGGGGATTTTTAAAAAAATTTAATTTTCAACTTTTTTTGGCACATTTTTGACATTTGGAAACAAAGCTCCTAATATAAGTTACAAGGATGAATGTGAATATTTTTTAAAATCTATTTTAAGAATAACAATTGTTATTGCTACTTATATAGATCAAGATATAAAAATAAAATATAATGATATGGGAGTCGCTTTTATTTAAAAGGTAATTTAAAAAGGCACATTCAGAGCACATGAATGTTACAATTTTCATCAATAGCTACTATTCACTGACAACTTCCCATAGGGTCAAATAATGATCATCGTCTAAATTATTGTTAAGAAATGACATTAAGAGTACTGTTTGATAATTCTTATACTGTCCCCCTTAACATCAAAGTTGATTGGGCTTGTTTAAGATGTATTTTTCTATAAGGTAGTTAGTGTTCAGTAGCAATCTCCTCTAAGAATTAAGCCCTTAATTTGAACTGATTTTATAGAATATAATTTTATTATTACTTCATTTATTTATTCTTTTATGGAAAATTAAATATAGCCTTGGCTTTGGTAAGAAACAATTTTTTTTTTTGGTAAAAATAAATAAATAAACAAAAATTTTGTAATATAATAGATACCATTCAAAATGGCAGATCAAATGGCGTCATTTTAAAAACTAACACTAGATTTGTAATCAGCAACCATGAAAACCCCCGAGTACCAAGTTTCAAGTAAATCAATTCAATTTTTAAAATATTCGCCATTTTGGATAAAAAATTTTGATTTTGAAGAATTTTGTCAAATGATATTTAATTTCACTGATTGAAACAAAATCTACAGTTGCAATTTGAAAAATAGTTGTAATTGTTTCATTATACAGCTTAAAAAGTACCTAAAATGTATGTTTTTGAGGTTAGAAAAAACGAACCAACTTTAAGGACCCAAAATATACATAAGAAATGACTATTCTGGTTCTCGGGATAAAAATTTTTTTTTCCTTTTGTACGTGGGGCCGTGTTATAAATTATATTAAATAATAACAGGGTAAAATCTGTTTTAAAAAAAAATTTTGTTTGTGAAATCGAAATTATGCAAGTTTCTGTTTTTATTTATAAAAAATTATTTTCCCCCTGTTAGGGAAGCTAGGGGTTAGTTGTAACAGGGGAAGGCACTAATTTTACGCGTTGCCCACTTTCTATATACTTTATAGTTCGTGTCAATAATTCCAACGGAATTCTGCTTTTCCATTGGCTGATTGTTTAGACGGTTTAGACAATATAGAAGGTCGCATTGAAAGATTTTCAGGAAATACATCAATTCTGACAGCAGGTAATCGTTGAAAAATCAATTTTGTGAAATTTGTTTTTATTATGCATAATATTATTATCTTCTTTACTTTTTGTGTCTAAAGCTTCTAAATATATCTATATTAACTAAACCGTATTAGATTTTACTGCTAATGATACATATTATTAAAAAACATAATTAAATTAAAAATCATCTTGGGGCAAGTTGTAACATTTTTTTGAGGTTAGTTGTAACACACTGATGACAGGAAAAAGAGAAACGTTGAGAGGGAAAAAGTGGGCAAAGAAAAGAGCACAAAAAGGAAAATTAAGGTAAAGAAATCCTATTTTTGTTGAAAAATTGTAATTATACAGAATTAGTCTATTTCTTAACTAAATTTTAAGTTTCTATTAGAGAAAAAAAGTCCCATTGTTTCTATTACTTACAGACGATTTTCAATAAGATAATTTTGTTTAGAAAAAAAGATAAAATAATTTGCATAATTCCTAATTTTTAATTACAATATTTTCGTTTGAACAATTTAAGGAAATTTCAATTTTCTAATAGAAATAGAAATGGTGAAAATAATTTCCTTTTTTTCCAAAAAGATAGCAGAGAATTTTTTTCAAAATTATTATTTAAAAACGGTAATTATTATTCACTTTATTTTCTTTTTTTCTAATACATAGTAAAATAGAATTTTTTTTTAAACAAAATTTTGAATGACAAATAGACAATATGTAAAATGTCCAATTTATTTAAAAGATAAATGAAACACAAATTTATATAATCAATTTTGTTAATTATAATTTTTAATTAAGAAAATAAATTACGGAAATTTATTTTCCAATAGGGGAACTTTAAAATATGGTAAGAAAATTTGATTAACAAATTCAAATTATGAAAATTTCTTTGTATTATAATCAGACAGTGTTGTTTCGTACCTTGTTGGTGAAAAATTATTAAATTGACGTTGTCCCATATTATTTTTATTTTTATACACAATGTTTTAGTTGCTTGTTGGAAAATAATTTTGATTTCGTAAAGAATCTGTTTTTCATAATGATAAATTGTCGAGATATTTAAAATTCAAAATATCGATTTGTCTAATTAGAGTTTATGCCAAATTTGTTTTTTTAAAGAGTAGTATAGTGAGTCCAGAAATATTAATAAAAATCTGTAAATTTAGCGAAAATTTATGTAATTTGGAATTAATCTGAACAAATGTGGTTTTTATCATTCGGAATTAATCCGGTTAAGTCCGTAATTGATTCAGTCTGTGTATACCCGCAGTGACCAATAGCCAAAAGAGAAAAGGAAAAACAAATCATTTTATAAAAAAAATTAAATAATAAGAGATAATAACAATGATGTAATTCATTAGAAAAAAACATAAATTTGATTCTCTGCATCAATATGTTTTTCACGTTGAACCCTCCATTCTTTTATATAAAATTTTAGATTCATCTTAATTAAGGGAGAGTTGCATCACTCGACGAGAACTTCAACTGCGACAAAAGTAGAAAATTAGACTTTAAGTGATGTGGTAAATAAATATTTTCGAATAAGTTTTTCTTGAAAAGCTTTTATAAAATGGACGAAACATAGCAGAAAGATAAAAAAGATCAAAAGCTTTTATAAAATGGACGAAACATAGCAAAAAGATCAAAAGCTTTTGTAAAATGGACGAAACATAGCAAAAGGATTAAATTCGTCTAAATTACGAAAAAACCGAAAGATTTTTGGTCACAAAAACCTAAAATACTAAAACCAATAGGATATTTGTATATAGTCATATTCGGATTCTCCGTCAAAAATTCTTTAAAACCGGTTGTCATATTTCCTTATTTCCGGATATGACTATGATTTTCGTAGGATGTCATATAAATCTGTTATGAGTTCAAAAGCCGAAAACGGCCAATGAACTAAGTGTGGCACTTTTGACTAGGACAAAACCCGTTGTATCAAAAATTTGTTTTAATGTAGCACTTCATCTCCCTCTTTCTTTTGTTTCTGTCATTTCCTAGCTTAATGATTCAAAGACTTTGTGTTTGTAGTACGAATCTATTAATTATTTTAATTAGTATAATATTCAGCAGTTGTATCAGTCACTATAAAATATTATAAACATAGAAGTGTGAAATGAAGAATTGTGGCAGTTTGAACAAAAAGTACAGGACTATTTTAAAAATTCTCAATCTTACAATGTTTTAACGACAGAAAAATATAATTTATTATTGAGTAAATATTTTTTTTTTAATTTCAATTTTTTAAAAATAATTTATTATTATTAGAGGTTAAAAAAAACAAAAGCTTAAAAAAAATAAAGAACCTCTAACGACGAAGCAATATGTACCTGGCATCGACGACTGTGTGTGAGTATAAAAGACTTATCGCGTTTTATTTTAAAATTTTTAGTGTGTAAAAATTTAAAGCGTCTTGCTGAAACAGAAAGTTAATTGTTTGGAAGTCTGTGCGCAACATAATAACTAACAAAATCTACTGGACCAATTGTTTTAAAACTTTGCCCACTACTTCTTCATATAATTCCCCAGCTAACTGCGGTAGGTTTTTTATTTTCTTTTAATAATTATTAATTTTACAATAACTAATTAGCCGATTTTCTAAAACAAAAATTGTATTTTGGCTTACAAATGCTACGAAAAGTTTGAAAATCAAAAATCCTACTCCCATTGTTTCCTCGAGAAACAATTTTTTGAATAAAAAGTATTTTTACTTTTTTGTTATGGTAATTTGTTGAATAAAATAAAACCGTCCAAAGTTATTAACATTTTAAAAAATCAAAATTTTAAAAAAGTTACTTTTTCGATTTTTTGGTAATAAATTAACATTTAATTGTTTTTCTTTTTCCTCTAATTAATAGTATTTTTAGAGACGCTTCTTTTGACCTCTTATTGGACATTTTTCGGCAATGTTAACCAATGTTATTAAGATTTTAAAAAACTAGAAATTTTGGAAAAATAACTTTTTGTGTTTTTTTGGTAATAAATTAAGATCTGATTGTTTTTCTTTTTTTTAAATTTAAAGTGTTTTTGGAGACACTTCTATTTACTTCTTATTGAACATTTTTCGGCAATGTTAGCCAAAGTTATTAAAATTTCTAAAAATTAGAAATTTTAGAAAAATAACTTTTTCTGTTTTTCGGGTGATAAATTTACATCTAATTGTTTTTCTTTTTCTTTAAGTTTGTAGTGTTTTTGGAGATGCTTCTTTTGACCCCTTATTGAACATTTTTCGGCAATGTTAGCCAAAATTATTAACATTTTAAAAAATTAGAAATTTTGAAAAAATAACTGTTTGTGTTTTTTTGTAAGAAATTAACATCTAATTGTTTTTCTTTTTCTTTTCGTTCGTAGTGTTTTTTAAGACGCTTATTTTGACCTCTTATTGAACATTTTTTGACAATGTTAGTCAAAGTTATTAAGATTTTTAAAAATTAGAAATTTTGAAAAAATAACTTTTTGTGTTTTTTGGGTAATAAATTGACATCTAATTGTTTTCATTTTTCTTTAAGTTTGTACTACTTTATAAGACCTTCCTTTTGACTCTTTATTGAATTATTTTTGGTAATATTAGACAAAATTATTAACATTTTAAAAAATTGAAATTTCGAAAGAAAGATACTTTTTGTGGTTTTTTTGGTAATGAATTGTCATTGAATTGTTTTTATTTTTCTTCAATTTGTAGTGCTTTTTGAGTCGCTTCTTTTGATCTCTTATTGAACACTTTTCGTGAATATTGGACAAAGTTATTAAAATTCAAAAAAATTAGAAGTTTTGTAAAAATAACTTTTCCTGTTTTTTAGGTAATAAATTGACATCTGATTGTTATTCTTTTTCTTTCAATTAATAGTGTTTTTTGAGAAGCTTCTTTTGACTTCTTATTGAATAGTTTTCAGCAATGTTAGACAAAGCTATTAACATTTTAAAAAATTAGATATTTTTGAAGAATAACTTTTGGTGTTTTTTTGGTAATAAATTGACATCTAATTGTGTTTAATGTTTCTTAAGTTTGTACTGCTTTTTGATTTGCTTCTTTTGACCACTTATTGAACATTTTTTAGCAATGTTAGCCAAAGTTATTACAATTTTAAAAAATTAGAAATTTTGGAAAAATAACTTTTTCTGTTTTTTAGGTAATAAATTAACATCTAATTGTTTTTCTTTTTTCTTCAATTTATAGTATTTTTTGAGACGCTTTTTTTGACCCCTTATTGAACATTTTTTGGACACGTTAGCCAATGATATTCACATTTGAAAAATTACAACATTTAGTACGTTTTCGCTACCGTCATAATTATTGCTATAACTTTTTTCATATTTTTTAAAAAAAAGGTTTTGCGAAAAAATTAGTAAGAAAATATAACTAGTACTTTGCTTCTTAGAATTTGTTTAATATTTTTTACTGAGAATTAAAAATCGAAGTGGTAACTATTTTATTTTCTGGACGAATTATCGCTGTTGAATTAGTCGAAACTTATAAATTCATTATTTTGTAAAAATTATACACCGTATAATGAAAAATTTTCAAAAATAAAATTATGAGATAATTTTAATTATATTTTGATAAAATGTATTCCTTAATTAAATTCTAAAATAAAAACGATTAGGTAGATATTTTTTGTCAGGAATAAACAGTTTAGTTTATTAAAAATTGTAGAAACTTCTCCATAAAATTCACACAACTAAATGCTTTTAAATTTTTTTTCGGACAAATTTAAGAAAAAAAAACCTTATCGCTTTTTAAAAATTCTACTATTCTAATGTTTTTTAAAACGTGCATTTTTAATTCGAGTTCTCATTCAAGATCTTCATATCACTAATGTTTAATACATAAAACGAAAATTAATGCTAAAATACAACTTTCATTTTAACGTTAAAAGTTGTAAATTATTAATGAATCGTATAAGTTGAAAAATTCTTTTTTTTTATACATTTTTTTTGCAATTTGTTTACTTTCACATCTTCTGTAAATATTCAATTTCAAAATTATGTATTAAATATAAAAAATTTATATTTTTTAATTATTTTTAATTTTTTAGATAGATTTTTATTTTTTTAATTAAAAATTTTTTTTTTTATTTTTATTTTTATTGTTATTTTTATTTACTTCCTTATTTTACTTTTACTTTTTTATTTTGTTATAAAAGGCCTAAATTATGCCTTTTATTAAAAAATAATTAAAAACAAACGGTTTGAAATAAAAAGCAAATATTTGTTATTTATTGTTAAGTGTAAGTGATACATTTCTAAAAACATTATTATATAACATTTAATAGGCAAGTTAAAAGAGTTAAGTAATAATTTATAAATTTTATTACTCACCGTATGGCAAAATTAAATTTTTATGTTTCCAGCTCTTTTTCACTAATTCGTTATAAGTTTGACACGTAAATTTTATTAAGCATTGCATTTATTTATTTTGAAAATATTTAAAATTGGTTTTATTTTTCTCAAAATTTTACGAACTTTTTTTGTATTTTTTAAATTATTCTTTTAGTTTACTTTTAGTTTACTTTTAGTCTACTTTAAGTTTAGTTTTAGTTTACTTTAGATTACTTTTAGTTACGTTATGTACAATCACTCATTTTTATTTACTATTTCTTAGTAGGGGTTTAATTTTATTTTTATTATTATTATTCCACTTAATTTTCTTTTTTCTCCACTTTCTTTCTCCGTTAACTTTTTTCACTTTCTTTATAAAATTTTAACTTGCAAAAAATTTTTTCCAATTTTATTAACTTTTTTCTTTAGTGAAATTTTAAATTTAGGAATATCTTCCTTTTTTTAAAATTCCCTTACAATTCAAAAATCTTTGCACTTTTTTTTGGGTCTAATTTTTAATTTTCATTTCATTAAAAATTATTACAGTATAATTTAGAAAAAAAAAATTGAACTAATTTTTGAAATGTGAAATGAGGGAATTTTTGAAAATAATTGAATAAATAAGTGTTAAACTTTACCCGAGAGAAACGACACGTAGAGTTGAAATGAATGTCAGATCTCTGAAGCACTAAAAACTACCTGCCACCTCCCACTAAACAAACGAGAAGTTCATCTCACTGTACTCTCAGTAATACAATACAGAAGCGATAATAAATAAAGCAATGTCTTTTAATAAGCGCACCCAGTTTATATATTAACAAGTCAACTTTTTATCGCTTTCCAGTTTTCACCATTTCAATATTTTCTTATTAAAATATAAGATATATAGCATATGATTCATTTATATATGTGTGTGTACCAATATTCAAATTCTTGAAATTTTTTATTGTTTATTTACAACTTTTCTTTCTTATGAAAAATAGCATTTACGCTTCCACACAGGTTAAAATTAAATTTAATTCATTTAAAAATTAAAAATTAAAAATTAAAATTAAAAAATTAAAATAAATTAAACATTCTTTTTTAATTTCAATTTTACTTCTTCCACCTTTAATATTAATACCGAATGATAAATTCCCTTCCTTTAATTAATTAATTAAAATTTTTAAAGAAAAAACAAATGTAAAAAATTTCTATTTCTTGATAATTGATATTCATGCTGTACTGAAGAATTTGCGGTTGTTAAGAGATTTATTTATTAAAAGAAATTTATATCGAAATCAAAGTGTGTAATATAATTTCTGAAAAAGAACTTTAATGAGATTAAATAATTTAACACGAATTTCTAATAATTAAACAAAAATTTCAAGAGTAAAATTTTTATTTAATTTCTTTTAATTATAAAAATAAATGCAGAAAAAAATTAAACTTTGATAATAGATAAAAATTTCAGTAAGTAAACTATTATAAATCCATTTTGTAAAGATGGAAATGTAATTCCTGAAGATTTCAATGCAATTCCGAGATAATAATTTTCTTCTACAAATTTTTCTGACTTATCTTCAGAAATCTGTAGACTAGTGAAAAAAATTTCTTCATATTTTGGTTATATAATTTTTTCTAAAATATGATAAATGAAATTAAAATTCACAAACAAGTTTAAAGAAATAAATTAATATTGATGTTTGAATCTGTTCTTGTTTGCTTCTTAACTGTTTTAATCAATTTTCTTTTTAAATGTTTTGAATTTTAAAATTAATATAGGTACTGAAAATTTCTAAATTCTTGCGAAGTTTTTATCTAAAAATTTGTAAATAATTAAAGTCATTTGAAGAATTTTATCAACACTTTTTTTAAATAATTGAATTCTTTCGAGAAAATTTAATTAAAATTGTATTGAAAATAATTGAATTCTCGCGAAAAATATTATGATTCATAAAAAGAATCAAATTCTTCCAAAAAATGTTATTAAAAATTTTTTTTAAATTAAATTTTTTAATTGAATCTATTCGTGAAATTTTATTAAAATTGTTTTGAAAATAATTGAATTCTCGCAATGAATTTTACTGTTTATAAAAATAATTGAATTCCTCCAAAGAATGTTTTATTAAAATTTTTGAAAATAACTTAATTCTTATCAAGAATTTTATTAAAATTTTTTTTGAAAATAATTTAATTCTTGCGAAAAATGTTATTAACATTTTTGAAAAGGTATCTGGATAAGAAGTCTAAATCAAAAAATCTAAAGTAAATGAAATCCGAAAAAGTAGAAAAAAAATAGTTCCACTTTGGACATATTTTTTGGATTTTTTGTCCTGGTCAGAAAGTCCAAAAAATTAAAAATCCAATAAAAAAATTGAGATGTAAAAATTTAAATAATTGCCTTAAATGAAATTGTTCTTTTTTTGAATTGCTCATTTCGATGACTGTGAATCAAAAGTAGGTATAAAAGTTAACATTTAAAATTTCTAAAAATAATTAAATTAATCGAGTAATTTAATTGAAATTATATTGAAAAAAATAATTGAATTTTTGTAAAAGATTTTATCAAAATTGTTGAAAATAATTGTATTTCTTGGAATAATTGTTTTAAAAATTTTATAAAATAATTGAAATTTTTCTAGAAATTTTTTTTTTTTATTACAATAATTTAATTTTTGTAAACAATTTTTTTAATTATAAAAATAATTGTATTTCTTGGAATAATTGTTTTAAAAATTTTATAAAATAATTAAAATTTTTCTGGAAATTTTTTTTTTTATTACAATAATTAAATTTTTGTAAACAATTTTTTTAATTATAAAAATAATTGAATTTTTGTGAAGAATTTTATTATTTATGTAAATAATTAAAATTCTGCGATTTTAACATTAACATTTTAAATTCCGATTTAGTAGCGTAAAAAGTAAAAACGTGGCTTTTTCACATGTTTCATTATTTATTTTGAACGTTTTCATTTATTTTGGATTTTTTGACTTTGGACATTTTTATTTTCGATTTTATGTACTTTGGACTTTTTTTCTTGGATTTTTCGTTATGCATTTTTTGGATTGGATTTTTTGAAAATAATAAACAATAATAATTAACTATATCTACATTAGTAAATGAATTTTTTAAATTTTGAATCTGAAATTTTTTAAAAATTGATGTTTATATTTGCAAATATGAAATTTTTTTTAATTTGCTAAATAATAAATGGAACACCGCGAATAAGATTTTGAAAAAAAATTTTACTTAAAAAAATAAATTTTTCCTTTGCCCATGCTTCGTAAGCTTTCTCCCATAATTTAAAATTTTGATAAGATTTTTCCAAAAAATCAAATTTACTTAAAATTCCTAATTTTGCCTTTGTCTATACTTTGGGAGCTTTCAAAATATTTTAAAATTTCATAAAATTGATATTTAAAAGCTTATAAATTAGTTAAAACTGATTTAACTTTGCCCATTATTCGTAAGCTTTTTCCCATAATTTAAAATTATGGGAATTATATAATTATATTACGGGAATTATATAATTATATTATGGGAATTATATAATTATATTATTATAATATATTTTATTATTATTATATTATTATATTTGATAATATTTTGTCAAAAACTCAAATTTTACTTGAAAAACGAAATTTTTCCTTTGCTCATACTTAGTCAGCTTTAGCAAATTTTTCATAAATTTTGTTATAAAAATAATTTTATAATTTATAAAATTTTTTATATACATCAATTTTTTTAAATTGAATGTACGTCATATTGAATCTGACACTTCATGTTTTTGAAAATTGACTCTACATTTGTAATCAGCGACCCAAAATGCCTTATTAAATACTGTGTTTCATTAAAATCTATTAATTTTTTAATTTAAAGTGTCCGCCATATTGTATCCGCCATTTTGAATTTTCTGACACCGACTTAGTAGTAAAAATAAAAAAATAAAAATGACTTAGTAGAAGTGGTAAAAATCAACATTTGAAGTGAAAATCAAATTGAATTTATAAAATTTGTAAACTATATTTTAAATTCAAAACGCAAAAAAAAATTAAGAAAGCTAATTGAAAATTACAATATTAACTTTTCTACAGGATTAATATATTTTTAATTCATAATAAAATCGTTAAAAACCACTTTTATTTGACAAATTAACATTAATAGTATAAATTGACTGAGATTCTTATATATTTAATAAATATAGTTAATAATTAATTGCAATTATTATTTTTACGTGATAGAAAAATTATAAAATAGCATCATATAATTATTATCACCGCAAATGTCCAGCAAAATAATTTGAAATCGTTTAATAAGGGTTTAGGGTCATGAACACACATTTCCAAATCTGTGATCCATCATTCGGATATGGTATCGAATGCCCTTATAATTGACATCAATGACGTATGAACGATACATATATGTTATTATATCACGAATTTAAAGCGTGTGAAAAAAAGAAAAAAAGATCCCATTAGGAAGGAAATGTAAGTTCGTAGGTCACTATGGGCAATTAGAAAGGAAGGCAATGAGACGGATGAGTTAGCAGAAGGTCAGATTTATATATAGCAAACATCTTAAATTAATGATGAGAAGAAAATTGTTATGGTTACACCACTGAAAAAATCTTGGACGGAATAGACTGCTCGACGCGCGTGAGAAATAACAGTGCGCCTCGCAGTGCGCTAAATGTCATATTGGAAAAAACATTAATACACTTCATCCAAATTTGATGTTATAGAATGTAATAATTTTCAAATGATAATTATAATTATAATTTTATAAGGGCTTCGCACTCATCTACTAAAATCTACTATTTAATACTTTTTTACGATTAGCTACTATTTGGATACATTTTTTAAAAAGACACTAAAAGTAAAAGCTACTTATTTCTTTTTTTTTTTTCTTTAAATTTGCACAATTCTTTAAATCTGCTAATAGTTGAAATAAAAAAATTATTCTTAAAAATTATAATAAAATTCTTCGTAGAACAATTCCAAATTTTTAAAAAATTTTTGGAAAATCTTTTTGCAAGAATTTAATTATTTTCACAAATAGTGAGATTCTTCTCTGAAATTCAAGTATTTTCAATATCTACTATTTTAATAATATTTCTCAAAAGATTTAAATTATTTTTTAGAAAAAAATTAATTTGTTAAATAATCTTTAACGTCCGAGATCTTTTTCAAAATAAGCCTAAATAAAATGAAAACATTTGGACAATGAATAAAAATATTTATTTACTCCCACGTTTCGAAGTCTAAATGATTTTCTCTTCAGGGAGTCTATCCAAAAAATATAACAAAAATATAATAATAAAAAATAATTTAACAATTAATAAAATAAAAATTGATAAATCTTTCAAAAAAATTGATGGTCTTACAAAAAATTAATAATTAAAATAAACGAAGAAAATTTTGTGCCTTGACGATGGAGTAAAGTCTGGAGTTAGAAAATTATAATGGAACTCAATATAGATAAAATAAAATAAAAATTAGAATAATTAAAAAAAAATAAAAAAAATTTTTTTTTTAAAAGATTAATAATAATAAAAGAAAAGAATTAGTAAAAAATTTAAAATTAAAATTAGTAAGAATCAATATATAAAAAAAATTAATGAAAACTTAATAAAAAAGTTAGCAATAGATAAATAATACAGTAATAAGATAAAATAACATACCTACTATAAATAAATAATCCGTAGGTATTAGTATAAAAATAATAAATGACACATAAATAATAAATAAATAACCGTCCACAATACAATAATTCACAATAAAAAAAAAATAAAAATAATTTGTCAAATTACATAAAAACGTACTGTAAACTGCAAAGTGAAATTTAAAACTGAGCTCCAAACTCTATCGAGTCCTTACAATGAACTTTAATTAAAGAGAGAAAAGCAAAAACAAATAATAACAATAAATTAAATATCAACAGAGAATGAAACACAATAAGTATTTATTACGTTAAATTACTGGAAATAAAATTTAAAATCATTTCGTGTGATTTGTCAGAATTATCCAAGTCAGTCATTTTATTTAAACTTCTTTCTTGTTTGGAGCTCAGTTTTAAATTTGACTTTGCAGTTTGAAATACGATTTTACTTAATTTGACAAATTATTTTTATTTTTTATTATTATTGTATTGTGAACCGTTATTTATTTATTTATTATTTATGTGTTATTTATTTATTGTTTTTATGCAAATACGGATTATTTATTTATGGTATGTTATATTTTATCTTATTACTGTATTATTTATTTATTACTACCTTTTTTATTTATTTTTCATAAATGTATTTTTCTTATATATATTGATTTTCATTAATTTTAATTTTCAATTTTTACCAATTCCTTTCTTTTATTATTAATTATTAATCTTCCTTTAAATAATTTTTAAGTTTTTAAATTATTTTTATTTTATTTTATCAACATTAAGTTCCATTATAATTTTCTGACTTCAGACTCTATCTACTCCATCGTCAGGACATAAAATTAAAGTCTTCGTTTATTTTAATTATTAATTTTTAGTAAGATAAATATTCATCTACTTATATTTTATTTATTGTTAAATTATTTTTTATTATTATTTTAATTTCCGTCCACCACATTGGATCCGCCATTTTGAATTTTTTTAAAATCAACTTCAGATTCGTAATCAGTGACCTCGAAAAACTCCCGAGTAACAAATTTCGAGTAAAAGCTATTGATTTTTAATTTTTTTCTTTTGCCATTTTGGATCCGCCATTTTGAATTTTGACGTGTTAGAGAAAATCTAGAAACGGATTCGAATAAGGCGTGAAAAAATTCTTTAATTTAATTCTATTAAAACGTCAATTTCAATTAAATTTTGTTTGGTTTTTTCATTAGTTTTTTCATTAGAAAACACTAATTTCTGCTAGGATTTTTACTTTTTTTTTGAAAATTTTATGAATACTAATTTTTTGTTTATATATATATATTTAAAATTAAATTTAAGATTACTTTTTTTTACAAATTATATTAACTTTATGGTAAGAAAACTTTTAAATAAATTAAAGGGATGAAGTAAATTATACTGTATTATGAAATTATAATTTATGAAAATTATAATCATCGCCACCGTACGAGCAACTGTTTATTCTTAATGATGCTTTATAATAATCTTGGCTAAAAATTTCATTATTATATTTAAAATAATTTTTTTTTTGAAATTACATCGTTTTTTCTATTGAAACTACTTTATTTTATACATTTTGTTTAACTCCATTGAAAATTGTTAATATTTCTTAGAGAGTAGATTTTATAAAATTAATCGAAACATCACAAATATTTACTTTTAGAAGAATCACCCTCTTTTATTACATTTTGTTTTTACCCTTTTTATAACTTTAAATGTGAATAAATAAGTAAATGAAAAAAAAAATAATTTCATATTAAAATAAATTGAATGAATCGATTAGAAGTCTAAATTTTAGTTGTTGTTGTTCAAGTTAATAAAAACGAAAAGCAATTAATCGATTGCAGAATGATGTTAACTTACAATTAGTGTATTAGGTCTTTCAGTTTAGATTAATTATTTTGTTTTCAATTTCTTCCAAGATGATCTGAATTCCATCCCACTTATAAACTGAATTAAACTGGTATAAGTTTTCAAAGTGGGAAAACTATAAAGAAATTATTGGTACGTTAAAAAATCTAAACATACGAAATAAACAGCAACGGAACTACAATTCGAAATAAAATACGTTTTGAGTCTAGAAAAATTTGTACTTAGTGCTGTAAAGGATCTTAAAATGAAATAACTCCGAAATAAACCCAAATGTTTTATGTAAAAATTATAATTATTCTTCAAAAAATTATAAAAACTTATATTCCGCTATCAATCGCATCTGAATCAGAAAACGGTTCGAAATTATGATTTGCCTACACTGAGCAAATATTTAATGTACTTGTTGCCATAATTTTTTACTCTTTCTTTAATAAATTAGAAAAATTTAAGTACTTTTTTTGTAAAATGCAATTAATGTCTGTTTTTTCAAATCTGGAGAAAATCGTTCATTTAAAAAATCAACAAACTGCAAAATCTAGGGAATGGTTTTTCTCTGCTGGAATATGAAATACTTCAAGATTTTTAAACAAATTAGATCTGTCTATATTCAATGCGAAATAAATTTTGATTTCTAAACAGATACTGAAAAAAATAAGCCATTAGGTACTTTAAAATTGAGTAGTTTTTAAAATGTTATAGAAGAGACATGACAGAAGAGAGAAGAACAGATTTAAAAAAATTCTCAATTTTTAAAAATTAGAGATTTTAAAATGTTAATATCTCAGGCTCACTATAAAAAAAAGGTTCTAAATTAGAGCTGATTTCGGTACTAAAATAGAACCAAATTACGATTTAGTACACAAAATTGGTACTAAATTAGTACCTTTTTTTACAGTGCTAGCATGAATGAAAAATAATCAATAAAGGATGAAAAGAAGCTTCTGAAAAAACTATAAAATCAAAGAAAAACATTTATAGATGTTCTGACAATTTTTAAAAGTTATGGATAAAAAACTGTTTTTCGAATACCATTTTTTAAAAATTAGTCGATGATGGATTGACCCTAATTTACACTAATCGAATTAATTTTTCCCGATAATGAAAACCTATGGCCGTAAACTTGGACTATATAAAAATTTGGAATTCAAAAATTACATTCACAGTTCGGATTAGTTTCGGATGAAACCAAACTAATTTCGAATGATAAAAACATAAATTCTGAACTGTAGCAAATTTTCAGAAGTATTCTATAGATTTGCGATTTCGCAGTGTTATATTAAATTATTAAAAATAATACATATATTCATACGCAGCCAATTTATCACAAAGAACAACTACGCACAAGGATTTTTATTATTCCGCATTACAACAACCTTATTCCGCATTGCATCATCCTAATTAAATAATACACATTATTAATTTCTATTAAAACAAGTATTTTCGTTTTCAATAAAAGTATATTATTAATTTATGGGAGTGACAATATTTATATTTTCATTATGTATTTTACATATACACGCAGAAGCGCGTGTGCAAGAAAAAATGAAGTTCTATTAAATTAATTCCAATTAGTTGACTGATTTCTTCTTGTTGTTGATTTATGTACAACCGAAGTTAATTTCTTAATTAATGAATTTATTAAGAAAGTAAACTTCTTGGGAATTAAATATTTAAAATAAATAATAACCAGATAATATAAATATATTCTTTGGTTTTTATTTAACTATACTATAAAATTTGGTACTAGCAACAATTCGCGCGCCAAAGCGCGCGGCTAACTTCTTATTACCTTTTTTAAATAAAATTAGTAATTTTCAAAATAATAGAATTTAAAAATTTTCTAATTTAAATTCAAGTTGAAAACAGTAAAAAAAATTCAATTTCGAAGAAATTACAAATAATTGCAGAAATTCAATTATTTCAAAAAAAAAATACAATTCTTCTTACAAAATTCAACTATGTTCAAAATTTGAAAAAAATTCTCGTAAAATTCGCAATTATCTTTATAAATAACAAAATTCAACTCCAAAGTTCAATTATTTTCATAAACGTCAAAAAAATTATTGTCCTAATTTTAATAATTTTCAACAAAATTTTCTAATTTCAATGATTTTCAATATCTACTATTTTAATAAAATTTTCCAAAAAGAATTCAAATTTTAATTACTATTTTACTAAAATGTCGCAAAACAATAAATTCTATTATTCAAAAAAATAAAATGTTAAAAAATTCCACTCAAACATTCAATTAATATAAAAAATATTAAAATTTTTCGTAAGAATTCAAGTATTTCGAAAAATAATAAAATTCTTTGCAAACATTTAAATTATTTCAAAGATTTAAATCAAAATTCTTGTAAAGAATTCAACTATTTTTATAAATAATAAAATTTTTCAGGAATATTCAATTATTTTTGAAAATGTTAACAAAATTATTCATAAAAAATCAATTATTTTCATAAGTAAGAAAATTCTTGTGAGAAATTCAATTATTTCAAAGATTTTAATTAGTTTTTTTGGCAAGAATTCAATTAATTTTCTAAATAATAACATTTTTCTCTTAAGAATTTAATTTTTTTTCAATTAAAATTGATGAAAAAATTCAATTATTTCTATAAATAATAAAAATCATTGTAGAAGTTCAATTATTTTTTCATACAATTTTAAATTAATTCCGCGAAAAGTGCAATTGTATAAAAAAAATTTCATTAAAATATATTTATAAAATAAAAAATCTGATTTAAAAAAAAAATTTTTTTTTTTTAAATTTTTAAATAATATAATAGAATTTTTGAAAAATAAAATTTAATTTTAAAAAAATTTTTAAATAAAATAATAGAATTTTCAAATAATTGCAGAAATTCAATTATTTGAAGAAAAATAAAATTCAACTATGTTCAAAATTTGAAAAAAATTCTGGTAAAAATCCCTATTATCTTTATAAATAACAAAATTCTTCTCCAAATTTCAATTATTTTCATAAATGTTAAAAAAAATTCTTGTCCTAATTTCATTAATTTTCAAAATATTTTCTAATTTTAATGATTTTCAATATCTACTATTTTAATAAAATTTCTAAAAAAGAATTCAAATTTAAAAAAAAGTTTAATAAAATTTTATCAGATTTTATGCAAACATTTAATTATTTTCATAAATAATAAAAATTTGACTGCAATTCAATTATTTTCATAAAAAATAATTTAAAATTTTAGAAAATAATAATTGAATTAAAAAATGATGAAAATAATTTTGATGAAGTTACCAGTAACAATATTCTTATAATATAAAATAATGGGTTTGGAGTCAAAAGTGCCAAAATAAAAGTGCCAATACCAAATTTCCAAAATAATTATTTTTCCAATGGACATTTTTTCCAAAAATTCTTTTTTCCAATAAACATTTTTTCCAAAAGTTCTTTTTTCAAAAAAACATTTTTTCCAAAAGTTCTTTTTTCAAAAAAATTTGATTTTGTTTAAAATAATTGTGATTCATAAAGAAAAATAATGCAAAATAAATAAATTTTCTGTTTCTTAATCACAGTTGTTCAACAATTTTCTAATTTTGTTTAGAAGTAAAGAACAAAAATTTGCATAAGTTCAATTTAACAAAACATAATATTTAAGAAAATTTTAGTGTTTTAATGAACAGAAGTAAAAAAAATTCTGATGATTTCTATTTGTCATTACAATTTTGAATTAATTATAAAATAAAAATAATTATAACATAATAATAAAATATACAATCTATTTAAAGTTAACAAAAAACAAAAGTATAAACAAAAGACAACTTCAGAGTGTGAGGGACAGAAAAAGTGAATGAAAGAATGAAAGAACATTCAAATTAATATAGTTAATATTAATATTGAACAATAATTAAATTTTCAAAAAGAACATAATTCATGTTTTATCTACAGTTATGGGCAAATCTACGGAATCGGTTGATTTTACGTTAATCCTCATTTATACTGCTCTTTAATGCCTAGGCAGCTGACTATTTTAAAATAACAAAAATTTTATCAACCACTGTAGTTGGGGGTTTTTTGGGGTCGCTGATTACGAATCCGATGTCAGTTTTGCCAAATTGTCAAAATTCAAAATGTCGGATGCAATATGACGGATAATTTTTTTAAATTTAGCGAATTTGCATGAAACTCGTTACTCGGGGGTTTCTGGGGTCGCTGATTACGAATCCGATGTCAGTTTCGCAAAATTGTCAAAATTTAAAATGGTGGATCCAATATGGCGAATGATTTTTATAAAATTGATCGGATTTGCATGAAACTCGTAACTCCGGGGGCGTTAAAGGGTTAAAAGAAATGTTTACAATAATAATGATTAGTATATGTTACGTACTCCTTCTTTATTAGATTTATTTTAATTAAATTGAAGAAATGTAAAATATTATCTTTCATATTAGCTTTACCGCAAATTTTTCCCTACACCTAACATATGGCATGTGAAATTTTAATACCTTGCATTCCTCGCTACTATACACCGCACCGCTTAGCATATCCTTCCGTCTGACTAAATTTATATACTACTGTAATTTTACTTTTATTTCTACACTTCTTTCTCTCTAAATAAAAAAAAATAAGTTAAAAATAACTAATTATTAGGAAAATCATGGCTGACTTTTTGCTTCAGCAATTAGTAAAAAAACAACTAATTCAATTAGTAGAAATATGACTAATTATATTAGTATAAATAAATAACTACCAAAATAGTCCAATTTTATTAATTGAGTTTTAGTTACCGAAAATTTGAGATATTTTGACCTAACATGAAAGTAAATATTTATAACTATAATTATTAATTATTAATAATTATTTTATTAGTAATTAGTAATTAGTATTTTAAACCCACAAAATTTACATTTATTTACCATAACCAAAATCTAGAAAGCTATATAGCAAGGTGGTCACAAGTTTCAGTTTATCAATATCCCTGACATTTCCCTGACAATTTACTGACATTAAAATTACTTTCCATGAAAAAATTCTTTTTACAGGAAAATATTAATGTTTACGTAAAAAAAATTGATGAATTTTAATAATTTCTAAAAATTTCAATTCTTCCTAAATTCATTTATTTTCTACAATTTCTAACTAAAAATGATCAAATTTTTGAAGAAATTTTCTTTTACATTGTTCGAAGATAATTGAATCTTAAAAAAAATTGTGTTTGCATTTATAATTTTAATGTGATATTATATAGTGTTTGATAAAAATCCATTATTTTTATTATTTCAAATAAAATTCTAATAATTAGTTTTTAAAAATATTTTAACGTAATTTTTCGAAAATAATTGAATTTCTTAAAAGAATTTTTGTATAATTTAAAAAAACTAATAAATTTTTTTGATGAATTTTAATTAAAAATTTAAAAATTTTAATTTTAAATTTAAAAATTTAAAAATTTAAAAATTTAAAAATTTTTTTCCCCAAAATGTTCCAAATAATTCTAAAATGTTATTATTTTTGTGTGCATTTGAATTTTTGGAAATTGAAAATACTGAAATATTATTGAATTTTAAAAAATTAGAAGCTAATTTTCATTTTTAAATCTTTACAGATTTTTCATTAAAATTTTTGAAAATCAATTATTTTCAAAATTTACAATTAAAATTCTTCAAAAGTTAAAATTTTAAATTTTAAAATTAATTTTTAAAAAATTTGTTTAAATTGAAATTTTTTGTTTTTAAAAACATTGCGAACTTTAACCTAATAAAAGATAAAATTTTAAGAAGTATGCCCTTATTTAAATGGAAATTTTATGAAGATAAGGTGATTAATATCAAAAATTAAAATTGAATTAAGATTTATCTTTAAACCTATAATAAATTAGTTTTTTTGTTAACTAGGGTTATTGCATCAGTTTGTAAACACTAGATCTCTGATTGATTCGGCCTTAATTAGGGTACAACGCATTTTTAATAACCTTCCTCAATAAAATGAAAATAAAACTTAAATTTATTTCATTAATATTGCGTAATATATTTCAAGCTATTAATAACAATGGTATATTATAAAACATATTTTATAGAGTAAACCAAACTATTTTTCATTGGAAGAATAATTTTTTTGGATAAAAAGATGTAAAAACCGTATCATTCGAGCAAAATTTTGAAGATCAAACAATTTTGGGAACGTACAATATCTTTCCTTATACATAAGGTTGTCAACTCTAAATGAGAAATTTATTATTTTAAGAATTCCTAAAGAAACATGCAAATAAATTGAAACATCTCTTATTTGTTTTTATTATTTTTCATTTTATATTCGTTTTATATAACCTATAGTATAATTTTTTTAAAATTTATTATAAGGAAATACATTTCTGAAAACAAAAATTTCGTTAAACTTTTTTTTTAATTTATTGAGAAATCATGAAGGCATTGCTTTACCAAAAATTTTCTAGTTCGATATTTTACTTTTCCTTACGTTTCCTAAACTAAGGAATAACTGAAAAGTGCCATTTTTTAAAAAATTAACATTTTAAAAAATCAAAATTTTGATGAAAGTTACTTTTTTTGTCTTTTTGTAACAAATTCATATTTAATTGCTTTTCTTTTTCTTTAAGTTTGTAGTGCTTTTTAAAGACGCTTTTTTAAACTTGTTGTTTAATATTTTTTGGACAAGATTGCCAAAGTTATTAACATTTTAAAAATTAAACATTTTGGAAAAATAACTTTATGTGTTTTTTGGTCATAAATTGACATTTAATTGTATTTCTTTTAATTTGTAGTGTTTTTTGAGACGATTCTTTTAACCTCTTATTGAACACTATTTCGGTAATATTCGACAAAGCTATTAACATTTTAAAAAATTAGAGATTTTGGAAAAATAACTTTTTGTGTTATTAATAATATTATATATAATATATAATATTAATATATAATATAACTGTAATTATAATTAAATAAATCGATTTTCTAAAATTATGTTTGATTTTATTATTGCGTAAACAATTAATAACATTTTTTTGTATATTAAATTGTTTAGTCAAAAGGGAAAAAAATTAAAAATTCAGTTTTATAATTCTTTAGAAAAATATTTATCTTTATAAATAAATATTTATTTATTTCAAAGATTAAATCTTATTAATTTGTTATTTTTTTAATTTTCTTCGCTTTGAGTAGAACTTTCATTTTAATTTATTATTATTAAAAATTTTAGTACATAAAGTTTCTAGAAATCATAATATACAATGGAAAATATTTTCTTTTACCCCTGTAAGAATTGGGCGAAATAAAAACGAGCTTAGTTTTATTTTTTTTTATTTTTTTTTTAAGTGTAAGAGAAAGTTTAAAATTAAGATTGTAAAAAGAAATTTTTCCTGTTTGATTTCACACAACAAGAATTAAAATTATCAAGTGACGTCAACTTTGCCCGGCTACATGCTAATGTGACTAACAGTTCAATTTACATTTACCCCAAATTCAAATTTTTTTGAGGGTAAAAGTAAAGAATCTAATAATAATAACTAAGTTGTAAAAACCGTAACAATTTCTGTTATATATAGCATTAAAAACTACATAGTTATAAATAATAAAAATAAATTTTTCTATACCATTTTTACGCAAATATGAGTTGAAATGTATACTAAAAATGATACCCAAAACTCTATCTTTAAAGTCTCGTCAAATATTTAATTTACGATTTTTTTATGCATCAAGAAATAAATTTACCGAGATTGTCAGTTATTGAGAAACAAGAAACGAGATAATACTCACTCAGCTACCTCTTTTAAGTGATGTAATGTTAAAATTGTAATTGTATTTTTGCTTTCGAACATTTAAATTAAGCACGAAGACCTACACTGTTTGCATTTACCCCAAATAACTTTAGATAATTAACAACGAAATCATTATTTTTAATGATTCTACAAAAATCTTGGAAAATTTTAAACGATATTTCAGTTTTCAAAATTGTATTTTCTTATCATAAATTTTAAAAACTATATTGCAAACTGTATATAATACGAAAAGTAATAATAACAAATAAAAGACGTTTTAATTTATTTCCATGTTCCTTTAATAGCTCTTAACATAATAAATTTTTTGGCACAGATGACAAATTGAAATTTAAAAAAAATTAAGACCCCTAAATATTATCGTCTTTATTCAAAATTAATTTAAATTAAATTATATTCTATTTTAATTTTTTATTAATTATTTCAAGAAAATTAAATTTTCGAGTTATTTAATTAAAAAATTTTTAAACAATAGAAATTATTGTAAAATTTTATTAAAAATAATTGTTTTTTTTTGTTATTTTATTAAAATTTTAAGAAATCTAATTTTGAAAAAATTTAATTGCAAATTTTAAAAATAATTGAATTCTCAAAAAAAAAAAATCAAAATGAAAATTAGCTTTAGAAAAAAGTACAGTAAGAAATAAATTAATTTATTAAGAAATAAACAAAATGTTTTTTAAATTTTGAAGAAATCAATTTCAATTTAAATTCCTCAAAAAACATTAACTTTAATAATTATAAATAATTATTAATTATTTAATTACTTTAATAAATATTATAAAAAAATTTTTTTACTTATTTTTGTTTTTTAATTATTTTACACGTTTATATGACATTTAATTTGGTTTTTTTTAAATTATTCAAGATATTTTTTTTTTTAATTCAGTTACTTTCGACAAACAATATTTTAGAATTATTTAAAAAATGTTAATTCAAATTTAATAAAAATACGCCATAGTCTTTTTATTAAAGTTGTTGAAAAATAATGTATTCATATTTGTAATTAAAAGTCTTCAAAAATTTGATTTTTTCAAAATTGATATATTCAAAAAAACAAATAGAAAAATTCAATTATTTTCTAAAAATTTTACTATATTTCAATTATTTGGAAATTTTTAAAAAATTATAATTATATAATTGATATAATTAGTATACTAAACTGTCGTAACTTACTTAAAGATTTTTGGGGTCGCGTCGCTGATTACGAATTGGAAGTCAGATTTTAAAAATTCAAAATGGCGGATCCAATATGGCGGACGAAAAATATTAAAAATCAGCAACCCCGAAAACCAATTAATTGAAGTAAAGATATTTTTTAAAAAATTGAACTTTAAATAAAACGCACGTGTAAATAGAACGCACGTGTACAATTACACTCAAAAAAAAAACTAGTAGATTTGACTACTTTTTAACTACCCTGAGTGATTCAATAGGTCCTCAACTGAATTTAAAAATTTATATTTACTACCGAAAGTAGTAAAAAGAACTAAGAATTTAGTTGATGTAATTAGATTTTGTAGTTGTTTTTGCAATTTAACTACTTTTTTTAGTTATATAAACTATTATTCTTCAACTATATTCAAAGTAGTAAAATCAACTACACAAAAATTGTTAGTAAAACTAAAAAAGTAATTAATTTGACAACTTTCAACTCAACTAGGTAATAGTAGTTAAAGATTTCGACCGAATTTTTTTTCAGTGTAGTTACGTACTGTAATAGGAAAGTAATAATTCATTTGGGTAATTATTCTTAATTTTAATTCATTAAAAATATTATCTTATGAAAAAAGAGATAAATAGCGAAGAGATTTTAATCACAAGCTTTAAAAGATTAGTATTACTAACAGGTTTTTGTTACATAGTAATTTGTCAGTTTTCTCAAAAATTATTATAGTTTTGAATAATTTTAATTGAAAATTCTAAAAAATAATTTCATTTTCCAAGCAATTGCAGTTGTATTGAAATTCCCAAAAAAAATTAGGTTTTTGAGAAATTGTAATTAAAATTTGTTGACAATAGTTGAATTTCAAATTAATTCAAATTAATTTTCAAAGGAAAATTAATGTACATAATAAAATAAATATCAAACTATCTCTGAGTCATACTTTTAAATTTCTATATTTTGATTATAGTCATAATTTAGAAAACCATGGCAAACAACAAAAATATTTTAAACCCACAAAATTTTTATATTTTGACTATGTTCAAAAACTAGCCTTTGGCCGCATGGTTTTTGCTACATTTTGAAAATGGTCAAAATATAAAAAATTTTTAGGTTTTACTCGGGTTTTAAACTATTTCCGCCATCGACAATGGACGTAACTAAAATTAAAGAAATTTCGTGTTTAAAAATATTCTTGTTTTTCTCTATACAGGGTGGCCACATGTCAATAAAATCAGTAAAGTCAATGAAATGTCAAGAAAAAATTTTTTTTTACGAAATTTACGAAAATTGATACTTTTTCCGACTTATTTTCAAACATTTCAAAGATTTTTTTCAAAGAAACTTTTTTAAAATTCAAGTATTTCTAAAAATTCATGCCATAATGTTTTCAATATTTATTTTTGTCCTACCTGCACGAAAAGTATGTCATTTCGGGCACTTAGAGTGGGCGCAAAGTAACTGATTCTCGCCCGGGGCCGAGGAAGCGGGCGCAAAAGTTATTTTACGCCCGCTGACGTCACACAAGCGGGCGCAAAAGTACTTTTGCGCCCGCTTCATCTAGTCCGAGCGGGCGCAAAAGTACTTTTACGCCCGCTTGCTGTTCTTTTGCGCCCGCTTCGCTCGTGCCCTCAATGCCATACTTTTCATGCAGTTAGGACAAAAAACTATGTTCGCAACATGGGCGCAAAGGTGATTACGACTTTGGCGAGATTTCGGGACCTCGGGTACACTTTCGCACCCTCGGCTTCGCCTCGGGCGCGAAAATGTCCCCTCGGTCCCTTCATCTCGCCATCGTCGCAATCACCTATTTTGCACCCTTGATACGATAATAACTATTATTATCTAAAATTTTAACTAAAAGTAAAAAAAAAAAAAAAAAAAAAAAATTAATTTTCATAAAGAATTTTGTCAACACATTTTTAAATAATTGAATTTTTTTGACGAATTTTAATAGAAATTTTAAGAATAATTACATTTTTCGAGAAATTTGATTAAAATTTTATAGAAAACAATTGAAATTCTGCGATAAGTTCTATTATTTATGAAAATAATTGAATTATTGCGAATAATTTTATTATTTATGGAAATAATTGAATTATTGCAAAGGAATTTATAAAAAAATTTGTAAATAATTGAATTTCTGTGAAATTTTTATTATTTTTTGAAAATAATTAAAGGGTTTGCGTAGAATTTTATTAAATTTTTTTAAAAATAATTGAATTCTTTTGGAAAATTTTATTAAAATATTAGATATTGAAAATCATTGAATTCGGGAGAATTTTTAAAAATAATTCTTTTGCCAAGAAATATATTAAAATTTTTAAAAATAATTGAATTTCGAAAAAGAATTTTGTTATTTATATAAAGATAATTGAAATTTCGACAAGAATTTAAAAAAAATTTTATACCTAATTGAATTTCTGAAATCATTTGTAACTTTTTTAAAATTCAATTTTTTAAAGTTTTTTTTAACTGAAATTCTTCAAGAAATCCATTATTTTTAATAAAACTTGTTAAATATATATTAAAAAAATTTAACTTTAATTTCGGAAGAATTTGAATTATTAGAATTTTTCAAAAATCTAAGTTATATTTAAAATTTCTAAGTAAATTCATTCAAAATTGAAATTTCAAATTAAAACCTTTTGAATTAATAATAATTACCAAATATACTGTACATTTAGTAAAATTTATTTTGGAAATAATATAATTTGTCAAAAATTCCAAACAATTTGGATTTTTCTTAGAAGTAACAGTAATTTTATGTTTGTTACCTTTTATATGAAAAAATTTCGAAGTCTAAAAACTCGGAGAAATAATAAAAAAAGATTTTTGAGTTTCGAAAACTAAGTTTCAAAAATGTTTCAAAAACATAAAAATTGTCATTTTTTTAGGTAGAAAAAGTTTTAGTTATGCTCGAAAAGTAAAAATTGAGGTATTTTAGGGAATTGTAATAATTTTAGCGGATAAAAAGGAGAAAAGAGGAAAAAAGGGGGTTAAGTAAAAGAGGGGACAAACTGTGATCCTTGGTAAATAGCATCGAGTCTATAACGTTAAAAATTGTGACTTTGGTCGCAATGTAAAAATTTGAAAAAAAATTGTGGATCGTAGTTTGTGAAAAACTGTAACTAAAAATATAAAGATGTAGATTTTTGCACAAATTTTTTTATTTTTCTACTACATTTAAAGTTTATAGTAAAAAATCACCGTTTGCCTCTAAAAAAATGTCGCACCACATTTTGAAAAACGAAACACTTTTGTAGCATTTCTAATTTTTTTTTTTCATCGATAAATATTCTTTTCTGTTCTCGTTTCGTTCAATCAAACTTTTCTAGCGTTTTAAATTGAATTTTAACCTTTCAGTGCCTCATTCTTCCCAGAGAAAGATGTCTTGTGTATTCGTCAAACGAATTGTTGACAGGCTCATTCAACCCTGGCTAAGTGAGATCAAATTATAGGCGGTTTGAAGCGGATATATCTTGATTCTGGGTGAATAAAGTAAAAAAAAAAATTTATCAAAAGTTCAAAAATACATCAAGTATACATTTTTTTTCATTTTACACTTCTTTTGTTTTGGCAAATTTTACAAATTTTTACTTGTTACAAAATGTGTAAAATTTCTAAATTCGAAAAATAAGTGATGAATGGTAACTATTTTTAATTTAGCAGAAGGAAAACATTATTTACAGATTGAAATTGTAGAAAATATTATTCACCTATTGAAGTTTGCAATTTTTAATAAGGATTTCAAGAAAGGTACTTTTATCCATTGGGTGTTAAAAATCGAGGGGGTTCTTATCCTGATAAAATTATAGGTACAAAGCGATTTTTAAAAATTTCGACACTTTTCGCTTTGTATCCTAATTTTTTTTGAAATATTTAATCAGGTATATAATGCCAAACCGATTTTAAAAAATTTTGACACTGCTTCTTTGAATTCTAATTTTTGGAAATATTTATACACATCTAGAAAGATAAATAGAAATTAAAAATTTTTATTTAGAATCTAAAAATTGTATTTTAATCAGTTGATACAGGCAGCAAAGTTGCTGAAGTTAGCGTCGACGCTAAGCGTCAAAAACAATCCGAATTTTTAAAGATCAAAATGTAAAAACTTCTTTTATTCGCACCTATAGAGGAAGTGATTTTTAAGGGTACTTCTTAAAACTTAAATTCTTTTCGTGAAAAAAATGTTTCGACGCTAACTTCAGAAACCTTGCGACAGCATTTGTAAAAATCGTTCCAAATATTTTCAAAGTATTTTTAAAGTATTTTCAAAATAAAAAAGCTTTTCAAAAGTACGAATTTCGAATCAGGTTCTACAACATTTTAGTGGATGAAAAAAAATTCCAGAAGCACAACTGTATGGTTGTTTTTAATCCAAAAAATGATTTCGATTAGTAAACAAAAATGAAAGATTTCACTTACACGTTTGCGCTTTGACAAAGTCTTGAAAAAAGTGATGCCCGTATAAGGACCAAACAAAGACAGTCTCAACAAATCACGAAGCTTATATACGGGGTGACGGCATACAACTCCTACCACTTTTCCTTATGTTGAATATTGAAAAACTCTTTCTCTCTCTGTCTGCCATTTTTTTTTTTTTTTTTTTTTTTTTTGAGTATGCTATAGCTAAAGCACATACGAAACTATTTTGACTTGTGTGACAAGTTATATGTATATAGAACTAATTACAAATCATAATAATCTTTGCTACTGTCATTAACACAACCTTCTTTTAATTTCCTAAGAAACCATTTCATCTTAACGTCAAATTCACAAATAATTGTCGTATCATTCATGCGTTTAGTGTTGCGCAACTTGTCATAAACCATTGTGCCAGCGCACACATGCGATTCCCAAATATGATATACATGTGTATCATATATAGTTGCTCTTATTTGTTTTTCATTTAAGCTGCTCTATAAATGCTACCTGATGATAAAGGGAATTAATTTTTTTTTTCACGTCATTTATTTTTATTAAATTTTTTTTGTCTCTATGAAAATATTTTAGTTTGTTTTCTTACTCTTTTTGTATACAGAGATGTGATGAGATATTTTCTTTATTTCTTTATACACTAAAGAATCATATTTGTTTATAGAAAAATTTTCACCTTGACTTTTATTTCTTAAAATTAGATATTTTAAGATGTGCCAAGGAAACGACTCTCCTATTTCGAAGGCTTCCACTCCTCTACTAAAACCTACTGTTTACTACCTTTTTTACGTTATGCTACTATTTGGGTACTTTTTTTAGATTTCAGCCACTAAAAGCTGCTATTTCTGTTTTTTTGAAAATTTCCAATACTTTAAATTCGCTAATAATGCTAGAAATCAAAAAACTATTCTCAAAAATTATAATCAAATTGTTAAAACGATTCAATTACCTATTATTTTTAAAAAATATTCGAAATTCAATTATTTTCAATATTTAGTATTTTCATCAAATTTCGCAAAAGAATTCAATTACTTAAAAAAGAATTGATGAAAATCATCCATTCAATTATTTTCATAAATAATATTTCCACAGGAATTCAATTAATTTAGAATAGCATTTTCAAAAAAATCTCAAAAAAATCAATTATTTAACAAAATTTTTATACAATTCTCCGCAATAATTCAATTACTTTCACTATAATAATAACATTTTTCAGGGAAATTCAATTTTTTAAAAAAAATTTTGATAAAATTCTATACAAGAATTCAAATATTCTCAATAAATAATAAAATTCATGAAAATATTCTCAATGAATAATAAAATTCATGGAAATATTCTCAATAAATAATAAAATTCATGGAAGAATTTCAATTATTTTTAATACTTTTTTATATTAATTAATTGAAAAATTCAATTATTTTCACAAATAAAGTTTTCCACAAAAATTCAATTACTTAAAATAAAAATTGCATAATATTTATTATATTTAAAAAAAATTAATTTTAAAACAATATTTACAAAATTCTTATGAAGAATACAATTATTTTTGAAAATTTTAATAAAATTCTTTGAAACTATTCAATTATTTTCATAAATAATAAAATTCATCGCAGGATTTTAATTATTTTTAATACAAAATTTTACAGGAATTGCTTAAAAAATGTAATTATTTTTAAAAATTTGATTTCAATTCCTCGAAAAAATCAAATAATTTCCAAAAATATTAGAATTTTTCAAAGGAATTCAATTATTTTCAAATATTTTAATGAAAGCGTTCGAAAGAAGTCAATTATTAAAAATACAATATTAATTGAATTTAAAAAAAAATCAATTATTCTTTTAGATTTTAATAAAATTCATCTCAGGAATTCAATTATTTTTGAAAATTTTAATAGGATTCTTTGAAACTATTCAATTATTTTCATAAATAATAAAATTCATCGCAGGATTTTAATTATTTTTAATACAAAATTTTACAGGAATTGCTTAAAAAATGTAATTATTTTTAAAAATTTGATTTCAATTCCTCGAAAAAATCAAATAATTTCCAAAAATATTAGAATTTTTCAAAGGAATTCAATTATTTTCAAATATTTTAATGAAACCCACACAGCACATGATATTTCCTGAATACTTCCTGAATATTTCACTGAATGATTGAAATATTTCATTGCAAGATTCAGGAAATATTTCTGCAAACAGGAAAATGTCCGCTTATGTGGGAATATTGACGCGAAAGTTGAGAAAATATTTCATTGAAATATTTTGGAAATATTCAACTGAAATGATGCGCACTGGTCGAACTCAGTTTCTATGGCCTGTAGAGTTGCGCAGTAGTTTTTGGCTTACTATATCCTATGGGTTTTAAAATATTTCAGAAAATTCCTATTGATTTGAGGTGTTTAACAAATTTTTCCATTTTTTGAAATATTTTCACAATATTGCAGAATCTTTATGTGTAATATTGCAGGAATATTTCAATGAAATATTTTCTCAATTTTCGCGTCAATATTCCTACATAAGCGGACATTTTCCTGTTTGCAGAAATATTTCCTGAATCTTGCAATGAAATATTTCAATCTTTCAGTGAAATATTCAGGAAGTATTCAGGAAATATCATGTGCTGTGTGGGAAGCGTTCGAAAGAAGTCAATTATTGAAAATACAATATTAATTGAATTTAAAAAATAAAATCAATTATTCTTTTAGATTTTAATAAAATTCATCTCAAGAATTCAATTATTAACATATAAATAATTCTTTGAAAGAATTCCATTTTATCGATAAATAACAAAATTATTCCCGAAAATTCAATTATTTTCATGAATAACAATATTCATCAGAAGAATTCAATTATTTTTTAAAGTAATAAATTTCTTTTTGGAAATTCAATTATTTTAAAAAATTCTAATATTATCGTTCGCAAAAAGTCAATTATTTTCATAAATAATAAAATTCATCGCAGGCTTTCAATTATTTTTAATAGAATTTTAGAAGAATTGCTCAAAAAATGTAATTAAGTAGGTATTCTTAAAAATTTAATTTCAGTTCATAGAAAAAATCAATTATATTTAAAATTTTTTTTCAAAATTCTTTGGAAGAATTCAATTATTTACAAAAATATTAGAATTTTTCACAGGAATTCAATTATTTTCAAATATTTTAATAAAATTGTTCGAAAGAAATCAATAATTTACATAAATAATTCTTTGAAAGAATTCAATTGGGTCGATAAATATTAAAAAAATATTCCCGAAAATTCAATTTTATTTTGAGGGATTTTAATAAAATTCTTTGGAAAATTCAATTATTTTTATAAATTACAATATTCATCACAAGAATTCAATTATTTTTAAAAGTAATAATAAATTTATTCTTGGAAATTCACTTATTTTAAAAAAATCTAATAAAATCATTCGCAAAAAGTAAATTACTTTCATAAATAATAAAATGCTTTTTAGGAATCCAATTATTTTCAAAAAAATTTATTGAAATGACACACAGACATTAAATTATTGTCAAAAATATTAATAGACTTTGCAAAATTTAATTATTTTTAAAAACTTTTCCCAATTCAATGATTTTCAATATCTACTATTTTCATAAAATTTCCAAACAGAATTCATTTATTTAAAATTTTTTTTTGTAAAAATCTTCGTAAGAATTCAATTCTTTTCATGAATAATAAAAATTTCCCAGGAATTCAATTATTTAAAATTAGAATTTGCGCATAAAATTATTCGAAAGAAATCAATTATTTAAAAATTTTTATAAAATTCTTCGCAAGAATTAAATTATTTTTATAAATATTTAAATTCTTTTATGAATAATAAAATTCGTTGCAGAAATTCAATTTATTAACAGGTTTAGAAAGAAGAAAATATTTTTGATGAAATTAGGAAATAGACAGGAAAATAAAATATAGAATGGAATTTTTGGCAGTTTTGTGAAGTGTCTAAAACGAGTTTTTTTGGTCATCAAGTTTAATTTTTCGATAGTTACTTTTTTACTACTTTTTCTTGGTTTGAAAACTACTTTTTGCTACTATTTTAAAATTAATTATCGAGTGCGAAGTCTGAATTTTCGAAAAAAATATATTCGGTACAAAGGATTTGCAATTTAGATTGAAATTTAGTTAATTGAAGGTATGGAATTAAAATTTCATCATCAAAGTTATGATACCCAAAATGGGTTCTAAAATTGATATCTCTTCCTGTTTTTCATCTTGAAGAATAATTATTTCACAGTTTACTTGAAAGTATCAATTTGATACCTGATTGATGCCAAAAATTTGAATTAATTTTTTTTATCCACATTTTTGGTATCAATTCGTTATAATTTGATATTTAAAAAAAATGTATTAAAAAGAGAAAAAGTTTTTAAGTTTCATGTAAAATATGAAAAAGATTCTCAATTTGTTTTGATATATAAAAAGTTAAATTCTAAGAAATTTAATTATACAGAAAAAAGTTTTGCGAAAAAATTGTGTATTTTTGATTTTTCGAAAAAGTGATAAAAAAACAAATGGATATTTTTAGAAATCCATATCTCGACTTTAAATGACTGCAATTAAGAATTGAAAATTTCATGAAAGCTCATCGTTTTGAACATATGTTTTGAAATAATTCGTTCTCTAGAAACGGTCATAAGCACGCAAACATCTGGACAATTGTTTCTGCGATGTCGAAATCTTTCCCACTTACAAATTTATTAATACAATTGATTTTAAGAAGTTTACTTTTTTAAGTTATCATACTTCAAGAAGTAAATTCTTATTACCGAGGTTATTACTGTGGACTTTTTTTTAAAATGAGAATATAAAAATAAAATTTACAGTAAATAATTTTTGAGAAAAAATTGTAATTAGCATTAGTGAACAAATTTAAAAATTCGGTGATTTTGTGAATCAGTGAGAAAGTGATTTTCGTTTTGGTGATTATTATTATTATTGAGTAAATATTAAATACTTGTTTTATAGAATTTAGTGCGATTAACTTATCATTTTTTATCACATATGTGTTTTTGCAGAATTATTGTTTGCTGTAGGCGTGACTTTTGTGGAACTGTCGTGACATTTGAAAGTCTTCGATAAACTATATGAAATTCATTCGACTAGGCGGCCAGGAAGAGGGGGTAATTAAATTTCTTGAATTGCAAAACTCGTCCGCCATATTGGATCCGCCATTTTGGATTTTCGAATTCTGACTTTAGATTCGTAATCAGCGAGCCCGAAACAAGTATAGGACCACTATTATTAACAAGGTTCCTATTTCAAAAAGCAAAAATATTTTGGGTTAAAAAATGTTAAATGTTAAATGTTTAATGTTAAATGTCGTGTTTATTTAAAAACTTTTTTGTTTATAAAGCTTATTAGGCGCTACTGAACAAGAATATGCCAAAAATGTTTTTTCATTCAGGCAGTCCCATTAGTATTTTTAACACTTTTTGAGGCATTGTAAAATAAACAAGCAACATGGTACAAATTTTTTGCTTCATCTTATATTTTTTTCAAGAAATCGATATTTCAAATAGTACAAATAGGTGGCATAGAAAGTTCAAGGTAAAAATCGATTTCCATATAACTGAATTTGTTTCGAACTTGTTATACTTGAGGGTTTTTGAGAATGCTAATAATTGAATTAAAAGTTGGATTTAATATATACTTAAAATGTCAGCTTAAACATGTCGTTAAAAATTTTCAAGGAACAATAAATTTTAAACTTTTGGACACCATTTTAAATCTGACTTTTTGAATTTCTTAAATCTAACTTTTGATTCGTCATTAAGAATATCTCTTAATTAACAAATTTCAAGAAAATTCAGTTATTTTCACTATTTTTCATTGCAAATTCTATCAAATTAGTTTTAAGTCATTCACGCGCCCTACTTTAAACTATTTGAAATATTTATTTAATTTAACCCTTTAACAACGAGATTTGCTGTTTTTCAACGTAAATTTCAATCTCTTACAATATGTATAGAACGAAACCCCATAAAAGTTATCAAACATCCATAACCTACTATTTTTTGGCTGGCTCTTACGAATGGCGTGGTCAAAATTTTCAAAAAATGACATTGAACCCTTCTTTTTTTAAAAAATAGTCAAGTTTTTTTAAAGTAATTTTTTACGAATGGCGTAGTCAAAATTTTCAAAAAATGACATTGAACCCTTCTTTTTTTAAAAAATAGTCAAGTTTTTTTAAAGTAATTTTTTACGAATGGCGTAGTCAAAATTTTCAAAAAATGACATTGAACCCTTCTTTTTTTAAAAAATAGTCAAGTTTTTTCAAAGTAATTTTTTACTAAGAATTTTTTTCTGTCATAACGTTTTTAAAAACAACAAAAAGTATCGAAAACGTGATCCCGATAATTGTACTGAAAAAATATCCATTGCTAGTAATTATTTTTTCGATTTTGAATTTAAAATACAGCGCTCGATAACCAAACAAATTTCCTAATTTTACGTAAGATGCGACAAACTCTTTCAAAATTGCTCAATTCTAAATAATTGTCGGGTTTTTTTTTGGTTGCTTATTACGAATCTAAAGTTAGATTCAAAAAATTCAAAATAGCGAATTCAAAATTGCGGAATTCCTTTTTAAAATACTTTAATTTAATAAAAATACTTTAAGATAAATTTTATTTGACATAAAACACATTTTGCATAATTTCCTTTTAACGTAAAAATACACTTATAACATGAACTTTATTTCATATAAAAATCACTTTAACATAAGCTTTATTTGATAGAAAATTTATTTGAGATATAAATTTTATTTTGATCTAAAATTCATTTATCATAAATGTCATTTATCATAAATGTCATTTATCATAAATGTCATTTGACATAAATTTCATTTGACATAAATTTATTTCACATAAATTTCATTGTCATAAAGTTCATTTGCCATAAAAGACATTTAACATAATTCTCATTTGACATAAATTTCATTTGACTTAAAAGTCAAGCAACAATATTTTTGTGTCAAATGTAATTAAGGTATACATAAATTACATTTGACACAAAGATATCGACGCGAATTTTAAAAGTAATCAATTAGATATTAAAAAAGACATTGTGATTAGACAATTTTGAATATGACATTGCATTTGACAATTGAATTTTATGTCTAATGACAATTATGTTTAATAACTTTAATGTCAAATGAAATTTATGTCAAGTGAGAATCATGATAAATGACTTTTCCGTCAAACGAAATTTATGTCTAATGAATTTTATGTCAAATGAGAATTATGTTAAATAACTTTTATTGCAAATGAAATATTTGTGTCAAGTGAATTTTAAGCCAAATGAGAATTATGTTATAGACTTTTATGTCAAATGAAATTTATGTCAAACGAGTTTCATACCAAATGAATTTTATGTCAAATGAAATTTAAGTTAAATGAATTTTATGTCAAACGAATTTTACGTGAAATTGAAATTTATGTCAAAATAAATTTATGTAAAATTGATTTTTATGTAACATGAAATTTGTGTTAAATTAGTTTTATATGACAATTAATATTTATGTCAAATGGATTTTGTGTGCAATGAAATTTATGACAAATAATGTTTATTATATAAATAATGTCTATATTTGGTGAAACTTATGTTAAGTGGCTTTATATTAAGTAACAGTTCAGAAAAATAATTTAATCAAATTAAAATTACTTACTTTTAAAATAATGTCCAATTTTCCGTCGACAATATTGTTCACGAATGGTGCAAAACAACTATTTTCCCAATTTAATTTTTAAATTTATAGTGAATGAAAAACTGTTTTTGAAACTTTGAACTATTGATTCACTTTTAAAATTGAATAATTTTGAAAATGACACTTTTGGTAATTTCGAGAATGAGAACTGGGTGATTTAAAAGATGAACACTTAGTATAATGTCTAGGATGAGTACTTAATGAAGTCACTTTAACTAATGGCCTTATTTTGAAGGGTTTATCCCCACTTAGATTTTTAAGAAAACTCCAAGTTTGAGAAAAATGTTTCCAGAGTAGTGGAAAGAGGCTGCAAAAGTTCAGGGATTGGGTATAAATTGAAAGAAAATAGAGAAAGCATGTTAGAAAACTCATTAGTATTGTGGATCAACTAGCAAATTTTGGAACAACTACCTGGCTAATTTTTCTCAAAATGATGCTTTTCTATTTCGATTTTTTAAATTATTTAATTTTTAAAATTATTTAAAAGTTTTTAAAGTTATTATTTGAAATTACCTAATCGTTTTTTTTAAATTACTTTTTTCGCATTAAAAGTTCAAAATTGGGCAAAATTTTTTAAATTATTTAAAATTATTTAAAGTTATTATTTAAAATTAATCGTTTTTTCTGTTAAAATTACTTTTTTCGCATTAAAAAGTCAAAATTAAAGTTGCGCAAAAGTAATTCTTCAAAATATTAAAGTTGCAGCATATTTATTGACTTTGGACATCCCTTTAAGGTTTAGAAGCGAAAAAAAATTTGATGAAATTCATTTTTCTTGTTTATTCAATTATTTAGTAAAAAAACGAAGACATTAGAAATGAAAATAAAGTAAGAAAATTTAACCCAAATTTCAAAAACTCAATAAAGAGGTACAGTTGCAACTTTAAAAAAAAATTAATTTTTTTTGAATTACTTATTTTTGTATGTAGGTAAATAATTGAATTCTTGTATTTGAATTCTGATATAAGAATAGATTTAAAAAAGAATTTTAATTGAAACTTTAGAAATTAATTAGAATTGTTAACAGAAGGATCTTTGAAATTCTATTTACTGTATAAAAGTATAAAAATATTTAAATATAAAAAATTAATTTCTTAGCTTCCTTAAAAATAACAGTTTTGAATAATATTATTCAAAAATTCTAAAAAATAATTGATTTTTGCAAGACTTGCAGTTCAAATTTTCATAAAAAATTTTTCCAATGGTTTTACACACTGAAAGTATTTTAAAATTTTAAGCAAATAAAGAACAAATAAGTACCTATTTAAATATTTATTTTACAAAAATGATTGGAATTTGAAAGATTTAATTTGGAAATTCTGAAAAAATTAGGTTTTTGAAAAATAGTAATTAAAAGTTTTTTGAAGAAATACTTGAATATGAATATTCAAATACTTGAATATTTAATTTTAAAAAAATTGATACAATGGAATAATTTTGTAAAATGTTATATTTTAAAGAATTTTATTTATTCATCTTCAAAAATGATCTATAAAAATATAGTTGTTTAATCTTCATTCGTAATTAAAAAAATGTATTTATTTATTTGTTTTTAATTAATTAATTTTTTTTCAAAAATACATTACTTTATGAATTTACAAAAATTATTTTATTTAAATAATTAATAATCTTCGTGGGTGAATTCTGATAGGAATTGATTTAAAACAAATTTTCACTTGAAATTTTAGAAAAAAATTGAATATTTAAAGCGTTATAAGAGGAATTTTAGAAATTAATTAAATTTTTGAAAATTTTTAAATTAAATTCTCTGAAAATGTAAGGGAAGAAAAAGTATAAAAATATTTAAATTTTTATTTAAAAAAAATTATTAGTTACCTAATTTTTCTTTAAAAATTCTTAAAGTTTTGAATAATTTTAATCAAATATTCTAAAAAAAATAATTGAATTTTGGAAGAATTACAGTTGCAATTTTCAGAAATAATTAAATTTCAAAAGGTTTTTTATTGAAATTTTATTTGAAATTTTAATTCATGTGGAAAAAAAAATAAAAATAAGTTTTTAAATTTTTGTTTAACAAAAAGTATTGAAGTTTTAAATAATTTAATTTAGAAATTTGGAAAAAATTTGGAATATGCAAAATAAAATTGTAATACCTACAAATTTAGTGTTCGGAAGTTAAAGACATAGTTGTAATATATCTCTGAGGTAATCCTTTGTTGCGGTACTCTTAACGAGTTTTTAAGTACTTTACACTACTGGCTACTTGGGGTAGGCCGAAACGTGGGACAAGGGTCTTTTATATATTTAAAGATTGGAAATTTTTTCTGTGAATCTCTAATATATTGATATTTTATTTATTTCTTTAAGTTTATTTTATGTATTTATGATGTTATAAATTGTACGATATTTAAAAAGAAAATATTTTTTTAAAAAAGTTTTTGTAAAATGAAAATTTTTCTCACTTTTTAAAATATTTACTACCTTTTAAAATTTTCTTATAAAATAAAACATTTCATTTCTTTTAAAGTATTTCTTTGGCACAAATAAAAAAACATAGAAAAATGCTCAGCATTCTTTAAACATATTTAAAGTGCCTAATATTTATACAAAAACTTAAACTTGAAATCAGAAACATTTTTCTAAAAAAGTTTTTCAAACAAAATTTAGTCCAAAAAAAACAATTACACTTTAGATGAAGTTATGTCTAAAAATAATTTGTTTTTTTTTATAAATTTGCTTGAGATTATTGCGATTAAACTTTATCTTTATAAAACTGGCTAATTACGAATCCAATGTTAGTTTTGCAAAATTTTCAAAATTCAAAATGGCGGATCCAATATGACGGACGATTTTTTTAATTGATAGGATTTGCTTGAAACTTGAGGGTTTTTTTTGGGTTGCTGAATACAAATCCGCTGTCAGTTTTTAAAAATAAATTTCAAGCAAATAAAATCAACTTTTTAAAAAATCGGTCGCCATATTGGATCCGTCATTTTGAAATTTAAAAAAATTGGAAAAACTGACATTGGATTCGTAATCAGCGACCCACAAAACCCCTAAGTAGTCTTTTTTAAAAGCTTAGGTCAACTTTTTTAAATTTCGTCCGCCATATTGTATCCGCCATTTTGAATTTTGAAAATTTTGAAAAACTGACATCATATTCGTAATTAGCGACCCTAAAAACACCCCATTAGTCATGTTTGCAAAATTATATTAATTGAAAACATACATCACATATATATAATTGTGAAGCTAAAATGAAATGTCTAAAGATGTTTTCTTCTGGGACTTAAGAGCATTTCTCATTTGCATTTAATGGTATCGATGGAATTGATAAGCAGACAATTATACGCAATATTATTTTTAAGGACTTCTGGATGTTGTTATTTATCACGCTTCACTTCCGTGATCCGACTCGTGATTAACAAACTGACACGTATACAAGTCTAAGGTCGGTAAGTATTAACTGATGAATATTTTATGGTAAATAAAAATTTCACAACGCTAATTAAACTATACTCTTACCTATTGTCTAAAATAGTATAAGTTGCAGTTAATAATAAATATTTTCAATCATAATCAATAAGTATTGATGAATAAAATTTAATTTTTTAATTTCTATTCCAAGAAGCATGGTAACTTTAAAGTACTCGACAATTTGGAGAAATTTGCGAATTTTTTAATTCTATTAAATAAAAATTTTTATTGGATTTTTATTTTGTTCAGTAGTTTATAATCTCTTTATTACAACAATAACGAGATGTCCATTGGATTTGGTTAATTTTACTAATTTTTTCATTCTTATTGTAAGAGAACTGGAAAAGAATTGAATTTAAGAAATTAAAAAATCTAAATTTATTTCCCATAGGAGAATAAAAGTTTATTTTTTAATTATGTTATTGAAAAATGTAAAAAGTACGATAGATAATAGATTAATTTCATTTTGGTAAAAGAAAATTTTCGCAATGTGATCTAATTAAGAAAAAGTTGTTTAGGATTCATGAAATTGAAGATGTATTCTTTTTATCAAAACTATTTAATTTTCTATTTTACAATTTATCTAAATAGAATTTTTTTAAAATAGAAATTCTGATGTTTATCAAAATTTATTTTACTCATGAAATAAAAATTACATTGTAGAGCAAAAGAGAATTTTTGGGATTTCGAGAATTTAACTCTGTATCAATTTGGTGAAGAAAAAATTGTTTTTGGTCATTAAACGGTTTATAAAAATTTAATTTAGTTCTAATTAAAATTTTTAGAATCACTGAATCTGAATTTAACAATGAATAATTGGGGCGCATGATTATTCCCCAAATGTCATTTTTCCGAAATGTCATTTTACCGAACTGCACTTTTGCGAATACTCATTTTTGCGAAAAGACAATTTTGCGAAATATCACTTTTGCGAATTGTCATTTTTTTGAAAAATGACAAAAAAAGTCATTCATAAAATGACTAAAAAAAAAAAATAAAAAAATGAATTAATGTTTTAAATTTAAATTAATGTCTTTATAAAATGACTTTAGTGAATTTATAGAAACCTACAATTTTCCACTGTATTTTTCGCAAAAATGACTTTTCGGAAATTTGACAATTCGTAAAAATGTCGATTCGCAAAAATAACTTTTCGCAAAAATGACAATTCGCAACAGTGACATTTCGCAAAAATGACATTTCACAAAAATGTCTTTTCGTAAAAATGACAATTCGCAAAAATGAGTTTTCGAAAAATTGACAAATCGTAAAAATGGCGATTCGCAAAAATGACTTTTCGGAAAATTGACAATTCGTAAAAATGGCCATTCGCAAAAATGACAATTCGCAAAAATGACAATTCGCAACAGTGACATTTCGCAAAAATGGCTATTCGCAAAAGTGCAGTTCGGAAAAATGACATTTGGGGAATAATCATGCGTCCCGAATAATTCACATTTTTTTGATCGCCATATTGAATCCATCATTTTGAATTTTTAAAACTAACATTTAATTTGGGTTCTAAGATATTAAAAACCCCCAAGTAAGGCATCAATTTTAAATCTTTTGGCATATTGGGTCGACATTTTGGATTTTTAAATTAATGTTAGATTTAATTTTAGTAAGATAGTGGGTCAAGAATAGTCAAATACACTATTGCCTGAAAGACTCATTTAAAAAGCACGCTATTCTCCAGCAAAATGATGCCTCAAAAACCTCAAAAACCCCCGAGTAACGAGTTTTTTTTTTTGAATTTTTATAAAACTCGTCCACCATATTCGATCCACCATTTTTAATTTCTGAAATCTGACATTAAATTCGTAATTAGCGATCCCAAAAACCTCCGAATAACGAGTTTTAAGTCAATCCGATGGATTTTGTTGTGTTGGCACAAAGAAAATCTTTTTTAAGTATTAAAAAATTGCCAAAGTTATAGTTCTATAAAAAGTTACAAAAAACGAATGATTATTTCTAGTTGGATCTAGGTGCAGGGATCACAGTTCGTCCCCTTTTTCCTCTATTCCCCTTTTTTCCTCTTTTCCCCTATTTTTTCCCCTTAAAAAAAATAAAATCCCCTAAATCCCCTTAATTCAAATATTTTCTCCCCTATTCCCCTTTTTTCAGTAAATTTTTTTTTGAAAAGTAAAAATTATTATTTAATAATTTTTTTAAAAGATTTTACAGGGTTTTCAGCGTTCAGGAAAATCAGGGACATTTTTATAAATTTAATAAGAAAGTTAAAATTTTTTGTGAATTAAAAAATTTTGTAATCTAACAAGACTAAATTGGTTTTTATTACTATTTGTTACTCAAATTCGATATTAATTTATCCCTCACCCTAAGAGAAGTAATCTTGATTTAATGCGGAATCCTCTAAACTGAATGCATATTTTCTAGAGGTGTGCAAAAAGCCCGAAACGTCGGGTCGGGTCGGGCCGAATTTTTTTCGAGTCGGGTCGGGCCGAGCTCGAGCTTTCTCGATGTATCGGGTACCCAAAAATTTCGAGAACCCGAATGTAGTCGGGTATCCAAAAATTTCGGGTTACCATTAACTATAATTAAATTCTTAAAGAACTATGCGATCAAGTTTGGCATCCTATTTTTGTGTTCAATACAAAAATGAATAATCTTGATTTGATCTTGGCTGACGCATGCTTAAGCGATTTCGAGAACCGGAATGTAATCGGGTACCCGAAAACTTCGAGAACCCGAATGTAGTCGGGTATCCGAAAATTTTGAGAACCCGAATTCAGTCGGGTACCCGAAAGATTTCGGGTATGTAAACAAGCTCGACCCGGCCCGAGCTCGGCCCGAACCCGACCCGAAAAGTAAAAAGCCCGAAATTACCCGGTCGGGTTTCGGGCTTTTTGCACACCTCTAATATTTTCCTCTTATATATGGTATCAAAATTAATACTCTTCACTTTAGAGGATTTTTCTCTCGGATATTATTTGCAAATTGTAGTTATGAACTGATGAAGAAAAGTTAATTTTATGCACTAAATTTAATGTTTTTAATTAAATAATTATATTTAATAACTAAAAGTTAATTACTTACATTATTCAATATATTTATTCCTTCATTTATTTCCTTTAAATATTCAATGTTTTTGACAAATGTCAATAATAAAACAATGAATTAATTAATAATAAAAATAATATACATTCAAGACAAATAGTTTTGTTTTGAGAGGAAAACATTAAGAGGATATTAGAAGAGGATTTTTCCTCTAAGTATGAGATTACTTTTTTCTTATATTTTATTAACTATATTGTAGTCGAAAAAGAAATAAGGAAAGTAAAAAGTCAGGGAATCTTTTTTTTGGCTATTTTTTAAAAAATTATTTAAGAAAAAAGGAGCAAAAGAAGTCAGATTTAATCCAAAAAGCTGTAAATAGAAGAAAAAATAAAAGTTTAAAAAAATGAACCCTGATGTTGTAACAAAATAATTTTTATCGTGTTTTTCAAAATCCCCTTTTTTCTTTTGAAAAATCCCCTTTTTTACCTATTTTCTAGTGGAAATGCCACTGTGATCCCTGTAGGTGGAACACGCAAACTAATTGAGAGTTGTCAAAGAAGAACAATAGTTAAAGCCATTCAGCAATTTATAAAAAAAAATCATATCAATGTATCAGAACCTAGATGTAAGCAATGAGATATGCAGAGTGGTTCGTAAGTTACCGTAATCATGGGGGTGTTTCAGTCAAATGATAAATTAAGTTACTGAGTAACAAATCTTAGAAATTTGTTCGAAATACGCTCTACTTTAATTATGTTAAAAATATAGAGTGGTACCCAGTCTACAGAGACATATTCCAAAATGGATCTTGCTAGTGTAAAATATAACAGCTTAATTGCGACTATGCTACGAAAATCCGAGACACTTCTCATAACAGAACCCAGCATCCTGAGTGCTCGAGAAACTACCACTGCCCTGTAAAAAAAAGTATTGGGAGGTACGGGATTCCGTATTGCGAGTGCCAACCTGCCAATGCGGTATTCGCGAAATACCGCATTGGGTGTCGTGGTGAATGCGGAAATCAAGGAGTCCCAATGCAGTGCAAGTTTTAAGCTTTAAAAAAACAAAAATACTTGACAGGAGTAAATAATGAAAGGCAGTGGAGAAAAATGCGAGTTAAGGGTTCATACCACTTTACACGCTTGAAAATGAAGCTATTTTCTAGAATTTTGTTTACGATTCCTATGGAGTATATTAATCTGCATTTTTATTAGTTCAATAAATACACTTTTTAACTTTATAAAAAACCTTATTTTATTTAAAAAATATTATTTGTTTATTTAAAATTGAACAATAATTTTAGACCTGCTAAAAATACCGATGCCAGCTGCGGGATTGATTTCTCAGGTTAGAAAAATCTAAAACACAAAATTCAAGTTGATTTATCTTCAGTAGGACTGTGCCTATCGCCCGAACATAATAAAATTTTTTTTGCTTTTTTGAAGATGACAAAGTGGTATGAACCCTTAAAGGAATAAGAAAATACTAATAGTGAGTGTAAAATTGAAACTTTAAAAGAAAAAGTTTAGATGAACTGTAAAATATGGGCCCAATGCGGCATAGGCTGATTTCAGTGCGCCACAGTAAAAGCAACTTTGACTGGTTTGAATGACGTGAAATAGGTAAACAAACATTTTCTAACACATTTGTCTCCGTACACAGACACTTTTCACTAAATCTGCCAACGTACAATTGGAAAGCACCTTCTAAATTACAATAATCGAAAATGTTGTTTAGATTCATGCAGAAACGTGGTTATAAAATAAAAAATTGGAAAGTAATGTAATGCAAATCATATGTCAGCTGGGCCACTGTGTTCGCTCGATTCGCTCTGCTTGCTTCTGCCCTCTACTGGCGACTTGCACTATGTACCGATTGTGTACCGCATTGAAAGCAGCCTATGCCGCATTGGGCCCATAATTTACAGTTCATCTAAACTTTTTCTTTTAAAGTTTCAATTTTACACTCACTATTATTATTTTCTCATTCCTTTAACTCGCATATTTTTACACTGACACTAATTATTTCCTCCTGTCACGTATTTTCGTTTTTTTAAGCTTAAAACTTGCACCGCATTGAGACCCCTTGATTTCCGTATTCAACACGACACCCAATGCGGTAATTCGCGAATACCGCATTGACAGGTTGGCACTCGCAATACGGAATCCCGTACCTCCCAATCCTTTTTTTTACAGGGTGAGATATGATCGTTAAAAGAAAGATTGTTGCATGAAGGAATACTTAGATCGCGAATACTCTTAACTCTAGCTAACTCAACCCGACCAGTGGTATAACAATAAACCAATGTTCTTCGTTTTGAAAAAGAAATAACCGATGATTTATTAGCGTTAATATGGTTTCCCTACACCACCCGCATCAAGTCGAGTCAGATCCGATTTTAATTTTGAGGAATCGCGACAAGGATTCGTAGGTACAATTACTTTGTAGCATTTAATATCGTTGGCAAACAAAATAAAAAGTGAAAATCGAAAAACTGATTGTAGGTCATTCATATACATGAGAAGAAACATGGGGCCCTGATTTGACCCTTGCGGTATACCGGATGTAGCAGAAAACGTATCAGAAAATTCGTGGTTAATTTTAACAACTAAAGGTCTGTGAAGAAGATAATTTTTAAATAATATTAACAAATTTCTAGGAACACCCATGCTTCTCAGTTTACTTAAAAGAATATTATATTCTTATAGTCGATAATGATCGACTCTATCAAAGGCCTTCGAGAGATCATAGAACATAGAATTAGGTATAAATCTGTTTTGACGAGTTGAATTAATAACATTCCAAAAGTATTTAGAGTTTTTAAGAATTGAGTTTTCAGAGTTTAGAATATAGTTATTATAAAAAATCGTTGATAAAATTTTACAATTAGATCTTAACTTAGAGAACAATAAGTAATTAACATCATTTTTATCTCTCTGTATCTAGCATGTGCTGCCTTTTTATCTACTGCCAATTTTTTCAATTCAAATGTTGAACCATAGTGGAAAAGTCTAAGTATTAACTGGAGACTTTAATGACACGAATGTTAAAAACTTAACTGCCAACTTTCTGATAATCCATCTCAGGTATATTCTATTCATTTCTCGAATGAGTCTAGCAGAAGTAAATAACAAAAAGTTAAAAAACATTACAAATGAAAATCAAAACAAAAAATTAGATTCACTACAAAATTTTATAAAAAATTTTCGGCAATCTCTACCCAAAAATTTCCGCAGATCTACCTATGGGGGTAGATTATAACTGTTCGGGGTTTATGTTGAGGGAGAAATTGGGTTGGGAGAAGTTAGTAGTTTGGAGAAAATGAGGGAGGAGAGAATGGAAGATGTTCCTTTAAAGTCTTCAATATTTAATGTAATGTTGGTCCATTTCGTCATATTTATTTCCTCTATTTATTAATATCCTACTCGTCATAATATTCTTGATACCTTTTTGATCCATTTCGTTATATTTGTTTCCTTTATTGATTTATATTTTATCATTCAATTCTACTGGAATGTCCTATTCGTTATAATATTCTTCATACCTTTTTGATCCATTTCGTTATATTTGTTTCCTTTATTGATTCATATTTTATCATTCAACCCTACTGGAACATCCGAGTCGTCATACTATTTTATTTTGAAAAACAATTTCAGATTTTAATCTCTACACTCCTTTCTGACTTATATGAATGCAGTAATCATCTCAACAATTAAACTAAAACTTACTAGAAATGTTTTCCTTAAACTAATATTATTTTATTATTTTATAAGCAATTAAATTACATCTTTAACCATATGAAGATTATAAAAAATTCTTCCATTAAAAAAAACTAAGAATTTTTGTTAATGTAATGCAATTTAATGAGGCGCGAATTTCACTGAAAGTTGGAGACATCACTAAAGGTTAGATAATCTAACAGGAACGAAGCATTTGATGGTAAAAAAAGGTTAGTGTAATTTTTTCGTAAAACAACGTATAATCATATGAACGACACATGATATTTTAGAATCATTTGAAAAATGGCAAGTATTTCATGAGTGACTCCTAGAACTCCACTCTTCCAATTGTTACAATTAAGAACAAAGCGGTGATTTCCGCCTTACACTTCCGAGAGATCATACAGGGTCGACAGCCCCATTGTACGATAATCCGATAATAATAGTCAATTATACCCGTTTCCGTAATTTTGGTAATTATCTTCATACTTATTCTTTAGTTATTGAATTAGATTTTCCTAAACTACTCCCATGCAACTTTAATTCATATTTCTTAAGCAATACATGATTTAGTTGAATATTTACATTAATATTTCACTTACTATATATACCTGCTTGATTTCGCTGAAAATAGTTTACGTGACATTTACGGTTACACAATAAATTGGCCCTAACTAAAAGTGTTAACAACGAATTTCGCGTGAGTATGTAAGATTCTTTAATGTGTTTTTATGAATTCTTCCACAACCAAAAGAGTTACGCAAATGTTTTTTTTAAAGCAGATACATCCTCCTTGAAGCATTATGGCGCTTCGGATTTTTTTTTTTTGCTACTAATTGTTACAAATTTAGGTCTTTTGATCACAAAATAATTAGTTAATTGTTATTTATTTATTATATAACTACTTATACTTTCAATTAATTATTATTAATCTTTCTTCTTTGATTGAAATTATTTCTCTAAAATTGAAACAATATTTATACTAGAAATTAGATTTTTAAGTTATTTTTTGTTTTTTTGAACGCAGCTTAAAACTGTTTAAAAAGTGACATTTAATAAAAAATATAAAAAGGGGAAAATCTTCTCAATTAGAAAGGAAAACTTTAGTGCTGCAAAAGAAAGAAAATTGTCTAAAATTGAAAACATTTTTTTCGGTGTGGATTTTTTATTATTGAATATTTAATAATATAATAACAATTTTTTATAAATCTTTCAAGGGAAGGGGGGCGGTGAAATTTCACTCTGTCGATATTTAAGTTGTTGAGGTATGACAATTTTTCTTCTAGAATTATTTACCATCTAAGTTTATTGTTATTAAAATTTAAGAAAATTATTTTTCACCATTTTCGAAATTTTATTGTTTATGAAAGTTAAAATTTTCCAATAAGCCATACAATTGATTGTTCAGAGTCTTAAAAGGACCGTTTTAGACATTTGGCAATGAATATAAAAAAAATGGAAAGAAGATGAATTATTAAAATAAACATTAGTAAAATTTAAGTTAATCAAAATTGACCTCGTTATAAGGAGTAGACAATTTTTTGATATTCTTTGAGTACCTAAAATCATAATACACCACGAAAAAAATTTAAAAAAGTAACTTTTAACTACTTTGCAATCTAAAAATCACATTTTTAAAGTGTCATTCCTTATGTGAGTTTGTCAACATTACATTTTCAAAAATATCTCGAGTTCTATAAAAGTAAAGGGATGAATTTTTTTAATTTTCGATCTGATTATAGTGGATAAAAAATTAGCAGTCTTTGAATTTTGTTTATTAGGTTTAATTATATTTTTTTCGCGTTTTAAAATTTTTCAAAATTAGTTTTTTTGCAAAAATTTTCAAAAAATCTTCTGATACCGATATATGATTTTTCTTAATTTTGTAGAGCTTTTTGAGACGCATCTTTTAACTTATTATTGCACATATTTCAGCCATGTTAGTCAGAGTTATAAACATTTCAAAAAATGAAATTTTGAAAAAAGTTACTTTTTATGGCTTTTTGGAATTAAATTATCATTTAAGTTTAAATACTTTTAATTCATTATACAGATGCTTTAAAAACGCATAAAGTGAACCCCTTTTTCAAGTTTATAAGGCATAGAATTTAGAAATTAAATATTTTCAAAAAATGAAATTTTGAAAAAATTACTTTTTGTGGTTTTTTTTTGGTATTTAATTAACATTTAATTAAAATACTTTTAATTCATTCTACAGATGCTTCAAAAAATCATAAAATGATCTATTTTTGAACTTTATATGGCCTAGAATTTAGAAGTTATGAACATTTTTAAAAAATTAAATTTTGAAAAAACTTACTTTTTGTCGCTTTTTGGTATTAAATTAACATTGCAGTTTAAATACTTCTAATTAATTATACAGATGCTTTGAAAATGCATAAAATGATATATTTTAAAACTTTATATGTTGTGAAGTTTTTTAAAAAAATTAAATTTTTAAGAAAGTTACTTTTTTATGGCTTTTTGGTATTAAATTAACATTTAAGTTTACATACTTCTAATCTATTGTATAGATGCTTCAAAAATGCAAAAAATGAACTCTTTTCCAAGTTTATAAGGCCTAAAATTAAAAAATTATAAATATTTTTAAAAAATGAAATTTAAAAAAAGTTACTTTTTATGGCTTTTTGGTATTAAATTAACATTTAAGTTTAAATACTTTTAATTTATTGTTCAGATGCTACAAAAGCGCATAAAATGACCTATTTGGGAGCTTTATGTGGCCTAGAAATTAGAAGTTACGAACTTTTTCAAAAAATAAAATTTTGATAAAAGTTACTTTTTGTGGTTTTTCGGTATTAAATTAACATTGCTGTTTAAATACTTTTAATAAATTATATAAATGCTTCACAAACCCATAAAATGTTCTATTTTCCACCTCTATAAGGTATAGAATATAGAAGTTATAAAAATTTTTTAAAAATGAAATTTTAAAAAAATTACTTTTTGTGGATTTTTGGTATTAAATTAACATTTAAGTTTAAATACTTTTAATTCATTGTATAGAAGCTTCAAAAAAGCATAAAATGACCTATTTTGGAACATTATATGGCCTGCAATTTAAAGAATTTTTAAAGCCAAACGGATTTATTAATTTACTTACAGTTTCTATACTTCAATTTAATTGCATTCAAGAATGGAAACTATACTCTCAATAGAAGGATGCTCAGATTTAAATGAAAGCAACAAAGAGGAAGAATAATCCGCCCTTAACTTGTTAACCCATTAAAGCCCGAATTATTTCCACTGATTCAATTTTTATCACACTTACAATTAGTATTTAAGAATTTAAATATTTTCGGGTGGTGATAACGAACCTGAAGTCCCATTTCAATAATTCAAAATGGCAGACATAATATGTCGGACAAAAAAGAAATTAAAATCAATCTTATTGGGTTATAAAGTTTTTTTTAAAAAAAGTTTTTGGAATCACTGAAAATGAATCTAAAGTAGAAATTTCAAAATTTACTTGAAACTTGTATCATGATTTTGAAGTCTAAAATTAAAATTTTTAAATAGCCGAATCCAAATTGACAGACGAAAATTTAAAAATTAATTATATTTTTGATATTATAATGTTATATTTTTAATTTTCTGCTTCCTATTCTTTTATTCGTGTTATCTTATTTAAAAAAGGGTAGCAAAGTGCAGAAATTTTAAAGTAGATTCCATAAAAAGTCACTTGAAAAAAAACATTCTTTTGAACTTTTAATAAGTTATGTGTAAACCGAAAAGTTTTTAACTTGTAAAGATTTTCTAATTTACAAAAAAGAATTTGCTTCTATTTTTTGGAAAAATAGAATAAAGTTGAAAGTGTTGCGTAATAGTATCAAACTACAAGAAAAAATGGAAATCATTAAATGAATAAATTTTCATACACTTTGAAATATGACAAAAACACAAAAAATTGTTAAATATGCGCTGAAGTAATGAACCTGTCATAATTAATGATATATAAAGGATTTAATCGATACTTACCTAATCATAATCCCTTGTCTCATAGGAAATATAATAGAAAATTTTCTTGATATGCACTCACACGAAAACTTTTTTTTTTAAAAAAATTATTTTTCGCAAAAGTTTTTACATCGCAGTTTATTGACAATAAACTAAATCACTCCGGAGGGTCAATTCGTGATGAGTACGACTGTCAATCTGTTGATACAAATGCTACCTTATGAACCACACACGGAACTGTGAAATCGGAAACTAGCCCCACCAATAAGAAAGGCTCATCCACTATTGACTTGAGGTAGTAAGTCTCTTGTAATTTAACTGTTGAGAATTTATTTATATTTATCAGATTAAGAGCAGAAATAATGTTCGTATAAAAAAACTTGAAAATTATTACATGATATTAAAACATTTAACGAGAACATTCTTTTAGGTGTTAATACATAAATGGCTTCAATACAGTTTCTGTTAAATAACATTTGGGAGAAATTAAAATTCGGGTAAGAAAAGAATTCTTCTTCTTTTTATCTAGATATATTTAAAATTCGCTTAAATTATAATTCTTTTAATAAAAATTGTATTAAAAAAGTGATGATATATTTTATGTTTTGGAAGGGTACCTTTACGGTAATGAGATAGCAGATTAATGGTAACAATTTTATAAGTACTTACATTTTTTACTTTTTTAAGTCAAAACTAATACGATACATGTCAGAACTTAAGAGGTACTACAATAGTACACATACTAAAAACTACACATAATAACAGAAAATAAAATATTACTTTATGTAATTTAAAAATAATTATAAGATTTTCACATTAATAACTAAAGTTCATTTTTTATAATATTATTTATTAATCTTGTTACTTTGGTGTCTTCTCGAAGTTGTGCTCTTTTTCGTTGACGACCTCTTTTGTGTCCTTTAAGAGGATTTACATCCAGCAGCATACTGCAAAATAAAAAATAGATAATTTATTATTAACACTTTTATAATAGAATTTTTTGACGTATATTAGTTCTATTACTTTGCATATAAATTAAAAAATAATAATAACATTTCTAAAAAATTATTACTTTATTTTATTTACTGACAAAACAAACAAAAATTTCATTTTTTTATTAAAAACATCAGGGACCGCTTCGGAAACGAAACTAAATAGAAAATTACTTTCGTTTCAGTGTTTGAGTTGACACGAAACTAAAGTCACTTTGTTAATTTAGTTTCGTGTCAACTCAAACACTAAAACGAAATTAAACTTTCGAGACGGTCCCTGAAAAAAATACTTTAAAACTTATTTCTGATTTTTCATCAAAAACAAAAAAATATTTATATTATTAAAAATTTAATTTATTTCTTTCTAATTTTAAATTATTTATTAAATATAAAAAAATAAGACTTACTTTCAAATTTAAAGAATTTACTTGCAAAGTTAGGGAAAAATTGTAAAAAGATTTAAATGTCCTACTGCAATAAATGTTTATTATCAAACTTTCCTAGAAATGTAGTTTGAAACTTTACTAAACACATTTAAATTACATTTTTTAGCGTGGAAATTTCATGCTAAAAATTTATTGAAGTAGGACATTTAAATCTTTACACAATTAAAACTAAACTTTGCGAGTCAGTTCATTAATATAAATAAAATAAATAAACATTAACAATAAACTAAATAAACGTAGTCGACCGCAAAGCAGTCGACGGAGGGCCTAGTTTTAGTAACATGATAAAATATGAAATTTACCGTTGAATGAATTTCAAAGAAGATGATTTTTCTGGATCGTAATTATACCCATATACGTAATGGGTTAATAAGAAAATCAATATTCCTCTTAAAATTCCATCGACCTCTAAAACAGTTTGCTTTTCAATGACAATCTTGCACTTGCAAGACTCGTCGTATTCTGACATTCCTGTTACGAACAACATCGGTCTTGAAGAATCGTCTTCGAAAACTTCATTTGTAGAGTTAGGGTCCTGAAAAAAATAAATTTCATTAATATTGGTCAATTTTTATGTCTTAGTTTCTATTTTTGTATATTTAAATTAAACTTACGACAAGAGTTAAGAGCTTTTTTTCTCCAAAGTGATAGGAAAGCATAAGAAAAATAGCAATCGTTTTAGGTAACTTGCTATTTAAATTTTTACAAGCTTCGCTTGCTTTATTTATTTCTTCTCCTATATCTATGGATTTTTTTGGACGATTATTTATATTTTTAAATTTTCGACTGTAGTAATAAAAATAATCATATATTATGGTTTCCTTTTTCTCAATATTTCCGTTCCAAATATTAAGAACATTTTTTTCAAGAAGAACAGAAGAATGTTCAAGAAAATAAGACAGTGTCATTAAGTGTAAGCCTCTTTTAGCATGATAAGCATGTCATAATCATCAATATCAGTTCCATCATCCTCAAGAACAATCTGTAAAATATACAAAATAATATTCAGAATTTACAACATATTCTTTCTACAATTGTGCTTATGAGTAATTTAAAACTTTTATAATCTATATTTTTACCTTATATGTAACATCTGAAGGAAGTTTTAATTTTTGACAGGCATTTGACATTAATTCTTTAAGACTGGATCCAACAGCTAAGTTCCTTTTCTTGCCTCCAAAATTTGTTACTTTAAATAGTGGCATTGTCAGACTGCAGCAATATATTTTTGTCAATGTATAGTTATACATAAAACAATTTTTGAATAAAATGTTTTTAGATTTTAACTCTGGCCTTAACTCTTAGTATGAGAAAACTTACTTTAAAGTATTCTTGTCAACATTAATAATTTTAACAAACTATTTCAGGAAATACTTATAAGCAGACATAAACATTTTAAAGTGATCGTTTGTAGTATTTTAAAAATTTAATTTTAATAGCTAATGTTTTAAATTTATTTAGTTGAAGTAACTTATTACAAAGGATAAAATTATAATTATATATATTAAAAAAAAGACGCATTATAAGATTTTACAGTTTTTGATCGATATGACCAAGGAACATAATCATTAAGTTCTTTGTCATATTTCTCCTTTAGACATTTTTATTTACTTTACATACAAAATTCTTATGAAGAATTCAATTATTTTCAAAAATAACAAAATTTTTCACAGAAGGGTTGCCAGAAAATTTTTATTTTGTTTTTCCCTGATATCCAGACAAAATTTTCAAAGATTTTAATTTTAAACCCTTTTCAAAATCTAATGATGTATTTCTAAAAATTCACGCTATAATCTTTTTAATTTTTCAATTATAATTTAAACTTTTAAGTGAAATTCATTTTTTAATCAATTTTTATTAGAAAATTTCCCGAGAATTCAATTATTTAAATACCAAAATCAATAACTTATTCATGAATTGCATATTTTTTAAAATTGAATTTTTATGAAGATTTATCAAAATTTTTAGTAATAATTGAATTCTTTCGGTGAATTTAAAAAAAAATTGTAAGAATAAATGCAATTTTCTATCATTTTATAAAAATAATTGAAATTCTGCGATAACTTGTTATTTATGAAAATAATTGAATTCTTGCTTAGAATTTTATTAACATTTTTTTAAATAATTGAATTTTTCAGAATTTTTAAAACTTTTTAAAAATAATTAAATTTTATCTAGAAATTTCATTAAAAAATTGAAAATAATTGAAATCTGACAAAGAATTAAAAAAAAAATTTTTTTTAAATACCCAGGTGCGAATTTTGATCGGCCGCCAGAGTTGGCAGGTCGGGCACAGGTCGGCCCATCTATGGCTGCCAATAGGTCGGCAGCCAAAGTCGGGCCGACTTAGGCTACTGTATCCACCCAAGGTTGGGCCGACTATGGGTGCCAAAGTTTACAAAACCCTAATTTCTGTTGGTCGGGCCGATGGTCGGCAAAACTATGGCAGTCAGAGCACAGTGGGCCAAACTGCAATTTACTGTTCATAATAGTCTAGAGCCTTCATTTTATTATGCCTTATTATTTTATTGCAAAGTTTAACAAAAGCATCTATTTTTAAGAAAAAGTTATCTCCAGCCTCTATAATCGAATGGCACGTGCTAAAAACATTTTAGAAACACACCTAGAGTACTCTGTAAATTGTAAAAAATTTGTGCTGGTAAACATTCGAATGTTATAAACAATTTATATTAACAAATAATTAAGTTCACAACAAATTGTTAATGTGGACAAACGCTTTGATAGATTTTGATGAAATTGTATACTTAAGGGTTTTTGGAGTCGCTGATTACGATTCCAATGTTGTTTTTTCAAAATTCAAAATGGCGGATCCAATATGGCGGACGCTTTTTTTTAATCGATTCAATTTGTCTAAAAATCGTTACTCGGGGGTTTTTGGGGTCGCTGATTACGAATCTGTAATTAGTTTCTCAACATTTTTAATGAACGATATAATGTGTAAGGCGCTTTTCTAAAAAAATTGGTTAGATGTGCTTGAAACTTGTTACTCGGAGAGATTTCTTGTGTTTTTTAAGTATAATTAATATTTTTAGTATATCAAAATCTTTTACATTATTAATTCACAAATTTAATAAGCTCTTATAATAAAAAACGAATCGTTTTTACTTATAGGTGAAAAAGCTTTAAGCCATCTCGCGGCAAAGATGAAAAGCTCATACTTTTACCGCGAAATTGTAATCACTATAAGACTACCAATCTGTGCTAAAAATCCTTACACTATGCAGAATTATTTTAAAAAATGTAAATTATACGATGATGTTAAAAAATTGTTTAAAGCAATAATATTTTTTTATTTTATTTTTTTATTTTTTATTTATTTATAATACTTTTAAGTGTACAAATTAATTACAATTTGTAAAAAATTATTACTTTTTTGAATTATTCAGTATCAATATAAGTATAAATGAATAAAATTGTCAAAACAAGACTATAAAAATCTTCAGTAAATTTTGTAACCTTTATTTAAAAACGTATATAAAATCAATTTAAACATTAACGTATAAAACAATTTAAATTTGATTTTTATCATATTATCAACGCCATTTTGTATTCTTAAAAATCTGACGTCATATTTGTAATTAGCGACCCGAGGTCGCTAATTACGAATATGAAGTTAGATTTTTAAAAATTTGAAATAGCGGATCCAATATGGCGATCGTATTTTTTAAATTTATCGGATTCGCTTGAAAGTAGTCGTTACGCTTGAAATCGCTCTTAAAAAAACGAAAAAAATAAGGATTTTTTTAAAAATACATAATAAATAAATGAATACCTATAAGTTAAGTCTTTCTTTTTGTATAAAAGCAGAGATTTTCCAAAATAAAGACATGATTTCTGAACACTCCCTATTCCTAGAATGTAATTTGCACAAGGCACATCGTCTTTTGTTTTGATATTTTAGATTAATCAACTTTTCTATAATAAAATCGTCTTATTATCGTATATTCGTCTTATTACAATTTCGGACACTCCTACATTTATAATATTCATTAGATTTAATTTACTCAAATTGATTCGAGAAACAATAGGTATTAATCCGACTTCTAAGTGTTTACCTTTCGTTTATTTATTACGCGTGTTAGTTACAGTAACGAGTTTCAAGCTAATCCGAGAAATTAAAAAATATATGTTCGCCATATTGGATCCGCCATTTTGAATTTTTAAAAATGAACTTCAGATTCGTTATTAGCGACCCTGAAAACCCCCGAGTAACAAGTTTCAAGCGAATCCGATGAATTCAAAAAAATTCGTCCGCCATTTTGAATTTTGAAAATCTGACTTCAGATTCGTCATCAGCGACCCCCAAAACTTAAGTGTGCTGAATCTCACAAATTTTGGTTGCCAAAAAATTTCTTAACATTTTGGACCCACTTTATAGATTTTTCTCTTCACAGCGAAGGGGTTAATATAATAATTGTTCGAAAGAAATCAATCAACCTTTTGTGACTAACAATAAATGTAAACAACAAATTGTTGAAAAATAATGAAAATTTAAGTGTAATCCTTCTACATTTTTTTGTATGGGAAAAAGAGAAAAGTAATGTGAACAATTAAAAATTAAAGTTGAAGCTAAAAGTAAAAAATTATAAGTATTTTTCCTGTACATTCCGTGAGAGACGGCCAAAAGTAAATTTTGAGATTTTTTCTATGAAAATATTTTATTTTTCGGAAGGACTCTTTCCAAAACACATGAACACAAATATCAAGTGTGTGTTTGTGTTCTGAACAGAAACAGATTTCAATAGTAAATTAAAATCGCCACATAAGATACCACTTACACGGAGAGAAATTTTAATTTTTAATATTTAAAAAATAATAAATAAAAATATAAATAATAATAAAAAATAAAATTATTTTCTAAATGAAAATAATTTCATTTAGAGCTCAAAAAGCAAATAACATTGAAATGAATTTGAAATATTTATCTAAACACTTTTTAATAATGTAGGTACACAAAGAGAGAAACGATTCTTTCTTTCCTTGCACATTTATAATTTTATGGCATTTAGTCATAAACCCCGAGAGGAATGGTATAAACAAGTCTTAGTTATCAAAATACTCCCGTGAAAGAAAGTAGGTTTTCCCTACCGTGCAGCTGGGACGGACACTGAGCGAAGGTATATCGCATTGTATAGAATAAATATAAATACTTGAACCAAGTAATTTTTCTTTAAAACGATTTATTTGATTCAAACAAATTTTGTTCAAAAATATTTAAGTCTAATTGAAACATATTGTTTAATTCAATTAAAGAAATAAAATATTTAATTTATCAAACATAATTAAAGATTGATTTTAAGGTATAATATTTATTATTAACTTTTAAGTTTAAATCACAAATAAGATTTTTAAACATATTTTTTGTTTAACTGGTATGTGACTGTTAGAACTTGAATGTTAATTTTTCTACCACTTTTCTCTTAAAATATTAAATAAATTAAGCTAGTTTTTTGTGAGTAACTAAAATATAATGAGAAAGGGCACTGTAGTACATCATTTTTCATAATTAAAAAATTAATTATTATAAATCACTTTTAAATTATCAGTTGTACCGCTCATTCTTAACCTCACATTTTCTTAAAAATTAAAAAGTGTTTTATAATAATAAATTTTTTAATTATCAAAACATTAGCACCGCAGTGGCTTTTCTCATTATGTTTTAGTTATTCACAAAAAAATAGCTTTATTTATTAATATTTTAAGAGAAAAGTGGTCGAGAAATTAACATTGAAATTCTAGAAATGACTAAGGGGGCCCCCTCTGTTCATGAAAAGAAGTAGTATGCTTTTTCATAAATTTTTAGCAAAATTTGATATTTATTTTAAATTAAAATTTCTGTTAACTAACTCAATTAACGTAATATAATATAGTTTTTATTTCGTAAAAATTAGTATATTTTCAATAATAATAATTTTTTTATTAATTGATAAAGCAAAAAATCAGTCATGATTTTATTAATAATGAAATATTTTTAACTAATTCAAATGTAAAGAGCACTAATCTGAAACCTTAAACCTAAAGACAATGACTTTTAAATAATATTCTTATAATCATATTAATAAATATGTAGATATTACTTACCTTTTATATGCTCCTTGAATAAGACTTAATTAATCCTTGAATTTAATTTTTCACTTTCACTTTGTAATATTTATTTAAACAACATTAATTTCTCATTCGCGTTTTGTGCTTACTCCGGCAAATGCTTAAGAGCAACTGACGCACAAAATGCCTTCCTTGGGTAATTTCTTTGAAAAAAGAAAAAATTTCCAAATATTTCGAGGGAACATTTCAATCCGAAAAATTTGTCAGTTAAATAAAACTATAAGAAAAAAAATGTATTGAAAAAGTCATAAAATAGACTTTCTTGTAACGAAGAAACCCTTAGCAGGTCATCCTAAGACAAACCAGATGTGACAAACCTTTCAAAACGAAACAATATTTTACGCATTTTATTTTTTTGCCTTAAAATGAAAATGTTTTACGGTCTGTATAATAAATTTTATTAAGACTTTTAGGTATATTCTTTACAAAAATTATTTATTTTAAATTTAATAATTTTTTTTAATAAAGTATTGTTTACTGATTTTGTAGTTTTAATTTTTTACTAAAAATTTCATAAATATTATTACTAATAAATATTGACTGTAAGTAAATAATCATAATATACTGAATTATAATATAAAATAATATAAAAAATATAAAAATAATAATAAATAAAATAATATAAATATATAACTAAAATTAATTAATATTTAAATTAAATTATTATTTAATTAACTGATTAATATATAAAGGAAAATAATATAAATAATAATAAAAATAATATAAAAAATCTTTAACATTGATAATAATTGATATAAAGTAATTAATTATTTGAATCTAATAAAGTACTTTTCAGTTTTTAAAAATATAGTTAAAAAATTCCATACTTTTTTTTGAGAATGTAATAAACTTAGCACTAATTCTTTAAACATTTCTTTAAACTTAAAATAATTATCAGAACTGTCGCAAAAAACTGATTAACGAATTTTTAGGAAAATTCTCTATCTTTTCTGAAATTTACCTAAAAATCACAACAATTCCATTATGTTTGGAAAAGAATTTTTTCCATCTGTTCCGAAAAATTCTTAAAAGCAGGAAAAAGTACAATATTTATTTAGAAAAATCATGTAATATTAGTGAATTAAGAAAAAAAATTTATTTTGATCCAGATTCATTTTTAAAATCTGTAAACACAACTTTATTGTACAATTTGCTACATCCTGAATATCAAAAAGGTACCAAAGATATTATAGAAGTAGTATGCCAAGACTATTTACAAAAATTTAACGCGGCAGGGAACAGCCGAGAAATGTAAAAAAGTAATGATTCCAAATCTTCCGACATTAACGCATGCGTATGTTTAAGACGAAAATAATTCAAAGTGTTACAAATGAAAATAAGCATTCTGTAAAAAATGTAACATTTAATTATACACTAACCATATGAAACAACATGATTGAATTATAAAAAATTTATCATTTTATTTATTGGTAAGAAACTGTACATAAATGAACTGTAATTTTTTATGAAGTTTGAATCTTTATTAAAACAAGGGATTTTTAGTACTTTCTTTCTTTTAGTACTTTCTTTTTTCAGTTATATTTTTTTTGAGAAATTATTACTTCAAGATACTTCATTTTGAAAGTATTTCACAAAAGTATAAGTTTTAAAAGTTATTTCAACAAATTATGATTTCGAATCATTTAAATTACAAAGTATGTAGAACATAAAAAATATTACTATTCATAATAAAATTTGATAAATTTATTAATTTTATTGGAATTACAAAACATTAATTTGTTAAAATCACAGTTTCATTGTATAAAGGACAAATATTATTTACTTATTTGCGTGATTTTTTAATAAAAATTTTAGGCTTAATTTTTGTTCAACTATAAATATTTTTATTGTAAAGATGAAGGAAAATACTTCTGAAAATACTAAAAAAAGTAAAATTAAACAACTTTGGTGAAAGCTATGATAAATTAAATTGAAGCGCGCAGGGTATAACCCTGTGTTTTGACAACCCGTCTTGCCAAACTAGCTTCATTTAAAAATTATAAAAGGTCGATTTCATACAGTGATTAATTGATAAATATAATTGATATAATTTTCTAGAAATGTAAAATTACAAATTACAGCAATATTATATTTAAAAGTTGAATTGAATTTTCACAATAATTATGTTTACAATTTATACAACTAAAAATATAGTAAAACTTTTTTGAAAAAATATTCATAAACAAAGGGGATGTACAACTTTGAAAATTTTTAGCGTTTTTATGAATATTACAGCGAAATTTTCTGGTTATGTAAGATTATACAAATTTTTATTTAATTAATTATTAGGTATGCTCTAATAATAATAATAATAATAATAATAATAATAATAATTTGTGTTGAAAAGAAAAGATTTAATAAGTGAAGAAGGAGAAATGAAAAATATCAAGTTGAAATAAAATATAAATATTTGAAATATGTATTTCTTTTATTGTTTATAATTAACAGCACAAACACCACTGATTACAATAAGTGTTAAATAAGTACATTTAAAATTTAAAGATTGTATGCTAAATTGTACACTCAGAAATTTTTCTACGTTTTAGTCGCTTTTAAATAGTCTATCGCCACCATTACACAATTACAAATTACTTCGGTAAGCTCTTAAGGCGTTACATACCTTTTTGACTGCAAAAAAGACTGATTTTCATAATTATTTTGCGACTTTTCATTAAAACTTTATTAAAATAATGTATATTGCATCAGATAGTACATGGTTTTATGAACTTTTTAGCAACTTTGAAACTTTAAAAAATATTAATATTTGTGTAAACTATTTTCTAAAAATTTTTTTTTCTCTAATCCCTTCGTTCACGAACTGGGTGATATAGTAAACAAACAAAACTTAAAAATTGTAAATTGTGAAAATGTACGAAATATCCTGTAGGTTCTGGAAATATTTTGTCGAAACTCAACCTACAGTTTGGAAATTTTTTTTTCAAATTCCCCAGAAAATTGTTATCAGATAAACGACCAGAGTGTACTCTGACTAAAAACATTTCCAAACTGTAGGTTGGATTTTGACAAAATATTTCTAGAAGATATCTAGATATTTCATACATTTTCACAATTTTTGAACAATAAATGAAAGTTAAGAGCTTACCGAAGTAACCAATTAGGCAATTACAACATATTACTGAAAAATAGAAACACATAATTATCACATTGAAAAATTAAAGTTAGCACCACTGAGTGATCTGTATCTTAATTCGTGAGCACACCGAAAACACCCAAAATATCTGTAAACTTTCTGCAGATTTTCAACGGACTTCTATCTTTCTAGAAAGTCTGTCGAATGTCTGGTGGATTAAGATATTCAAACATTATTGAATAACAGCTTTTAATATTTTTAAAAACTACCAAACTTTCTGCAGGCAGGAGTCCCGGGTAAGAAGAAGTTGATTAAAATAGAATAAAAAATTAATACAAAATTTCAAAAATGACATTGGTTTGGAATTAAAAGCATTGTGAATTGAGGCGACATATGCAGTAATTTTAATGCATTTTATTTCCTTTTTAATAAAATTAATTAAAGTATCAGCAAAATTTATGTCATAAGTGGAATTCAAATGATTACAAATTTTAATTTCTTTCAATGAACCTCTTCTTACCGGGCCCGCTGAAGGTTTGTTGACATTCTGATGACTTCTTTACTTGGGTATCCTTTAACGATTAAAATTATTAACTTTTTGCAACATTATGAAAATCGTGTTAAATTTCACCAAAAGCAACGATTATTTAAAAGATTGTATACTTAATAAGGGGTGTACCTCTATGGAAACACCTTATATATGTTAGTTTCAATTGTAATACAGATAGGTTTAAATTCATATTGAAACACGGGTTGATAATTCTATAAGTAAGGAAACTGTCATTACAAATCAAATCATCAGCCTAAATGATTTCCTTACAGATCGCATACTTATTTAAAAATTGTTAACATTTAAATATTTCAAAAAAATAAAGACAGAGTGACAATAGAGAGACATATGGACAATAGAGGCGACAAGACGGTGGCGAATTTGTGAAGATTTTAAAATTATAAGTATCATGTTGGGACAACAAGCAGGTTTTACGATAACACCTTGTTTTTTATGTTTGTGGGACAGTAGAGATCGAAAAAATCATTACATACAAAAAGAATGGCCCAAAAGAACATCATTTCCACCAGGTTACAAAAATATCATAAAAAATCCTCTAGTTAAATCCACAAAGTTAATTCTACCACCTTTACATATTAAACTAGGGGTAACGAAACAGTTTGTAAAGTCTGTAGATAAAGAAGGGAAATGTTTCAAGTACCAGAAACAAAAATTTCCAGAGATCTCTGATGCGAAAGTAAGGTAGGGGATTTTTGCTGGGCCACAACTTCACAAACTGTTAAAAAATGAGAAATTCATCACAGTAATGAATAAAATGGAGAAATATGCGTGGCTTAGTTTTAAGGGACTTATTGAAAACTTTCTTGGCAATCATAAGAGCGAGAATTGAGAACTAATAGCAAATGGTATGATTAAAAGCTTTCAAAAATTGGGATGCTTGATTAGTTTGAAGATCTATTTCCTAAATTCACATCTAAGTTATACTTTCCGAAAAATTTAGGAGAATATAGCGATGAACAAGGAGAACGGTTTCATCAAGATATTAATGAAATGGAGCGCGGCTATCAAAGCAGATGGGGCGTAATTTGATGGCTGACTACTGTTGGATGCTAAAAGAGATATTTTCCAGGGGGAGTAAACTTAAAAATAAAACTACTGCACAGATCTTTTGAAGATAAAGGAGTGCGTTACCATAACCAGAAATAAATAAAAATTACATAATATTTTCAAACGGAAATATTGAATTTTCAAAGTCTGACTTTAAATTCTCTGCGAACTACTTTATATAGGTTTCTAAGGGTTTTTTTATTTTGATAATTACGAATCTGATGTCAATTTTTCTAAAGTAGTAATATGTCGGACAAAATTTAAAAAGACAATCTTTCATCACTAAGAACTTTTCTGCCCTGTAAGACTAAACGTACCGTTGGCTGTCGGATATAACTGATTCGTCATATATTGGGTTTGCCGTTATTTATTATTGCCAAATGTAACTGTATACCACTTCTATAATAAAAACGATTATTGCCATGCTATATCCAATAACCAGCAAATAAGATACGATGAAAAATAATTGTTCCTTACCAATCTGTTCTGGAGGTAAGAGCCTGCTTGGTTTCTTAAAATAATCAAGCAAAAAGTCTGCCAATAAACCAGCTTCCGATGCTCTTAATATAATTTTATCAAAATGATGAATAAAAGGAGATCCTTCTCTTGCACGCCAGTTTTGAATGTAGTACGCCACAGGTTCTTTTAGTAATTGGATATTACATTCTTGTCTTCCATTTGTAAAATTCTTCATGAAATTTTCAGCTTTCATAAGAATACAGGTTACATTCTCATACTTTGTCATATATTTCAAGCAATCATCTGCTGACCCTCCACCGGGTATCCTGATTGATTTCATTCCTAATTTCCGAATGTAACTAATGGGGCTCCTTATCAATGATTTATTTACAAACTTTGTCGTCATAGGCGTCAATGAAGAATTGGCCAGTTCCTCAAGACTGGAAATTTGATGCTCAGATCGAAAAGAGATGTCCAAGATCACAGAGTAAACGTAGCCTGAATAGACAATACAACTCAACATTAATATGCCAAAAACTATTCTCTCGGTTGATTTCGTAGGTTCTCTGAAGACAGACATTCCAATGAAAATTTGACTAATGTTGAAAATTTGCCAAATATTGTTGTTGAATTTCATAATCAAGGCTGCAATTCGTAAAACGAAAATTGCAGAAGTTGTTGCAACTATCATGTAAACGAAATCCTCAGAGAAGATAAGAACTTTGGATAATCTTGAGGATTTTGTTAATACAGCTTTTGCAGTAACATATTCCAAAACACGTATTTTTTGATTATTCTTGTAATTATCAACAAGCATGACATTTACAGAATTTAATAACATTTCCGCTTTCCGTTCTCGTAAATATTGACCAATTTTATAATTTTTTGCATCTTTAATTACAACAATGTTAACAGATGCATGTAATGAACTGGAAAGGAGTCTAGCAAATTTTTTAAATACCTCAGTTTCCTTATTTAATTTTCCACTGCTATCAAACAAAAGAAATTTAAGTTTGCGTCCCTGAAGATTCTGCAATTTATCTGGAAACCACCTTGTTCGTGCTGTTACATTTTTAACTCTATACTTTTTTGAAAAAGTTTCAAGTTCATGCAAAATGTGTGTACTACCTCTATCCTCTGTCAATCGCTTTTCATGTCTTTCTAAATGTTCTAGTACTTCAATTTCCAGAAAATCTTTTGCCCAAAAATATTCCAGAGGTCTTTTAATTGAATTACTTATCGTTTCAGGAAACAAGTTTATCAAACATTTAGGATAAGGGAATCCATTTGACAATTTTTGTAGCTGTTGAAGTGTTTTGAACACATCATTCCAAATGTCGGTTCGACTATCATCAAGTATCAGAATAAATAATGTAGTTCGCTTTGGTTGTTGTAATGAAAAAGGCAAATGTTTCGGTTCCTTGAATTGAAATTCATTTAGACTCATACTCAGTGATGGAAAGTGTTTAGTCACATCTGTGATCAAGCGATTGGCGCTTAAACTTGAATTTTGAGCAAACCGATCATCAATTATGAACATTGCCTGAAACAGTTTAGATTCCCTTCTTAAATACTGCATTAATCCTCGAGTATAACTGCTGTTGTCTGACATTCCAAGGATAAGTGTCCCAGAAAATATTGAAAAGAAAATAAAGCTTGAAAGCTTTACCATATTTTATAGGTAAATGTGTAGATGTTGCAAGTATCGATTCGATCACATCTCGTTGATCATCTTCAGTAACGCTAGAATATTAGACATTTTGTTAACCATTAATTAAATGCTTCTTGGAAAATTAAAATTATTTTATATAATACTACAACTTACATTGATATGGATAATATTGCACGATGGTGACATTGAGTTTCATTTGCCATATTTGGTTTATTTGATCAAGTAGCTGCATTTATTTTGTTTACCATTACAATATCACTTGTTCAGTCCTTTTCATAAAGACGAACTTACCTTACTGAAGGTAAGCTTAAGTCATTCTAAGTTAGTTTAAAAAATGGACTTTATGGTAGCGAATATAAAAGAAAAATTATTACTGCTAAATACAAAAATTGATAACAATATCTTTCGAAAAATGGAATTTTTTGCTTTTAAAATATATCTTTTTGTGTCAGTTTGCTATTTCATTTCTTATTACATATCGATAATATCATTTTTAAACACTAACAAAAGGTAAACGTTGGTATACTCCAATTATGTATTTTTTCAATAATTACGCTGTATTTAAGTTTAACTGTAATTGTTGCATTCTGTTTACTTGCACGTGTACAAGTAGGTCATGTAATATAATTAAGAACTTCTTTTCTAAAAGGTAAAATTATTTGCTGGCAACAGCAAACCTAGGTCCCCTTTTGTTTATAGTATACAAAAATGATGTAAAACACATTTTTAAATACAGTTCTTTTCTCCTTTTTGCAGACGATCTAAAGTTGCCCAAAATTATTAAAAACGACAAAGTCCTTTCTGAACTGAGTATCTTTATCGATAATTCTCTTTCCTTCGACTCTCACATATCAAATGTTATAAGCAGGTCTCTCAGGACTTTGGGCTTTGTAATTAGTAATGCTTCTGTTTTTTGTAATGAGCGAACAATCGCAAGACAATTAAATATTCCATTTAACATACAAGATCACAACTATAACGATTTGCGCTTTTTATTTTGCAAAATGTTGTTTTGGTTCAAATTGTTGAATGGCATAGTTGATTGACCTAATTTATTGTCTGCTGTTAACTTTAATGTGCCAGCAAGATTTTCAAGACATTTTACTTTGTTCACTGTAACATTTCATAGAACAAACTATGTTGATCAGCTGATGACTCACTAATTAATAGTAGATTAAGTAAACAGGCCAATGCAATCTCTAATTAAATAGATTTCTTTGATAGATCAGTTCAAAGATTCACGTCTAATTTGCGACAACTTTTATACTAAATGTATCTAATAATTAGATTAACGTAGCGACACAAGCCTTTATCATTATACACATTATATTTATTTATATAACATAGCCCAAAAGTGAATAAATATTAAGTACAGACGGTATGTAAAAAGAAGCCGTATTTCTTATTTTGTAACTAGGGTCATTGAAAGGTATCATCTCCAAAACAAAAGAACATTCAATTTGTTCAAGCCAAATCTGAACCTTAAATTCAGTTGCTTTTGGAGGATAGACTTTGTCTTCTCTACAAGTTAAAAAATTTTAAAATTGCTTATGACAATTGTCAATTGCATCAGAGTACTTTTTAAAAAATGAAGACCAAATAACTGGTGCACATAAGAATTTGGATGTAACAAATGCTTGAAAGGGAATCGTTAAAGTTTGTTAAAGGTCATTTCTGTATTTTGGATTTGATTCTTTATTGCGAGAAGTTAATAAAAGCGAGGAACATTATAGTTCAGTGTCTGGCAGACAATATGTTGGAAATTATTAAATTAAAGAAAACAGCAAAGGAAATTATGGAAACTCTCGAAAATACGTACACAAAGAAAGAAATTTCAACTCAAGTCCAACTACAGCAGAAGATTCACGAATTGAAATACAACGATAAGACATCATTAAATTCATTTTTTACAGAATTAATATGCCAGATGCTGTCAGCTATGCCCGAAAGTTTTCAAGTAATAACAACTGCCATCAATGTTATGTTTTGTCAAGATGAAACGAAGGTCCACCTTGACTTCGTTAAAAACAAACTTTTAATGGAAGAATCCAGACTTAGCAAGAGTCGATGATTTAATACTGCTTTCAAAGGACAAACAGAATTTGAATTTGAACATGGCCCACGCAATTCGACACGAAGTGTCGCGTTTATTTATACTTTGGTAGGCATAACTTATGTTGGTGATGTAATTCGATAAATTTACAAGATTGGTTGGTTTTGTTTGAATTCAACCAATAGTAATGTAAGTATCTTTTTATTGGTCGCGTACTACGCATGAGCTAAAATAAAAGGGGTTAGGGCTAATCCTAACTGAAAATAACTCAATCGAAAATGGGTTCAGATAAACGCGACATTAAGTAAGCGAGACTTTAAATAAGTGAGATTTTAGTGTAAATTGATAGAAAGGTTTAAAATTAAAGAATTCACTAATCAAAACTTGACATTTTTAGGTTTAAAAATAAAAAAAATTAATGCTGAATTCCTTATCAGGCAAAAGGGCTTAATTAAAAAGGTTTTGAATAGATTTAACATAGATAATTGTAAAACATCAGATGTGCCCTTACAACTTTCTTTATTGTGTAGAATTTACATGACAAACACCAACGATTTCAATAAGTGTAAAATAGGAACATTTATAATTTAAAGATTGTCTACTGCTAATTTGTTCATTGAGAAATTTTTCTACTTTTTGTTTGCTTTTACAATGTCTATCGCCACAATTAGAAATTACTTTGATAAGCTATTAACTTTCATTTGCTCAAGAATTGTGAATTGTGCACTGAAAGACTTTTTGTTTTAAAATTTAATATAATTCATTTCAAACAGGGGAAAACGATGTTTTTAGGTTTATTAATCGTACAAACGTATCAGCATTTGACAAAATAATACAAAAAACAAAATAAACCAGAGTGTACTCTGACTGAAAACATTTCCAAACTGTAGGTTGGATTTTGACAAAATATTTCTAGAACCTAAAGGATATTTCATACATTTTCCCAATTTTTGAGCAAATGAAAGTTTAAAGCTTACCGAAGTAACAGAATATATAAATGTGTGTACATGGATTCTCTCTAAAAGAATTAAAACATGGAACTTCAAAAATTAGATTAATTTGTCATTGAAATGATTTAGAACTGAGCGATATTTGTATACATTTTAATTTCTTTCAATCAACCTCTTCTTACCAGATCCGCTGAAGATCCGCGGATACTTTGTTAACATTCTGAGGACTTTTTTAGTTGGGTATCCTTTAACCATTAAAATTATTAACTTTTTGCAACATTATGAAAGGCGTGTTAAATTTCACAAAAAGCAACGATTATTTAAAAGGTTGCATTCTTTTTTAGAGGTGTACTTAGGCTGGAGTCCCATGGTAGCGTTTTGCGTTGCGTTTTGTAACTAGGCCATGGGTGCAAATAGAGCAAACATATATCTGTATCTCTCTCACACTCATGGCCTAGTTACAAAACGCAAAACGCTACCATGGGACTCCAGCCTTATACATGTGAGTTTTAATTGTAATTCAGATATGTTAGAAATTTATTCAGATATGTTTATTCATATAATAATATGGGTTGATAATTCTAAGTAAGAAAACAATTTTTTTACAAATCAAATCATCAGCTTAAATTATTTCCTTACGGTTTGCGTACTTATTTGAAAAGTGTTAACATTTAAATATTTCGAAAGAACGAAAGACAGAGTGAGGGACATGAACAATAGAGGCGACTGTGGGTCAGGACATAATAAACGGTTAATGGCTCTTCATTGTAGGGATTATTCTTCTTCTCACCTGAGCATCTTGACATTTTCAGTGATTCAAATTAAAAGTGAGGACAGCATCTAGACACTGTGGGTGGATAATTAGGCATGATTCTGACATTCAAGGACAAATGAATGAATTGAAACCAAAAGTATATGAAGATCAACATTGGAGGTCATTAGAGGTGTGCAAAATTCGAATTGAGAGAAAATTCGAAATTCAAAGTTTCGAATTGCGAATTGCACAACTCGACTCGGTCTACTTTCGATTCAAATCGGACAATTCGAAATTGGAAGTACATTACATAGCAATTCGAAATTCTAACTTCGATTTTCGAATTGGCCGACTTGATTCGAAAATCGAGTCGAGCAATTCGAAAGTCGAAACTTCGAATTGTCCGATTCGAATCGAAAGTTAACCTAGTCGAGTCGTGCAATTCGCAATTTTGAATTTGCCGATTCGAATCGAAAGTAGACCGAGTCGAGTTGTGCAATTTGAAATTCGAAACGCCGATTTTCGAATATACTTGTTCGAAGCGATGAATTATCTCCGATTTGAATTTTCTGTTATGTTGAGTCGATTAATGTCGGGTCGACTCGATTAAAAGCACACTTCTATAGAGGTCATTCATTTTGAAAATTATTCACGAGTGAATACTCGTCTAAAAAAAATCTAAAGGCAGTGCTAATTCATAACACTAATGTTTTTGCTTCAATTCCTATAGCCAATTCGACTGAAATTACAGAAGATTATGAATAACTGTCAAATTAGTTTTGGAGAAAATTGAATATAAAGAACACAATTGGCAATTTTGTGGAGATTTTAAAAATACATATTTGGACAACAAGCAGATTTTACGAGAACATCTTGTATTTAATGTTTGTGGGGCAGTGGAGATCGACAAAATCATAACGTACAAAAAGAACATCCTTTACACCAGTTTCCAAAAATATCATAAAAAAAACCTCTAGTTTTTACTATTTAAATTTGACTTTCTATCAAAAAATGTTGTTGAGAAAAGTTGTCTGTATTTTCCTAATCTAATATAAAGTTAAAAATTTTGAAAAAATTGTATTCTTAGAATTTTGAAACTACTGTAGTTTTGGTAGTTTTTAACGAAAATGGCTGGCTAACGAACTCGATTTGTATTTCAACACTAACTTTGTGTATGCAAAGTGCAAGTTGACAAAATAAAGTTTTCAAAAGTTATCGTAGGACTCAGGGTACCCCAAAATGTCAAGATTTCATGAAATTAGCGAAAGTCAATTTTCGACCAAAACTAATACTTTCTCATGTAATGAGAATGTAAAAATTCTCTAGTTAGATTCACAAAGGTAATTCCACCACCTTTACATATTAAACTAGGGGTAATGAAACTCTTTGTAAAGTCTTTAGATAATGAAGAAAAATGTTTCAGGTACCTGGAACAAAAATTTCCAGAGATCTTTGATGCGAAACTAAAGAAAGAAATTTTTGTTAATCCACAACTTTGCAAACTGTTAACAGATGAGAAATTTATCAAAGTAATGAGTAAAACGGAGAAAGATGAATGGCTTAGTTTTAACCCATTGCAGCATACATTTTTCGGATTTCTCATATTTTTAAAATTCAAAATGGCGGTTCCAATATGGCGGACTTATTTTTTTAAATTAATCAAATTCCCTTGAAATGTGTTACTCGGGGGTTTTTGGGGTCCCTGTTTACGAATATAAAGTCAAATTTTTAAAATTCAAAATGACGGATCCAATATGGCGGACTTATTTTTTTAAAATAAGTCATTTTTAAAAAAAATTTTTTAAAAAAATTTTTCAAACTCGCTTGAAATTCTGAACTCGAGGTTTTTAGGTCCCTGATTACGAATATAAAGTCAGATTTTCGAAATTTATTTACCTATATTACAAAAAAATATCGCCGCCGCCGCTGTTTCAAGATTCTGTAAGGACGCCCTATCCCAAAGGGGCCGTCAAAATTGACCTTTTTTTTTACCTATAGGTCAAAAAGAGGATAAATAAGGGCCTCATATTACGTCAAAATCTATGTCTAACTTGACCTATTTTTTGACCTGTAGGTCAAAAAGAGGATAAATAACGGCCTCATATTACGTTAATATAGGTCAATTTTGAGGGCAGTTTTGACCTAGGCGTCAAAATTTGACAAAGAATTCCAGCTACCCTCAAAATTTAGGTCAATTTTAAGGGCAGTTTTGACCTACGCATCAAAAAATGACAAACAATTTCCGCCACCCTCAAAATTTAGGTCAATTTTGAGGGCAGTTTTGACCTACGCATCAAGAATTGACAAATAATTCCCGCTACCCTCAAAATTTAGGTCAATTTTGAGAGCAGCTTTAATATAGACGTCAAAATTTGTCAAACAATTTCCGCGCGCAGACTTAATGATGAGATGAAGTTTGTCATCTGACCTAACAATGTAAGGTAATTTTAAAATTGTGTTTGCTCTTACACCTATCATTTTGACTTAATTTTGACGTTTTATTTTTACTCCCTCATTAAGTTAAATATATGTCCAAGTTTAATCTAATTTTTAACAACATATAGATAAAAAAAGGTCCATAACGATTGTTACATTACGTCAAAATCGAAGTGTATTTTGTCATTTATTGTATGCAATTTATCAAGATGCATTGATATTGAGAAAAAATTACTTTAAATTTATAAAAATTAAAATAAATATAAAAATAGAGATAGAGGGTTGGCGCGCGAAGCGGGCAGGGGGGCGTAGCCCCCCTAGTATATTATATATATATATATATATATATATACATATATTATATTTATATATATATTATATAATAATATAATTAGAGGTGTGCAAAAAGCTCGAAGCTCGAGCGGGTATTTTCTAGCTTTTTATTTTTTGAGCCGAGCCGAGCCTATTCAGTTCGAGCTCGGGCCGAGTCGAGCTTTATAAAAAGCTCGAATAATTTCGGGTACTCGAATTCATTTAAGTACCCGAAATATTCGAGTACTCGAGTGAATTCGGGTACCCGAATGTTTCGGGTGCTCGAAAATTTCGGGTACCCGATACATCGAGCCCGGCTCGGGCTCGGCTCGAAAAAATTGCGGCCCGGCTCGGCTATTCGAGCTTTTTGCACACCTCTAAATATAATATATAAATTTCGAATCTTGAAAATCTGACTTCATATTCGTAATCAGCGCCAAAAACCCCTGAGTAACAAGTTTCATGTAAACTTGAGCAATTTTAAAAAATAAGTCCTCTATATTGGATCCGCCATTTTGAATTTTTAAAAATTGACCCCATATTCGTAATCAGCGACCCCAAAAACTGTCTAGACATGATCTTCAATGTATTTCATTTTATTGGTTAAACACAATTACATTTATTGTAAAAAACTGCTTTTTTTTAATTTATGTATTTATGACAATTATTTTATCAACAAAAAATATTTTTTTCTTTTTTGTTATAGTAAGGAATGTTCCCCGATACGCATGTAGTATGCTTTTTGTCATTGAAATAAATGAAATAGTGCTTGAAAAATGCAAAAAAGTGGAGATAAAAGGTGACACTCAGAAGTGTCGCAAAGGGTTAAGGGAGTTATTGAAAACTTTCTTGTCAATCATAAGAGCGAGAATTGAGAACTAAAAGAAAATGGTATGATTAAAAACTTTCAAAAATTAAAATGCTTGATAAGTTTGAAGTTCTATTTCCTAAATTAACATCTAAGGTATACTTTCCGAAAAATTTAGGAGAATATAGCGAGGAACAAGAAGAACGGTTTCATCAAGATATTAATAAAATAGAACGGGCTATCAAAGCAGATGGAGCGTAATTTGATGGCTGACTACTGTTGGATGCTAAAAGGGATATTTTCCAGGGGGAGTAAACTTAAAAATAAAACCAATGCGCAGGTCTTTTGAAGACAAACGAGTGCGTTACTATAAGCAGACATTAATAAAAATTACATTTTCAGACGGTCATATTGATTTTTCAATGTTGGTATTTTTAAATTCTCTGTAAACTACGTTATATAGGTTACTCAGAGTTTTTTTATGTTGATAACTACGAATCTAATGTCAATTTTTCGAAAGTAGAAATGTAAAGGACAAAATTTTAAAAGTCATTCTTTGATCACTAGGAATTTCTCTTCACTGTCAGACTAAACGTACCTTTAGCTGTCGGATATAACTGATTCGTCATGTATTGGGTTTGCTGTTATTAACTTTGAAAACCTGACATCGGATTCGTAATAATCAACTGAAAAATCTCCGAACTAACCCTAAATTAAACAATTCATAGTGAATTTATAAATATTATCTAATGATTAATCAACGATTGCAAAGGCACACAACTTTACGACAACAAAAACTGCATACGACTTCAATAATAAAAACGATTATTGCCATGCTGTACCCAATAGCCAGCAAATAAGATACGATAAAGAATAATTGTTCCTTACCAATCTGTTCTGGAGGTGAAAGCCTGCTTGGTTTCTTAACATAATTAAGCAAAAAGTCTGATAACAAACCAGCTTCCGATGCTCTTAATATAATTTTATCAAAATGATAAATAAAAGGAGATCCTTCTCTTGCAAGCCACTTTTCAATGTAGTAAGCTACAGGTTCTTTTAGTAATTTGATATTAACTTCTTGTCTTCCTTTTGTATAATTCTTCATGTAATTTTCAGTTTTTATAAGAATACATGTTACATTCTCGTACTTTGTCAAATATTTTAGACAATCTTCCTGTAACCCTCCACCGGGTATCCTTATAGATCTCATTCCCAATTTCCGAATGTAACTAATGGAGCTACTTAGCAATGATTTATTTACAAACTTTGTCGTCACAGGCGTCAATGAAGAATTGGCCAGTTCCTCAAGACTGGAAATTTGATGCTCAGATCGAAAAGAGATGTCCAAGATCACAGAGTAAACGTAGCCTGAATAGACAATACAACTCAACATTAATATGCCAAAAACTATTCTCTCGGTTGATTTCGTAGGTTCTCTGAAGACAGACATTCCAATGAAAATTTGGCTAATGTTGAAAATTTGCCAAATATTGTTGTTGAATTTCATAATCAAGGCTGCAATTCGTAAAACGAAAATTGCAGAAGTTGTTGCAACTATCATGTAAACGAAATCCTCAGAGAAGATAAGAACTTTGGATAATGTTGAAGATTTTGGTAAAACAGCTTTTGCAGTAACATATTCCAAAACACGTATTTTTGGAATATTCTGATAATCATCAAAGAGCATGAAACTTACAGAATTTAATAACATTTCCGCTTTGCGTTGTTGTAAATGTTTTTGAACTTTATAATTTTTGAATTCTTTAATTACAACAATGTTATCAGATGCATGTAATGAACTAGAAAGGAGTCTAGCAAATTTTTTAAATATCTCAGTTTCCTTATTTAATTTTCCACTGCTATCAAACAAAAGAAATTTAAGTTTGCGTCCCTGAAGATTCTGCAATTTATCTGGAAACCACCTTGTTTGTGCTGTTACATTTTCAACTCTATACTTTTTTGAAAAAGTTGCAAGTTCATGCAAAATATGTGTACTATCATTTTCCTTTGTCAATCGTTCTTCATTTCTTTCTAAGTGTTCTAGTACTTCAATTTCCAGAAAATCTCTTGCCCAAAAATATTCTAGAAGTTTTTTAGTCGAATTATTTTTTCTTTCAGGAAACAAGTTTATCAAACATTTAGGATAAGAGAATCCATTTGACAATTGTTGCAGTCGTAGAAGTGTTTTGAAAACATCTTTCCAAATGTCGGTGCGACTCACATCAAGTATCAGAATAAATAATGTAGTTCGCTTTGGTTGTTGTAATGAAAAAGGCAAATGTTTTGGTTCCTTGAGTTGAAATTCATTTAGACTCATACTCAGTGATGGAAAGTGTTTAGTCACATCTGTGATCAAGCGATTGGCGCTTAAACTTGAATTTTGAGCAAACTGATCATTAATGATGAACATTACCTGATGCAGTTTAGATTCCCTTCTTAAATACTGCATTAATCCTCGAGTATAACTGCTGTTGTCTGACATTCCAAGGATAAGTGTCCCAGAAAATATTGAAAAGAAAATGAAGCTTGAAAGCTTTACCATATTTTATAGGTAAATTTGTAGATGTTGCAAGTATCTTGTCAAGTATCTTTTCGATAACATCTTGTTGATGATCTTCAGTAACACTAGAATATTAGACATTTTGTTAACCATTAATTAAATACTTCTTGGAAAATTAAAATTATTTTATATAATACTACAACTTACATTGATATGGATAATATTGCACGATGGTGACATTGAGTTTCATTTGCCATATTTGGTTTATTTGATCAAGTAGCTGCATTTATTTTGTTTACCATTACAATATCACTTGTTCAGTCCTTTTCATAAAGACGAACTTACCTTACTGAAGGTAAGCTTAAGTCATTCTAAGTTAGTTTCAAAAATAGACTTTATGGTAGCGAATGTAAAAGAAAAATTATTACTGCTAGATACAAAAATTGACAACAATATCTTTCAAAAGTAGAATTTTTTGCTATTAAGATATATCTTTTTGTGCAAGTTTGCTATTTCATGCCTTATTCCATATCGATAATATCATTTTTAATCACTGACAAAAGGTAAACGTTGGTATTCTCTAAGTATGTCCTTTTTAATGATTACTCTATTTAAGTTTAACGGTAATTGGTGCATTCTGTTTACTTGCACGTGTACAAGTAGGTCACGTAATATAATTAAGAACTTTTTTAAAGGAGAAAATTATTTGTCGGCAACAACAAACCTAGATCTTCGTTTGTTTATCTTATACAAAAATGATGTTAAACAGGCTTTTAAATTCAGTTCTTTTCTCCTTTTTGCAGACGATCCTAAAGTTGTCCAAAATTATTAAAAACGACAAAGAACTTTCTGAACTACAATCTGAAAGAAATAGTTTCAATACATGGTGTGCAGAATGTCACTTAACACCAAAAAATGTTCAGTTATCCCTTTTTGAAAAATAAACAAACTTTTATTTACCAATATACAATAAATGACAGGAAACTTTTTAGTGACTGAGGCTTGTGATCTGGGTGTCATTATTGATAATTCTCTTTCCTTCAGCTCCCACATAACAAACGTTATATGGGCAAATCTCTGAAAACTTTAACATTTGAATTTGAATTTTTTTAAAAAAATTTTTGTGAGCACAATTTTGATATTTTTAGTATTACATCTTCGACCAAAATAAATTTCATTTTTATTACTGTACAACCATTATTTGGTTGCCTTCTATTTTAAAATATAAATTTTTGGAAGGAAAATAACGTTAGGTTATCTAAATCTGTAACAAGATATACATAAACATTTTATCTCCTACACTTAAGTAAGTTATTTCTCAGTATCACAAAAACATAATTAAACATGAAAATAAATATAATAAACGTCTAATGCAACTAATAAGGACAAAATTAAAATAAAAAAAATTAATGAAAATTTTTTACGTATAATTATTTGAATTAGTAACATGAACTTTTCTAATTATTTGATTGGCTGAATTGTTTTGAAAAAATATCGAGGATCTTAATATAACCTTGAAAAACACTAACAGTTTTATGAACGTTTAATAAATAATAAATAAATATTACTTAAGTGCCTTCCGTTGATAAATTTTTCATTCCGCGTTTCCTTTTTCTCGCTTTTTATTTTCTTTCCTTTGATTTTCTTTCATTTTGCCACTTTTTATTACATTTTTGGTTACTTCGTGATAAATAACATGGAACAAATAAATGCGAAACTTCAGATTGATTGGAAAACGATTGATTTGACCAAGCTACATATTTGACGAGCCACAATTTGAATATCCACGTAAAAAAATAATTAAATAAGAATTAGAATAAATAAAAACATATGCACAGTTTTAAATACATCTAAAGTAATATGTGCCCCAATTTTGGAGCAAATTAAATAAGAAACTTTGGAGAAATTAATGATTTGACCAGCGACATATTTTCCGTACTACACCAGTATCACAAGTATCCAACAATTATTTTGCTTAAAATATAGTTGAAAATAAAAATAAAAATCACGCACATAAAATTTGAATTACAATTCAATTGTGCCTCTTATTTCAAATTTTTTCATTTAGTTTTTTAATGTTTATTTTATAAAACCATTTTGATTTGACCAGCGACACAAAAACTGAGGGACACTTTTTAGAAGATTATATCTTTTCTAATTTTTACTTTTTATTTTTTTTAAGTTTGTTTATGGAATTCTTAAGGGGTAACACCACTCTAGAGCCCTAAAAAAAGTCCTAACTTTGACAATTTATTTTAGGAGTATGGAAAAAATAATCGAATTTCTCTCTTTTAGGCTTTATTGTACCTTTATCGTACTACATAAAAAATTTTTTTTTTCACATTTTGATACAAAATGGCGGCTACTCGGTGAATTTTTGGAACCATAAGATTTGCTAGTACAGTACGTACGATTTTAGCTTTACATCAATTTTTCGCAAAATGGCGGACTTTTAAAAAAAGTGTTCACTTTTTGACCCAAAAAATTAGCATTAAATTGTTTATAAAAAAAAAAGTTGCAATGATAAAAAAAAAATCGTACGTATTGTACTAGTGTTAATGTTACTGTGAAGCTACAGTTAAAATTTCAGGTGGATATGTGCTATGGTCTCCGAGTTACATGGTCGCCCGATTTAAAAAATGCAGTTTCGAGAAAAACGTGTTTAAAGTTTTAGCAATATACAGCTATATTGATCAACTACAACTTCCTAGCGGCATTTTGAAAAACTATTAGAGCCCTCAGGCCCTGTTGGTACATTAGTGGAGAGGGTAAGAGTCGTAGAAAAGAGACAGAAGGAAGCCGACCGCGGCAGGTAGAAAATGCGCTTATCTCCCGCTGCGAACCCTCCGACATAACTGCGAAATAGAAACGGAAAAAATTTCTTTTTCACCATTCTATCAATCGAATTATGTTTTTAGGACCCCAAAGTGTACTTTAAGCAAAAAAAAATTTTTTCGATTTTTTGAAAATCCTAGAGTGGTGTTACCCCTTAAGATATTTTTAAATAGTTTATAACAGTAAAAAACGTGTTTTCCAAAAAAACTTTATTTAAACAGTTAAAATACCTTTAGAAAAAGTGAAAGTGACACTTGCAAAATCATGGTATTGTGAACTTTAATAAAGAAAAACATAGAAAAAAAAAACAAAATAATTTATATCAATGGTTAAATCGTAATCCTTATTTTCTTTTTTAAAACATGTAAATATTTAAAAATCATTAGTTTTTATATTTAGGCTGTTTAAGTGAAAATAATGTGAGGGACTAAAGGTTAAAAGTTCCAGAGATTCGCCCATATGCATGTTTCTCAGGACTCTGGGCTTTGTAATTACAAATGCTTTTTTTAGTAATGAGCGAACAATCGCAAGACAATTAAATATTCCATTTAACATACAAGATCACTAATAATTAATAGATTAAGTAAGCAGGAAAATGTGATCTTTGATTAGATAGATTTCTTTGATTGATCAGTTCAAAGATTTAATTCTAATTTGCGACAACTTTTACTAAATGTATCTTATAATTAGATTAACGTAGCGTCATAAGTCTTTATCATTATACACATTATATTTATTTATAACACAGTCCACCAGTAAATAAATATTAAGTACAGACGGTATGCAAAAAGGAGCCGTATTTCTTATTTTGTAACTAGGGGCATTGAAAGGTATCATACCAAAACAAAAGAACATTCAATTTCAAACCAAATCAAATTCAAGCCAAATCTGAACCTTAAATTCAGTTGCTCTTGGAGGATAGACTTTGTCTTCTCTACAAGTTAAAAAATTTTAAAATTGCTTATGACAATTGTCAATTGCATCAGAGTACTTTTTAAAAAATGAAGACCAAATAACTGGTGCACATAAGAATTTGGATGTAACAAATGCTTGAAAGGGAATCGTTAAAGTTTGTTAAAAGTCATTTCTGTATTTTGGATTTGGTTCTTTATTGCAAGAAGTTAATTTCACTTTTAGTTGTTGGTGAGACTGCTATTTTTCTATATAGAGAGTAAACGATGTTGTCCTCGAGTCAGTCTAGCTTGATCAAATGATTAGAATAGTCAAAATTCACACTGTAAAGTCTTTTTGCCTTGTTTAAATAAATATTCACTTAATACGTAATATATATATATATATATACTTTTTGGATTTTACATTTAATTGGGTTCCAAAATCTTTAGGTTATGGGCCCAGGTTACATATGTAAAATCCGGAATCTACGAGTGTAAAATTGTGTATAAAAGAAAAATAACTGAACTGAAAAATGGCTGCCTCGAACAACATACAATTTAACACAATCAAACCGTTTGATGGAAATAATTTTTCAAATTGGGAATTTTGTGTTAAACTACTACTGGAAGAATCTAAGTTACTTAATGTTTTGAAAGATAATCCTCCAGCGGAAGCCCAAGATTAATTCAATAAAAGTGACATAAAAGCGAGGAACATTATAGTTCAATGTGTGGCAGACATTATGTTGTAAATTATTAAATTAAAGAAAACTGCAAAGGAAATTATGGAAACTTTCGAAAATACGTACACAAAGAAAGGAATTTTAACTCAAGTCCAACTACAGCAGAAGCTTCACGAATTGAAATACAACGATAAGACGATGTTTTATCAAGACGAAACAACTTCGTCAAAAACAAACTTTTAATAGAAGAATCCAGACTAGCAAAAGTCGGTTTAGATATAAAGAAAATTAATGATGAATTCCTTATATAACAAAAGGGCTTAATTCAAAAGGTTTTGAATAGATTTAACATGGATAATTGTAAAACATCAGATGTGCCCTTACAACCAAAAATACAAATTCTTTTGAATAATGTTACTGAAACGAATGATTCAAGGTTACCATATAGGGAATTAGTTGGCTGCTTGATGTACATCATGTTGGGGAGTAGACCAGATCTGAGTTTCTGTATTTCATATTTTAGTCAGTATCAAGGCAATTTTACCAAAACTCATTGGAATTATCTAAAAGGTATTCTAAGATATTTAAAACAAACAGGAAATGACTGTTTAAGATTCTCGAAAAATACCAACGAGAATTTGAATTTAATTTCATTTGTAGACTCAGATTTTGCCAACGATCCATCAAGACAGAAAAAGTATTACAGGATTTTTAATTGAATTAAATGACAACATTGCCTACTGGAAATAAAAAAACAAAATTTTGTAACCCTCTCGAGTGCAGAGTCTGAATACGCTGCGCTGTCAACTTGCATTACAGAGAATTTGGTTTAAGCTCAAATGTTGGAAGAAGTGATCAAAGTTAATATTTATCCAATAACGATTTACGAAGATCATGTATTAAAATGTCATCAACCCTCGTAACAAAAAGAACAAAACATATTGATTGCTAAAGTAAATATTGGCTTAATACGTAATATATATATAGTTTTATTATTTTACAATTAATTGGGTTCCAAAAACTTCAAAGTTGATATCTTTTTAAATTGCTTAAATGATTTAAATAAAAAACCAAGAGTTTTACTAACACTATTAACCATATCTGGAACATGATCTTTAAATGACAAACTAGATATTACCAAATTTTTATTTAATTAATTATTATGCTCTAATAATAATAATCATTTATGTTCAAAAGAGAAGAGATTATAAGTTAAAAAGGAGAAATGATAAATATGAGGTTGAAATAAAATACAAATATTTGAAATACTTCCTTTATTGTGTAGAATTTACATGAAAAACACCAACGATTACAATAAGTGTGAAAAAGGAACATTTAAAATTTAAAGATTGTCTACTGCTAATTTGTTCATGGAGAAATTTTTCTACTTTTTGTTTGCTTTTACAATGTCTATCGCCACAATTAGAAATTACTTTGATAAGCTATTAACTTTCATTTGCTCAAGAATTGTGAATTGTGCACTGAAAGACTTTTTGTTTTAAAATTTAATATAATTCATTTCAAACAGGGGAAAACGATATTTTTAGGTTTATTAATCGTACAAACGTATCAGCAATTGCCAAAATAATACAAAAAATTGGTTAAATTAAATTCAATTTTATTATACATATAATTAAATTTTTAAACACAAAGTCTTTTAGTGTGAAAATGTATGAAATATCCTTAAGGTTCTAGAAATAATTTGTCAAAACCCAAGCTGCAGTTTGAGAATTTTTTTTCAATTTCCCAAGGGAATTGTTACTAGATAAACTAGAGTGTACTCTGACTGAAAACATTTCCAAACTGTAGGTTGGGTTTTGACAAAATGTTTCTAGAACCTAAAGGATATTTCATACATTTTCACAATTTTTGAGCAAATGAATGTTAAAAGCTTACCGAAGTAACAGAATATATAAATGTGTGTACATGGATTCTCTCTAAAAGAATTAAAACATGGAACTTCAAAAATTACATTAATTTGTCATTGAAATGATTCAGAACTGAGCGATTTTTGTATACATTTCAATTTCTTTCAAACAACCTCTTCTTACCAGATCCGCTGAAGATCCGCGGATAGTTTGTTGATATTATGAGGACTTTTTTACTTGGGTATTCTTTAACAATTAAAATTACTAACTTTTTGCAACATTATGAAAGGCGTGTTAAATTTCACAAAAAGCAACGATTATTTAAAAGATTGCATTCTTTTTTAGAGGTGTACTTATACATGCTAGTTTTAATTGTAATTCAGATATGTTTATTCATATTAAAATATGGGTTGGTAATTCTAAAAAAGAAAACTATCTTTTTTACAAATCAAATCATCAGCCAAAATTATTTCCTTACGGTTTGCATACTTATTTGAAAAGTTTTCAATTTTCAAATTCTCTGTGAACTACTTTATATTGGTTACTCAGGGGTTTTTTATGTTAATAATTACGAATCTGATGTCAATTTAAATTCTAAAGTAGTAATATTGCGGTTAGGCTATCTAGTTGGGGTCAAGCAATTATTGACCCTAAACAGTAGGTGAGCAACCTATCGATAGAAAAGATACTGGACTTCTGGAGAAGAACAGGACTCTAAAGGGGTTGCTATAAACTTTCCCCTCTTTAGGAGAATCCAGCTCGATCTTGGTTGTTAGATTAGATTAGAATATTGCGGTTAAAATTTAAAAAGCCATTTTTTTGATCACTAGGAACTTCTCTGTCCTGTAAGATTAAACGTACCTTTCGCTGTCAGATACAACTGGTTCGTCATATACTGGGTTTGCTGTTATTAACTTTGACAACCTGTCATCGGATTCGTAATTATCAACTAAAAAAATCTCCGAACAAACCGTAGATTAAGCAATTTTTTGCGAATTTATAAACATTATCTAATGATAATTCAACGATTGCAAAAGCACATAACTTTACGCCAACTAAAACTGTATACCACTTCTATAACAAAAACGATTATTCCTAGGCTGTATCCAATAACCAGCAAATAAGATACGATGAAGAATAATTGTTCCTTACCAATCTGTTCTGGAGGTGAAAGCCTGCTTGGTTTCTTAACATAATCAAGCAAAAAGTCTGATAACAAACCAGCTTCCGATGCTCTTAATATAATTTTGTCAAAATGATGAATAAAAGGAGATCCTTCTCTTGCACGCCAGTTTTCAATGTAGTACGCCACAGGTTCTTTTAGTAATTGGATATTACATTCTTGTCTTCCATTTGTAAAATTCTTCATGAAATTTTCAGCTTTCATAAGAATACAGGTTACATTCTCATACTTTGTCATATATTTCAAGCAATCATCTGCTGACCCTCCACCGGGTATCCTGATTGATTTCATTCCTAATTTCCGAATGTAACTAATGGAGCTACTTAGCAATGATTTATTTACAAACTTTGTCGTCATAGGCGTCAATGAAGAATTGGCCAGTTCCTCAAGACTGGAAATTTGATGCTCAGATCGAAAAGAGATGTCCAAGATCACAGAGTAAACGTAGCCTGAATAGACAATACAACTCAACATTAATATGCCAAAAACTATTCTCTCGGTTGATTTCGTAGGTTCTCTGAAGACAGACATTCCAATGAAAATTTGGCTAATGTTGAAAATTTGCCAAATATTGTTGTTGAATTTCATAATCAAGGCTGCAATTCGTAAAACGAAAATTGCAGAAGTTGTTGCAACTATCATGTAAACGAAATCCTCAGAGAAGATAAGAACTTTGGATAATCTTGAAGATTTTGGTAAAACAGCTTTTGCAGTAACATATTTCAAAACACGTATTTTTGGAATATTCTGGTAATCATCAAAGAGCATGACATTTACAGAATTTAATAACATTTCCGCTTTCCGTTCTCGTAAATATTGACCAATTTTATAAATTTTTGCATCATTAATTACAACAATGTTATCAGATGCATATAATGAACTAGAAAGGAGTCTAGCAAATTTTTCAAATTTCTTAGTTTCCTTATTTAATTTTCCACTGCTATCAAACAAAAGAAATTTGAGTTTGCGTCCATGAAGATTCTGCAATTTATCTGGAAACCACCTTGTTCCTACTGTTACATTTTTAACTCTATATTTTTTTAAAAAAGTTTCAAGTTCATGCAAAATAGGTGTACTACCTCTTGTCTCTGTCAATAGACTTTCATTTCTTTCTAAGTGTTCTAGTACTTCCATTTCCAGAATATCTTTTGACCAAAAATATTCCAGAGGTCTTTTATATGAATTAATTTTTGTTTCAGGAAACAAGTTTATCAAACATTTAGGGTAAGGGAATCCATTTGACAATTCTTGCAGTTGTTGAAGTGTTTTGAACACATCTTTCCAAATGTCGGTTCGACTATCATCAAGTATCAGAATAAATAATGTAGTTCGCTTTGGTTGTTGTAATGAAAAAGGCAAATGTTTCGGTTCCTTGAATTGAAATTCATTTAGACTCATACTCAGTGATGGAAAGTGTTTAGACACATCTTTGATCAAGCGATTGGCGCTTAAACTTAAATTTTGAGCAAACCGATCATCAATTATAAACATTGCCTGAAACAGTTTAGATTCCCTTTTTAAATACTGCATTAATCCTCGAGTATAATTGCTCTTGTCTGACATTCCAAGGATAAGTGTCCCAGAAAATATTGAAAAGAAAATGAAGCTTGAAAGCTTTACCATATTTTATAGGTAAATTTGTAGATGTTGCAAGTATCTTGTCAAGTATCTTTTCGATAACATCTCGTTGATCATCTTCAGTAACGCTAGGATTTTAGACATTTTGTTAATCATTAATTACATACTTCTGGAAAAATAAAAATTATTTTACATAATACTACAACTTACATTGATATGGATAATATTGCACGATGGTGACATTGAGTTTCATTCGCCATATTTGGTTTATTTGATCAAGTAGCTGCATTTATTTTGTTTACCATTACAATATCACTTGTTCAGTCCTTTTCATAAAGACGAACTTACCTTACTGAAGGTAAGCTTAAGTCATTCTGAGTTAGTTTAAAAAATGAATTTTATGGGAGCGAATGGAAAAGAAACATTATTAGATAGATACAAAAATTAGATCTATATATATATATATATATATATATATATATATATATATATACTAGATACAAAAATTGATAACAATATCTTTGGAAAAATGGAATTTTTTGCTATTAAGATATATCTTTTTGTGTCAGTTTGCTATTTCATTTCTTATTACATATCGATAATATCATTCTTAAGCACTGACAAGGGGTAAACGTTGGTATTCTCTAAGTATGGCTTTCTTTTTAATAATTACTCTGTATTTAGGTTGAACTGTAATTGTTGTACTCAGTTTAGTTGCACGTGTACAAGTAGGTCACGTAATATAATTAAGATCTTCTTTTTTAATAGCAGCTCAATTTTAAATCAAAATGTCCCTCTAGCAAAAGGGAATTTTGATTCTTCATCAATTTTGAAACGTTAAATGCCCTTTCTTTTACTACCTATATCATAAATTTTATTATTTAGCTCTTAAAACATTTTCTAACGTTGAAACATTGCTTGTAGAAGTATTTAACTTTACGCCAACTAATAACACTGCTTATTACTTCTAGAATGAAAACTATTGTTGACAGACTGTATCCGATTACTAGCAAGTAAGAGACGATCAAAAACAACTTTTCCTTACCAATCTTCTCGGGTGGTTTAAGTCTGCTTGGCTGCTTAACAGAATAAAGCAGAAATTGTGACACCAAACCAGCTTCCGATGCTCTTGATACAATTTTATTAAAATGATCAAGAAAGGGAGATCCTCCTCTTAAATACAAATTTTCAGCGTAATAGATCACAGGCTCGTGTAGCAATTTAACATTTAATTGTTGTTCTCCTTTTGTAAAATTCTTCATGTAATTTTCAGCATTTTTAAGAGTGCATGTTACATTCTCGTACTTTGTCAAATATTTTAGACAATCTTCCTGTAATCCTCCACCGGGTATCCTTATAGATTTCATTCCCAATTTCCGAATGTAACTAATGGAGCTACTTAGCAATGATTTATTTACAAACTTTGTCGTCATAGGCGTCAATGAAGAATTTCCTCAAGACTGGAAATTTGATGCTCAAATCGAAAAGAGATGTCCAAGATCACAGAGTAAACGTAGCCTGAATAGACAATACAACTCAGCATTAATATACCAAAAACTATTCTCTCGATTGATTTCGTAGGTTCTCTGATGAAGGACATTCCAATGAAAATTTGGCTAATGTTGAAAATTTGCCAAATATTGTTGTTGAATTTCATAATCAAGGCTGCAATTCTTATAACACAAATTACAGAAAACGCTGCAATTATCATATAAACGAATTTCTGAGAGAAAATACCTTTTGATACAAAAACTGATAACAAAAAGGATCGCTTGTCGAGAGACCCTAACAAAAAGTAGATATAATATAATAATATAATATTATCTATATATTGTTTTTGACTCATTTATGTACTTCGTGTTATTACTTATCGTCATAAGAGATATAATGTATTAGTCACATTTTGGGCCTTCGCCCACTCTCAACTTTGTACCTTTTTATCTCAAAAACGCCTGTTCCGGGTTGTCGAAAGTAGTACATAAATAGAAGGGTCTGCGCTACCCTCGGTAGTCAGAATTTGAATCTTAAACTGTAACGCGGAATAAAGAATTATTCTCATTATTAAAACATAATTGTCTTTTCTTTGCTATTCCCTTAAGGTCAAGCGTTTTACCCTTTGTTTTAATTAATTTTATAATATTTAAAAGTGTCGGATAAAGTATTTACAAAACGACACGACAGCTAAGTGTTGTTCTTTTGCAATCAAGATGCATCTTCTTTTGTATGTTTGCTGTTTTACTTCATATTATGTATTGATAATATCTATTTTCAAACAGTAATGATAGGCAAACGCTAATATTTTCAATATATGACTTTCTTTTTAATGATTATGTTATATTTATTTCTGACTGTAAATTGTTGCATTGCGCTTTCTTGTATTTGTGTAAGTAGGTCATATAATGTTGCTAAGGACTTTTACTATTTTTTTATTTTTCAGTAAATTTTTGGGGGGCCACCTAAGGGCCACTTTTTTTTAAATCAAAATTTCAGCTGTTTTTCCAAAGTCGTCTAGGTTTTATTTTCCTTAGTAAAATAAATTAAAATGTTAGCTAAGGAGATACAGTTTCAGGGCTTATTTATTAATTATGTTATATAATACCGTTCAGGTCCCTTACCCTAATTATTATTTTTATCATTTTTCTATCGTCGCGAAATAATGATAGAAAAATGTATTATAAAAAAGAATGACATATCCTAGTAGAAACATTTTATTTTACTTTTTCGTAAGGGATAGTTTTTATTAAAATGGATCCAAAACATTTTCAAATATATATTGTTCATGAAATTTTTAATAAATAAATTTAATATTAGAAAAAAAATTAAAATCCGTTCATTTGAACCAAAGATGTTTACATTTAAGTGAAACAACTTGTTTGCAAAATGAATAATCAACGATATCTCAAAAAGTGTTCTACTTTTTATATTTAATATTTTATAATCGATTGGGCTAGAGTAACACTATTTTTATATAGATTTGCTATAAATAGAACTCTTGCGGTTTCTATACGAAAAGTTTTTCAATTTCAAAAATCTTATTCTTTTTGCCTCTTCCTTATTTTGTTGGCACAATAATTATAACTTTAAAAAAAATGAAAATTTCTCCAAGTCTTTTACAAAAAGTATGCGGAATCATATTCGAATTATAGCAGTGCAATATATATTAATATTTTTATAAACGTCATCAACAGGAGGAAAGGAGTATATTTATATTTAAATTTTTATGAGTAATAGATATGTATGACATTCCATATATTATGTAGTTAAAATATATATATATATATATATATATGCCTGTTATTTAATAGTGTGCTAACGATTCATTCAAGATAGGAAATCACACGCTCACCAATACTATGACCGTTCAGTTACGATTATGATCGCAGTGGTGGGGCGAAAACTTGAATGATCTTTACAACTCCAGGATGGTGAAGGAAATGGTAATGGACCAGGCTCGTCGCTGTTTGGTATTTTAAAGGCAACTTTCAATTTTGCATTCAATTCAGAAAATAATAAATTTCCCTAAATTTGAAAAATGGAAATAAAAACATTCCGAAAAGGATTTTTTAATAAAATACACCAGCGTTTCTAAATGTACTGATTTCATCTTATCAGTAGGGAGTTTAGTTTCACATTTAAAAAATAATTTTAAATTATGAAAATAAAATATAAATGAGCCTAATGGTTGGCATTAATAATAAAATTAGCATAAATTGTCAAACTGTAATAAATATGGATTAATATTTAATTAATTTAAAAAAATAAATTAAAAGCATTAGAGAACATTTTTCTCCCCATATTGTAAAATCTTTTATAAAATTCGATATTTTTTCAGTCTAGATAAAATAAAGTATAAAAAAATACAAGTAAGTATTAACTTTGACATCAAAAATTAAAACATAAATGTGCTTTTTCTGAACAATTTGACTCAAATTAAAATAAGACGCATGCATCCACTCATGCATTGGATGCATATGTGACCGCGTCTGAGAAAATGGACCTTATGACCAAACTCAACATTTCTAGTAAAATGCTTTTAAAGTTTTTCATTCAAATTACTGATTTTAAGCGAAAATACCTAATATAATCATTTGCATCATAAAAAAAGTATATTTTCATCGAAAAATGTTTTTGAAGTGCAAAAAAAACTACAAAAAGTAACTTTTTGAAAAATTTCAATTTTTAAAAATTTTAATAACTTCTTAATTTTAGATCAAATAAATTTAAAAAATATAGATTATTGTATGTGTTTTTGAAGAGGATTGCAACGGACATAAAATATTTAAAGTTAAATGTCAACTAAATGCAAAAAAAATCACAAAAAGTAACTTTTTCAGAATTTACATTTTTTAAAATGTTAATAACTTCCTAATTTTAGAACGAATAGAGTTAAAAAATAAATCGTTACATTTATTTATCAAGCGCATTCTCAATGTAAATAAAATATTTAAAAATAAATATTAACTTAATACAAAAAATCCACAAAAAATAACCTTTTTTCAAAATTTCAATTTTCAAAAAATAAAAATGTTAATAACTTTATAATTTTAGCCCAAATGAAATCTACAATTTAAAAAAGTTTATTCTTTTAGAACCTATATATGAATTTGAGATATTTATAAAAATGTGATATTCACATATATTTCAAAACGTAAAAATATATTGTTGACTTGTTTATTTTTAAATATTTTCTTGCTGCATTGACTCGGGTAGATGGATAATAATTTTATACTTTTTATTTAATTCTTAATTTGAGGAGTAATTTTTCAAAAGTTGATAAATCCATTTTTTTTAAAAATTGAGATAAACACATATTTAAAATACTAAAATCCTTAGAAATCAATTTATCACTGTATTCAGTTTAAGAAAAAAAAATTTATTACCAAAGAATTTTCAATTTAAAAAATATTTTGGCCTAACCTTGATGATTTAAATTTTTTTAATTTTTTTATTCGAAAAAATCACCAAAATCGTTAAATTCCCTTATTACAATAGAATTTAATTACAAACAGAGCGTTTTAAATAGAAAAAAATATTTAAAAATAAATGATTTCTTACCATTTTTCTACATTTGTCGCTTCGCGAATTATTTGAAGAGGGGCAACAATAGATTTAGAGAGGGGACAATTAATTGTAATCGACAATTAGGCAGATGACTAATAACTTTAGTAGAGATAGCAGTATAATTAGTAACTCGAAATTTTTAATATAAATTGTAATATAATATTTAAAGGAAAGACAATTTTTGTGGAGTGCTTTTCTTTTTGAAATAAATTAAATAGTTTGATTAATTAACTCAGCTTATTTATTCTCACCACATTGGCAAAATCGAGTTCAATTTTATTTGCCAAAGTGACATGGTCCTTCGAGCCGGATTTTTGGAGTATTAACGAGGATTACACTTTCAAATTCACATTGGTTGGTGTAATATTAACCGGGGCGAATATTTATCCGGAGTCATCTCAACCTGGTGATCATTATCAACAAGACGAAACATTTATGGGATCAACCATCATTTTATCTTTTAACGTGGAAGTATCATCTTTCAAGAAGGAAATTATTTTCGAGTCGACAACAAGTAATTGTATTTTCGTCGATTATTCGTGAGTAATGTATATTATTTAATTGTTATTGGCGTGTATTGTTTGAGAGTCTATTGTTGTATTGTCGTATTGTTTTGGTCATTTAATTGTCATGTCGAATCATCAGTTAGATATCGCGAGACAAAATAGAACTAACTGTAAAAGTCGTTTAACTAAATTTAAAACTTTTATAGAAAAAATATTACAGAGTGATAATCAAGCGATTAATGTTGAAGAAATTAAATTACGATTAATTAAAATTGAGGAAGCATGGCAAGTTTATGATCAATCTCAAACGACGTTGGAATTGCTTGCTCCTACTGCAGATCGAGAGACAGAGCGTACAGAATTTGAGAATATTTATTATCATTATGTTTCATTAGCAAATACAATTATAAAGGAGAATTCTGTCCCTCGAGCTGCTTTGAACAATGACAGGTCAAATGAGTTAGAACAGCAGCGTTTGCGTATTAGTGAATTAGAAGCGAAACTTATTTCTCAGAGAGAGGATGAATTGTCGAACTTGCGCGATATAGCTCGTGTACGATCGCAAACGCCCATTAGTGACACCACGACAATTAGAACGCATTTCCCACTCCCGAAACTTGATCTCCCCAATTTTTCCGGTGGGTATGAAGAATGGGTGGGGTTTCGAGACATCTTTGTTTCTATAATACATAACGATCAAAGTATACCGAAGGCTCAGAAACTAAGGTATTTAAAATCATATGTAAAGGATAATGCCGCGAGAATCATAGATAATGTTGAAATTTCAGATGCAAATTACGATGTGGCATGGCAGCTGCTTCAGGATAGATACGACAATAAAAGAATTATTGTTCAAAATCACATTCAGGCTTTGTTTGAATTGCAAACATTGAATAAAGAGTCAGCTCCATGTCTTCGTAATTTGCTTGATACTACTCTACGTCATATAAGGGCATTAACAGTTTTAGAGCAACCTACAAACTCTTGGGATTCATTAATGATATGTTTATTGAGTTCAAAATTAGATCGAGAAACACGGAAGGAATGGGAAAGATCAGTTAAGGGAACCTCATTGCCTACATTTAAGAAGTTCACGGAATTTTTAAATGAAAAATGTCAAGTTTTAGAATCATTAATTTCTTTATCAAATAATAATAGTAATAATTATAAACAAAGTTCAAATGTGAAATCACAAATTGATAATAACAAAAAAATATCAGGAAAAACATTCGTGAATACTCAGACAAAAGAGGGGATAGGTAATTGCTATTTTTGTGGTGGTGATCATTTTATTCAGGTTTGTGAGAAATTCGCAAAATTATCAATTGATGAAAAGAAAGAAACGGTTAAAAAAAAGGGCCTTTGTTTCAATTGCTTGAGGCGGAATCATAGGATTATGGAATGTAAATCAAGAAATTGTATGATATGTAACAGACGACACCATACATTGTTACACGTAGAGTCGAATTTAGAACCGAGAATTATTGAAAATAAAAACGAAAACAATAAAGAAACTATAAAAACATGTCATGTTACTAATTCTGTCGAAGTTATATTGTCAACTGCTCTTTTAGATATATTCGATCATAATGGGGATAAACATTCTTGTCGAGTGTTATTGGATAGTGGTTCACAGCCCAATATCATGACGTCAGACTTAGCAAAAAAACTGAAATTACAAAGAAAAAAATTATCGTCCACTATCGAAATGATAAATAATCAAGAAGTGAATACATGTGAATGGGTTGTAGCGACATTAAAATCAAAAATCTCGAATTTTTTCCGCAAAACTTAATTTTCTTGTTCTTCCTCAGATCACGAGCAACATTCCATCCATCTCTATCAATAGAAATCGTCTCAAAATTCCTGATCATGTCCAGTTATCAGATCCTGACTTTGACAAACCTGCACAGATTGACTTACTCATCGGAGCTGAATTATTTTATGATTTACTTTACATGGACAGAATCCCTCTTGCCCTCCCTCGAACATCGTTGCAGAGTACCAAATTGGGATGGATCGTCACCGGCCGGATTAATGATCATGCCACGGGAAATAGAGTCTCTTGCAACCTAATTAGAGATCCTCTTAATCATCAGCTAGAAAAATTTTGGAACTTGGAGGAACTACCTGAGAAACGGCATTTATCACCGGAAGAAGAGGCCTGTGAAGATCATTTCCAACGCCATACACGAAGAGATTCATCAGGTCGGTATCAGGTATGTTTACCTTTTAACGGAAAGCAAAGTCTTTTAGGATCATCATACGAAACAGCCAGAAGAAGATTTTTCATTTTGGAGCGAAAGTTGGATCGAGATGATCATTTGAAGGAGCAATATCACGATTTCATGAGAAAGTATGCAGATCTACAACATATGGAGCCTGTAAAATCCTATGATCATTCTGGATATTATATACCACATCACGCTATTATCAAGGAGTCCAGTTTGACAACAATACTACGAGCAGTGTTCGACGCATCTTCAAAGACGAGTTCAGGGTTATCTCTCAACGATGTAATGATGGTGGGCCCGACAATCCAGGATGGAATCTTTGAACTTGTCTTAAGATTTCGATCTCACATTTTCGTTATAACAGCTGACATAGAGAAAATGTACAGGCAATTCTCGGTTCATCCTGAAAATAGAAAGTATCAGAAGATTCTTTGGCGTTTTGATAAGAGCAGTCCATTGATCACATATCAGCTGAATACCATTACTTACGGAACAGCAGCCGCACCTTTCTTAGCCACAAGATGTCTGAAGCGTTTAGCAAACGACGAGAGAGAATCATTTCCAGATGCTGCCGAAATTTTGGAACGTGATTTTTACGTGGACGACATGCTTACCGGAAAGGATACATTTGAAGAGGCCAAACAACTGCGAGATGAAATGATTGAATTAACTAAACGAGCCGGTCTCAATCTCTACAAGTGGAATTCAAATAATCCAGATTTGATCAATGATGTTGTTGATTGCTCGAAGACTACTTACCAAACCATCGGTCGAGATCAAACTTCTAAAACATTGGGATTAGGATGGAATGCAACAGACGATTCACTGAGATTCGATCATACAAAGACGATTCAAGGTAGTGTTGTGACAAAGCGATCAATACTGTCTCAAGTCTCGCAGCTGTATGACCCACTTGGACTAATAGCTCCTGTTGTCGTCTTCGCCAAAATTCAGATACAGGAGTTGTGGAAACAAAGTTTAGAATGGGATAGTCCGATTCCTGATGAGGCACTGATCAAATGGAAGGAGTATAAAGAGCAGCTGAATTTGTTGAGCGAGTGGAGAATCCCAAGGTCAATCAAGGTCATGAATATGGATCAGTATGAAATTCATGGATTTGCGGATGCCAGCCAAAAGGCCTATGGGGCATGTATCTACATTCGGTCATCTGATGGAACAAACCACTTTGCTATATTATTATGTGCAAAATCTCGTGTGGCACCAGTCAAGGTTGTATCACTGGCAAGATTGGAACTTTGCGCGGCTGTCTTGCTTGTAAGACTTTGCAAGGCAGTTCTTGGATCATTGAGGATGAAATTCAGCAGATCGGTGTTTTGGTCTGATTCAACAATAACACTGAATTGGATAAAGACAGCTCCTTATCGACTAGAAACGTTCGAAGCGAATAGAGTTTCAGAAATCCAAAGTCTGACTCACTCATCTGACTGGAGGTACGTACCAACCAAAGAAAATCCTGCGGATTGTATATCTCGAGGACAATTGCCTTCAGATTTTATTTCCAATGACTTGTGGATCAATGGACCTGCTTGGCTGAGGGAGGATGAATCGAGTTGGCCCGCATCATTGATTGTAAACGAGAAGAGTGTTGGAATGAAGAAGATTATCAATCATGTATTCGTGAATGCAATTATCAAAACAAATGAATTATGGAATCGATATTCGTCCTGGAAAAAATTAATTCATGTAATTGCATACTGTCGTCGGTGGCTGAGTAAAATACGTGGAAAAACCTTCTCGTCCAGAACATTATCAGTTGAGGAGAATCAAGATGCATCGGATCAGATTATTCGTCTCGTCCAACATGAAGTATTCCGTGAGGATTTTTGCAGCCTATCCAGGGGAAAGTCATTATCGAATTCTTCAAAAATCATTAAATTGTCACCAATAATAGAAAATGATATTTTGAGGGTGGGAGGTAGACTGACGAACTCTGACTTAGACTATGGACAAAAACACCCGATCCTATTACCCAAAACTCATCCTGTTACCATTCTGATTGTTCGAGAGATTCATAAAAATTTAATGCACGCCGGAATTAACGCCACATTGTATGCTTCGCGTGAAAAATTTTGGATTGTAGATGGAAGATCGGTTGTTGCGAAAATTGTACATACTTGTATGAAATGTAGTAGAGCAAATCCAAGAGAATTATCTTATAAGATGGGTAATTATCCAAAAACGAGAGTAACTGCAAGTAGACCTTTTGAGCGAACGGGTGTCGATTTTTGTGGGCATTTTTTTATAAAAGAAAAAAATTTTAGGAACAAAAACAAAATAAAGGTATTTGCAGCGGTATTTGTATGCTTGTCGACAAAAGCTGTACATATAGAATTGGCTCGAGATTTGTCCACGGAAGCGTTCATAGCTTGCTTGAGACGATTTTTCAGTAGACGCGGAAAATCAAAAATGTTATATTCGGATAATGCGACGAATTTCGTGGGAGCAAGCAGGGAGCTAAAGGAACTTCACGGAATGCTAGAGGAAAATAAAAAAAATGAACAAATAAACCAATTTCTAACAGATGAGGGTGTAGAATGGCATTTTATTCCGCCACGTACACCACATTTTGGCGGAATTTGGGAGGCAGCCGTGAAGTCCCTGAAGTACCACATGCGAAGAGTGCTTGGAGAGACTTTATTTACGTATGAGGAATTATATACATTCATGTGTGAAATTGAGGCAATTTTAAATTCGCGGCCACTCACACCAATGTCCAACGATCCGAACGACTATCTTGTATTAACTCCAGGGCACTTCCTAATAGGTCAATCTCTTTCAACGGTTCCTCACGTAGATTATACTCAAATTTGTACAAATAGATTATCATCGTATCAACATATTCAAAAATTAAAAACAGATCTTTGGAAAAGATGGTCACATGAATATTTAAATGAATTGAATGCAAAAAGTAAATGGTATCAATCGCAAACGAAAGATATAAAGGTAGGAACATTAGTTACGTTGAGAGAAGACAATTTACCCCCTCTGCGATGGGCAATGGGTAGGATTGTGGAAGTTATCCCTGGAGAAGACGGAGTGGTGAGAGTAATAAAGGTGAAAACCGAAAAAGGTATATTTGCTCGCGGTGTAAAGCGTGTGTCTCCACTCCCGATTGAGTGAATTTCTAATTGAAATGAATGTAAATATTAACAAAAAAAAAAAAATTGTAAAAAATATGAGTGTTCTCGAGAGGCAGTATGTCGCTTCGCGAATTATTTGAAGAGGGGCAACAATAGATTTAGAGAGGGGACAATTGATTGTAATCGACAATTAGGCAGATGACTAATAACTTTAGTAGAGATAGCAGTATAATTAGTAACTCGAAATTTTTAATATAAATTGTAATATAATATTTAAAGGAAAGACAATTTTTGTGGAGTGCTTTTCTTTTTGAAATAAATTAAATAGTTTGATTAATTAACTCAGCTTATTTATTCTCACCACATTGGCAAAATCGAGTTCAATTTTATTTGCCAAAGTGACAACATTAAAGTTAATTATTTAATGGTTAAGTGAGAATTGTCATTTGTTTAAATTTCTCGAAATGACAAAATTTGGATTTATCAGGTTTTGAAAACTTACTCCTTATATTTGTTTTATCAATTTTTCTAAATTATTTATTTTAAATTTTGATACAGAATCAACAAAAATTTATTTCCTGCAAATAACTGATTGATTGTCTATTATATGAAATAAAATATTGACTTGAATCAAATTGTTTTTTATTTAAATTAATTAAATATAGTATTTGCCTTAAATACTGAAATTGTTGGATTGAAATAAAATTTTAAAACTCATTTCTCTCTGTAAAAAGCAAAATCAATATAAGCAAAACGTATATCGATTCCCATAGGTTCCCTTGACAATGTTTTCTGTAAACTTAAAGAAGTTCAAATTAAAATTTCAAAACTCAATTCTCTTTGTAGTAAAAAAACAAAATCAATAAGGGAAACGTATAATTATATCGATTCCTTGAGGTTTCCTTGACAATTATTTGCGTAAACTTAAAAAAGTAAATTTACGAAATGAAATTTTAAAAAACAAACTAAAAAATGGACAACCATACTTACTTATATGATTCTATTAGAAAATATGAAATTTAAGTCTGAAATAAACATTTATAATTAGTTATTTCACAGGATCCGATTAGAGTATAAAGTTTAAATTTTCACCAAATTTATTAGACATTTTTACTAAGAGAATCGTTTACTTTAATTATTACGTAAAACTTTTGTAGAATAACAAATTTACAATTTTTTTTTTTTTTTTTTTTACTAATAATAGAAATTATATACGAATTACATTTTGGAATAGGAGATAATTAATTTTTCAAAATAAATTTAAATAGATAATTTAAAGTCTATATTCAATTCAAACACTTCTGTATAATTATTATTCTGATGAGGAAAATTTTATTACTATAATTGTGAGAATCATGCGACATGCAATGATCTATTAACGTAAATTTGTTCATCTAATTTCATAAGCCAAACCAAATTTTAGGTTGTTAAAAATTCTTTAAATTTATTTTTCGATTATATATTATTTAATTTTTTAATGAAGTTCGTAATTGATATTTTTTCATGCTGGCAATTTTTAAATAATTTATTTATTACCAATTTTGCAAATATTAAATAAATTAATTGAATAAATACAATTTTTCTCTGAAAAAGACACTAAATAAATATATTAAAATTTGTCAAAAAATTATTTTAAAATAAAACGATTATTTATGTTTAAAGATCAAATCAAAAACAATTTTTTACATTGGCCATGGTTTGCTAGATTTTGACCATGTAGTAAAAATATAAAAATTTTATGGGTTTAAAATATTTTTGTCATTGGACATTTTTACTATAGATTTTGCCCATAATCAGATTATAGAAATTTTGTGGGTTTAAAATAGTTTTGTCATTGATCATATTTCACTAGATTTTTTTCACAGTCAAAATGTAAAAATTTAAAGTAGCTTTTAAACAATTTTTGTCTTTGCCCATATAAAATTTTGTAGCTTAAAAATATTATTGTCATTTGTCATGGTTCGCTAGTTTTTGTTAATGGTCAAAAATATACAAATTTTGGTGGTTTAAAATATTTTTCTCATTGAAATATAGAAATATAGAAATTTTGAAAGTTTAAAATATTTTTCTCATTGGCCATGGTTCATTACATTTTTGCCCATAGTTAAAATAATTATATATAAATTTTAAGGTTTTATGGGGAGACTAAAATTACATTTTTAACTATATCAAGAAAATGATTTAAATCTCCCATAAAATTATTTTTTTCATAATTTCGAAAGAGGAAATCAATGGTCAGAAAATACAATCGTTTCAAAAAGTATTCTGACACTTTTTGGATTTTCATTTTTCTTAAAAATTAATATTTTTTAAACTCCATTCACAATTTTGTAGAAAATATATTTCTGTATTCAGAAAAAAAAATTGCCGAATGAAAAAAATAATTTTTATAATAATAAAGTCTTTAACGTCCGAGGGGTTAAACAACATTATAAATTTTATTATTTTTGAAGCATTTTTTAAGGAGAGGGTAAACCTATATTTTCAACTATATGAAGAAAATATTTTAAATATTTAATAAAATTATTTTTATATAGTAATTTTTTGAGAGGAAATTCAATGGTCATAAAAAAATTGGTCAGAAAATATTTTGACCCTTTTCGAATTTTTATTATTACTAAAAATTGATAGATTTTAAAATCCATACGTAATTTTATAGAAAATATATTTTTATATCCATAAAAAAATTGCTGAATGAAAAAATTAATATTTATAAAAGTTTTAACATTTAAAAAAAAATAAAATTTTTTTATTAAAAAAAAATAGTTTTCAGGTTAAGCATTTAAAAAAATATGATTATTATTAAATTTTATTATACGAAAACTCATTCGTTTTTTTCTATATCTAATTTCAGAACATAAACTTTTTCAAAAAATTATTAAAAATTTATTCGATAAATCATTTTTTTTTAAAGTTTATGTTCTGAAATTAGTTAGAAAAAAAAACAAATGAGTTTTCGTATAATAAAATTTAATAATAATCATATTTTTTTAAATTATTAACCTGAAAACTATTTTTTTTTTTTTTTTTTGAAAAATGCTAAAACTTTTATAAATATTAATTTTTTCATTCAGCAATTTTTTATGGATACAAAAACATATTTTCTACAAAATTACGTATGGAATTCAATATCTATCAATTTTTAGAAAAAATAAAAATTCAAAAAGGGTCAAAATATTTTTCTGACCATTGAATTCCTCTCAAAAAATTACTATAAAAATAATTTTATTAAATATTTAAAATATTTTTTTCATATAGTTGAAAATATAGGTTTACCCTCCCCTTAAAAAAAACATTGTCTTCAGGTTGAAAATACTAAAAAAATCATTGCTTTTCAATTCTTTATATGAAAATTCACTTCTATACTTTTCTAACTAAATTCAAAACACAATTTTATTATAATTTTTTTTTTATTTTGTACAGATACTTTTTGTTCAAAAAAATTATGATTTGGAATTGGTTAGAAAAAAAAACAAGTGAATTTCCATGTAAAGAATTAAAATACAATGATTTTTTTAGAATTTTCAACCTGAAAGCAATGTTTAAAAAAAAATACTTAAAAAATTTTTAAATTACTATAAAAATAATTTTATGGAAGATTTAAATCATTTTCTTAATGTACATACTTTTTATTTTAAAAAAATTATGATTTGAAATTGGTTAGAAAAAAAACAAGTGAATTTTCATGTAAAGAATTAAAATACAATGATTTTTTTAGAATTTTCAACCTGAAAGCAATGTTTTAAAAAAAATACTTAAAAAATTTTAAAATTACTATGAAAATAATTTTTGTGGAAGATTTAAATCATTTTCTTGATGTACATACTTTTTATTTTAAAAATTATGATTTGAAATTGGTTTGAAAATAAACAAGTGAATTTCCATGTAAAGAATTAAAATACAATGATTTTTTTAGAATTTTCAACCTGAAAGCAATGTTTTAAAAAAAATACTTAAAAAATTTTAAAATTACTATAAAAATAATTTGATGGAAGATTTAAATCATTTTCTTAATGTACGTTGTGAAAAATTTTTCCCATAGTCAGAACCTAAAAATTTGATGAAAAAATATTTTTGCCTTTGCTCATATAAAATTTTGTAGAGGTTTTAAAATATTTTTCTCATTGGACATGGTTTTCTAGATGTTTTGCTCATAGTCAAAATAGAAAAATTTGAAGGTTTTGAACTATTTTTGCCTTTCCCCATATGGTTCTCTATATTTTGGACTTAGCTAAAAAAATTTATTTTTAATAAAAAAATTAACAATAGTATTGCCATAAGGCAATACTAAATTAATTTAAACTTCGTAAACTTGGATAAAAGATTTCTATCAAAAACCACATATGTTCAGATTTTTTCGTATTATTTTCCATCAAACTTCCAATAAAAAAAAAAAAAATGTACAGCAAAATTTAAATCTCAGGGATCCTTCAGGAATAGCATCGAGCCTGAACCGGCTGCTGATGGGGATGATCATGTTGAGTATAACACTGTCGACTAGAAGGGGATCGTTGCTTCGAAAATGGCCGCGGGAAAGTAAACGAGTTGCGGAGCGAGCTGGCAACTGGCAAGTTGTTTTTTAGGTTTTCGTGGCAGCGTTTTCAACGCGAAAACCACTTCAAAGTAACCAAGCCAGAGCCAATTCGAATTTTTGTGATATTATGCAGTGAAGTCAAAAAAAAAGTGTTAAAAAAAAAAAAAATTCAAAAAAAAAATTTCAATAGTTGCATCAAAAAATAAATTTTATTGCATCTATTTCCTCGTGGTATATTTCTAAAACAGAAGAATGCCCGGCTCAAACAACAATGAAATTCACGGGGAGAGGGGCAAAGATCAAGGCTCATCGGTAAGGGGGGAACTGCATTCCAGAGTGGGCGGCATTCTGGAATGCAATCCCCCCAGTAATCGGAATTCACCCAGCAACCAAACGACCATTACAGACGGTTTGTGCCACTATGATACTAGGGCCAACAACGGCGGTATGACTTTCGTTGAAATTTGCCAGGTAATTCTCTCTAAAATTATTATTATAATAATTCCATTAATGGTAGAAATTAAATTTTTTTTCATATGAGAGTGATTTTTAATTCATCATAAATCTGAACAGTTGTCAATTGAGAGTGTTTTCAAGTTTGCGAAACTTTACTTCATTGAAAGTATAGTTGTTAATGGTCATGTATAGTAGATAGTAGATACTCCACTCATGACTCATAATCAGGTACAAATAGAAATTTTTTTATTTTTGTGACATTGATTTTTAAGTTAGTTATTACTGCTATCGCCTGTGGCGCTGTTTGAAATTAAATGATGTGTAGTCAAATTTTCTTCACTATTATCAGGTCTCTGATGATCGACTTTGACATCAAGGGGAGGAAAATAATGAAATTTAATATTTTATTGTCAATTGAAAATAAAAATTTTGGCAATTGTCAATTTTGTCTTCGAGAATTTTTGACCTACTCAAGGAAAGTTTATTTAAAGAAATGCAGACTTAAATAAATCAATTAACATTTAAAAAATTATAATTTGATTCCTTTCAGAATTTGCTGAAAGAAACATTATTAAGTTTTTAAAACAAAAATTTATTTCTTGTATAGTTATCCCGATGGTCATGGTTTGCTAGATTTTGACCATGGGCAAAAATATAGAAATTTTTTGGGTTTAAAATATTTTTATCATTGGCCATGGTTCACTAGATTTTGACCAGTCAAAATACAAAAATTTACATACTTATCCCATTGGTCATGAGGCTAGATTTTGACTGTGGTAAAAAATATAGAATTTTTTAGAATTTAAAATATTTTTGTCACTGGCCTAGGTTCAATAGATTTTACCGATAGTTAAAATATAAAAATTTTGAAGGTTTTGAACTATTTTTGCCTTTGTCTTATAATGAAATTTTTAGGATTTAAAAAATTGTTATCATTGACCATTGTTAGCTAGATTTTGACCTGGGTCAAAAATATAGAAATTTTTTGGGTTTTTAAAGATTGGGGTACAGTTTTTCTAAAACGTATTTTCTAATTTTTTATTTTCTAAAATTTTTTTTTCTAATAAAGGTGAATTTATAAAAATTTTTTTTCTAATAAAGGTGAATTTCTAAAAAACTTTCTTCTAATGAAGGTGATTTTCTAATTTTCTTTCTTCTAATAAAGGTCATTGTCTAAAAATTTCTTTTTCTTATAAAGAGAATTTTCATTCTTATAAAGAGAATTTTCAAAAAAAATTTTTTCTAACAATATTCAATTTTTGCAATGACGACCAATAGGTATATGATTAGAAAATAAAATTTACGAAAATTTTTTAATTCTTTAAAAATAAATACTTAAGATTTCGTTAAAAAATTATAATAAAAAATAGAAATTATGCAAATTTTTTAACTAAACTTTAAAAAAAAGTTAAAAATGAAGTTAAAAATCGTAATTAAGAAATAGAAATTAAAGGGATTTTTTTCCTAAAGATATTTCAAATTTTCTGTAAAAGTGTTTTATAAATAAATTAATTTTGGAACTTTTAGTATAAAAATGATGCAAATTATTATTTTTTTTCCAAGAAAAATAGGATTTTGTTAATAAATTGTGATAAAAAATAGTAATTTTATTAAAAAATTTTTCTTTTTTTTAAAAAGAAACTTATAATTTTATAAACAAAATTGTGATTGAGAAACAGAAAATATGCAAAATAATTTTTATTTCTTAATCTTAGTTTTTTTAAAAACAATTTTCTAACTTTTATCAAAATTATGGAAATTTTCAAATTTTAGGAAAATAAATATTAGAAATCATAACTTTTTAGAAAATTTCTTTTTAGAAATCAAAACTTGTTAGAAAAACTTTTTTTAGAAAACAGATTTTATTAGAAATCGCTTTTTTTAGACAAAAAGGATTAGAAAATATTTTTTAGAAGAAGTGACCACCTACCGTTTTTAAATATTGTTATCATTGGTCGCACGGTTCACTAGATTTTGCCCATGGTCAAAAACAATTTGCTAAAAGAAAAACATTATTAAGTTTAAAAAAAAAAATTTGAAATCTACAAAAATTTATTTATTTGTATATGATCTAAGTTTTTATAATCGTTTTTATATGAAACTTTTTAAAAATAATTTCTTTTTACTGTAATATGGCTTATTTATTTTCTTCAAAAAATAATTCTTCATAAAGTTCTGAAAAAAAATTGTATTTTTAATAACAAACCGTATTATTTATATTTTTTTTGTTGTGCAGTGTACAACAAAAAAATATAAATAATATGATAAATAATAATTTAATTAATAAATAATACAGAAAGTGTAAATAATGATAATTGTTTATAAAATTGTTATTAAAAATAAAGTATTTTTTAAATTTCTATTTAACTATTATTATATATTGTAAAGAGCAGGTATCCCTTAACTACAAAAATTTTTTTTTTAATTTTATGGTTAGCCAATTTTCAGAAATAAATTTTTTTTTGTTAAGTCTAACAAATTTTTTAATGTAAAAAACAGTAACAAAAATTAAAAATTTTTAAAAACGTTTAAATATGATTTATTAGTTTGTTGTAAACTAATAATTTTCATAAATGTTTCCCTTTTTAATGAAATAAATCGAAAATTTTAATAAAAATTCACATGGACTGACCCAAAGATATTTTAAGCTTAATTTCAATAAAATATAAAAAATAAATTTTTTAATTGTCAATTTTCTTTTTTGAAAGTTGATCTTTTTGTTTTTCTAGAAAATACTGTTTATAATAATTAATAATAATAATGAAATAATAACAAAATTAATTAATTAAATAATAAATAATAATAATTAATAATTAATAATAAATAATTCATTTAAATAATAATTAATTGTTTTTCTAGAGATCTCAGGGTTACTTTAAAAATTTAATTTTGTTTTTCCCTCATTTTTAGGCAAAATTTTGACTTTCTTCGTGACTCTAAAAGAATAGCAATAAATTATTATAAAAATATTATGTTTTTGTAATTTCTTCGAAATCATGTTCACGATTTCAATTCAATTAATATTTTCTAAAATTTTTAACTAAAATTTAATAAATCAATTATTATTTAATAATTTTTGATAAAGTTCTTTGAGGAATTTTAAAAATCCATTTTTATTTATGATTCATTTTTTTTAATAGGAAATTATAAATTCAATTAAAAATTCAACTAATTTCAAAAGGATTGAAATTAAAAATTTTTCCAAAACATTTCTTTAACAGAATTCTGAATATTAAAAGTATGAAAAATTTAGAATTTCAAAGATTTTAATTTGTAACTTTTTCAAAGTTTAATTATTTCTAATAATTCCTATTATTTGTAATTTTTTCTAAAATTCAATTTTTTTAAAAGTTTTTAACAAAAATTCTTGTATAAATAAATTATTTTAATAATTAATTAAATATATATTAAAAACATTTAACTATAATTTCAAAAAAATTTAAATTTAAAAAATTTTTCAAATAACTAAATTTTTTTAAATTTCTAATTAAATTCATTCGAAATTTAAATTTTCTCAATTTTCAAATTAAAGCCTTTTGAAATTAATTTATTTATGAAAATTGCGAACGTAACTCATAAAATTCAATTATTTTTGAAACTTTTATTTAAAATTATTCACTAAATAATCTATAGGTACCAAATTTTTGGCGGAATAATTGAACTGTAACCGATTTATTTATAAATTATTAATAAATATTAATAAATAAATAAAGAGTAATAAACACGTAATTTTTTTCAAATTTTTTACGTAAATTCAAAAAGTATATAATTTTTTTGCAAATCTATAAAAAACCTATATTTTTTGTAATTATCGTATTTTTTATTATAAATAATTGTAGTTTGAGTAACAAGACTAAAATAGAAAGGAATTCGAAAAAAACTTATTGCATTTAATTCCAGAAATTCCTTTCTATTTCTAATTCCACGTATAAAATATTAGAAATAATAAGAAAATTTCTATTTCTCTTAATTATCTTTGAAAGAAATAAAAATCTTTATATTAAAAATAGGAAAACAATAAGGAGTATAAAGAACAAAAATTTTCATTTTCATTTTTTAAAGAATTTTAATCATTTTAAAAAGAACAAAAATTTTATTTTTATTTTATTATGAAAGTCTGTAAAGGTGATCAAATATCCAAGTTTAACAAAATGAAATTTTTAATATATTTTTTAAAATTAAAATTTTAAATTTAATAATTAAAGGAAATTAAAAAACCAAATTTTCCGATAGGAGAGTTAAACTTAACTTTATTATTTAACCAAAAGAGGGGAAATTAAATAAAAATAGATAATAACTTAATTAATTTTAGAAATCGATAACTTTTAGTCACATATTTTAAAAGAAATTGCTTATTAAAAATTTAATTTGCAATTATGAGATCAAAAAATGAAAATAAATAATTAAATCTTTTTTATCGAATCAAAATTCGTCTAATATTTTTAATCTTTATCCAACTTTGAGGAATTAAGAATTTACGAAATCTTTACTAGAATACAAATTGCAATTAATAGCAAAAAATAATTAATTTTTTCTTTTTCTTTTGAATGCATTGAAAATAAGTTCTAGCTATTAAATGAAATAAATAAATTGAAATCTAGATAATTTTAATTCGTTTCAGTTCAAGTCTTCTTGTTATGGAGTCGGGTATATGTTTTGTATCTTGTTGGGCCCTTAAATGGTATAATAAATTCTATTTTCCTGGGATAGTGTAGAATCTAAGATGCCCTTCTCTTCACGTGACTGTTTATGGTCGTGGAATCGCAAACACTTTTTATTACCATTATCATCGCCATCATCCTATTAATATTGCTTTCTCTCCCAGAGAAAGCTTTATTTAAACAAATATATTTTAATTTCAAATTTTATTAACATAAAATTCTCTCAAAAGCCGCTATCAGATTAAATCAATAAAGAAAAAAAATTATAATATAGAATATAAAAATAAGATAAAAATATATCACTAAAATTTAGTTTTGCTTATGAAAATGTCGAAAACTATGTAAAAAGTTTTGTTGGTAACAAATTAAGATTTAAAAAATTTTTAATTCTTCGATAAAATTAAATTCTTTCAAATATAAAATTTATTTCAATGAAATTTGACAAAACTCTTAATATTATTTAAATGTTTAAAACTATTTTTAGCCCTATTTTCAGGAATTGAATTATAATTCAATATTATAATTTTATCATTCAAAAAAATTTCAAGTAATTTTTCAAAAACCTAATTTTTTAGAATTTCTACATTAAATTATTAAAAACTTCAATAATTTTTGTTAAACAAATATTTAAAAAATTATTATTAGTTTTAATTAAAATTTCAAATAATTTCAATGTAAAACGTATTGAACTTTAATTATTTCTAAAAATTATAACTACAATTTCTCCAAAAGTCAATTATTTTTTTGAATTTTTGAATAAAATTATTCAAAAATTAAATAATTTTTAAAGGAAACTAATACATTATTAATTTTTTAAAATAAACATTTCAGTATTATTATAATGTTACGGCGATTATAATGTTAAAACGATTTCTTTCAATTTAAAAAACTTTTAAAAATTAATTAATTCTTAAAATTGTTGTTATAAAACTTTTAATATTCAATTATTTTTCAAAATTTTGACTGAAATTTTTTTTTAAATCAATTTTTATTAGAATTCAACGATAATTAAATTATTTAAATATACAAAAATGTTTGTAAAATTTAATTACAGTAGAACCTCGATTATCCGAGGTAATGTGGGGAAGAGGTACCTCGGATAATTGAAAACTCGGATAACACGGAACCAATGAAAATTTCAAAATTTTAAATTATTTTTCATGTGTTCAAAGTGTTAGAATAATATTAAATGACAAAAATGGACGAAATTTTAAATGCAATGATCACAAATAGTGGTTTTGTAAAATTTATTTTCCAAATTTAGTCGCTCGATCCGTTTTATCCGGAATCTCGGATAATCGAGGCTCGGATAACCGAGGTTCTACTGTATTTTCCAAATTTTTTGTTACAATTCTTAAAAAATACAATGTTTTTAAAAATAATTTTTTAAATTTAGTAAAAAAAAATTCTTTGAAATATGAAATTTATTTTAATAAAATTTGACAAAACTTCTTATTTTTGCAATTTTTTAAAATTATTTTTCAGAAATTCAAATACTTCAAAAAATATATATTTACAATCTTTTAAAAGCCTTATTTTCCAGAATTTCTATATAAAATTTTACAAATTTCATTAATTTTTGTTTAATAAATATTTATTTAGAATTCAACGGTAATTATTGAATAATTTAAAATAGAAAAGTTTTTGTAAAATTTAATTATTTTTTAAATTTTTAGTTACAATTCTTCAAAAAATACAATAATATTTAAAAATAATTCTTTAAAGAGAGAAATTAATTAAATCTTTGAAATATAAAACTTATTTTAATAAAATTTAATAACTTTTAAAAAATATTAAAAATAATTAATTTCGAGAAGAATTGTACTTAAACATTCTAGAAAATAATTAAGTTTTGGAGAAGTTACATAAATAATAGCAATTTTTAGAAATAATAGAATATTGCAGAAGGCTTTAATTTTATAAAATATTTGAAAATTCCATCGATGTTAAATTTTAATAATATTTGAATTCAACTTTTAAATAATTTAATTTTTAATCGCATTATTTGAAAATAATTAAATTTTTTAAAGAAATTTTTGGTAAATACTTAAAGAATCATCAAAGTTTTAGAGAATTTTTTAATTAAAAATTTTGAAAATTTTGAAGATGTTGGATTTTTTAATTACATTTGATTGAAAACTTTTCAAATAATTAAAATTTAATCGCATTATTTGAAAATAATTAAATTTTTTAAAGTAATTTTTTCGAACATATAGTAAAAGAATTATCAAATTTTTAAAGAATTTTGTAAGTAAAAATTTTGAAAATACAAGATTTTTACAAAATTTTATGTTTTGTTGTTGATCATTATACTTTAAATGAATTACGTTAAAAAAAATTCCAAGAATTAAGTTTTTAAAAATATCGTAGTTTTTCGAAAATAATATAATTTCTTAACAAAAGTTTTGGACAATATATTAAGAAAATAATCAATTTTTTAAAGAATTTTAATTTGAGAAATTATTAAAAAAAATTCATTCATTGAAGTTTAGAGAAGAAAATTAAAACTTTTGAAAATAATTGTTTTCTCAAGAATTTTAAAAATAATTCAAAAAATTATATTTTGTAAAATGCAATATTATTTTATTTTTTTTTTTTTGTAGATATTTGAATTTTTGGAAACATATCTAACTAGAAATATTGAAAATAATATTTGAATATTTAATTATTTAAAGAATTTGCAATTAAAATTCTTCAAAATTTTGTTTAAAGTCTCATTAGAAGAAATTAATTATCAAAAAGAAACAATAACAATTAAATGTATACTAATTTAAATTAGTGACTGACTTTTTGCTTTTGAATTAGTAAATTTTACTAATAAATTAGTAGAAATTTCAATTTTGTAAATTTTACTGATAAATTAGTAGAAATTTTTGCTTTTAAATTATTAAATTTTAGGTACTAATAAATATTAGTAAAATTTAATAATTCAAAAGCAAAAAGTCAGTCACTAATTTAAATTAGTAAACATTTTTACAAATTCAAATTTAGAAATTTGTTTCGCTAACAATAGTCAATTAACCGCAACTATTGAAATTAAATTTTTTTTTTTCGTTCATAGAAAGTTTAAATTTAAAATGTTTTAATCCTAATGGATTTAATATATATCGTTTTAGCAATAAATTAACTTTTAATTAGACAACTGTAAATTGTCTGCTATAAACCGGTTTCCATCCGTTAATACAGACATAAAAAGAAAAATAATAATTCTTTGAAAGAATAGACTCCTGCATGAGAGACGAACGTATCCTTCATTCTATATAACAGATACAGAATATTATTGTGTCTTAAAAAAAAATTTCAAATTATCATTATGGAACAACAGTCTGTTTAAAAGGAATAATATGCGATTATCTAATATAAAATTGTCTTGAATGAGCGGAATGTATATAAAGGTAAACTGGATAATGCGCAATTATTTAAGAGACCGCACACGTTAAATGACTTAAAACGAATAAAATGCGATTATCTAACATCAATTTTATCTAGAATTTTGTCTAAAAAGTTAAAAACTCACCGGACAGAGGTAAAATTATTTTGTAAAATTAAAAATTTTTTTTAAAAATTGTTATATTAACGAAACGATTTTCAGATGCAAATCGTTTCGTTAATATAACACTTTTTAAAAAAAATTTTTTAATTTTACAGAAAACGTTTTTTTTCAGAATACTTCACCTCGACAAAAGACTTAATCCTGAAAATAGTTCGAACTGAAATTTTTCTTATTCTAAATTTAACTTTGTTAAAAAATTATTGACCACTGCAAAAAAAAAATTCATAGGTTTCAGAAAAATGTAATCAACTTCTTATTTCCGAATTTTATTTTTTTTTATAATTTTAAAATTAAAAAAAAAATTTGTGGTTTGAAAATAACCATTTGTTTTCACAATTTCTAGACGTAGTTGTAGATAAATTCAGTACGTTTTCCCGCTTTTCAAGGTTCGATGACCACCCCGTCTTTGTAGGCTGAATATGCATTTCAAATCATGCAGGCTGTGTAACTTCAAGTTGTGGATTTAAGTGCCACCTGAAGTATGTTATTTTTCACGAAAAATAAACAAGACACTTAATTTTTTAAATAAACATTATGTCTGATGATAGTAATTCGAATATTTAGAAAAAAAGTGAAAAAAGTTATTTTTATTAATTAATTCTGTTGTAGAAGAATGGCGACAACAAAAATTATATTAAAACTGGAAAAAATTAAATTTTTAGAATTCATAACAAAATTTTGAAATTTGTCTTTGTTGTTTGACTTATGAATTATGAAATTACCACGAATTCAAATAAAAAACCTAATTTTTGTACGCAAACACTTAATTATTCTCATATATAATAAAAATTTCACTGCAATTCAATTATTTACAAATTATTTTCATAAATAATAAAATTCTTTTTTGGTATTCAATTATTTTTATAAATAATAAAACTCATCACAGACTTTTAATTACTTTTAATATAATTTTAATTTAATTCCTCGAAAAATGTAATTATTTTCTTAAAATTTTTTTTTTAAATTCATCAAAGAAATTCAAGTATTTTAAAAACTTTTTGCTACAATTTATTTATTAGAATTTAAGTATTATTTTTAATACGTTTTTAATTAAATTTCTTCAAAGAATATTAAATTATTTTCAAAAATTTTAATGAAATTTTTTGTAGCAATGCAAATTTTTTCAAAATAATTTTTATAAAATTCTTCGTAGAAATTTAATGAATTTCAAAACATTGTCGAAATTCAATTATTTTCATTATTTACTATTCTAATAAAATTTCACAAAAAGAATTTAATTATTTAAAAATAAATATGAATAAAATTCGTCTCGAGAATTCAATTATGTTTAAAAATTTACAAAAATTCTCGTCAGAATTTCAATTATCTTTATAAATTATAAAATTCGTTTTAAGAATTCAATTATTTTCAAAAATTTTAATAAAATTCTACGCAAACTTTTAATTATTTTTATAAATAATAAAAATTTTACAGGAATTTAATTATGTTTTAAAAAATAATAAAATTCTTTTTAGGAATTCAATTATTTTTATAAATAACAGAGTTGTAGAATTTCAATAATTTTTAATACAATTTTAATCAAATTCCTTGAAAATTGTAACTACTTTTAAAAATTTTTATTAAAATTCGTCAAAAGAATTCAATTATTTAAAAATTTGCTAAAAAAAATTCTTTATAAGAATTCAACTTTAAGAAACATTCAATTATTCAATAAATAATTTTCTTTGTATTTAAATAATTGAATTCTCGTAGAATTTTCTAATAAAAATTGATTTAAAAATGAATTTTTTAGTTTGAATTTTAGATAATAATTGAAATGATGAAAATTTTGAATTAAATATTTAAAATATTTGAAAAAAGAAATTATTAAATTTTCAAATAATTTTACAATTAAAGATATTCGTAAATAAATTTAACAGAACACTTTTTTTTAAATAAAATTTTTTCCTTTATTATTTAAAAATTCAAAAATTTTCATTTTCATTTTCAATTAAATTTTCGAATTTACAAATATAATTTATAAACATTTTTTTCCTTTATTTTAAAAAAACTTTGAATTTTATTTTTAAAAAATTGAAATTCAGAAATAGAATTTTTGCAAATTATTTCCTTATGAAAATTGAGAATTTTCTACAAAAATATTAAGAAACGGGAATATCTAATGTTTTTCCTTCCAAAAGAAAAAAATCTGTTTGTAAACAATATTATTATTGAGAAATAAAAATTATGCAAAAATTGGTATATTTCCTACTTCTTAATCAAAATTTTTACCAATTAACAATTTTCTAGTATTTTTTATAAATAAAAAGGAGAATAATTTGCATAATAATTTAAATCAGTCAAATTCTATTTTTAACCAGTATATAGTAATAATTAATATACAGCACTAAATCTGAATGGAATATTTAATGTCATTGGGGTTGTGAGAATAGAATTCTCTTCAGTGTTTAATTAAAATCAAATTCTTCGTGTAATTTAATTTTAATCAAACTTAATAATTTTCTAATTTAATTATAATTAGTATAATGCGAATAATATTGTAGTTGCGGAAATTAAAAAAATAAAAAGTTTGATAACTATAACGAAGTTTGTATATACTTAGATACCTTACTGTATATCTATAGACGATTAGAAAGTATGATTCACAAGCGTGAGAAACAGCGAAAGCGCATACTTATTACCTATGTGTATATGGTGTATATATAGTACACGATGCCATATATACATACAATATGACTATTAGCTAGCATCATTACAAAGTTGCGGTATTCAGTTCAGCGGTAGCTTGAGACTTATATCAGATTTAATTTATTTCTCCACTATTTATAATACATTTAAAATTATTTTTCATTTACTATAATTAATAGATTTATCGATTTGACTATTAATAGTGAACTATTTTTCAAAATTAAAAATTTCCCAATATTCCAAAAGGGAATTATTACTAAAACTTTTTATAAATACTGTAAAAAAATACTATTCGCCTAAGCCCTTTTGATTTAGGAGTATACAATTTTTGAAAAAAATGTCCGCCATATTGGATCCGCCATTTTGAATTTTGAAAATCTGACTTCAGATTCGTAATCAGCGGCCCCGAAAACCTGCGAATAACGAGTTTCAGGCAAATTGAATCTATTTCTAAAAAAGTTGTCCGCCATATTGGATCCGCCATTTTGAATTTGGAAAATCCGACTCCAGATTCATAATCAGCGGCCCCAAAAACCCCCGAGTAACAAGTTTCAACCAAATTTGAGCAATTTTTGAAAAAAAATGTCCGCCATATTGGATCCGCCATTTTGAATTTTGATAATCTGACTTCAAATTCATAATCAGCGGCCCCGAAAACCCCTGAGTATTAAGTTTCAACAAAATCCGCTAGCGGACTTTCCTGGAGCACGAAAGGGATAATTAGGAAGCTTGGGATTTCTTCTACACTATCTGTTAAAAATGATTTCAACAATTTTTAAGATTTAAGAACTTTTTTAGTAGACAGTTGCAATCGAAAGGTACTATTTTCGAGACTATGGCAGTTTATGGACACTGTTTTAATTTTGTACTATTATTACCAAGATTTCTTTCAACATCGTAGAGAAAACATCGTAGAGAAAATGTTAGCAATATCTTTAGATGAATTGAATTCACATCCATTGTAAAACATAAAATTAGGAAACCCCTATTGTTTCATTTAAAGGAGAATTGTTTCCTAAATCTTTTTTTATGAAATACAATTATTAACATTTTAAAATTATTTTCAGAATCGACTGCAGAATTATTTCCCGCAACTATCGACTCCAACTCGATGCAATATTCCTGAGGAGTCAATAGAAATGACTGCAGAGTGTTTGGCAAATGATGTGATAAGGTATTTGTTAAAAGAAGATATTTATCTCATATCAAGGGGTCCAGTGTCACGAAGTATGCGTCACAATGTCTATCAAATGCTCAACAAACATAGTATACTTTTCACCAGTATGGTGAATCGCTTAAACGTCGTACCGGATACAGCATATGAGGCTTTCATGGGAGTTGCTGATGAATTATTCCTCAACGGTGGCATTACATGGGCAAGAATTGTCTGTCTCTATGCATTTATGGGACGTCTTGCACTTTGGGCGAGAGATAGAAGAATGCATGCTTTGAAGACAAAATTACCTTTATATATCTCGAGATACATTGGAGAAGATATAGTGTACTTCATTAAAGGTTATGGAGGCTGGGTAAGTCGATATTTTCTATTTTAAGGTTTGCGATACTTTGATGATTTAACTTCCTTATTCTGTAACTTGATCAGTTAGAGAGCGCAAGACCCTTGTGTTTAACCCTCTGGGCAAAAAACTATGTTTTAAATCGTTCTTGAAATGTTTGTAGTTTCATCCTTACAAGTGAGTCGACTTTGTTTTGTGTTTTTAATAATAAACTTTTAAGAGGGTCAACCCCATGTAGTAGACTTAGGACTTCAAAATTTTTACATATATTCAATTACAGGGTTGCCACGCAACCTGGAAACCTGGAAAACCTGCAAATGTCAGGGAATTCTATAAACCTTGAAAAAATTAATTAACCTAAAAAAGTCAGGGAATTTTGATCAGAATCCTGGAAAATTATTGTTTTCTAAAATTATTGTGCTTATTCTTGAAATCTAATTTTTCTTAAATATCTCAAAATTAATTAAATTTTAAAAGAGTTGCGATTACAATTTTTCGTCGCAATAATTCAATTTTCCAAAAGAATTCCATTAATATTGAAAAAAAATTTGAATAAAATTCTACGCAAACATTCAATTATTTTCATAAATAATGAAAATTTCCCAGGAATTTTATTTACAAATTTCTTCGCAATAATTCAATTATTTTCATAAATAATCAAAATTTTTACAGAGATTCAATTATTTTTATAAATAATAAAAAACTTTATAGGCTTTCAATTATTTTCATAAATAATAAAACTCATCGCGGAAATTTCAATTATTTTTAATACAAATTTTGATGCAATTTCTCGAAAAATGTAATTATTCTCTAAAATTCAATTATTATTTTCAAAAATTTTATAAAATTCTTTGCCAAAATTTCAATTATTTTCAAAAACTTTTCTCAATTCAATCAAATTTTTTTTTACTGAGATTCAATTATATTTAATACAATTTTAATCTAATTTCTCGAAAAATGAAATTATTCTTAAAAATTTTATAAAAATTCGTCGAAAGAATTAAATTATTTAAAAATTTGTTGATAAAATTCTTTAACTGAGAATTCAATTTTAAAAAACATTCAATTGTTCAATAAATTATTTATTTTTGTCATTGAATAATTGAATTCTAGTATTCTCGTCAAAGTTTCAATTATCTTTAGAAATAATTCAACTCTTCTCTGAAATTCAATTATTTTCAAAAATTTTGATAAAATTCGTGGCAAATTTTCAATTATTTTCAAAAATTTTCCTCAATCAATGATTTTCAATATTTACTATTTTAATAAAATTGGCGAAAAGAATTCAATTATTAAAAAAAATTTAATAAAATTCCACGCAAACCTTTAATTATTTTCATAAAATAATACAAATTTCACAGGAATTCAATTATTTGAAATTTTTTTATAAATTTCTTCGCAATCATTCAATTATTTTCATAAATAATTAAATTTTTACAGGGATTCAATTATTTTCGTAAATAATAAAATTCTTTTTAGGAATTCAATTATTTTCATAAATAATAAAAATAAAACTCATTGCAGAATTGAAATTATTTTTTAATACAATTTTAATCGAATTCCTCGAAAAATATATAATTATTCTTACAAATTGTATTAAAATTCGTCAAAAGAATTCAATTATTTAAAAATATATTTATAAAATTCTTTATGAGAATTCAATTTCAAAAATATGCAATTATTCAATAAATATTTTTTTTGTATTTAAATAATTGAATTCTAGTAGAATTTTCTAATAAAAATTGATTTAAATATGGATTTTAGTTAAAATTTGAGATTATAATTGAATATTAAAAGTATCAGAGCGCGAATTTTTAGAAATAATTGAATTTTGAAAAATTTTTAAATTAAAATCTTTGAAAATCTGAATTTTCTATATTTTTAACTAACAATTCTGTGGAATTAATTTTTTTTGAGAAAGTTTAATTGCGGATTTTATTTTGAAATTATTTCAAGTTTTTATTTCCTAATATAAATATTTAGTTGAAGAATTTACAGATAATTGAAATTTTGTAAAATTGAATTGTAAACAAATGAATTTGAAAATTTTCAAAAAACTTTTTCAAAAATTATTAAAAATAATGCATTTACAGAAGAATTTTAGTTAAAAACACGAAAAAAATTTAATTTTGGAAAAGTTACGAAATTATTGCAGAAATTCAATTATTATCAAGAGTGATAATATTCTTTGCAAAAATTAAATATTGTTAAAAATAATAAAATTCTTCTTAGGAATTACAATTATTTTCACAAATTGTAAAACTCATCGCTGAATTTTCAATTATTTTTAAGACAATTTTAATCAAATTTCTCGAAAGATGTAATTATTCATAAGAATTTTATAAAAATTCGTCGAAAGAATTAAATTATTTAAAAATTTGTTGATAAAAATCTTTATGGGAATAAAAATTTATTTAAATGTGAATTTCAGTTCAAATTTTAGATAATAATTTAATATTAAACTCTCTAAATTTGAATTAGTAAAAATGTTTTCTAATTTGAATTAAAGACTGAATTTTTGTTTTTGAATTAGCAGATTTTACTAATAAATAGTCGTTTCTAATTGAATTTTGAAAAGGTTTTAAATTATAATCTTTGAATGTTTGAATTTTTCATACTTTTAACTGAAAATTGTGTAGATTTAATTTTTCTGAAAAAGTTTAATTGAATTTTTTTTCAGTTATTTGAAGTTTTTATTTTTTTAATATATATTTACGGAAGAATTTTCGAATAATCGATGTAATTTCGTAAAATTAAATTTTAAACAAAAGGATTTGAAGATTTTAAAAGAAATTTTTCAAAAATTATTAAAAATGAATGAATAATTAATTTAAAGAAGAATTTTAGTCAAATATTTTGGAAAACAATAATTAAATTGAAGTGATGAAAGTAATTTTGAATAAATTAGAGTAACAATATTTTTATAATATAAAATAATGATTTTATTAGTCGGTCACTTTTAATTATTTATAAAACATGAAGATATCGATTGCTCCGAGTCGAAAACTCGGAGTCATCGATTTCTTCATGTTTTATAACAATTTTTTATAAGTTGTTTACTTTCAAAAAGGTTTGGAATTTGAAACTTTTGAAAATCTTAATTTTTATGGAAAAATTATAATGACTAAATATTTATTTAAAAATGATAAATATAACAATGCGGAAATAATGCGGTCCGTCAAATATGGTTCCAAAACTTTTAAAAATAATGAATGTTCAAATAATGTTCTAAATCGTTATTTGGTGGATATGAAAGGTTATAAAAAACGTCTTTGGAACGAAAATGATTTTTTACACAGAGGGTAGCAACCTAGCTTACTATAAAAAATATCCCAAGGCTAGAAACTTTATTTTTTGTCAAACAAGTTAAAATTTGTTTTTAATATATCTTTTATTCGACAGGAACAACTGTGCATTGAATATCCAGTAACAGAGGAAATGAGTGGAGCAATTTGGAGAAGTCTTCTGATGACGGGTGCAACTCTTGGATTGATCGCAACAATTTTAACTGTCACTTCCTGAAACGAAGTGGGAAAAATACTCATGCGATTTATCTGGAAAAAATGTATTATCGCGTACTTATATCCTGTGATCATTACCTTTAAAGATATTTTCGAATTATGAAAAAAAAAATTATTTATTAATTTCTTATAACGTAAAAGTGTTGTGAAATATTTATAAATTCTCTTATTTTGATAGTTATTTTATTTGAGAATTTTTTAATTTTCTTTTTTCTTTTCCATATAAAAGAAAGAGCAATACAAGTACAATAGAAGTGCAAATATTATGTTTCAATATTAAGAAAACTTGATGATAATAATCAGTATTTCATTTGTCAAAACAGAAATTTAATTTTTTACAGCCTCAAGTACAGTATTGTATTTAGATTTATAAAGAGCAGAGGCTTATTTTTTAGTTTTTTTTTTACTAAATTATTAGTGATTTTAAACATATAGAAATTAATGAGGAATTTAAGGTAATGTAACTTAAAGAAAAATAGTTAGTAACTAAAGATTTTAAAGACTGTTTTTTATTAGCAAAAATTTCTCAAAAATTAATTCACGGTCCATTTAGATATTTAAAAATTTATTCAACTTATATAGGTAGAAAAGCAAAATAATTTGTATTTATTTTTTTCTAATTTATTTTAGGTAGAAATATATAAAATAATTGAATGTGAAGCGAAAGCTTAATATAGGTAGAATCAATTTTTCCAATTTTATTTTATGAATAAGAGTATGAAGCGAAGCAGTGTCTATTTTTACTATTGTAAAAAACAATTATACACGATTAATAAGAGTATAAAAGATAGTTAAGATAAATTTTTACGACAGATTATCAAACATTATTATGATGAGAAAAATTTTTTAAAGTCTTTTATAAATTTTGTATACTGATTGAATGAAAAAATAAATAAATACATAGTTCAAATTGATTTTTTGGCATTATTATTTTTTATCATTTTTTTTCAAATATCATAAATAGTAAATAAAATTCTATCAGACCGAAAGGTTAGACTCGAAAGAGATATAAAATTCCAAAAACACAGCTGGTCTAAATACAATAATACTTTTAAGTTACAGATTTCGAAATTTTTTTATTAAAATTTTTGGAACATTACACTTTATTTAAATACTATGTTTTGCAAAGTTTTACATACTTTTAGGGTAGTTTGGCTGATTTTTCGGCTATACTTTCCAACCTCTCAATTTGAAATTAAAAACGCCACATGGCATCAGAAACTAGAGTTATTAACAAAAATTGTGTGCAGTATGAGACTGTGTTTAGGAAGAATGCCCCAATTATTATTTACAAAAGTATTTATAAAAATCATATGCAAAACTCCATAAACGCAATTTAATAAATTTTCAGTAAATTCTCGGTGGTATGTGTATCTGGTTGGGAAAAATACAAAAGGAACTAGTATAAGGCCCCGGGATTTTTTCGAGGCTCGAGGTTATTGGCCAAAATATTTTTTGGGGAATTATAACGGGTACCCCAGGAAGACCCTATGAGATTTTTTTTAGAAAACTAATTTTTCTATATCACAATATTTTTGTAATACTTTCAAAACGATTACTAATTATTTGTAATTACTATTCTATTTTTAATTTATGTTGCTCCTTTTTCAATGTTTATAAATACCAATTATTGTCCTGTGTGTAGAGTTATTTTTACACGTTGTTATTTATATTAAATAATATGTACAAAATAACCTAAAATCATGATTGTCAATTAAAAGTTTTCTATAGGCCATCGTAGGGTCCTTGTAAAGAGCTCTCGCTGTGTTTCTGTATTTTTCTTTACCAGAAACATACTAAAATTCAGCTTCAGGTAACAAAATTAGGGAAGTAACATGGGTAACCAAGGTACTCCGAAATACATACCTAAACCACCTATACCTGCAAGAAAAGCGGAAGGAACTAAACCTATCCATGAGCTTTCACCCAATTCTCTAATTTTATCTAATTTCTCTTGAATGAACTCAAGCTCTTCTCTTAATTTTGACAAAGAATTTAATAAAAATTCTTCAAGTTTAGTGGTTAGTGTTTCACCCGCTTTCTTATCTAACAATTTATCTACAAATTCCACGAGTTTAATTTTTTCCAACCATTTACCATTGTTAATTTCATTCTCAAACACAGCAACTGTTTGAAGAATTTTTACTTTTCTAATAAAGTCTTTCTCGTAAAATGTGACCTTTTTTAAGCTGCTACGAAGTTTAGCTAATTCTTCAAAATAATTTATTAATTTATCCTTCGATTCTTTAGTAGTAGCTAATGCCATTACATCTTTTTTCTTATTTAGGCATATGTCTTCTATAATTTTCTTTAATTTACTAAATCCTGATAACAACAACGGTAACAATTTTTCCCTAAGATTATATAAGCTAAGCTTAGAAGAGTCTGAAATACTAGGATGTAATTCCTTAAGAGTGGTTTTTGGTATGCTTTCGGAATTTTTAATTGCGGCAAAAATATTTATATCAATGTTTTCCTTTAATATACCAAGAGATAATGGTCTATTGAAGAAAGCTATACGATCGTTATTATCTATTAAAAACCGTACAAAGTCTTTTGAAATTTCCGACATTTGCATGGCATTGCTTGATGAAAATTGGTCAAATTTTTTGATTATAAATGACAAATCGATTGGAATATTATAAATATTTTCGACCTTTGTGAATACGACTGTAAAGATTGAGAAATAGTTTTTCATTTTGTTTCCAAATAGAGTTTCAACAGCTTCTAAAACTGTTAGGAATGGTTTAATATTGTCAGTAAGAATATCGTTTATGTCCACAACTAAAATTATTTTTAAAGATTTAACATTTTGAACCAGTTGATAAAGATAAAACGAATTTGTAATGTCCTGTATGGCGCCTCTATTATCGTCAAATCCTGGGGCATCCCAAATAGCCAAATCGGGTAAATTCTCTGAAAACCATTTTGTAGGAGACGTAGTCTTTGAAGTTGGTCCACTGCTAACTTCGGGTCCTGATGATTCGGTTATCACTCTCAATGTTATCTGATGGGATCCAGGTTCTCTTACTGCTTCTAATGAATTACCTTTTAAGTAATTGATTAATGTACTCTTTCCAGATCTTGTGGCACCAATGCAAATAGCCACATGTTCATCTTGAACTTCTTTCATCATAAATTCTGCAGATTTATGCAGCGCTTCTTCTAGTTTTTTTAACTCATCTTCACCGAGCGTTTCTGTCGCGCCAGCAACGAGTGAAATTAGTAAACAAGCGAATACTATTTTCATCATGATTCATCAATTACAGGTTCCAGTGTCGATCTAAATAATATGTTCTAATGATCTTCTGTAACCTGAAAATGCAAAAGAATTTCATTTTGATTACACAGTGCAACATTTTTAAGGTCATCGAATGTGCACTAAGTTTTGACTTCAGTTTCTGAAAGTACTTATCGAAACTAGCAAAAACCTATTTCAGTTTTGCTAGATTAGCTCGGATTTGAATTTTATCGACATTTGAATTTTTTTTTTAATTTTCACATTTTTCAGTTTTCTGATACGGGCGGATGGGAACACTGAATATTAAAAGTTTATTAAAAAAATTCGCAATGGTCACAATTTGAAAAGCAATTATGGAGATTTAAAAATATATCATCCATAGAGTGGTACGAAGACCACTTTATATCGTTTCGTCCCGGTCCCCACTACTTGGACTCATCAGTAAGGCTACGTAGTGGGAGACCTGCCCTAGACGGGCGAGTGAAAAAGCTGGCTATAAACAGATTATAAAAAAAAATCGCAGTGGTCACTTTTTGAAGATCAATAATTCCTCTTTAATATCTGACATTGAAAAAAAAATTTGGTCGAAAATTATTCGAGTTATGAATTTTTTTTTGTAATTTTTCAAATTTTTCGGTTTTTCTAATACGAGAGGGTGGGAACTCTGTGTATTAAAAGTTTATTACACAAAATTCGCAATTGTCATAATTTGAAAAGCAATAATCCCTCTTTAAATTCTGATAAAGAAAAAAAAATTTTGTCAAAAATTGTTCGAGTTATGAATTTTTTTGACTTTTTCACATTTTTCGGTTTTTTGATAAAGCGAGTGGGAACGCTGGCTATTAAAAGTTTATAAAAAAAATTCGCAATGGTCACCATGTGAAGAGCCATAATTCCTCCCTAATTTCTGACATTGAAAAAAAAATTTGGTCGAAAATTGTTCGAGTTATGAATTTTTTTCGTACTTTTTCAAATTTTTCATATTTTTGATTCTGGCGGGTGAGAACGCTGGTTATTAAATTTTTCTTTTTTAAAATCTTAATGGTCACATTTTGGAGAGCAATACTTTCTCTTTAATTTCTGACAAAGAAAAAAAAATTTGGTCAAAAATTGTTCCAGTTATGAATTTTTTTTGACTTTTTCTCATTTTTCAATTTTTTGATCAGGCGGGTGGGAACGCAGGCTATTAAAATTTTTTTTAAAAATTTCGAATGATCACAATTTGAAGAGCATTAATCCGTCTTTAATTTCTGCCCAAGAAAAAAAATTTGATAAAAAATTGTTCAAGTTATAAATCTTTTTTTACTTTTTTCGAATTTTCGGTTTTCTGATAACGGAAGTGGGAATACTGACTATTAAAAATTTATAAAAAGAATTCGTTATGGGCACAATTTAAAAAGCAATAATCTCTATTCAATTTCTGCCCAAGAAAAAATATTTGATTCGAAATATTTGGTTTCGAAAAAAGTAAAAAAAAATCAAAACCCGCGGTTCGACAGGACCGCGGGTATACAAATGTACAGAAATAAATAAATAACACGAATAATTTTCTACCAATTTTTTTTCCCTTATCAGAAATTAAAGAAGGATTATTGCATTTTAAAATTTGACCGTTGTGAATTTTTTTAATAAATTTTTAATAGGCAGCGTTCCCACCCGCCCGTATCAAAAAACCGAAAAATGTGAAAAAGTAAAGAAAAACCATAATTGGAACAGTTTTTGACCAAATTTTTTTTCTTTGACAGAAATTAAAGAGGAATTATTGCTCTGCAAAATGTGACCATTGTTGACCATCAAAGACAAGAAAAATTTGAAAATGTACGAAAAAAATTCATAACTCGAACAATTTTTTACCAAATTTTTTTTTCTTTATCAGAATTAAAAGAGGGATTATTGCTTTTTAATTTATGACAATTGCGAATTTTGTGTAATAAACTTTTAATAGACAGCGTTCCCACCCGCTCGTATTAGAAAAACCGAAAAATTTGAAAAATTACAAAAAAAATTCATAACTCGAATAATTTTCGACCAAATTTTTTTTTTCAATGTCAGATATTAAAGGGAAATTACTGCTCTTTAAATGGTGACCACTGCGAATTTTTTTTATAATCTTTTAATAGCCAGCTTTCTCACCCGCCCATTTCAGAAAACCGAAAAATGTAAAAAAGTTAAAAAAAATTCGTAACTGGAACAATTTTTGACCAAATTTTTCTTTCTTTCTTTGAAATTAAAAAGAGATTATTGCTTTTCAAATTGTGACCATTGCGAATTTTTTTTAATAAACTTTTAATATTCAGTGTTCCCATCCGCCCGTATCAGAAAACTGAAAAATTCAAAAAAAAAATTCAAATGTCGATAAAATTCAAATCCGAGCTAATCTAGCAAAACTGAAATAGGTTTCTGCTAGTTTCGATAAGTACTTTCAGAAGGGAAGCCCCTAATTCGTAGTTTCGCCACTGCAACATTCTTCTGCAAAATTCTATTACTTACTAATGTTTTATAAATTTTTTCCCAATAATTCAATTATTTGCATAAAAAATAATTAAAACTTTTTTTTTTATAAAGTCTTTTAATAAAAATTAATGATTTTATCACTCGGGCATCTTTAATTATTATAAGACATGAAGACATCGATTTGCTTCGAGTCGAAGACGCGGAGTGATCGATTTCTTCACGTTTTATAACAATTTTTACATTCTCATCATATGAGAAAGTATTAGTTTTGGTCGAAAATTGACTTTCGCTAATTTCATGAAATCTCGACGTTTTGGGGTCCCCTGAACCCAAAAAACATGGTCCGGCGATGGTGTCTGTCTGTTCGTCTGTCTGTCTGTCTGTCTGTCTGTAGACCAAAAATTTTGTTCCCACGATAACTCTTGAAAAACTTATCCGATCGTTTTTAAATTTAACACTTTTAAAGTTGGTGCAAAAATGAAGGCCAAGTTCGTTAACCAGCCATTTTCGTTAAAAAATACAAAAACTACAGTACTTTCAAAATTTTGAAAATTCAATTTTTTCAAATTTTCAAATTTTTATTTGCATATTACGATAGCTTAGGAAAATACAAACAACTTTTCTCTATAAGATTTTTTCATAAAAAGTCAAATTTCGGAGTTATAGGTTCTTAAATGGTCAAAAAAACTCAAAAATCCCAAAATAACGATAAAAATCAAAATTTTTCCAAAGAATTAAAAGTTAATTTAACTGTTTTCAAATAATCTTACCCGAATACACCCAAAAACCATATTTATAGACATAAAACTCTCAATTTCTCGAAAAACCACTGTATATATATATATATATTATTATTTTTTTAGCGAAAAACCGATTTTCCGACTCAATTATCTCCGAATCTATTTAATATGGAATCTTGCTCCAAGAGACTTTTTTTCTCATCTCGACGTCAGCTACAACTTTGCTTTGGACACCATTTCGCCAAACCCTATACTTTTCGAGTTATTTTCAAAAATAGTAATTTTTATTACATTCTCATCATATGAGAAAGTATTAGTTTTGGTCGAAAATTGACTTTCGCTAATTTCATGAAATCTCGACGTTTTGGGGTCCCCTGAACCCAAAAAACATGGTCCGGCGATGGTGTCTGTCTGTTCGTCTGTCTGTCTGTCTGCCCTACTGAAAAAGAACGACTGTAAATACGAGCGTAAATATGACTGTGAATACGACCCTAAATACGGGCCTTAGAAGGATAGTGTAATTGAAACAGCAAATACAGCCGTATTTATGCCCGTATTTAGGGTCGTATTTACGGTCATATATGAATACCATTTTTTTAAAAAAATATATATATATACCACCACAGCACCAAAACTTTCCTAAAAATTTATTGTAATATTGTAAATACTTGTAATATTCGGCATATTTAACTGAAATGTTAAGTGAAAATTGTTCTTTACACAACTTTTAATAAACATTGCAATTACATATTCCGAACATTGCAAGTAAATATTTAATAAATTTTTAGGAAAGTTTCGGTGCTGTGGGGGTATATATATAATGAAATATCATTAATTATTATAATTTAATATATTAAATATAATATTGCAACTAAAATAAATATTATTAGAAATAGAAAATTTCCTTCCGAATTATTTATTTGTAAAATGGAAAATTTGATCCAATGGAAGGTAGATAAATAACAACAAATAGTGTTATTTCATTTATTTAACGACGTTTCGATGACATGGTTTGTCATCCTCTTCAGGTTAACTAAAATTATAAATTTAAGTTACATAGTATCAAGTCAATAAGTATAAACCACAAATGACGCGAATCACATGTAAGCACTGTTGTAAAAAAGGTTGGGTCTATAGGGATGGGTAGTTACACGTCACTATTTTAAAAACAAACAAATTTAGTATTAATATTTCAAGTTACGTGCAACTACCCATCCCTACAGACCCAACCTTTTTTATAACAGTGCGTACATGTGATTCGCATGATTTGTGGATTTTATTTTGCTGTTGCAAAATGTACAAGTGTTTTTATTGTGCGTGTACAAGTGTTTTTCTCTTATAATAAAAATAATAAAAATTACAATTTTTAATAAATAATTGTACCATGTGTATATGTGTATTTGTGAATAAAATAAAGTGACATTTATATATTTGTTTGTTATGTATTTATTATAAGAATAAATCGTATTTCAATACTTACCTTAAATAATATTTATTTTAGTTGCAATATTATATTTAATATATTTAATTATAATAATTAATGATATTTCATTATATATATACTCCCACAGCACCGAAACTTTCCTAAAAATTTATTAAATATTTACTTGCAATGTTCGGAATATGTAATTTTGCAATGTTTATTGAAAGTTGTGTAAAGATCAATTTTCACTAAACATTTCAGTTAAATATGCCGAATATTACAAGTATTTACAATATTACAATAAATTTTTAGGAAAGTTTCGGTGCTGTGGTGGTATATATATATATTTTAAAAAAAAATGGTATTCATATATGACCGTAAATACGACCCTAAATACGGGCATAAATACGGCTGTATTTGCTGTTTCAATTACACTATCCTTCTAAGGCCCGTATTTAGGGTCGTATTCACAGTCATATTTACGCTCGTATTTACAGTCGTTCTTTTTCAGTAGGGTGTCTGTAGACCAAAAATGTTGTTCCCACGATAACTCTTGAAAAACTTATCCGATCGTTTTTAAATTTAACACACTTAAAGTTGGTGCAAAAATGAAGGCCAAGTTCGTTAACCAGCTATTTTCGTCAGAAAATACTTTTTTTTTTTTTTTTTAAGTTTTTGGGTCAGTCAGCTTAGGGAGCTTTCACAAATGATGTCACGTTTTTTGGGGCAAGGGGGATCTCTACTAAACGTGACACAATGTATTTTTGCAAGTGAAATTGCATGAAATTGCTTGACAGGTTAGGGGGGGTTTAAAATCCCGAAAAATTGCGTGACATCATTTGTGAACGCTCTCTTAACTGTGTTAAAGAATTTGTTATTGATTTTGTAAAATGTTATAACTTTTATAAAAATCCGTATTTATCAACAACTTGATAATAATACTTTAAAAATATTTTAGCTGCTTCTGCAAATCAAGACCAAAAATTAGAGTTGTGCAAAAAGCTTTAAGCTTGATCGATCTTTTTCGAGCTTTTCATTTTTCGAGCCGAGCCGAGCCTAATCAGTTCGAGTCGAGCCGAGCTTGGCTCGGATCGACATTTCGAGCTTTTTTCACATCTCTCCAAAAAATATACATTTTAATTCACTTAATCTTGCAATCATCAGCAAACAAAAACATGTGATGAGAATGTAATCCTTAAAGTCGTAGTAACTTTAAGAAAAAAAACGTACTATTAAACATATAATAGGAAATAATAACTAGAACACAAATAATGCACAACAATTGCAGACCACCGCGAGCCATTTGCGCGCAACATCAAACGGAGCGCGAAGCGCGACGATCAATATTCGCGCGCCCCGAGGCGCGCTGAAACTTGCGAGCGAGGCGAGCCCCCGCGCTTGCGCGGACAGATTTTTTATAAGTTGTTTATTTTCAAAAAGGTTTGAATTTAAATCTTTTGAAGAATTTTAATTCCTATAGAAAAATAATAATTCAATATTTATTAAAAAAAAAGTTATTGATGTTTTCGAAAAGTTTGTAAATAAATGTAACAGAACATTTTTTTGACTCAAACTTTTTCTTTTAAATTTAAAAAAAAATTTTTAATTTCATTCGCATTTTACTAAAAAAAAAGTCAAAAAAGTCGATTAGTCGCATTTTTTCACAAAAAAAGTCGAAAAAAATCAAAAAAGTCGCACAATCCGTTTTATTCACTTCACAAAATTGACAAAAATTCCATTCCATATTTTTTTATTTTCTTTCCTTTTTCCTAACTTTCATCAAAAATATTTCCTTTTTTCTTATCCTGCTAATAAATTGAATTTCTGCAACGAATTTTTTTATTCATGAAAGAGTTTAAAATAATAATAAAAAATAATTTAATTCTTGCGAAGAATTTTATAAAAATTTTTAAATAATTCATTTCGTTCGAATAATTTTATGCAAATTCTAATTTAAATAATTGAATTGATGAAAATTTTTATTATTCATGAAAAGAATTGAATTCTTATGCAAATTTCTACAAACCATTTTTTAAATAATTAAATTCTGTTTGGAAATTTTGTAAAAATAGTAGATAGGATTGAAAATCATTGAATGGCGAGAAGTTTTTAAAGATATAATTAAATTTTACAAAGATTTCTGTTAAAAAATTTGGTAATAATTAAATGTCTGTGGGAAATTTTATTATATTTTTTTTTAAATAATTGAATTCCTAAAAGACATTTTATTATTTATGAAAATAATTGAATTTTTGCGAATGATTAATTAGAATTTTTTAAAATAATGGAATTTCTAAGAAGAAATTTATTACTTTTAAAAATAATTGAATTATTGTGATGAATATTGTTATTTATGAAAATAATTGATTTTTGAAAAAAATTTTATTAAAATACCTCAAAATAATTGAATTTTCAGGAGTAATTTTCTTATTTATCAATATCATTGAATTCTTTCGAAAAATTATTTATGTAAATAATTGAATTCTGAGAAAAAATTTTATTAAAATTTAAAAAAATAATTGAATTATTTCAAAAAAATTTAATTAAAATTGTATTTTAAACAACTAATTTCTTTCGAACAATTTTATTAAATTTTTGAAAATAATTATTCAATCTTTCCAAAAAATATTTTTAAAAAACTTTTTTTATTTTAAATTGATTTTTTCGTGGAATTGAAATTAAGTTTCTAAGAATAATTACATTTTTTGATCAATTCCTGTAAAATTGTATTAAAATAATGGAAATCCTACACTATTAATTTGATTATTTATGAAAATAATTGAATAGTTGCTAGAAATTTTATTATAATTCTCAAAAATAATTGAATTACAGAGAAGAATTTTATTATTTTTAAAAATAATTGAATTAATGCGGAAAAGTTTATTAAAATGTTTAAAAAGAATTGAAATTCTGTGAAAAATTGTATTATTTTTGAAAGTAATTGAATTCTTCATAAGAATTTTATGAACATTGTTTTAAATAATTAATTTTTTCGAAATATAATAAATATTATGAAAATTTTATTAGTTTAAATAATTGAATTCTTGTGGAAAACTTTATTTGTGAGAATAACTGAATTTTTCGATTATTAATTGAAAATAGTAATAAAAATAATTGAAATTCTTCGATGAGTTTTACTATTTATGAGAATAATTAAATTCATGCTTAGAATTTAATCAAAAATTTTTTTAAACAATTGAATTTTCATGAAAAATTTTATTATTAGTGAAAGTAATTGAATTATTGTGAAAAATAAATTGCATAAAATTTTGTTAAATAATTGATATTTTCGAAATTTTGTTGAAAATTAGAGAATTAAAAGTAGTGGAAATTCCCTAAAAAAAATATTATTTATATTCTTTGTTCAGAAAGTTGAATATATAATAATTTTTTTACCTTCTCTATTCTTCAGAATAATTAAAATTTTCGTAATGAAGATTATTTTTAATTTAGTTATCAAATAACAATTTGGCTAGTTTTTCAATAATTTGATGCGTAATCAAATTTAAAAAAAAAAAAAGAAATTGTGCCATGTTTATCATTAATTTTTAAAAAAGAATTATAGTTAAATTAAAAATTGTGATTGAGCTTTATTCAATATTTTTTCCTTTATTTCTCTAAATATCTTGGATTTTGATAAAACAACATTGCAGTGAAGAAATAGAAATTATTAAAATTCTTTTCATTTATTTCTAAAAAAGAATTATAATTCTTTACAAAATTGTGGTTAAAAACAGAAATTACACATATACTTTTCTAAAAGAAACTAAAAATTTGTTAATAAATAAAGTGTTATTTGCAATTCAACATTATGAAAATTTTTACCCTTATTTTATAAAAATATTTTATATTTCTCAACATAGATAGAATAGATAGATTTTTATAAACTTTTACTAACCTGTTTTTTGCAAATAAATTCTGAGCAATGAATAATTTGGGTCCTTTTCATTTGATGGTTCAACTTACAGTAGTTGTGTCTATACCAGGCAGTGCATAAAATTATGCAAGATAATATTGTATTTTACTGCAAAAATTCGTTTTATTTTCTGCTGGAAAAATAATGTTGGTTTTTACTGATTTGTGTTTTGATGTAACATTTGAAAATTTAAAATCATAAGTACATTAACTCTTTGCCGTTCATATGTTACGAAATGTCGTCTAGAGTCGACAAAATTTTGCTACAAAAGTGAACGATGGTGATTCTTATAGCAGATTTGTTGTAGATTACGTATCTGTAAAGAAGATAACCGCACAATAAACAATAAAAATTTCTAGTTTGCCCGAAATATAAAACATACTGTCTATTAAAAAGTTTTATCAAAAAAGTGAATCTCATAATCTCAAGTTTGTAACGTAATTCATATGAAGCTGAAGTCATATATAATTTAAAAAATTTAAATTATTAAATAAATAAAATTAATAAATTGATACTACATATATTATAGTAATCATATAATATTAAATTATTTAAATAGAATAATTTTAGTAAAATAATTCAATTATTTTCTAAATTTTTAGTTACAATTCTTCAAAAATACAATTATTATTTAAAAATAATTTATAAAATAACTAAAAATAAAGTTCCTTAAAATTTTTAATTTATTTTAACTATACTTTCAACAAAATTTAATACTATAATTGTTCAAACACATAATTTTTTCTCAGAATTCAAAAATTAAATTATCTAAATTTTAATAATTTTTGTAAAATAAATATTTAAATATTTATTGTTATTTATTTTTCCACATGAATTACAATTTTAAAATACTCTTTCAATGTAAAACATTTTGAAATTTAATTATTTCTAAAAATTTCAACTCTAAGTTTTCTAAAATTCAATTATTTCTTAGAATTTTTGAATATTATTATTCAAAACTTTAAAATTCTAAGGAACCTAACAAATTAATAATTTTTTATAATTAAATATTATTATATACTTTTACAGCAATTAAAGTTTCAAAAATTTCAATTTAAAAACTATTTTAAATTTAATTATTTCTAAAAAATCCTACTTTAATACTTTTCATTATTTTTTTAAATTTTAGCTAAAAATTATTTTAGGGAATTTAATATTCTTAACAAAAATTTGAATTACAATTTTTTAAAAATCTAATTATTTTTTCCCAAAAAAAAACCATTCAAATGACACTTTTTTATGAATTCTATTTAAAAAATTAGCTTTTACCACCATTAATAAAGCAGGAAGAACAATTTACTAAATTAACAACAGTTTTTTTTGCAAAAATAAAAATTCATAAAAATAATATTAATTTTTTCATATTTATAATTTTTTAAGGAAAATAGTAAAAGATTTGAAGTCCTGAGAAACAAATGCTCAGGATTCAAAAAATAAAATAATTTTTTAAAGTGAGAAAATAAAATTTTTTGCACAAAAATTTAATTTTGTTTCTCTCTATTTCCAGACAAAATTTTCACTTTTTCTCTAACTCTAAAGAATATTCCGATTCACTCTGAAAATGATTATTCGAAAACATCAAAAATTTTATTTCAAAATAAATATTTAATACTTATAATTATTATTTTTTCATAGAAATTAAGATTTTCAAAAATTTCATATTCAAACCTCTTTGAAATTCAAGAACTTTTACCTAATAATTTAAATTTATCAAGAAAAAAAAATTTTTTTTTTTTAAATTTTTGATGAAAAAAAAAAAAAAATTTTATCAAGAAAAAAAGAAATTTTTTTTTTAATTTTTGATTAAAAAAAAAAAAAAAAAAAAAATTTGTGCATTTTTGATACTTACTCTAATTTTCATAAAATTTTTCAAAAAAAATTAAATTATTTACAAAAATTTTAATAAAATTCTTGGCAAGAATTCAATTATTTTTACAAGTAACAAAATTTTTTATATGCTTTCAATTGTTTAACCTTTAAAGTGCTATGCCGGTCTGACAGACCGCTATTAAAATTTTGTAATATAAATAAATATTTGAAGTATAGCGGTCTGTGAGACCGGGGTTAGCTTTAAGTGAAAGTATATTCCAGTATATTCCCATGAGTGACGTCTGCGCAACTTGACGCGCAGCTAGTTCTACTGACAGTTCTATTATAATATTAATTGTATTTCTTTGCTATTTTAAATATTCGCGCTCTACTTAAATGAATGTGTCTTTAATAAATGTGTGTGTGTAAGAGTGGGGGTAGGCCCGTAATTCAGTCCGAATTGGGATGCGTTTGAGCGAACATGCTTTGCCGAGGATTCGGAAAGTATTGAATAGTTTTTGCCGAGTAGAAAAAGAGATTATAAGTATAACGTGTGTTTTCTGTGTGTGGCTATCGAGTCGTTTTGTAAAAGAGTAGAGAGTGACTTGTTTTTATAATTATTGAACTAAATATAATTATTTTATTTAAAATAAAAAGAGAGTGTTTTCTTAAATTAATAAAGTCGGATTAATAGAGGATAGTTTTTATAATAAATCAGAAGTGGGATGAACAAAAAAAAAAAACGGATAAAGAAAACGCAGTGATAGATAGTTGTGAAAAATAAGTAAAATTTTTTTTTCTCATTGTGAGTGTTTGGCGTGACAAAGATGGCGGACCCGAGATTAGCAGCTCAAGCGTTGTTAGATATGGCCGCCGCCGGAAATGAACAAAACCAAATTAACGCGGGAAACAACGTTCCGCCTATTCAAAATCCAGGGTTGCCACCGGAGTGGCAGATGAGAGCGCCACCCGACCAGATGACACAGCTGTTGGCAGCTATGACTGCTTTAATGCATCAAAATGCCGCACTGCAACAACAGATGGCGAATCAAGTACAACCGGAGAGAATGCAGTACAACATTCTACCTGATCTCTCTCACAACATCGGTGATTTTGATGGACTTTCAGGAGCAGCATCAGCGAAGGCTTGGATTCATCAGTTAGAGTCTACAGCGACGTTGCATAAGTGGACAGAGGCAATCGCTTTCGAAACGGCTAGGAGTCATCTTACGAGAGCGGCAAAAAATTGGTATCTCGCAAATTTGGATTCCTTGACCAATTGGCCACGTTTTAGACAATCTTTCGGAGATACGTTTTTAGTTGAGAAGACACTGACCGAAAAGTGGGATGAAATGAAGAGGAGATGTCAAAAACAGGACGAAAACACTAGGGAGTATTATTTTGATAAATTAAGGTTATGTAAAGCACTAAATTTAACCTTAAATGAAACTGTTACACAGATAGCTGTCGGTTTGTGGTCGCGAGCTACGAGTAACGCCATTAGTTGTCAAACCTTCCTTGATGAAAACGATCTCCTTCAGGCCATTATTCGACAAGAAAATTTGGATCTTGCCAGAAGCCAACGTCTTGGAAAAAAGCCCGAGACATATTCATCGTCAAATAAATTTCAAAGCAAATCAACAGTCGAGTGGAGAAATTCTGCACAACCAGGTGGAGCAGGTTTTCAACCGGAGTCATCGCAGCGAGACAACATGGGATCTTCAAATAGCGTCAAACCAGCAAGTGAATCAGATCGTGAGTGTTATCGGTGCCATTTAAAAGGCCATATAGCTATGGACTGTCCTGTTAAACGTGAAGTGGTGTGTTACAATTGCAATGAGAGTGGTCACATTTCAATAAAATGCGAGAAGCCACGAAAATCTAAAAACGCGTCGGTAAGATATTTGGAGAGTAATGAGGAAAATAGTGCTTCGAAATATTATAAAGAAATTAAAATCGGTGAAGTTGAAAATGTAAAAGCCATGATAGATACAGGTAGTTCCGACTGCACAATTAAAAGTTCTGTGATTCTCGAGCATGGGTTTACATTTATCAGATCACCAAGTGTACTCGTAGGTTTTGGAAAAATAGAAAACGAAGTAAAATCGAGCGGAATAATCCGTGAAAGTGTAATGGTAGATGATTGTTTAGCAGAAAATGTCACTTTTCGAGTCGTTCCTGATGACGTGCAACCGTGTGACGTCATAATCGGTAGAAATTTCACAGAGCTTCAACACGTGACGTATTACAAAATCGATAATCAGTTAATTTTCCAAGAACGCGAAAAAATGATTTTTTCTAGTAATCCCGTTGTAAATAATGATCTAGTTAATGTAAAACCAGTCAATGTCGAAGCTGTCAAATTACCTCCTGCGCAAATTCGTTTTATTAAAGTTCGAGATGGGGAAAATGAATTCGAGTTACCTATTTTGAATACGAGTAAAACCGAAGTTACTGTAAGAAGTAATCAAAAACTTAGCGATTTAGTTTTGTCAATTAACGAAAAAGTTCCCGAGATGAGTGTCCGCGTAGAGCCGATTACTGAGAATGATATTAACGTAAACGGTGAAGAAAAAAAAGATTCGCTTTTAAAATTGTTAAACGAATATAGAATGTGTTCAGCTAAAAGTGATCTTGAACTCGGTTGTACTAACAAAATAGAAATGGACATACAAGTTAAACCCGGAAGCGATCCTTTTTTCTCGAAACCTTATAAAGCAAGCCCCGAACAGAGAGAAATCATGAAGGAAATAGTTAAAAAATGGAAAGAAGCCGGTATAGTTACCGAAACATCGGCACCATACGCAAGTCCTTGCTTATTAATTCAAAGGCCAGACGGTTCGTGGAGATTAGTCGTAGATTATAGACGTTTAAACAAAGACACGGTCAAAATGAATTTTCCGTTACCAAATATCGACGACGGACTAGAAGAGTTGTACGGTTCAACCATTTTCGCGACTTTAGACTTGGCTCACGGTTATTTGCAAATGCCTCTGACCGAGGAGGCAAAAGCAAAAACTGCCTTTATCACACCTGACGAAACTGGCCAATTCGAACGTGCCATGTTTGGTTTAATGAACGCACCTTACTATTTCGCAAAATTGATTAAGAAAGTTTTCGATCCTTACGGAAATAAATTGGCCTTAACTTTTTTCGACGATTTTCTAGTTTACGCAAAGTCCTGGGAAGAATTACTCCAGAAATTAAAAAAAATTTTACAATTATTGAAAGAAGCGCGTTTAACCCTAAATCTAAAAAAATGTTATTTTGGTCTTGAAACAGTAAATTATTTAGGATTTGTCGTCGGGAAAGAAGGTATTAGTCCAGGTGAAAGAAAAATTAATGCGATCGTAGACTACCCGACACCTAAGGATAATCACGAAGCTAGAAGATTTCACGGAATGGCGAGCTATTTTCGCCGTTTCATCCCGAATTTTTCGTGTAGAATCGCGCCAATTATTGAATCTTTTCGAGACGAGAAAAATTTCATTTGGAAAGTAGCTCAAGAAGAAGCATTTCGAGACATTAAAAACGCGTTAGCTTCAAAACCCGTGATAGCTCATTATAATCCAAATGCGAAAGTAACAGAACTGCATACGGATGCTTGTGCAGTAGGACTAGCAGCAATTTTGTTTCAGTCAAACGACGATCTGTCTGAATCTCACCCCGTGTACGCGATAAGCAGACGTACTTCTGCAGCGGAAAAAGCATATCATTCGAGCAAACTCGAATTTTTGGCAATTGTTTGGGCAGTGGAGCGGCTCCGATCATTGCTCATCGGCATACCGTTTAAAATATATACAGATTGTCAAGCGTTGATATATGTAAATTCAATGAAAACAAAAAATCCTCAATTTATTAGATGGCTCAGTGCGTTAGCTGAGTTCGACTTCGAAATTCACCACCGAAAAGGAGAAAAAATGCAACATGTTGACGCATTGTCGCGCGCTCCTATCGAAAATGCGGAACATAATCTCGAAAAAGCAACGATTTTAAATGTATCAGTTAGGGAAGAGGAAATTCTAATGTACCAACGTCATGACGAATTATTAAATCGAAAAATAAAAATTTTAGAGAAACTTGATAAAGATAGAACGCGTAACGAAAAAGGTGAAGTTAAAGATTATCTACTGAGAAATGGAGTTTTATACAAATTAGATACGTCGAGTCAAAAAGAACTTTACGTTGTACCGCGAGAAATGAGAAAAGCGATTCTAATAAAAAATCATGATATGTCAAGCCATTTCGGAGTAGATCGCACTGTAGCAAGAATAGCTCAACATTATTACTTTCCGAAATTGCGCAACTATGTCCGTAGACATGTTTCAAAATGCATCGAGTGTATTTTCGCAAAAAATAAGGCTGGAAAACAAGCGGGCGAATTGCACCCAATCCCGCCCGGAAATCGTCCGTTCGAAATAGTTCACGTTGACTACCTTGGTCCTTTTGTTACCTCGACCAATCAAAATAAATACGTGTTAGCGATAATTTGTAATCTCACGAAATTCGTACAATTATCTGCAACTCGCGATGTTAAAGCTTGTACAACGGTTCGTAAACTCGAGAAATTTGTAAATCAATTCGGAGCACCAGTGCGTTTTGTCACTGACAGAGGGACTGCCTTTACGTCAGAAAAGTTTCGCGATTTTTGTAATCAAAACGGCGTAAAACATACGCTTAACTCAAGTAGGCATCCTCAGGCCAATGGCCAAGTTGAGCGTCTTAATCAAACGATAATTCCAGCGTTACAATCGAACTTACAAGACGATGAAGGTCGTTCATGGGATAAAAGTTTGTTTAAATTAGAGCAAGATTTAAATTCATCGATCTCGAAAACCACAGGTAAAACTCCTTATGAGATGTTATATGGTTATATACCAAGATTCAGGGAAGGTTTAGCACGTCAGTTGACAGTCTCGTCCGAAACATATTGTATACCCGAGCAAATTCGCAACGAAGCAATTCAGAAAATCGAAACCGAACAAAAAGCATCTAAAGAGCGTTACGATGAATCGCGCGTGAAAAATGTTAAATTTCAAGTAGGTGAAATTGTTTTTATGAAAAGTTTACCGATTTCCACGGGCGAATCAACGAAACTGCAGTCAAGATACAAGGGACCTTTTGTTATCAACGACGTTTTACCTTCGGATACTTATAGAATACAAAATTTAGGAAAGAAAGAATCTGCGAGAAATCGAACGACTACGGCTCATGTAAGCCAATTAAAAATTTGGCGAGGAATTAACGACGACGAAATCGAATCCGAATCAGATACCGACGAACAAAATTCTTCTGAATCGGAAGAAATCGAAAATGTTAGCTTAGCAAAACCAATTGTAATCGAGAATGTACATCGAAATGAAAATTCTGAAACATTGCGAAGAAGCGAACGAATTAGAAATAAAGTGTCTACGCATACGATGAAAGTTAAAAAAAAAAAAGAGTACGAAAGTATTCAAAATTTGTCTTTTGTTCTTGTAATTTTAGTTTTGTGTTTAAATTCAAAGACGTTTTGTATTAACAGAAATTCAAAAACTATAATTTCATACCAATATTTTTTATTGTATTACTGTCGTAGTTTAACTTGGAGGGCCAAGTCAATGTAGGATGGCCGATTATTATAATATTAATTGTATTTCTTTGCTATTTTAAATATTCGCGCTCTACTTAAATGAATGTGTCTTTAATAAATGTGTGTGTGTAAGAGTGGGGGTAGGCCCGTAATTCAGTCCGAATTGGGATGCGTTTGAGCGAACATGCTTTGCCGAGGATTCGGAAAGTATTGAATAGTTTTTGCCGAGTAGAAAAAGAGATTATAAGTATAACGTGTGTTTTCTGTGTGTGGCTATCGAGTCGTTTTGTAAAAGAGTAGAGAGTGACTTGTTTTTATAATTATTGAACTAAATATAATTATTTTATTTAAAATAAAAAGAGAGTGTTTTCTTAAATTAATAAAGTCGGATTAATAGAGGATAGTTTTTATAATAGTTCTCATAGACTGCATTTATAAAATAAATAAAATAAATAAATGCATAATACAGAAATTACTTTTTTGTTAAAAAGTAAAAAATATTTATAATAGTTGTCTTTTAAAAATTATAAATGACTAAAAAAACTGTCAAAAGGGAATAGCGGTCTGACAGACCGGGGTTAGCACTGAGCGTGATTTTTCAACACTTAGCACTTATATTTAAAGGTTAATTTAAAAGAAATGTAATAAAATTCGTTGTGTAAGAATTCAATTATTTTCATAGATAATAAAATTTCAATTATTTTTAATACTATTTTAAATAAATTCCTCGAAAAATGTAAGTATTTTAAAATTTTTTTTTGAAGAATTCAATTACATTTCACAATTAATGAAATTCTTCGCTGAAATTAAAACATTTTCAACATCTATTATTTTAATAAAATTTTTTTCTTAAAAGAATTCAATTATTTAAAAAAATGTAATAAAATTCATTGCAAGAATATTTAATTATTTTCCTAATGATATTCTTCACAGGATTTCAATTATTTTTAAAAAATGTTATCAAATCTCGTTGCAAGACTTCGATTATTTTCCAAAATAATAAAATTTTTCACATGATTTCAATTATTTTAAATATAATTTCAAGTATAAATTCTTCAAAAAATGTAATTATTTAAAAAAATTTTATTAAAATTCTTCAAAAGAAATCAATTAGGTTTCAATTATTTTTAAAAATGTTTGCAAAAGTTCCTTGAGAATTTTCAAATCCAAGTTGTAAACATACAATTCAATTTTCCAAAAATTTCGATTATTCGGAAATTCCTCAATTTATTAATTACTTAGAAAATAAAAACTGAAAATAATTTTTCAAAAAAATGCAATTAAACTTTTTCAAAAAAATTAAATTTTACAGAATTGTTAGTTTAAAGTGTGAAAAACTTCCATTTTCAAAGAATTTAATTTGAAACCTTTACAAAATTCAATTATTTCCAAAAATTCTTGCTATAGTGCATTTCATTAATAATTTTATCGACGAATTTTAATAAAATTTTCAAAAATAATTCGAGCAATTCGAACATAATTGAATTTCTGAAATCATTTGTAACTTCTACAAAATGCAATTTTTGTTTATGTTTTTAACTAAAATTCTTCTATAAATCGAAGATTTTTAATAATTATTTAAATATAAAACAATTAAATTAAACACTGACTATGTACATAACCTATAAAAATCTTTCTTCTTTCCGAAAATATACTAAAAAATAATATCAATTCAATAATCAACAATCGAATGTAAAAGATTAAACTAAAACTTCCATCCTATAAAGAAATTCTATATTTTCAAAACTTTTTTTTTGCTGTTAATTAATTATTTATTGGTCTTATTTTTCTGTTTTCTTTACACAAAAACATTCACGATTAAATTAAGAATGAAAGGTTTCATTAATTTATAAAAACAACCTTGTTTTTTTTCATTTTTTTTAAATTCCTTATTTAATTTATTTTTTTTCTGCAAAAAGGAAAAAAGAATAAGTCTCACTCTCATCAATATTTGCACTCAAATAAATAAGAAGTTCGACCATTATTGAACTGCGATTCAACTGAATAAAAGTTCCCGCCAATTTTTCTTTTTTTTTCATTTTGAAAATTGTAGAAAAAGAAAAGTAGCAAAAAAAAAAAAAAAAATTTAAAAAAAAGGATGAAACTTATATTTTGTTTAATCGCAAATTTATTTCAAATAGCTAGTATCTCTAGTTTTTTTAAATCTTATCGTCTATATTTACAGATGACAGTATGATAAATTATAATACACGTATTATCGCAACAAGTGTCCTTTAACAAATAAATGCTCTAATCTAATGTACTTGAGAACCTCTTTTTTTTATTTTTGCTTTACTTTTGTTGATTTTCATTCAAGAGTCGGGATAATTATTGGCTTTTCTCTTTTATTCTTAAAATTTACTCTCACTCTCATTCGCTCTTTTTCTTTCTTTCTTTTGTTCTTGCTTTTTTTTAGACGAGATTCAAATATTACACAAAAAACATCCGTGTAATTATAATTTACAAACTTTTTATTACTCCATTTTCTTAGTCTTATTTCTATAGTCTAGAAGTAGAACTTAATTAGGTGGCGTGAAAAAAGATTTTTTTTTTTGTTTTCATTCAAACAGACTTTAAAGTACGATTTTCTCCTAAAATTATTGGAAAATAAAATTTTTGATAGGAAAAAATTCATAAAATTAAAATATACCCGAAATTTATGTTTAAAAAAATACAATTCATTTTTAATATCTCCGGTTTTATTGAGGAACATAAAAATAACTCTTGGATTTTTCATATTCCTCAATTTTTTTTTAACAATTCACAGAAATTGATTAAAAAAATTTTCATTGGAAACGTTTCCAGATAGAAAATTTTTTTTGCTTTTGTTTCTTTAGAAGAAAATCGTAACTCTAAAAAAGGAATTTATAGCAAATGATAAATAACGGAAAGAAAATTCTTTTTCGACTGTTTGCATTTTTTTTTTGTTTTTTTTTTCTTTACAGTTTCACTACCGATTTTTCGTGTATAAAATTCTTGGAACAATTACTATAATCTCTTTTATTATTTACAACAGACATTCAGGAAAAAAAATCTCTTACTCGTTCGCTCTCATTTTATAATATAGATATGCGAGACTTTTTACAGTTTTTTTTCATTTTCTGTTTTTTATCAAAGGCCAATCAATTTTAACTGGACACTTTTTTTAGCCTCATTTCTCTTCTCTTCCAAGGAGAATTTTTTTTTTACAAAAAAAATTTCAATTGGAAGAAAAAAGAATCAAAAAAAAATACAAGGATCCTTTTTTTCATGAATCGGAATGAGAACGGAATTTTCATTCCGATTGTAGTTGTTTGTTTTTTTAATAGTCTTCCTATTATATTAATATACACAGAAATACTGGCGCGACTATATTTTTTCCGAGTTCTTTTTTTTACATGATGAAAAAGTTCCTTTCTCTTTTTTTTCTTCGATTTTAGATGATTCATTAAAAACGAAGCTTAAGAATTTTCTCTCTCCATGCTTGAAATTTTCTTTTAGTAGACTTTTTTCTCTTACACAAGTGCAATTATATATTTATATACATCGATCGTGTATATTTTTTTCCCCCTAATTCGTATAGTCTCTTGTTTGAGCTCTCAAATTACGGATGGTTTGTCAATAAATAGTATAATAGACAAGTAAAAATGTCTTTTTCTAATTTGTTTTTCCCTTCTTATCCCAATAAATATTAAGTTTGATTTAATATTCACGGTGAATGTGAGATTTGACACTGTTTTTTTTTTCGTAAAATTCGTACTAACATTGACAAAGCCTTTTTTTTGTACTTGCGCAATTTATTTGGCAAGTTTGTAAAAAAAACTCCGTATTGATCCATATTTACAGTTTTTTTTTCTTGCAGCTATTTTTAAAACGAAAAAAAAAAGAAAAGTGTTATCCTTTTTTTTCATTCCTTTTTTTAAAACAGCTCTTTTACGACGGAAAAAACGAAGTGTTTTTGTTTTTTATTTCTTTTTATCTCTTCTTGTCCTTAAAAAGCCGAGTGATAGTAATCATAAGTGGGCCAATAAGGCTGTAGCCAATCCTAGCTGGTGCGTTGCCTCTTTTTCGAGGGATGTTCTTCAGATGAATGTGTTGGAGTTGGCGTTGACGTTGCCGATGGATTTGGTATCATTGATCTATTAAACATGTACTTCATCTGTGGCATGAATTTCATGACACTTCGTACTTGAATAAGTGGTAGTTCTTCATTTAATGACGAGCACTTATTTGCCTTCATCAGCATCTCCATTTGTAATCTAAAACAGAAAAAATTATTTCTCTCTTTTAATTCAATAGCATACGAAGCTTAAAAATAATAATTTAATTACAAAAATTAACAGTCGAATTTAAAAGGTTTTTTTATTTCATTCTGGAATGAAACCTAAAATTTCACTGAATTTTAGATTTTCATCATTGAAATTTTTCTTATAGTAAAAAAAATTCAAGGTTGCCACAAAAAATTTAATTTTGTTTTTTCCTGATTTCCAGACAAAATTTTGACTTTTTTTCTGACTCTAAAGAATATTCTGATTCACACAAAAAAATAATTATAATAAAAAGTTTTATTACATTTGTTTACAAATTATTATTTTCTAGAATTTTTAATTAAAATTCTTTTTCAAATCAATTATTTTTTTAATATTTTTTGAAAAAGTTCTTTGAGAATTATCAAATCCACTTGTTCACAACTCAATTTTACAGAAATTTTGATTATTCAGAAATTCTTCAATTAAATATTTTTTAAGAAAATAAAAACTTGAAATAATTTAAAATTCGCAAAAATTCAATTTATTTTTACAAGTAATATTCACATGATTTCAATTATGAAAATAATGTAATAAAATTAGTATTCGTTGTGTAAGAATTCAAATATTTTCATAAATAATAAAATTTTTTATTGGATTTAAATTATTTTTAAATTTTAATACTATCTATTTTAATATAAAATGAATTCCTCGGAAAATGTAATTAATTTCAAAAATTTTTTGCAAGAATTCAATTACATTTTACAGATAATGAAATTCTTCGCTGAAATTCAAATATTTTCAAAATCTACTATTTTAATAAAATTTCTCAAAGGCATTCAATTATTTTTAAAAAAATGTAATAAAATATGTTTCAAGAATTCAATTATTATATTCATGAATAATTATATTCTTCACAGGATTCAAATCTATTTGTTTACAATTCAATTTTACGAAATTTCGATTATTCGAAAATTCTTCAATTAAACATTTTTTGAAAATAAAAACTTCAAATAATTTTTTTAAAAAATTCAATCAAACTTTATCAAAAAAAAATTAATTCTACAGAATTGTTAGTTAAAGGAAGGAAAAATTCAAATTTTTAAAGATTTTAATTTGAAACGTTTTCAAATAAAAAAAAACGTTTAAAATATAGAAAATAACTAAATTCTTTCGAAGAATAGAAACTATTAAAGGTTTTGAGAATAATAGAATTTTTTCAAAAAATTTCTTTATATTAATTTATTGAATAAAATCAATTTTTTAAATAATTGAACCCCTTGATGCAAGAACCAGACATAGATCATTGAAATTAAATGGGCTGCGTCTGGTTCTTGCATCAAATGGGTTCAATTGTAATTAATAATTTTACTATTAAAATTATTAATTATCAATAAAAAATTAAACTCTTTTATTCAATTTTATTAGAGTTTCTGCAAATAATTAAATTTTTTTGAAGAATCAATTTCTTTAACTTTCTTTTGAAAATAATGTACTTTTTTGAAGAATTTTACTTGAAAATTAAATTTTAAAAATTAATTGATTAAATTAAAATTTAATTGAAAATTTTGAAGATAATTGAATTCCTGAGAAGAATTTTATTATCTATAAAAAATAATTAAATTCTTGCAATGAATTTTACCTACTTATGAAAATAATTGAATTGTTTCGAAGGATTTAATGAAATTTTAGAAAATAATTGGGTTCTTTCGGAAATTTTTATTAAAAGTTTTAAAAAATTGCATTTTTTTGAAGAATTTACTAAAATTTTAGAAAATAATTCAATTTTTTTGAAAAATATTCAAAAATTAAAAAAATGATTAATTCTTTCATAAAATTCTATTAAAATTGTATTAAAAATAATTAAATTTTTGCCAAGAATATATAAAATCATAAATATATATACCTAATATTTATAAAAATAATTGAATTATTTCTAAAGATTTATTAAAATTTTATAGAAAATAATTGAATTTTTTTGAAAAATTTTATAACGAATTAAGAAAAAAACGAAATTCTTTAGTGAAATTTTATTGAAATTCATTTAATTTTTGCAAAGACTTTAATATTTAAAAAAATAAGTGAATTGTTTCGAAACAAAAGTATAAAAATATAAATTTTTTTTTTAAATTATCAATCACATTATATTTCTTTAAAAATTCCTAAAATTTTGAATAATTTTTATTCAAAAATTCTAAGACATGAATTGAATTTTCAAAGAATTACAGTTACAATTTTTAGAAATAATTAAAATTCGAAAGGTTTTTTATTGAAATTATTTGAAATTTTATTTCCTGTGGAAAAATAAATAAGAATAAGTTTTTACATTTTTGCTTAAAAAAAGTATTGAAGTTTTGAATAAATTAATTTAGAAATTCCGAAAAAATTTCTGTTTTGAAAATATGTAATTAAAATTTTTTTAAATAATTGTACTGCCGAAAATAATTTTAAAAAATTGATACAAATTGAAAATTTTTTTAAACATTGAAATAAATTTAATATTTTAATGAACTTTATTTGTTTACTTTTAAAAATTATTTTGAAATAAAATCGTATTTTTGAAGAATTCTAATTAAAAATTTGGAAAATATTAAAATTTTAAAAAACTTTAGAATTTTGAAATCCATTTGTTTACAATTCAATTTTAAGAAATTTTGATTATTCGGAAATTCTTCAATTAAATATATATATTAGAAAATAATAACTTCAAATAATTTCAAAAAACAATTCAATTAAACTTTTTCAAAAAAAAATTAATTCCACAGAATTTTTAGTTAAAAATATGGAAAATTTCTATTTTCAAAGATTTTAATTTAAAACTTTTTAAAAATTCAATTATTTCTAAAAAATTTGGCTATAATGCTTTTAATATTTAATTATTATCTAAAAATTTAACTAAAATTCATTTTTAAATTAATTTTTATTATGAAAATTTCTTTGAGAATTCAATTATTTAAATAGAAAAATAAATAAATTATTAAATAATTAAATGTTTCTTAAAAATTATTTTATTATTTATGAGAATAATTGAAACTCTGTAAAAAATTCAAAATAATTGAATGTCTGCAAAGAATTTTATTATTTACGAAAAGAATTAAATTCTTTTAAAGAGTAAGTATTTAATTAAATTCTTTTCTCATAAAGAATTTCATTGAAATTTTTTAAGGTAATATAATTTTTCCGAAGAATTTTATTAAAATTCTTGAAAATAATGAAATTCCTGCGAATAATTTTATAACACTTATAATCAAAAGATTTTTTTCCAAATAATATGAATTTAATAAAAAATTCCAAGTCTAGTAAATAAATAAATTTTTGTTATAAAAAATATAAATTTTAGTCTTGTTCTTTTTTACTTTCTCGAAAATATATTGTTGTCCCAATATAATTTAGTGTGAAAAAATAAATTTTTTATAATTAAAATGCAAAAAAAAATAGAATAGAATAGAAAAAGTGGGTTTATTTTAAAAAAAAAAATGAAGGTTAAAAATTAAAAAAAAACAAAGATTTGAAAAAAGAATAAACGATAACTCACCTATTTCCTTGATACAAATCGATGCCGAGAACGTCAGTAAGAACTTGTCTACAACTATTGATATCACTGGCAGGGAAATACTGTTGGACAAAGTCAGGTAGAGTCATTAAAAGTTCTTGATAGACAAAAGGTTTCAAATTTATACAGGGAACTAATTTGTCTTCGACCAACGCCTTTTGCACTTGATACGGTGGTACTTGGCAATTCCCTGAAGTATGTGTTTCAGCAATGGGTATTAATGGTTTTCGTCCTCTCGAGTCCCTGCTGCAATTTGAAAAAAAGAAACCAGTTAATTGTTGTCGCCATTGGCCGACATTGAATCGACTAAAGCATTTTTATATTAATTTGCATCTAAAATGTAATCCTACTTAATAAAATTAATATGCTGCAGTGTGCCATTATCAAAAATAAATTAAAACAAAACAAAAAAACCAACAAAAAAAAACTAAAAAAAAATGTTAAAGAATATTTTTCAAAAATAAACTAACGCATAGTGTTACTTTTCATTTTTTTTCTTTCATTTGCCAAAATCTAAAATATCTCTCGAAAAATTACACCAAACTTAAGGAATAATCGGATGAAGGACGGAATGGTCAGAAACAGAAATTAACGAGGCGCATAAAAGATCGTTTTTAAAAATTTTCGGTCAATAGAATTTTATTTTTTATTTTATTTTAAACTTCACTTTTTGCAGAATTTTTGTTTACGTCGAATTAATTAAAAAAAATTGGCAAGTAATTCAATTTTTATTTGACTGAACTTTCAACTAAGAAGAGATTTTTAATTTATTGCTCTTATTATTTTGGAAAATTTTAATTTAAACGAGTTTTTACTTCAGAGGGATTTTTAATTAACAAAAATTGTTAAAAGAGACGAATTTTAAAATTTCATAATTTCAAAATGGCTAATTTTCCATTTCGTTAATTAAGTATTTTTCTAAATGAAAATTTATTTAAACATTAATTTTTTCTAACAGGAAAAAAGAGGATTTTATTTTTCAAAAAGAGGATTTAGTTTAAAAAAGGAGAATTTTCAAATTAATATTATTATTATTTATTATTATCTTTAATTTTTCATTATTTTATTAATTATTTATATAAATTATTAAGTAAAAATTATTGTACTATAGAGGATAAAATTTATTTTAAAGATTTTTAAAAATGTTTAATCAAAATTTTTATTACAAATACCATGAATTTTACTAAAATTCGAAGTAAAGCTCAGAAAAAAATTAGTAAAAATAATTTCGGACTTGGAAAAATTACCTTCAAAAATAGTAAAATTTAATATTAAAAATTATTTTCAGAATAACTTTTACTATTTTCAAAGCCAATTTTTTTTATAAAAATTAGAAAAATTTACCTCAAAATTATAATAAAATTTACACTGAAAATAAGAATTTTTAATAGCTAATTGTAATGTTCGAGGAATCTTTGAATAATTTTGCTATTAAAAATCGTTATTTCCAGAGTAAATTTTTTAATATCCATAAGTAAATTTTATTAATAATTAGTTAAATATACTGGAAATAATACAATTTGTCAAAAATTCAAAAAAATTTGGATTTTTCTTAGGGGTAAACGAAAAGCGTCAAGTTTCTCAAAAAACTTCTGAGATTTCTACCATATATAATATATAACTCCAAAACTTGCATAAAGAAAGATTTTCTAAAAATTTCAAAAACATTTTAATAAAAATTGCCAATTTCAAGTGCGCAAGACAGAAGAATACCTTGACCCCCAGAAGCAGCAATCTAAAGCAAAATTTCTACCCGAAACCTAACTGTACGGTATATAAAAATCATTTTTTTCTGCATAAATGTTGTAATAGTCAATATCACAAAACGCATGGGGTTAACTATTAGAATTTTGTTAAAATTCAGTTAAAATTTCACATTTACCCCTAAGATTTGGGGTAAATATAAAGAAGCACTGTTTTTAAGAAAGATATGAGAGTAAAGGGTAGAAAAATTACAATTTTTTTTAATTTTGAAAATTTTTCTTTTATGTATTTTTATGCGCTGAATAAGATTCTAAAACCAAAAATTTACTAGCACGTTCAGATTTTGAAAAAAGTAGAAATAAAGACCATAAAAAAGTGTTTTTGGATTATTCTAGTATTTTTTCTCCTCAACCTGATATGCTAGAGACTTTTAGTTAGATTTAGGTTTGGTTGTTGGCCTGGGCCCCCAGGGGTCAAACATCCATGACGTTAATAGCCATGCATTTAATACCAATGACATTAACAGCCATGACGTTAACAGCCATGACGTTAATAGCCATGACGTTAATAGCCATGACGTTAACACCCATGAATTTAATATACATGACGTTAATACTCATGACGTTAATAGACATTAACGGTCATGACGTTAATACACATGAATTTAATATCCATGACGTTAATAGCCATGACGTTAATACCCATTAATTTAATATACATGACGTAAATACCCATGACGTTAATACCCATGAATTTAAAATACATGACGTTAATAGACATTAACGGCCATGACGCTAATACACATAAATTTAATATCCATGTAATACCCACGACGTTAACAGCCATGACGTTAATACCTATGAATTTAATATACATGACGTTAATACTCATGACGTTAATAGACATCAACGGCCATGACGTTAATACACATGAATTTAATATCCATGACGTTAATAGCCATGACGTTAATACCCATTAATTTAATATACATGACGTGAATACCCATGACGTTAATACTCATGAGGTTAACAGCCATGACGTTAATACCCATGAATTTAATATACATGACGTTAATACTCATGACGTTAATAGACATTAACGGCCATGACGCTAATACACATGAATTTAATATCCATGACGTTAATACCCATGAATTTAATACCCATGACGTTAATAGCCATGAATTTAAACCCATGACGTTAATACCCATGAATTTAATATACATGATGTTAATAGAAATGACATCAATACCCATGACATTAACAGTTATGACGTCAATACCCATGAATTTAAACCCATGACGTTAATACCCATGAATTTAAAATCCATGACGTTAAGAGCCATGACGTTAATACCCATTAATTTAATATACATGACGTAAATACCCATGACGTTAATACCCATGAGGTTAACAGCCATGACGTTAATACCCATGAATTTAATATACATGACGTTAATACTCATGACGTTAATAGACATTATCGGCCATGACACTAATACACATGAATTTAATATCCATGACGTTAATACCCATTAATTTAATATACATGACGTTAATACCCATGAATTTAATACCCATGACGTTAATAGCCATGAATTTAAACCCATGACGTTAATACCCATGAATTTAATATACACGATGTTAATAGAAATGACATCAATACCCATGACATTAACAGTTATGACGTCAATACCCATGAATTTAAACCCATGACGTTAATACCCATGAATTTAATATCCATGACGTTAATAGCTATTATGTTAACAGCCATGACGCTAATACACATTAATTTAATATCTATGACGATAATAGTCATGACCTTGACAGCCATTAATTTAGTACCCATGACGTTAATAGCCATGGCATTAATAACCATGAATTTAACAGCCATGACGGTAATACCCATAACGTTATTAGCCATGACTTTAATATCCATGAATTTAATATCCATGACGTTAATACCCATTATGTTAATAGCCATGACTTTAATATCCATGACGTTAATAGCCAGGACGTTATTCAAATAACTTTTTTTCTATTTTTAATTTTTTGTGCACCCTGCAATCCATGACGTTAATAGCCAGGACGTTATTCAAATAACTTTTTTTCTATTTTTAATTTTTTGTGCACCCTGCAAAGGTGGACTTGACCTAACTTTTAATCATGGGTTGTAGCATATTTTTCCTCTTTTTTCTTGTTACAGATTTCAGTAAATTTGGTCGTAAATAGTGACTACAAATTTTATTAGACAAAACTTTTTGAACCTTTTTCGAGAAATTCATAATAAGAAAATGTCTTTTGAAGAAAAATTAACCATGGGATCCGTTCATATATTAAATCCACAATTGTCTACGAGGGTGGGGAGGGGGGGGGGTCAAAGCCATTGTGCACGTGGGCTCAGTAAAACTTTAATTTTCTCCTTCATATTTTGATTTATATTACTTTCATATTTTTCGCCACTGTTTTAATTACCTAATTTTAAAAAGAGATTTGTTATAAAAAAAAATTATTTTTTATAACATAATTAACTTTTACCCTTTAACGCCTGACCTTTTTTAAGTAACAAAAATTTCATTAATCACAGTGGTTAAGAATTTTTTTTTTTATAGTAGTTGATTACGAATCCGATGTCAGTTTTGCAAAATTCAAAATGGTGGATCCAATATGGCGGATGATTTTTTTTTAAATTGATCGGATTTGCATGAAATTCATTACTCGGGGGGTTTCTGGGGTCGCTGATTACGAATCCGATGTCAGTTTTTCAAAATTAAAAATGGCGGATCCAATATGGCTGACAAAATTTCGAAAAATTGAGCAAAGCTCTTGAAAAGCAATCTCGAAAAACCCCCAAGTAATGAATTTCAAGACAATTTCAATCAATTTTTTGAAAAATTATTCGCCATATTGAATCCGAAATTTTTAATTTTTAAAAACTGACATCGAATTCGACCCCAAAAAACCTTCGAGTATAATGAGTTTCATACAAATCGGACAAATTTAAAAAAAAAATCGTTTGTCATTTTTAATTTTGAAAATGGATTTCTAATGGAAGGGGAGATTGTTCACAATGGGAGGAGGGGGAGTAAAAAGTGATATAAAAAATTTTTTTCTTTCTTGAGTTGCTCAATCGCTTTTTTGAGTGACACAGTTTACGACAAAAATTACGGAAATAGTCAAAAAAAAAAAATCATGTGCTTTGATTTAAAGTTGCTGTCCAAATAACCTTCTCCAGTCGCTTTGTGTAAAATCCAAAGAAATTTCACAAAAATTTCAATTTGGGGTAGCCAACAACCCCAGAGAAAATTCATTTGCCACTTCTAGGTTTCAAGCTCTGTTTTTGCATAAATTCAGGTTTATGTTTGGTGCAAGAATCATCAAGTTCGCTTCGTCCGAGAGATATTTGTTTCTACCAAAATTAAAAATAATGAAAAGTAACCGTTTTTTCATGATAAAGAACTCAAAAAAAGAAATAAAAATTATTTTTTGCCGAATTTAAATTTCTCTAAACTTTATTATTATAATAATTAAAGTGAAAAATGATGGATGAAAAAAGAGGAATGTGGAAAGGTATTAAAATCTCTCACCCGGAACTGCTATTGCTGCTGCCATTAACTGGAATTAAAGGTGGCGGGTATTTGTTATGCGAGGAATTGTGCACGGGTGGCGTGTGTCTCTGAGGATGCGGCAAGAGCGTCGATGGCGACGTCTGTGCTGGCATCAGGGCTTGAACTTGCTCCGCGCTCAAACCGAGCATCTGCGGATACGGGGCAGCGGCGTTAGGAACGCCCATGCTTGTTGGCGTCGTATACGTCGTCGACACCCTGAAACGCAAAAAGCGTTCTTCATCTCAGAAAATATTTTTTTTTCCATATTATATTTTATTTTTAACGGTTTGGAAAACTACGTTTCACGTATAAAGAGAAGATTTCTTTTTTTCCAATTTTTCTCCTTTTTCATTTTTTTTTCATTGGAAAAATGATAGAATATATTTATTTTACATACACTCATTGGATGATTCTCAAAAAAAAAAAAAAAAATGTCACAAAAACACTATAGTTTGCTCGAAAATTTTGATAGAACAAAGTGATAAAAACCAAAGAAAGAATTTATTCGAAAGAATAAATTATTAAAATTTAAAGTATTAAAATTATTAAAATATTAAAATAAAATTGTGTGTTACAGGAAAAACAACAAAAAATTGAATTAACACAAAAAAATAAGCTTCAAGCTGTTGGATATAGATAGTAAGCAAAGTCAATACAGTAAGATTGTTCAAGGTTATATTAACATTCCGCCATTTTGAATATTGGATCGGCCATTTTGAATATTCGAAATGTGACTTTCGTGTTAAAGACTTGTAAAAGAATATAAATTTTTTCTTTATCAAAATATTAAATATTTAAATTTAAAGTATTAAAATATTAAGCAATAGTTAAATATTAAATTTAAACTATTACAATATTAAAGCGTTTTGATAAATCAATGTTTGTTAAATGCTACGAGTTGATCAATCATACTTTATATTTAATAAAAAAAAACTATAGGTACACCCAGAGAAAAATTTTATTTAAACCAAATATAATTTATTTCAGTTAAATAAAAGTATATTTCTCTCAGAGCCAACTAGGTTATTTGTTTGAAATAAAAATTTTATTATTTTATTATTATTTAATTTTATTATTAAAATTATTTATTAGACATAAATAAAACTTTTATTTTGACCTAATTAAATTTTATTTTCATCAAATAAAATTTATTTGAAACAAATAAAAAGTCTAGTCAAATATATCTTTTTTCTGGGTGTATAAAGAATAAAAGATTTTTTAAAGTTAGCATTGCATTGACAGGAACAACAACAATATCTGTGCATTTATATAATTATTTTCCAATAGAAATTTAATATTCGAAACATCAGTTAATAATCAATTTTCTTTCGATTTTTTTAGTAGTTTCATCTAAAAAATTCCAATTCTCATCTAGAAAATGATTGAAATTACATTTAAAAAATAGGGAAATTAAATTTTCAAATCAATTATAATAATACCGAACATTAATTCGGACCTCGGATCGAAGAGAGCAAAAAAATTAAAAAAAAAAAAAAATAGAAAAAGTCCTTTATTTCTTATTATTATACTTGTTAAAAATTTGTTTAATTTCGATCTCGCTTCTTCCAAAATTTAATTATTTCTAAAAATTACAACTGTAACCCTTGTAGAATTTAATTATTTTCTATAATTTTCAAATAAACTTCTTCTTTAAATTTATCAATAATTTCTGATAATTTTCGGAAGGATTTTCGAGAATTATTTTCAAATCAATTATTAAAATAAAAAAAAATCAATTTTTTATAATAATCGTAACTGTAGCTTTTCAAGGTTTTTTTTAAAAAAATTAAGCTTATTGAAAATATATAATCAAAAATATTAAAAATAATTGAATGTAAAAAATTATAATGAAAAAAATATTATAATTAGATTTTTTTAACCAATTTAATAATAATTTTTGAAAAATGATACAATTTTCATTTATATTAAAATATTTCTAAAATAATTCAAATTTAGTAGAACTTTTAGAAAATAAGTGAATTAAAAAATTATAATAAAAACTATTATCAAAATTAGTTTCTTAAAAATATTTTAAAATAATTTTTGAAAAAATGATAGAATTTTCATTTATATTAAAATATTTCTGAAATAATTCAAATTTAGTAGAACTTTTACAAAATAAGTGAATTTACTTTAGAAGCATATTTGGAAAATTTTGGAAAATATTAAAAAATAATCAAGAATTTTTGAGACTTTTAATTAAAAATATGGAAATACTTGATTTTTCAAAAATTAACAATAAGTTTTGAGATAAAAAGTAGATTTTAAAAAAATGTTAATGTACTTCTTCTGAAGATAATTGAATTTAAGAAAATTATAATAAGAAAAAGTGTTAAAAATTAGTTTTCAAAAATCATGTAAAAAAAAATTTTCGACTATTGAATTTCTTAAAACTTAATACAAAATTTTCAGACAATTTAAAGAAGCAAATTTTTGAATCAAATAATTGTTTTCTCTATAATTTTATAATAATAATTTATAAAAAAAAATAATTGTTTTCTCTATAATTTTATAATAATAATTTATAAAAAAAATAATTGTTTTCTCTATAATTTTATAATAATAATTTATAAAAAATTAGATTTTTAAAAAAATTCTATTCCTAATTCTTTTGTAGATATTTAAATTTTTGAGGAAATATGTAATTGAAATTAATGGAATTTAAAAAAATTATAGTGAAAGAATTTTAAACATTATACTTTTTTAAAAAATCTTTTAATACAATTTTTTAAATCTAATTTTCATTAATTTCTATTTTCGAATTTTTGTTTTCAAATTTTGCATTTGGAGATTTTTCATTAAAATTTTTAAAAATTCAATTATTTTCAAAATTTTTAATTAAAATTCTTCAAAAATTTGATTTTCAAAATTTTTAATTAAAATTCTTTAAAATTTGATTTTTAAAAATTTTAACGAAATACTTGAAAACAATTAAATTATATTGAATAAAATTCAATAAAGTTCAATAAAAAACTTTTTGAAAATAAATCAAAGAAAGTCGCTTTTTTCAAAAAAGTAAAAAAATTTACAAAACATCACACAATCTGAGGCCTATTAAAAGTTTTTTTCCAGTTTCGGATGTTTCGTTAAATACAATGAATTAAAAAAAAATATATATATATATATATATATATATATATATATATATATATTTTATTTCAACTTTTGAAATTTAACTTCAGTAGATTTAAATAATTTAATTTTAAATAATGTAATTAATTTTAAAACATATTTCTCAAAATATTTTTAAATGATTATGAATATAACAATTTTACTTCAAAATTGACCTCTTTTTTTCAATTTCTTGCTATAAAATATTTTTTTAACACAAGTTAAAAAAAAGTAACAAAACCGTCAATCAGGATAAATTTTTAAAGACTATTTTTAGTTTCATATTTATATATAAAGAAATAATTTATTTTTCACTCTAAATAATTTCTGCCTAAATTTATTGAAACGTTTAAAATTTTAAATTATATACTTAAAAATTTTTTAAATTTAACAAAATAATATTTTTTAATGAATATATTATTACCCTAGGGCAATAAAGTACCCAAAATTACCCTAGGGCACTTGTGGACACTTTATTGATCGCTCGCAGGTCACTAATGTGCCCTTTATTACCCTAGGGAAATAATGAACACTTCATTGACCAGCTGGGCTATATGGACTACATTGGCCGCTTGCAGGTCAATAAAGCACCCATTATTACCCTAGGGCAATTATCGTCACTTTATACAGGTACTCACAGGTCAATAAAGTGACCATTATTACCCTAGGACAATAATGAACACTTTATTGACCATCTGAGCAATATAAAGGAACTTAGCATGCGATTTAATAAAAACTTAATGCAATTTGCACATTTTGTAAAAAAAAACAAAAAAATATATATTTTATAATATTTTACACACAATATATACTTTTTGCTAAAAAATCTTCCCAGTTGACGGTAATCATACAATAGTTGAAATAAAAAGAGGAGAATTTGATACTTAAAAAAAAATTAATTACTCGCTGATATTTCTTTTATCAGAAAATCTGAATAAGATTTAAAAAAAAATTCGAGCACATGCCAGCTTATTATTACTTAATAAAGAGTGTACAACTATTATACATTATGCAGGAACTCACCAGTCATCCTTCCCATAGGTTGGATAACTATACAAAAAACCATACATTGTATATATACAAAGATGGGAGGCTAGTGTGCGGGTATCTATATATATATACATAAATATATATAGACATTCAAAGGTAGGACGCGAAAAATTTTCTAAAAACACTTCATTCAATAAAATTGCATTTATGCAACTCAGGTGTTCCCTAAATAACTCCAATAAGTTCCCTTCTATAATAACGGACAATTAAGTGACTATTATTGCCCTAGGGCAATAATGGGTACTTTCTTGACCTGCGAGCAATCAATAAAGTGCTCATTATTACCCTAGGGCAATAATAAATAACTAAATTTCCACTTATAACCTTGTGGGCAATAAAGTGACCATTATTGTCCTAGGTCAAAAATTGGCACTTTCTTGACCTCTGAGCGATAAAAAAAATTACCATTACTGCCCTAGGGCAATAATTAATAACGCCTGAGTTGCATAACTATTATTAGATTTAAAATTAAAAACTGAAAATATTAATTATTGCCCTAGTTGCATAACTAGGCCTTGCAACGCCTGAGTTGCATAATCTACTATCATTAGATTTAAACGTGAAGACTGAAAATATAAATCGATAAAAAATTTTAAAAATTACAGGGTTGCCTAATTCACAAATTAGAAGCATGACAGGAAAAATTATAAATTTAAAAAATATTTTTGTCACAAACAATTGTATTGTATTATATACAAACTATTTATTAATTTTTATTTATATTTTAAATTATTTTTATTAATTTTTTTTATAACCTTCTGAAAAAATTATTATTTTGAAAAATTTTATTTAAAATTATTAAAAAATCAGTTTTTTGAAGAATTTTAAACGGTTCAATGTGCATTTATTTAAAATAATTTAATTTCAAAAAAGGTAAAATTTGAAATTTGATTAATTTGCTAATTTCAAAAAAAGAATTTAAATATTTTTGAAAAATTATTTAAAAAAACTTTAAAATTTATTTTTAATTTTTTAAAAAATTTCAGTTTATTTTATAGTCAATTAAATTTTTATAAACAAGTAATTAAAAATTTTTAAAATAATTTTCCGAAAAAAAAATTCTAAAAAGTAAAAATTATATTCAAAATAATTGAATTTTTATAAAGAATTTTGTTGAAAATTTCAAAAATAATAAATTGAAATTCTTAAACTTAAAAAAAAATTTTAAAAAAGTAAAAATTATTATTAAAAATAATTGAATTTTTACAAAAGATTTTATTGAAATTTTCAAAAATAATAAATTGAAATTCCTAAAATAAAAAAAAATTCTAAAAAGTAAAAATTATAATTAAAATAATTGAATTTTTAATAAAGAATTTTATTGAAATTATCAAAGGGAAGAACAAAATCAAATTTTTGTGGCAACTCTGAAATTGTTTTAAAAAAAAATTTGAATAATCTTAAAACTGAAAATAAACCAATTAAACGAGGTGCTAAAAAATAATTTAATTTAAAATATTTTTCAATTAAGGCAAATTTTCTCGACTTCTGAACGTGTAGAAATTTTTGCAGATTTACGAGGTCCCTGAAGTTGGCGTCGACGTTTAGCGTCAAAAACTATTTTTAGAAACGTTGGTGCTAAAAATGTCACATTTTTTTTTCATATATCTAGGAAGTAAAAATTTATACACTTTCTTAAACATAATATTTTTGAAAAATAGGACAAATTTTTTTTTTTTGGCTTTTATGTAAAAAAAAATATGATTTGATACTCAACGTCGACGCTAATTTTAAAAAAGTTAAAAATAAAAAAAAATGTTGAAATCGGATCAAAAAGGGAGAGGGGGAATATTTAAATACTTTACTGAAAATTTAAATTTACTGTAAAAGTAAATATAAATATTTTTATTTAAAAAAAATATTTATTAAAAAAAATTTGTTTTTAAATTATTTTTATTTTTTATTAAAAAAATCACATTAACAACAGTTTTACCGAAAGTAAAGGATTTAGCGTCCCCAAATAATTATAAACAACAAATGGGAATGTAAAAATACACGAATTTTCGAAATATATAAATTGATGATGATGATGAAGAAGAAAGCAGAAGTGACGATGATGATGAAGAAGAAGAAGTAGTAAATGAATAAAAATTTCTTTCCTATCAAATTCATAGACAAAAATTTCTTCTCTCAAAAGGAGAGAAAATAATTGTCGCAAAAAAACTTGAAATTATCTTATGAAAAGATAAAGTTCGTGTGGGTAAGAAAAACAATGCAAAGAAGAAAGTTTAGAGAAATATGTGCATTGAAAAAAAGTAAAAATTACTTTTCCGGATGTTTTCAAAATGGAAACAATCTTAAAAAGGTAAAAAAAAATTCTTTGGGTAATTTTAATATAAAAAAACGTATAATTTAAAAAAAAATTAATTCAAAAAGCCAAGTTCAAAAGTAGCAATTTCAGGAAAATCACTGAAATACGAAAATACATTTTCCGAAATAATACACCTTATAGGGCAACTTCGGACGTTCTGAGACCGAAATGAGAAAATATTTTCAATTCTATAAATACAAATAGGAAAATATTAAATTCACATTTTTAATCTCTTTATAACAGACTTCGTACTCATCTACTATAAAACCTACTTTTTACTAGTTTTTACACAATTAGCTACGATTTGGATCCTTTTTTTTTAAATTTATGACACTAAAAGCTACTTTTTTCATATTTTTCTTAAATTTACACAACTTCAAATCTGCTAATAATTGAAATAAAAAAAATTATTCTCAAAAATTTTAATAAAATTCTTCATAGAAACAATTGAAATTTTTTTTATAAAATTCTCTCAAACAAAGCAATTGTATTCAAAAATTTTTCTGAAATTCTTTCCCAGGAATTCAAAAATTTTTACAAATACCGAAAATCTTCATTGAAATTCAAATATTTTCAATATCTACTATTTTCATAAAATTTCTCATAAGAATTCAATTATTGTAGAAAAAAATTTCTTAAAAATTAAAGGCAAAAATTCAATTAATATCATAAATATAATCAAATTTTCACAGAAATTCAATTGTTTGAAATCGAATTGTCAAGAAAATTTTTTGAAAGAAAAAAATTATTCAAAAAAATGTTAATAAACTTCTTTGAAAGAAATGAATTATTTTCTAAAATTTTTGATAATATTTATTTATGAGAAGTAAATTATTTTTATAAGTTGGTAAATTCATCATCGCAAGAATTAAATTATTTTTAATACAATTTTAATTAAATTATTCGAAATAATTAAATTATTCTTTTCAATTTTCATAAAATAAATTATTCGAAAAAATTCAATTGTTTTAAAAAAAATTTACTAAAATTCGGTACAAGAATTCAATTACTTTTTGTACAAATTTAATAGAATTCCTCGAAAAATGTAATTAAGTTATTTTTGTATTTAAATAATTGAATTCCTGTAGAACTTTCAATTAATTTAGAAAAAATATATAAAATTCAACTCAAAAATTTAATTAATATTATATATTATAAAATTCATCGCAAAAATTCAAAAATTATTTTAAATACAATTTTTATTAAATTAGTCGAAATGATTGAATTATTCTTTTAAATTTTCATAAAATGATTCGAAAAAATTCAATTATTTAAAAAAAATTAATAAAATTCAATGCAAGAATTCAATTATTTTCATAAATTATCAAATTCTTCACAGGATCTGAAGAATTTTCAATAATTTTAGCAATATTAATAATGCTTTCTAGATTTGTTCCTTATAATAAAAATGCATATAATTTCAAAAAAGGCAGATAACTATTTAGCTTCTTAACCGATTTAGATAATTTTTTTGGAAAATACTCATAATAAGAAGCACTTTAAAGAAAACAAAATTTTTTTACCCTGAAAAAAAATTTAATAAAATATTTTTAATTCAAATTTTTAAAAAACTACCTCTTCGATTTAAATTTTTTTTGAAGTTATTGTCTATAAAAAGTAAAGAATACTTCCTGTAAATTTAATTATGGGACAACAATAACTTTACTAGAAATTTTACGAAAATTTTGTTTTTAAACATTTTTTTAATAATAATTTTTAATAATAATTAAAAAAATCGTAAAAAATACTTTTCTTAGCTTCATTAATTAAGAGAATTAATCAAAAATCCAATTAATATGATGTTTGAGTGTTTCTGATGTATAAAAAAAGTATAACAATTCATTAAATTTTTTAAACAATTAATTGTTGTTATTTTTTTTATAAACTGTACTTATAATTAAAAACTATAAATTGTTTAAACAATGGTTAAATAATTCATTTTTAGTTTTTCTTTTATTCTTGAATGTTTTAGTTACAAATAAATGCACAATATTGAGAAAAAACTAGAAATTTCTAGCCCTAAGTACAGTTTATGAAAAAAATAGCAACAATTAATTGTTTAAACAATTTAATAAATTGATATACTTTTTTTCATACATCAGAATTAAAGAAAAAAATTTTAATTTTTTTCGGGCAAAAATAATAAAAATTAAAAATTTTAGATAATAATTGAACATTAAATGCGTTGGAGTATAAATTTTTAGAAATAGTTAAATTTCAAAAACTTTAACATTAATATTTTTTTAAACTAATATTTTATTTTAAATACTCATAATGCTATTAAATTATTTAAATTACAGAGGAAGAGACCTTTCATTAAAAATGTGAAAAAAATAAAACTATTATGAAGAAAATAATAATTGAAAAAAAAAAATAATAATAATAATAATAATAATAAATATACATTTATAAAGAAATTTAATAAATTTTAACATCTTTAGTAACTGATGAAATTACTAAACATTTAATTATTTCGCAATTTTTTCTATATTTAATTCTTAATGAAAAGAACATTAATAATGTCAATAAATTGATTGACGAATATTCTGAAGTGAGATTATAATAAATAACGGAAGTTTTATATATAAAAAATCATTATTTAAAAATTCTTTATACTAAAAAAAAAATCTCTTTCAATGCCTTCTTACATAAAACATTTTTAAAATATTGAAAAAAATATATAATTTACATTTCCTGGATATAACCGAAAATTAAAAATTTAAAACATTTTATTTCTCATCACCAGTTATCGGATAATTTAATTAAAGTTTAATTAATTGATATAAGATAAAATGTTATTAATAAGAAATTACATATAATTGTAACTTGAATTATTAACTTTGTAACTGTCCATCTTTATTACATCTGAATATTCAATAAAAATTAATTTTTATTTTTCAAAATAGAAAAATTTATTTAAGTATGTAAATTAATCTAAATTAATTTATTCTTGATCATTGAAATTATCATAAACATAACCTAAAACTTTTTCCGCATAAGGTATACCTTTCACAGTAGAGCGTCACATATGAGGTATTTTTTTATAAAAAAAAATTAAGAAACGATTTTTTTTATTTTTCAATAACATTTTATTTCAATTTCTTAAAAATTAGGAGTTTTTGAATCATAAAAAATCAAATTTAAATTAAAAATATTGAAAAAAAACCTTTAAAAAATAACGATTTTATAAGAATAAATCATTTTTAGAATTAATATAATTTTATTGAAAAAAAATCAAAACAGTTTTGTTGAAATATAAAATTTCTTATATTAAAAAAAAACGGCAGTCAAGTTCGGCCCACTTTTTGACCTATGTTTATAACTTTCTATGAATATTGTAAATTACTTGTGATCTGAAAATAAAATATAGTTGTAAACATTTAAAAAAAAGAATGTAGTCAAGGATGGCCCATATAGTCAAGGTTGGCCCGCGTCTAAAATTCGAAGCGCAAATAATTGAATTGTTTTAAAGTATTTTATAAAAAAATGTTTAATTGTTTCCAAAAGAATTTTATTAAAATTTTCAAGAATAATTTTTTTCTTTCAAACTGTAAGTAGATTTAAAGATATATAAAAATTTTCAAAAACAAAAAAATGAAAAAAGTTACTTTTAGTGTCACAAATTTTTAAAAAAGGATCCAAATCGTAGCTAATTGTAAAAAAAAGTAGTAAATCGTAGGTTTTAGTAGAAGAGTGCAAAGTCTGAACTTGAAATGAATCAACTTAAATGATTTCAAATCGACTCACAATCAGTCTATACATAAAAAAAAATTCTTTTCGCATTTAATTCAAAATAAACGTTTCTATATTTTGGACTTAATAGAAAGTACTGAAAATATTCAGCGAAACGTAAATTTTTATATAGATTCATATATTTTCTAAATAAGAAAAAAATTTTACCGATTAGGAAAAAAATAATTTAATTATAAGTAATTTAATATATAATTAGAAAAAATGGAATAAAAGAGGAAAAATAATAAAAATTTGACTTGTGAATTTTGACATGGTAATGAATATAGAACCCATGCGTTTGCGTGCTGTGTTGCTCTCTATATATATATGTATATAATATCCTACATTCGAATAAGCGAAGCGAAAATTATAATTAATGATTTCTCTATTTTATTTATTTTTGATTAATAATGGCAAAATGAACTTACCCAATATTGGATTGATTGGATTGGGTGGCTCGAATAAGAGGGGGTGGTTGGACATGAACGGCAGATTGCATCGTCGTAACCGGATAAACGCCGGGATATTGCGCAGCTCCGCCACCACCCCCTCTACTCCTTGACTGCTGAGAGTAAGTCTTACTCGCCGTTGTCATTTGCTAAAACAAATTCAAAAAATTTCAATTTTCAGCTTTTTTAAATGCAAAAAAAAAAACAAAAAAAAAAAAAATAAATAAAAAGAGTAATTTCTATTTTCCTAAAAATTCAAAATGGCCGCTTGGAGACAAATTCGAAAGAAGAATTTCTTTCGAATTTGTCCCCAAGCAGCCATTTTGAATTTTTGAAATATTCTCCCTGCTCATTATGTTTATATCAAAGTTCCATATTTTTGGACTTAGTATTTAATACTAAAAGGAAATTCGATTCGAAAATCTAATTTTATTTATTTACTTATAATAATCAAAGTTCCTAGGTTTAGTAAAAGAAAAACAAACTGCTAGGGATATAATTCTAAATTATTTTTTTCAGGTTGAAAGATTAAATTTCTTTTGCAGATATTTTTAGGATTATATTTTTCAGAGGAAAATTTATGATTTTGTTTTTCTTGAAACTTTCTATTTCTTGAACCTAAAGAGATGTTTTGCACATTTTAGATTAGGGTTTTTATTGCCGGGTATCTGTGAAACCTACCGATAGTTTAACTGCTTTTCTACCGAGATTAACGCCCGTGCGACAATTTAACCGATCTAGGTAGGATAAGTTTTATTATATTTAGAAACACTTTGTATACTTTATGAAAACATCTCTCGCCTGCCACTATATTTTTTTAACGAATCTTTTGCTTTTACTTTTAGGCACAAAAACACTCACTTTTGACACAAAATCCAGTTCTTGATATCCCAGCTCATTATTTTTTTTATAATCTTTTCATTTTTATTTATTATAAACTGAAGTTATCAATGTTTTTGTCGACGTAATAAGACCGACTTTTTGTGAAAAACTATTGTGTGAATTGTAATTTAAATTTGCTCTTTGTCCAACAGTTTAACTGGTCATGGGCATTATTTTGAGGTTATGTTCGCCCTGTGACCTTCGCTCTACTGTTTAACTAAATATATACCTAATTTTCAGGTTATGTTTGCTCCTTATTTATGATGATATAATTTTGAAAAGAACAAGATCTTTTAGAAGTCATTTCGCTAATATTTTATTTAGATATTTTTAAAAAATCGTCATTTCCAATGTTTTACAAAAATTTGAATAACTTCTAAAATAATAAACGCTTTTTCATGATTTTAGGCTTATTTTAAAGGTCATTTGCTACACTATAAGAATTACTTGTAGGCATTAACGTGTAATTTTTTTTTATAAAATGCAGACCGTCAAACTTGGACCAAAAAAATTCAAAAAATTTGGAACCATTTTTCTGTACTAAAAACTATTCTAGAAAATATATTTTTATATGGTGTACATTTTTCAAGAAAATTTAATAAAAAAAATACGTTTGAATTTTAAAAATTATTTTTCTGTTAATAAGAATGTTTCCGAATGTTTCCAATTTTTTGAATTTTTTTAGTCCAACTTTGACGGTCTGCATTTTTTAAGAAAAAAATTACACGTTAATGCCTATAAGTAATTCTTATAGTGTAGCAAATAACCTTTAAAATAAGTCTAAGATCATTAAAAAGCGGTTATTATTTTAGAAGTTATTCAAATTTTTGGAAAACATTGAAAATAACGATTTTTTAAAAATATCTAAATGAATTATACTGGACTACAAAATTTTTTTTAAAGAAAGTATTGACCGGACCATGTTTTTTATATGTTTTTTGGGTCGCTGAATTCGAATCCGAACTCAGTTTTGCGCCATCACGTCAAGTTTCTTCAAAATGGCGGATTTAATATGGCTGACGAATTTTTTAAAAATGTATCAGATTTACTTGAAATTTGTTACTCGGGGGTTCTTGGGGTCGCTGGATACGAATTTAAACTTAGTTTTTCAAAATTCAAAATGGCGGAACCAATATGGCTGACGTATTTTTTAAAAAAAATTATCAGATTTATTCGAAACTTGTTACCTGGGGGTTTTTGGGGTCGCTGAATACGAATTTCACGTTAGTTTTAAAAAATCCAAAATAGCAGATCCAATATGGCTAACGAATTATTTAAAAACTTATCAGTTTTTGAATTTTTAAAAACAAAGGTGAAATTTGTATTCAGCGACCCCCAAAACCCCCGAGAATAACGTTTCAGGTAAATCCAATAATTTTTTTAAAAATTGATCAGCCATATTGGATTCGCCATTTTGAATTTTTGAAAACTAAGGTGAAATTCGTATTTAGCAACCCTAAAAACCCCCGAGTAACAAGATTCAGGCGAATTGGGTGAATTTTAAAAAAATCGACGCCATATTGGATCCGCCATCTTAAATTTGGAATATTTACGAGTTTCTTTGATTGTTTAACATTATATAATATTTTTTCAGTGTTTTAAAGTTGTTTTTTAATAGAATCTTCTGTTTATTTTTATTTAAATCTTGTTTACAGTCAGTTTTTTTCATTTGAAATGAAATGCCTCATATGAATTAAGCGAGCTACTTAAATTTCTAAACACTCACAATTATTTTATAAAATACTTTTTTTTTAATTTTTTTTTTAAAAACTTGCTGTAAAAATATTTTAGATGGAGGGGGCCCATATATTTGAAAGGGGGATAGGAAAGAATGGAAAAAAGATGACGTGTGAGGATTGCATGGATTTGTTGGAATTAGTATGGATATTGAAGGATGCGATGGATGAAGGAGCTAAGAGAGGTTAAGAAAAGTTCTATTTTCGCCACACTAAATTTACTTTCGCCACTCTGTTCAGAGGAATTAAGAAAAGTTTTACTTTGGCCACGCTAAAAATTTACTTTCGCCACTCTGTTCAGAGTTGTTGTAAAAAGTTCTACTTTCATCACTCTAAAGTAGAAACTTTTCTTAACTTCTTTGAACAGAGTGGCGATAGTAAATTTTAGCGTTAAATTAAAATTGTACGAAATTCACAAAGAAACAAAAAGGTTTCTTTGTGAGTTTCGTAAAAGGCATTGGAGAAAAAGTTCTGTGCACCTCGTGGTGAAAAATGATTTTCTTCTGCAGCAAACTTCACCCTCGTAAAATCACTCACTTTCACCACTAGTTGCACAATCTACTACTTTTTGCATCACTTCAAAAGAAAAGTAATAGAAACAAATAAATACTCAACATACAAATTATTAAATGAATCAAAAATATTATTTAAACTCACGTTATGTGTGCTGAGTGCAGAATTAGGCATCCTAATAATTTGATTAGCCTGCGAGACCAAAGCGGCCTGAAAAGTCGGTTGAGTGCTAACGAGTCCCGACCAGCCATTAACAGCCGTTTGAACAGCATTGAGTGCGGCAAAATCCCTTTGCGTTATTGGCTGTGCAATCGTATTGCTCCTAACGGAAGAAATAGTCGACGACGATGAATGTTGTGCATGTGAAATTGGTGTCCTAAGTTGCGTGACTCGTTGAATTGTCGCATTCGGCCTCTGTATCATATTCTGCATTGGCTGTGCTCTCACAATTGTATTTTTCGCTACATTATTTTGAACTGATTTTGGCGCCGGTGGTGTTGCCGGTTGTTTTGTCCAACCGCCACCACCACCGCCACCTTTACTATTAACAATTAATTGCGAATCCATAACTTTACTGGGCCAATAATCCTCAAAGCCAGTCCCAGGTGGGAAGTAACTCTTAATATCACTGAGACTAATGACAGAGCATGTTTCACTAGCAAACAATTCATTTCTAATTCCCTGAACTTTACAGCAGAATTTCAAGTAGGATAGATCCCAGCCCTCGAGTTTTTCCGCCTTTAGTTTTAGATTGTCAGTCTCGCCCTCGAAGTAGAATAGAGGAACGTATTTGAGGTTGTCCTTGACGGTGTAGGGGACGACGGATTCCTTGTTGATGCGAATGAAGCCGCACTTGTCGGAGGGAGTGGCTCGATTACTGGCGGTGAGTTTAGTGTAACAGACATCGAGGAAGGCGTAAAATTCCTTGGCGTCAGCGAGCCTCACGACAAGATCTTTACTGGTGAATTGCTCGCGGCCAAATTGATTTTCACAGTGCTTTGAATTTATTTCGTTGAGTAGCTTACTCTCGGCTTCGGTGATGTAGTAACTGCGAATGCAGGTACAACTGTAAATGTCCGAATGAAGATAGCTCAGGTACTTGTTGAGGAGCTTGGACTCGAGGATCCGCACTGCACAGAATTTTTCGCCGGCACGAAAAATATAGGGAATGTGTGTTTCGTCAAAGCTGACCCAACCGAAACGTCCACGTTGGCTCTCGTCATCTAGAGGGACTTTTCCTTCCTTTGCCTGTGGAGTGTCGGTGGCACGCTTCTGCTGTGTTGTGCCCAGGGTCAGGGTGTTGGTATTGTTGTTGAAGAACAACATACCCTGAAGACTGCCTTGTTGTAGGCCACTCGGTCGCTGGACGCCGAGGGTCGCAACACTCGGAGTCATTTTCGCCTTGTGTGCTTCCACCATCTTGGCTGCCAGCTCCCGGATTTCGGCCTCATCTGGACGTTCTTCTTTAACTGGAACTTTAAACGAATCTGAAACAAATAATATTTATCTTATTATTATTTTTTCTTCATTAAAGTATACAGCCCTTGATTTTTATTCTTGTTTTTCATTATTTTTCATTTTGCCTAATTTTTCAAAATAAAAGAGTATAAAAATTAAGGGAAAAATGAGCCAAAGAGCAACAAAAAAAAAGGTTGAAAATTACGTAATTTTATATAAGAAAATAAAAAAATAGGCAAAAAATGAGCCAAACGGCAACAAAAAAAAGTTGAAAATTACGCAAGTTACGCAATTTTAAAAAAGAAAATAGAAAAATAGGAATAAATATTTGTAATACAGTAAGAATTTTTTACTTAATTTAAACAATTTTTCGATAGTTTTCATCTTGGTGCCAGAAATTATATTTTCGATGCTTACAGGCCTCGAACCAGTAAAAGTATTTAAAAATCCGGACTTTGCGGACCAAAAATAAAAAATTATGGACTGTTAACAGTTTAATTACTGACAAAAATATAACCAATCCGAGTAAAATAAGAGAATATTTTATTTCAAACTATAAATTAAATTTTAACTATAAAACATGAATTCAAGAATTTTTAACTAAAATTCTTCTCTAAGTCAATTATTTTTAATAATTTTCAAAAAAGTTCTTTGACAATTTTCAAATACATTTGTTTACAATATTCAATTTTCCTTCAATTTCAATTATTCGTAAATTCTTCAATTAAATAAATATTAGAAAATAAAAACTTAAAATAATATTCAAAAAATTCAATTAAACTTTTTCAAAAAAATTCAATTATTTCTAAAAACTCGCTCTATATTGCTTTCAATATTCAATTATCTAAAATTAAAACTAAAATTCTTATTTAAATAAATTTTTATTAGAAAACTCTACGAGAATTGAATTATTTAAATACAAAAATAAATAATTTATTCAATAATTGAATGTTTGTTAAAATTTAATTCTCGTAAAGAATTTTATCAACAAAATTTTTAAATAATTAAATTCTTTTGACAAACTTTTATAAAATTTTTAAGAATTTCATTTTTCGAATAATTTAATTAAAATTGTATAAAAAATAATTGTAATTCTTGCAACGAATTTTATTAAATTTTTATAAATAATTCAATTTTTATGAAGAATTAGGAGAATTTAAAAGAATAATTCAATTATTTCGAAGAATCCAATTAAAATTGTAATAAAAGTAATTTAATTTTTTTTTGAATAATTTTATTAAAATAGTAGATATTAAAAATCATTGAATGGACGAAAATTTTTGAAAATAATTGAAATTTTTACAAGAATTTTGCCAGTATTTTAGAAAATAATTAATTTTTATTAGAAAATACTTTGAGAAATCAATTATTGAAATACAAAAATAAATAATTAATTGAATAATTGAATGTTTCTTAAAATTCAATTCCCGTAAAGAATTTTTATCAACAAATTTTTAAATAATAAAATTCTTTGGACGAATTTAAAATAAAATTTTTAAAAATAATTACACTTTTTCAAAAAATTTGATTAAAATTAAACATTAATTGAAATTCTTCTATAAATGCATTATTTTTAATAATTACGGAAAAAAATTGAATTTCTGTAAAAGTTGTATTATTTATGAAAATAATTGAATTCCTGCAATAATTTGTAACTTTTCGAAAATTAAAAAATTTTTTTTTCGTGTTTTTCACTAAAATTCTTCTATAAATGCATTATTTTTTAATAATTTTTGAAACAGAGTTCTTTAAGAATTTTCAAATTCATTTCAAATTCAATTTTGCGAAATTTCAATTATTCGTAAATTCTTCAATTAAATATATACATATAAGAAAATAAAAGCTTCAAATAATTTTTTAAAAATCGGCAATTAAACCTTCTTAAAAAAATCAATTCCACAGAATTGTTGGTAAAAAATATGAAAAATTCCGATTTTCAAAGATTTTAATTTGAAACCATTTCAAATTCAATTATTTCTAAAAATTCACGCTATTATGCTTTTAATATTCAATTATTATCTCAAATTCTAAATAAAATTCAATTTTAAATCAAATTTTCTTAGAAAATTTTACGAGAATTATTAAATTTAAAAAAAAACAAAATTAATAAATAATTTATTGAATAATTGAATGTTTCTTAAAAATTGTATTAAAAATAATTGAAATTTTGCAATGTGTTTTATTATTTATGAAAATAATTAAATTCCTAAAAAAGATTTTATTATTTACGAAAATAATTGAATGCCTGTAAAAATTTTATTATTTTATGAAAATAATTAAAGGTTTGCGTATAGAATTTTATTAATTTTTTTTTTTTTAATATTCGAATTCTTTTAAAAAATTTTATTAAAATAGTGGATATTGAAAATCATTATCATTTCTCCAAAGAATTTTACAAAAGTTTTTTAAATAATTAAATAATTTTATGAAAATTTAAAAGAATAATTTCAATTATTAAAATTCTATTAAAAATAATGTAATTCTTTAGAAAAATTTTATTAAAATGGTAGATATTGATATTCATTAGCTGGTCGAATATTTTTGAAAATAATTGAAAATTTGCCAAGAATTTTTGAAAATAATTGAATTTTGGAAAATAATTTTATTATTTATAAGAATAATTGATATTTTGACTAGAATTTAAAAAAATTTTTTAAAATAATTGAATTTCGGAGAAGAATATTATTGTTTATAAAAATAATTGAATTTTTGAAAATAATTTAATTTCGGAGAAAAATTTTAATTATTTATACAGATAATTTCAATTTTGACGAGAATTTTTGTAAATTTTTGAACATAATTTGAAATTCTGTAATGAATTTTATTATTTATGAAAGTAATGAAATTATTGCGAAGAAATTTATGAAAAATTTATAAATAATTGGATTCCTGTGGAATTTTTATTATTTTATGAAAATAATTAAATGTTTGTGGAGGAATTTATTAAAATTTTTAAAAATAATTGAATTCTTGCAAGGATTTATATTAAAATTTTTAAAAATAATTTAATTTTTGCATCGATTTATATTAAAATTCTAAAAAATAATTGAAATCTTGCAATGATTTTTATTGAAATTTTTTAAAAATAATTGAATTCTTACGAAGAACTTTATTAATTTTTTTTAAATAACTGAATTCTAGCGAAAAATTTTATAAAAATCATTTTAAACAATTGATTTCTTTGAAAAATTTTATGAAAATTGTGTTTTAAAATAATTAAATTCCTGTGAAATTATTATTATTATTTATGAAAATAATTGAATTCTTGCGAAGAATTTTATTATTTACGAAAATAATTAAATCCATGAAAAAATTATATATTATTTATGAAAATGCTTACATTACTGCGAAGAAATTTATAAAAAATTTGTAAATTATTGTAAATAATTGAAATTTTTCTAAGAATTTTTAAAAAAAATTTGAAAATACATAATTGAATTTTGGAGAAGAATTTTATTATTTATACCTAAAGATAATTGAAATTTTAATGAGAATATTCTTAAATTTTTTAACATAATTGAACTTTTGTAAGAAAACTTTGATTACTTTTGAAAATAACTGAATTTCTTGCAATCATTTGTAACTTTTCCAAAATCTATCGTGTACAATTTACGAACTTTTCTTGCTTTTTAAATCAAATTAAAAACTTTAAGGAACTTTTTTGTAAAAAAAACTGACTTCAATTTAGAGACTAGAAACTTGATTGTTCAAAAATTGTTATATTTTATACTTTAAAATTTATATTTATAAAACAAACTTATATTTTATGATACCTTTAATAAAGTTATTTAAAAAATTAAGTTATTTCATTTATTAAACATTTTTTATAAACAAATAATTAATAGAATTGTTATTCAGAGAAAATTCTATATTTATTTTTCAGTTGACTAATAAAACCTTTCAGCACATTCCATTCTAAAGTAAAAATAACGAAATAAAATCTTAAAATTATTTAAACAATTTCAATAAACAAATACCTCATATACTGTTAATTTTTACAAAAAAATAATCCCTTTCTACAGAAAATCATTTAAATAATACTAAATATTGTATTTAGCTAAAATTTAAAATCGGCTCTTTAAAAAATCCAGTTAAAAGTACAGTTAAATAAGAAATTCATTGAATAAAAATCACAATGCAGAAAAATTATACATTATTCATTAAACAAAATTTTATGCATATAAACTTTTGAAAAATTGCATATGGATATAATTTTTTTTTAATAGTAAATTTAAATAATGACTTTCAAAAAATTATGTAAAACTTTTGAAATAATTTTACTTTTAAAATTAATATTAAATTTCTCAGAAGAAACGAAGAAACAAAATTGTTCTTTTCAGATTTTTGTTAAAATTTTCATAATTATGAAAATACTTTTTTTATATTATATATTTTTTTTAAATTGTTTATAGAGTTTGAAAATTGATTCAAAAATGTTTTCGATATTCTAAAAATATCATTTAACAATAAAAGACCTAGTTTGATTTTGCTATTAAAAAAATAGAAGCTAAAAACTGTTTTTTCTCTTTTATTTTTTAGAATAAAATTATGTTGAAGTTATAAAAAAAGTGTAAGAAAGTTACAATGAACTTTTATTAATTCACAAATTTTTAATTGTTTAAAAATTATTACTCGAAACTTAAATAAATATCTTTAATTACATTTACGAAAATTTAACTATAATCTATAGGTATTAAGAAAATAATAAAATGTTTTCAAAAGATTTTGAAGAATTTTATTAAAATATTTTAAATAATTGATTTTTTTCGAAAACTATTCTTGAAAATTGGTTATCATGTCATTGAATTCCTATGAAAATTTTATTATTTATATGACATTCATTGAATTCTTTTCAGAACTTTTATTAGAAAAGTAGATATTGAAAATATTTGAATTTTAGCGAAGAATTTAATTATTTGCGAAAATAATTGTACCTACTCTTATGATTAATTTTCCAAAAATTTATAAAAATAATTGAATTCTTACAACGAATTTTATTATTAATTTTTGTAAATAACTAAAATTTGTTGAATCATTTTCAGTTATGCGAAAGATTTTGCAAACTTTTTTAAAAATTGTTTTAAAGAATTTTATAAAAATTGTTTCAAAACAATTTTATTAAAAATTTATTTAAAATAATTAAATTGTTTCAAAGAATGTTATAAAAATTTTTTCAATTGCTTCTAAAAGAATTTTATTAAAAATTTATTTAAAATAATTAAATTGTTTCAAAGAATTTTATAAAAATATTTTCAATAGTTTCTTAAAGAATTTTTTAAAAATTATTAAATTGTTTCAAAGAATTTTATAAAAATGTTTTCAATTGTTTCTAATAGAATTTTATTAAAAATTTTTTAAAATAATTGAATTGTTTCAAAGAATTTTATTAAAATTTATTTAAAATAGTTGAATTGATTTAAATAATTTTATAAAAAAATTTTCAATTGCATCTAAAAAAAATTTATTAAAATTTTTTTAAAATAATTGAATTTATTGCTTCAAAGAATTTTATAAAAATATTTTCAATTATTTTTTAAAGAATTTTTATAAAAAATTTTTAAAATAATTGAATTGTTTCAAAGAATTGTATAAAAAAAATTTTTCATTGCATCTAAAAGAATTTTATTAAAATTTTTTTTAAATAATTGAATTGTTTTAAAGAATGTTATAAACATTTTTTTAATTGTTTCTATAAGAATTTTAATTAAATTTTTCAAGAATTAGCAGATTTAAAGTAGTGCAAATTTTCAAAAAAAAAAAAAAAAAGAAAAGAAACGAAAAAAGTAGCTTTTAATGTCAAAAATTTAAAAAGAAATCCAAATAGTAGCTAATCATATAAAAAGTAGTAAATAGTAGGTTTTAGTAGACGAATGCGAAGTCTGTGTGTTTGCATATATCGTAAAAATAATTTTTATAAACTTTGGAATTTCATAGTTAATTTACAAAAAGAATCATCAAGTTTCGTCAATTTTCCTCAAATTTATGTTCACTTTTAAATAAAATGTTAATTTCCCAAACTGTAACAAAATAGATAAGAATTTGTTTTCAATTAAAAGTTTTAAAAAACCAAAACAAAAAAATGTTTTCTCCCATAAAAGAAAATAACACTCACACCCCTTTTTAAAATTTGAAATTATATCGAAAAAAACAAATAAACAGCTATATATAGTGTCATGTACATACACCAAACCTGGGAAACAAAAAATCGATTCAACCGGGCGTCTCAATATTCACTTTTTTAAGGTTATGTCGCACCTATTCCACACATTTAATCAATGTTGAACAGCGTGTGACAAGAGAATTGTCCCACACTTGTCAATTCTATTCGAAAAAATATGTCTTCAATAAATTAAATTCTAAGACATTATTTTCTTGCTTTTATTTCTCCTTTTTGCTTCTTTTTTGACAGAAGGGAAACAAAAGTTAGACATGACAGTTTTATTTTTTTAACATTGAAAATTATTTACCAAAAATAAGAAATGAATCTTTTTATCGAAGATTCGAGGTTATAGTTTTAGAGGCGAGAAAGGTCAATTTGCAAATTTTCTGGTAGTTAAAGAGAGTCTGGACAAGTGGAAAAATTTTATGGCGAAAGTATATAGAGAAAAGTGTCAAAGGACAGAAAGGATAGATAAGAAAAAAAGAGAGAGAGAGAGAGAAGAGTAAATTTCTGTGTATGAATCCTAAAATGTTTTTCTAGTGTTTTCATTTAGTGTGTACCTCCGACGCCCGGCGAAGCACTGGCGAAGACTGCACTGCACCCTGCCGAGGATAACGCCATTATGCCAGCGCCAGGCGGACCTGGCCTCCGTGATACTGTGATTTCCGGCGTTCAAGGAAGTCGTGCGGCGACATGGAGCAATTCAGCTGGAGCTGCGATTTACACTGGAGTGCATTTCCCGTGCCCGCGGTTCGACGCGAATCACCGCGAACGAACCGGAACCGATGCAAAAAAAAAAGGGGTCGACGATTATGACGACGACGACTAGGGACTCTCTCTGTTAGTGTTCGTTTCGTTTTAGTGAGAGAATTTCGCCTTTTTTATCTTTTGCCTCGGACTGTACTTGGTGGTTTTCAGCCGTTGGCCGTCTGTCCGTGTCCCGAGACAGTTCCCAACCACTATCGCTACGAGTCGCCACACGACTCCCATCAACTACCGCCATCTTCACAACTTGCTTTACAACTAATTTTTCAGACACTACTCATATCTCTCTAGTTCACCTTCAGTCTTCAACACTCCTCTCTCAAAGAACCATCAAAGTTAGGAATCGCACCGAAGAAATTCTCCGCTAGTTTTTTTTCTCCTTCTTCCCCCTTTTTTGTGTAATCCTTTATTTTCTACTACTTAGTTTTATTTAAAACTATAAAAGCAAAAACTGAAAGTATTAAAAAATACTTGTTTTCTTGACTATTGTCAAGAAAACAAGTATTTTTTAATACTTTCAGTTTTTTAACTTTCTTTATATCAAAACGAATATTTTTCTAAACGTGAATTACGTGTGTGGTGCGGGCGCAAGAGTTCGGAATTTAAATTACTTGAATCTATTTACATAGACTTTTTCATGTAGATTAACATGTGCTTTACATTGAACATTTTTTTCAACCATTAGGAAGGGGTGGGGGGGGGCAGTGCTGCCAGTTTCGAAGATTTTTATTCAAGTCTGAAGAAAATTAAAGCCATCCGCGATATTTAAATAATTTGAATTAAGGCAAATTAAACGAAAACATTCGGACAATGAATAAAATATTTATTTACTCCAACGTTTTGAAATCTAAATGATTTCCTCTTAAGGGAGTCTATCCAAAAAATATAACAAAAATATAATAATAAAAAATAATTTAACAATTAATAAAATAAAAATTAATGTATAATTATCTTACCAAAAAATAATAATTAAAATAGACGAAGACTTAAATTTTTATGCCCTGAAGATGGAGTAGAGTCTGGAGTCAGAAAATTATAAAGGAACTTAATATTCATAGAATAAATTTAAAAATAATTAAAAAAAAAATTTTAAATGTAAAATATAATCAATAATAAAATTAGTAACAAGTTAATAACAATTTCAAAATTAATAAAAAAAATTTTTAATTTATGAAAAATCTTTATTAATAAAATCAGATGTCTGTCTGTACATTGCTTAAAACTTCAAAATGTTAACATATGATTAGTTATTATGAACATCAAAGATTCCAAAAATATTCTTAAAAAATTTAATGTATGTACGTATGTATGTCTGTCACAAAAACTTTGTACCCCAATTAGAACGGAAGATATTCAATTTTTTCAAAAAATTTTAAAATTTTTATTTTTTCATGGATTGCTGTTAAAGTTTCTATACTTGAGTATTATATGTTATTTAGTCAGATTTTAGCATAATTTTGCAGGAAAATACTATCCTATAAGTAAATATAAAAATATTTTTAATATCAAAAAATCAATACTAATTACTATGAAGTTTAATTCAGTAGTATTTTTGGAGTCTCTGATTAATATTTTGACGTCAAAATAATTTAATTTAGAATTATTTATCAAATTAATCTAATATTTGCAAGAACTTTAGAAATATTGAAAATGAAAATTTCTAATCTATGAAAACAAGTTTTAATGACAAATTAATTTGCGACAGTGTTGATTTAGATTTATATTAGTTATTTTTTTATTAAGGGCTTAGCCAAAGTGTAAAAATTTTAAATAAATAAAAATCTTTTTGAATAATTGAAATTTTGTAAAATTTAATTGAAAATAATTACTTTTTTTAAAAAGTATTTTGTTACAATTTTTGAAAATCAATTTTTGAAGAATTTTAATTACAAATTTTGAGAATAATTGAATTATTGAAAATGTTAATAAAAACTCTTAAAATATAAATCTAAAAATGAAAATTAATCAATATTTTCAGTATTTTTAATTACATTTTTTACGAAAATTAATTTTGAACAATTAAATTTTTGTAAAATTTTATTGAAAACAAATTGGTCTTTTTTCTAGTATTTTGTTACAATTTTTGAAAATCAACTTTTGATGAATTTGAACTGCAAATTTTGAAAATAATTGAATTCTTAACAATTCGTTTTAATCATCTGGCAGTACTGGTGGGGGAAGGGGATTTCCTACAGAATACGCAATTTTACGTTTGGATTAAGTTCAAAAGTGATTCCCCATCTAATTTTTCTTCTAATTTCTCTTTCGCGTAAGAACTACGGAAAATGATCTATTAAACATAAAACTAATTTCCTTTTAAAACAAGTCCTTTAATGGTTAAAAGATTCAATTTTACACAAATTTAATTTAAACATAAGATTTCAAAACCAATTTAAACATAGAATTTCAATTTCCTTTTAAAACAACCCACACATCACCGAAACCTAATTTCCTAAAAATTTAAACTTCACATAAAACTATCCAATGGTTAAAATTTTAACATCGCCGCAAACAATATTTTTATTGATATTACGTATTTTTTGAAGTAAATTTCGATAAATGTTTGTGGTGAGTGTTCCAAATATAGTTTAAAACAAAAAATTTTAAACGTGTAATGGTTTTAGGTGAAGTTAGAACAATGCGAATCTATAAAAAATTAAAGAAAAAAAAGGGACCGTCACGAAAGTTTAGTTTCAGAGTTAATACAAAACTAAATTAACAAGTTGAGTTTATTTTCGTGCCGACTCAAAACTAAATTAACAAATCTGTAAACTTCATTTTAGGGTATAATGAGAAAAATTCTTTACGCCGAATAAGTGTAGTACTAGGGTTAAAAAGCGTCATTTATCGACGAAATTTGTTTTTTTTTAAATCTAGAAATCAGTTTTATCAGCGCTGATGTAGTTATGGACTTAAAAATCGGATTAATAATAATAAAACGGAGTTAGAATGTAAATTATACAAATTATAACCGAGTGTGGCACTTTATGTCGCTTCTTCAGGGAATTCGAAAATAAATTTAAAAAATGTAATTAAAATATATGATTTCTTCGTTGTAATGAAGGGGGTATATGTAAAAACTATATGTATAGTAATTGGTATTCGGTCATTTTCCCGAATGTAAAAAATTTCGAATAACTAAAATCCCGAATGGCTATGTCGCCGAAGAAAAATTTTTTTTTAATAGTAATGAAGGACTTACTGCAATAAATTTTTACAAAAGTGAACGTATACAATTTTAGGTTATGTTTATAATTTGTGGAGTAAAAATACAGAAAGAGAATCAAATATTACAAATTATTGATGTTCAATTCTTTATTAGATCAAAAATATGATATATGAAAGTATAGAACTGATTTATGTATGAACTAATTTTTTTTAATATTATATTTTTCTGGTCATTGTCTATTTCTTTTTATATTCTTTACCAGTTATTGTGTCTAAGTATGTAAACTATTGTTCATCTGAAATAAACTTCTTTTAAAGTTTCACTTGCTAATAAATGAAAGAAAAAAAAACAAACTTTTAATCAAGATAAATGCAGAACAAACATAACCTATAATTCGTTTGCTTCTAAGGTCCCTTTCTTGGGAGCGCGTCACTTATAAATATAAAATTTGTAATAAATGGGTAGATATATAATGTATAAATATTCAATATGTATGTATGTGTAAATAAAAATAAATATTTGTAAACTAATTAGAGCACAACATTATAAAAATAGAGAACATTTTTTTTAAAATGTTTCAAAAAATTTATTTCGAAGAATCTAATTCGGTATATAATTCCTAATTTTTTAAAAATATGCAATTCTTCTGATAGAGGACCCTACAGATTTTACATTAATATCGTACCCCAGTTGATTTTTCGGTAAATTTAAAATTCAGTCGTCGCTCTTTAGATTTCAATCAAGAAGTTAAAAATCCTAAAGTTAAAGAAAAATCGACTCGGAGCCAAAACTATAACGTAAATCCTGTGGGGGGTCCATTCAAAAAGAAAATATTGACCTACTTCAACTTTCTATTCAAGAAACTATAAGTTTAAAATAGTTTTTCAAAGTTTTGCACCAATTTGAAAAAAATCGATTTCAAGTTAGAAACTTTTAAAAATATGTTCAAATTCAATAATTTTTTTTAAATTTCAACTTTTTTTCAATTTTTCTTTATATAATCTTGTAATTGGTCTTACGACTGTTGGATTAAATGTCAATGAATAAAGACACTTAAATATATGCGAAAAATCAAATTTTGTTAGGGTTCGTTCATATACCACGTGGCCAATTTTGGAAAAGGGGGGGGATCGTCAAAATCCTATTGGTTTTTCAATTCACAAAACTTGAATGAAATAAGTAAAATTAGTAACATTTTTAACTCTAAAAACCCCCAAATAACAATTTTCGACGCTAAACATCGACGCTTACTCTTCAGGGACATTGTGGACGACCCCTTAGTTTCTCAACGGTCTCGCAAATTTAAAAAAAAATCCCTCTTGAATTTAAGGGGAAGGACCAGTGAAATGTTAACCCATCAAAATAACGTAAATTTAAAAAAAAAACGTAAAAAAAATATTAACACTAAAATTTATTAAGCTGATTATAACATAAGAGTGATAGGAACAAAAAATCACTTTATTATAACTAAAAAAAATTTTAACTGAAAGTAACATTGAAATGTAATTTAATTAAATATTAAAATGTAACTAAACGTTTTACTAAATTTGCAACAATGAATAAAAGATGTGTTTCAACTTTATTACTTTGTATTCGTTGACCCGAAAAAATTAATGTTAATCAGGGACCTTGTTAAAAATAATAAATTCAAAAAAGTTCTATAAAGATTTATAATCAACAATAAAATTTTTTTTTTTTGAAATACATAACCTAAAATTTATCAAGATAAAAGGTTTCTTTAAAAGGAAACATTAAATAATTTTGAAATCGAAAAATATTTTTTATAAAGAGAAGGAAGTAAAAGTTAATCAAGTAATCCGATAAGTTTTTTAATTTCCGTTAAGTATTAAACTTTTAGGAAAAGAATGAATTTTTACGCAGATAAATCAATTTTACGGTTTTTCTAACCTTAAAATCGATCGAGCGTGTTATAGAATTACAGATGTTTTCGGACTTTGAATACAATAAATTTTAGAAACAAAATGCTTTAAGTGTACTTTTATGGATTCTTTTTTCTTTGAATAAAAAATAATTTAAAAATTCTGTATTTTAAGTGAAAATTTTAATTTTTAAAAATAATTATAAAATATTAAATTTGATTTAGAGAAAGTTTTAGGTTTATTATAATAAAAAATTTTAACCTATGTATTCAAAAAAAAAAAAAAAAAAAATTTGAAACCTTTTCTAAATATTAAAAATAAAATTGTTTTTAAAAAAAGTTTTATCAATAAAGACAGGAATACTTTATGCTTTTCATCGAGACGATTTATGCTTTCAAAATACTATCATAAATTATGCTCTTAAAAATGTTTTCTTATGCTTTGCATTTGGAAAATTTGTTCCTTCATTTTAATATTTATAAAAAAAATGTAATATTTTAAATAAGAATATACAATAAGAAACTTTTTTTGTGCTCATTTTGCAGTCTTCCTAATTTTAGAAAACACATTGAAATATTATAAAAATATACAATAATTGTTTAACCTACAAAAAAAATATAATTACTAAAAATTTTATCTGCGTTATTTCTTGTCCCCCAGTTTATAATCTAACAATATAGTAAGAAATTATAAGAAAAAAAACTAGAAAAAATGAAGTGGAACTATATTTTAAAAATAAGATAAAAAGAGCCAATTTTCACGCAGGATAGACAAGACAAATAAATTACTGTCTATAAAACTAGAATCAAAAAAAAGAATATATATATATATATATATATATATATATATATATATATATATATAGGTATAGAATTTATATAAATAGCTTGGTTATAAAAGTGCGCTACCAAAGTAAAAAATTGAAACATTCAAAAATTATACTTGTTTTTTATGTCACTTTAGGCCATTATTTAAAAAAAACAAGCTATTTAATTATATAAAAGAAATTTTATATATGTCATTAATGTCAATGAACTCGAAAAACTAGGTAAATGACCTACAAATCAATTCAACTTTTGTTTCAATAGTTTTTAAATAAAATTTGCTTTAAGATTTTAATTCGATCTACTCCGGAAAGAAAAATAACAATTCTTTTATTTATTTATTTTTTTTTTTTTGCTGAAAAAAATAACAGCAATGCCAAAATAAGAACGATATTAATTCCGAGTTCTAAAAAAAACCTGACATTCATTTCACCCAGGTGAAACCATTCTACAAGAATCGCTCAATATTTCCATACAAAATTCAACAAAAAAAAGTTCATAATCGCAAAAAGAAAAATTCCAAATCTTTTTCGATTTTTTAAAATTTTCAAATTGAGAAAATTTTTTGTTAGTGAGAAATATTTGTTAACTTTTAGGTTATGTTATACCTAAAGTGTTATTCTTATTCATAGAAAATTATAATTTTTATGCAAATGCAACTTTTAATTTTTTAAAGTGTTTGGCAATTTAATTCTTTATGCTTCCACTAAATTGAATTAAAAATATTATAAAAATTAAATTAATTAAAAATTAATTAATTTGTTATTAAAATTATAGATTTCAACTTTCTAGAAGTCTATAACGGGTTTGTTTGTTAAACTGCTTTGTTATTTGAAATTTACTTAATTTACTTATTTACTTAATTAAATTTATTAAATTAATTAATTTATCTAATTGCATTTAGATTTTAGTTTCAGAATAATAAATGCGAAGAAAATATGAAGATCTGCTGGCAGAAGAAGATGGATAAAATAATTATGAGTTAAAAATTATAGTTAGATTAAATTTCTTTTGTAAATATCATTTATTTATAAATGTAGCCATATGAAATGTTAACCAAACTGAAACTTTTTAGCACACAAGGGTGCTTGGGGCTGACATGCGCTCCAATTATTACGAATTTCATATCTAAAATACTAAATTAAATTTTCTTCGTCATAGATAATATGCACTATATAATTACTATATACTGATTAGTAAAAGATTTTTAGATTTTTAATTAACAACAAAATTAATATTTAATAAGTAATAATATTGTCTTTCGTAAATTTTTATAAGGGACCTATTTTTAAATTCTTAAATTTAGGCCCTTAAAGTTAGCGTCGACGCCCATCATCAAAAACTATTTTTTTATTTTTAGAGATAAAATTTTAACCATTTTTAACTAATTTCACGTGTTTCAATCACCTATAGAAAATAAAATTTTTGAGTACTTTCTTACCCTACAATAATCTTTTGAAAAATTGAAAATGATTCTTTTCAGTTTCTTGAAGAAAAACAATTTTTCGACTTTCAGCGTTGACGCTAACTTCAAGGATCTTCAAATTTAATTATTTCATGAACAAAAATGGTAGAAATTATATCAATTTTCCATTATTTTCTCTTTCGAAAAAAATAATATAAAAATGTCACATTGAAGAAACCACTAAACCTGCTGGGTTAGCGTCGAAATACATTTCTTTTGGCTATAAATTGAAAAGTTATAAATTGTTTTAGGTTGAATTTTTAGGTTGAGAAAGTATTTTGAACTTATTTTTCACTCCCTACTTGAATGAGAAAAAAAAGTTAGCGAAATCAGTATAAAAACCGCAAATAATAGTTTTTGACGCTAAACGTCGACGCTAACTTCAAGGATTTGAAAGTCAAAAAACAAGAATAATTTCGAAATATAAACGAATTTGTAATTCTGTAGCATAATTGAATATAAGAACGTAAATTTTACATATTAGTTAGTATGTAAATTAAAATTAATATTTGAACATTTTTCTTTTTTTTTAAACCGAACATGCATCTTAATATTTATGAATAAACATGAAGAATTTTAATTTTCTTTCATATTAAAATTTGTTTTCAATTTAAAAATAATAGCGCAGAGATTTAAAAATATAAATGAATAAAAATTAATAGATGTGAAAATTGCTTTTAAAACTGAAGGTATACCATCAATTGGGGCAATTAGTATAACATTGGGGTAACAAGTAACAGGACTTTAAGAATTAAATTAATATTCTTATAATAATAATTACCTATTAATTAATTAAAATTGTAATTCATATTAATCGATTTATCCAATAAAATTTGCCTCACTATATAAAAATCTTATAATCAGTGCATTCGAAGTAATATAAATACTCGGTAATTATTAGCATATATACGTATTTGATATAAAAGATAAGAATTAGTTTTAATACTTTGCCGAGTAAACTCCTTTAGGTATAGGAAAATAAATATTTAAAAATAAAATAAATAAATAATCCTGACATACTTTCACTTTGAAATCTACAGTATTCCTGGTCTCTTTATTATACACTTAAAATATGAAAAAAAAATTATATCACGATTTCAGCAAACAGAATAAGAAAAGAATGCGGAAACAAAAAAAAAATGAAAAAAATCTATTTTTTTGTTCCAAATCTAAAAAAAAAAGTTAACTTTTTGTGTCATTATAGGTATCACATTCGATATATGTACATTTATTTTTGACTCTTAAAAATTTTATAGGGGATTTTAATAGTTCAAGGGTATAGAAAAAGGGACTAACTGCGTGATCCTTGTAAATTATTTTCTAGGGTATAAAAATAGAATAAAAATAATAATTTTTAATTAAATAATATTTCTCTGTACAGAAAAAACAATTTATTTAAATGTTTCACGTTTTTTGGTTTTACGAGAAAATTAATTTTTTAACACTCAATGTCAATGAAAAATTCCAAATTTCAATTCTTAGAAATCCTTTAAATAACTAAAGAACAATTTTTTCAATTTCAAGTATTTTTATTTTAAGATTTTTAATTTTGAAAATCATAAAGAAATATGCGAAATCATATAAAAATAAATTCTTTTTTCTTATTCTTAGCATATAATGAAATTTGATATGTGAAATGAAATTTGAAAAAGAAAATTAATCCTTGAAGCGTGACTGACATTTATATAAATATAAAAAAAAGAAAAAAATTTTTTTTTTAAGAATTCATTAATTTTTTTTAGTTTCACGTTTTTCAAGATATTTTTTTTTCATATTCCTGAAAATCCTCAACGTCATCAATTTTAAATAATATACGTTTTTCAGTATTTTATTACACTAAAGTACTTCATATATTTCTAAAAATAACAAAAACCAAAAAAAATCCATAATTCTCTTTTTCTTGCCTAAAAAAAACTCTCATTAAAAGATATAATTAATTAGAGGCAAGAAAATTAATTATAAATTAAAAGCCCGTTAAAATATTGTTAAATATTTTCTTCAAACAAGTAATAATGCTTAAAACAGTTTTGTAAATTGTTTAAAAAATTTATATTTTTAAAAATAAATTATTTTTTTAATTGTACATTTTAAATATTTGAAACTTATTCTATTTCTTATAATTTTTTGTAATAGTCAAGAAATTATTTTCAAAAAATATTAAAATTTAATTTTATATTTTAAATTTGTATGTTTCTAGAGAAAAAATTAGTTTAACATGCGATGAAATAAATAATTATAGAAATAAATAAAAAATTATTGATTGGTAAAATAAAACCATAAAATAAATAATCCTTCTATGTATTTTATAACATTTTTGAATTACAATTAAAAATTGACTCACTATGTAAACATGTTAATATTTTGTTTGCAAACAACTGATAAGAAATATTAACATGTGCCATGGGTATCATTATTAAAATTATTATCATTATTATTATTATTGTTATTATAATTATTGGTAATACTTTTTTTTATTAAAATTTATTAGGTCAATTTCCTGCTATAGCAATGAAGAATCTTGATGAATTAATAGTAAAGAATGATGGACTGTGCGCAGCAGCTCGAAATGCTGACATAGTTGAGATAAACAGAAATAATCTTGATTTTAGCCATTGATAAATAATTATTTATAAATCTTCAATTTTCATTCACTTTACATTATAAAGTTAACGGTAATGCAAAATGCATCGTTGACCAGAATTTTCAGTTTTTGTAATAAAAAATATTTATTTTCAACTTGCAAATGTATTTTGTTTTACTTACAACACACAAGTGTAAATAGATAAACATTCACTGATACCGTGTAATTTAACAACAATATAAATAATATGTAGAATTTTGTATTTAAAAAATTGTACAAAAAATTGAAATTAATCATAATAAAAATTTCGATTTTTCAAATTAGCAAAATAAGTTGAACTAAGAATTTTAATTTCAAAATTTTCATTTTCTTAAATTTACAAAAATTTTTAATTAAATTTCATTTTCAGCCATTTGTAAGCCAACTTTTATACATAAAATTATAAAAAAAGTAAAAATAAAAAAAAAAATAAATTAAAAATAGAGAAATTTAGATTTTTAAATTCTTTTCAATTTATAAAAATTTGAAATTGATGATTTTAATTTAAAAAACTTTTAAATAATTTTCATTTACATTTTATTTTTAACCACTTTTAAGTAAATTAATTTTCTTTATTTTTCTATAAGGCATTTTTTTCGACGAAACCATAAAAAAATATGCAAAAATTCTAAAAATCAAATTGACAAATAAAAATTTTGAATTTTGAAATCTACATTTTTTTAAATTTACAAGAATTTAAACTAATATTTCTTATTTATTTTCATTTATTTATTCATTTATATAATTAATATATACATTATATTTTTGTAAATTGAAGAAAATGTAAATTTAAAAAATTTGAATTTATAAATTTATATATTTTTTTTTGTTTTCAGCCATTCATTAGTCAATTTCTTTCTATAAAACTATGAAATAAGTCAAAATTTAAATTAATAAACATAAAAAATTAAATTTTTCAAATTAACAAAAATTTGAAATTAATAATTTTAATTTCAAAAGTTTTTAAATAATTTTTATTCATATTTTATTTTTAGCCATTTTTAAACCGCAACTTTTTTTATATAAACTATAAAATAAATAAAAATTAATAAATTCAAATTTAAAATCTGAAATTAATTATTTTAATTCTAAAAATTTTTGAATGATTTTCATTTATTTTTTATTTTAGCCATTTGTGAGAAAAATTTTTTTTTATTAAGGGGATTTGAACCTTGATGACGTCACAGTTTGTGCAAAGCATTAGTTTTAAATCTGTGACGTCATCATGGTTCAAATGCCCTTAAACTATAAAATAAATGTAAATTAACAAATTAAAATTAAAATATAGGAAAATGTAGATTTTTAAAATTTACATAATTTTTGAATTTACACAAAATATTTATTTATTATTATATAGTTTTATAGAAAAAAAGTTGACTTAGAAATATGGCTAAAAATAAGCTATAAAAAAAGTAAGTAAAAATGTAAAATAATAATTTTGTTTTTTTTAAATTTACAAAAATTCAAAATTAATAATTTCAATTTTCTAAAATTTTAAAATAATTTCTATTGATATTTTATTCATAGTCGCAACTGTAAGTCAATTAATTTCTTTTATTATGTTAAGCGGAATTTTTTTTCTTGTAAAATTGTGTAAAAATTTAAATGTTCTATGTTAAATAAATTCAAATAAATAAAAGAAAATTAAAAGTTTCATTTTAAAATTTTACGCTTTTTCCCAAATTTCCAAAAAGGTTGAAAATATAATTTTTATTTGAAAATTTTCTAAATAATTTTCATTTTTATTTTACTTTTAGTTGTAATAAGTTAATTATTTTTTTTTATTGTAAAAGTAGTTTTTTTCTCTAAAAACAAAGAGTAGAAAAATTTTTTTAGTAGAAAATTCAGCGCATTTTTTCTATTTACGTTTAGTTATTCATTTTTAAAATTAAAAAAATGTATTATGTTGTATTTAGTTAACTTGTATTAAAATGAAGTTGTTTAATATATTATAGACCTTTTTTTATAATAGTTGGAATTTCGTTGTGACCATTGGTCAAGAAATTATAAGTTTTATGATGTTATTATGTCAGAAATTTAATTTTGTCTCCAAAATATTTTTACTATGCGTTTCACCATGAACATATAAATCTTCAGGTTACTAGGTTATTGTTGTTATTATTATTATTTACTTTATAAATTTTAATAATATAAATTTTTATTTTATTGTTAATAATAATTTATTTTAATATTATAAAGTTTAATAAATATTAAAAATAAAGAAATTATTTTTTATTTTATTGTTAATAATAATTTATTTTAATAATATAAAGTTTAATTAATATTAAAAATAAAAAAAAATCTATTTTCATGTTTCGGATGTTTGGATTAAGGGAATTTTAGTTTTAGATGTAATTTTTGTTTAAAATAAATTCACGATCTTAGTTAAAAAAAAAAATTTATTTATAAGCTTTCGCTTGATGACAGCAAGCCTCTTCAGATAAATTTCATTTTATTTTAATCAGTGCGAAAATATAATAGAATTATTCTAAAAGGATATATATCGTAAGTACAGTTTTTTGAGGTTATGTGTTTTTTCAAATAAGTTTCATAAAAAAAAATGCATTTTACAAAAAAAAATTTGTAAAATTTCCACAAAAATAATATTTCCCTGTTCTATTTTTTCGCAAATTTAAAATATAAAAAAAAAAGTTTTGATAGTTGACGGAAAGAAGATATGGGGTCGATGAAAGGAGGATCACAATCTCGAGACGAAACGACTGATATTGTGTATGTATATACATATATAGAAAGAAATTGTGCGCAACGTGTGACATGGAGCCACAAGCTTTACTTGGCTGTAAGGTATAATACACGCGGAGTAAAGTGTACTTCGGACGAGCCACGCTGGCACTTCTAGCATGCCTGGCTTGTGTAGCAAATAGAGCCAGGTGGGTGAGAGGAGAGAAGAGAGGGTGAGATCTTTTGCCTCTCTCGAGATGTGACAACGTCGCATGGTCGATATACACTTTCAGGCAAAATGCCAAGATTGACAAACGCATTGGGAATATAGCGCGCAGTTTGCGTTCAGCCTTCTTTCACCCCCCACCACTCTCAAAAAACACACGAAACGCAGGGGGTGAAGGGACAGGTAAAATCCACATGGTGGGAGAACCGAAGCTGCGCAGAGAAAATCAACTCGTCTGCGCCTCTACGCATTTAACTATAGCCAAAGAGAATTATATCCTCTATAACTTTATTTTAATTCTAATTTATTAGCGCAGTGTTGCCAATTGCCAAACTTGCGCATCGACACGCCCACTATTTGTTTTTTAATGCCAAAAAAACCCTAGCAATTTTTTATTTTAATCGAATTTCGCAAAGATCGATTCAATGATTAGACACATACGAGGAGAAGGGGAAGTGGCGACCAATCGCAAATAGGAAAGTGGAGGGGGTAAATGGCAACACTGTACATGACCCGAAAAACTTTCTCAAAGGGCCAGTTCGTTTTGACAAAGTGGACGCAAAGTTAAAAGGCCATATATTTCTATTTATAAACGGTCCGCTGTTGCTATGCGAACTTGCAACGCAATATTTTATCACACAGATGAGAGGGGAGTGGGGGAACGAAGGACTGTGTATAAAAAAGATTAAAGTTAATATCAAATGCGCGCGCAACTTCGTATCGTTCCTGCCTCTCTAAGAGGTTAAGTCCAATTCGTATTCCCCCCTCCATTTCTATTTCAATGTTTTTTTACTTCATTTCTTACTTTTGATATCATCAAAAACGATGCAATAATAATAAAAAAATATAATCTTTAGAGCGCATGATATTTTTTTCACTGCCATGCGCTAGAATCATGTTTTTTTCCCCCCCACACACATAGTGAATCGCACTGTGTATGGTTCTTGTTGGAGAAAATTGCAAATGGCGGCGCTCGGTTGTAGCAGCTGACGCGCTGTTGAGCGAGACTGCTGTATGTGTATGGTATGCATGTTGGCTCAACACAATTTTGTATTGCGAATGTGTATGAGTACGAAGGAGAATTGAGAGAGAGAGAGAGAGAAACAAGTGGATTGAATAACTTGAATGCGCATGCGACACAAAATATGCTTTCGTCAGTATTCGGGCATTTCCGTCAAAATTGCCTCTTTTGTGACATCACCCCCTTTATTTCGAATGTACTATCTTTCTTGAAAATATAAAACAGTGCGTACGCGATGCCCCCCCCCCCTAGCCCCCTCTACAACGACATCATTGACACATTGTAGGTACGCTTTTATGTGCCACAAAAGTAACTAAAAGCCGATGTTACACGATGTCAATTATTTATTAACATGTGAATAAAATAAAGTAAAAAATTATGTAGAAAAAAAGGGGAATTATATAAGTTTTCCATCGATTTAGAAACTGAGTTAAAAAAAAAAATTTCGATCACAATTTTAAAATTTTTTTTGCTGGAAATTGTTCTTAAATTTTTTAACTCACAATGAGCTCTATGTCTTTTAAAAGAACAATTTTATTATTGATTTCGACATATTTTAATAAGCTTATGTATTTTAGGGATGTTTTCTACAATCGATTACTTTTCAATAGTTTCAAACCATATTGTAAAAAGTAATTATTTAAAATTATTATTTATTTAAATATTTATAATATATATATATATATAATTATTTATTTTCTATTTTCTTGTTTTTAAAATTTTTGCATTTTAATTTTATTAAAAAATAATATTTATTTCAACTTAAAATAAATAATAAACAAAGTAATAAAAGAATACATTTTTTGTCCTAAATTTATAAATTTAAGTAAATATGATTAATAATGGTTTTATTAATAAATTTTCTTTATTTTATTATTCTAAAAGTAGTTTTTTTTTATAAAACCATACAAAAATAAAAATTTAGATTTTTAAAAGCAACATTTTTTTAAATTTACAAAAATCTTTCTTCAATAAAACTATAAAATAGGTACAAATTACAAAAATTAAATTAAAACATAAAAATTTGGTCTTTTAAAATTTTTTAAAAATTTGGAAATAAGTAATTTTGATTACAAAAAATTTTTACATAATTTTCATTTATATTTTATTTTCTATTTTGTTGTTATTAAAATGTTTGCATTTTAATTTTATTTTTAAAATAATTTAAATACATTAGTATAATTAAATATATTAATTTTAGTTTGAAATAAATCATTATTTATTTAAAATCAATAAAAATGGTAAACAAAATACATTCTTTGTTTTATACATTACAATACAATACATTACAATTTTATATTTTTAAATATAAAATAATATATAACATCAATTTTTGAATAATTTAAAAATGAAAATTTAAAAAATTCTCTTATGAAGTACTCATAATTAATTATTCTTGTTTATTATTTTCGATCACTTTAATATCATTTTTCGCAGGAATTTAATTATTCTCATAAATAATAAAATTCTTCACAAGAATATTCAATTATATTTTCATAAATATAGTAAAATTCTTCGCAGAAATTCAATTATTTTTAAAACAATCTTAATTAAATTTCATGAAAGAATTCAATTATTTTTCAACATTTTTAATAAAATTCTTCGAAAGAATTTAATTATTTTTATAAATTGGAAAACTCTTTGGCAAGAATGAAATTATTTTAATAAATAAAATTCTTCTGAAAAATACTCAATTGATTTTCTATATAATTTTAATGAAATTTCTCGTACGGGTTCCAATATTTTTATAAATTTTTTATAAATTGTAATACAATTTTTCTAAAAAAATTTTATAAAATTCTTTATATATTTCAATTATTATTAAAAGTATTTCCAATTAAAATTTTTGAAAAATAAAATATTTTCAAAAAACTTGAAGAAATTATTAAAAAACTTTTTATTATTTACGAAAACTCTAATAAAATTGTATGAAAGAATTTAATTTTCTAAAGCAAGAATTTTAATAAAATTATTAAGTACAATAAATTATTAATTAAGGACGATTATTTTAAAAATCTAAAAGAAATTTTTCATAAAATTCGATCTTTAATAAAAATTATTAGAGAAACTTTATTATTTTTAAAAAATTCTTTAAAATAATTAATTTGTATCCTATTGAGATGGATCAAATTATGTCCCTAAGAGTTTGTAAATTAAAATTAACAAAAATTTATTTTTTTTTATTTAAATTTTAGTAATTCTTTTATTATTTGCATTAATAATATTTCGTCACGTTTGAAGAAAAAATAATTGATGAACTTTGAAAATGTTTAATTTTGGTTTTGGATATTTTTTGAAAATTATAAAACGAAAAAATTTGTCATTCATTTGAACCATTTAAAACGTCTCTCTGAAGTTAGGGTCGACGCTCAGTTTTAAAAACTGTTATTTTGTGATTTTAGAGATGAAAATGTCACTAAATTCATCTCTTTTTTTATCTAAGGAGTTAAAAAGCTTTCAGGGCATTTTTTAAAATTTTTAAATATTGTAAAAAACTTGTTTATTTTTCTTCGGTTTTGCGAAGAAATATTGTTTTCGACGCTAACTTCAGGGACTTCTTTTAGAATTTTTGAAACATTTAGCCAATTTACGAAAAACATAATTTTTGAAACTTTTTTTTACAAAAATATATGTATACCTAAAATGTATAATTCATAAAAATTATGTTTGATAAAAAAAAGTTTATCGGGTTTCTCTAAATATTGTTCCTAAAATATAAATAAATAAAATAATTGTACATAAATATTAAATTATTAAAAAATTAAATTTGAGATTGATTAAAACTAAGAATTAATATTTACAATGTTAAATATTTGAATAAATTGCAATTGAGTTAAAATGAAATTAATTAAAAAATTAACTAAATAAATTGAAAATTATCATAATTTTCTTCAAAAAAAAATTAGTTTTATAATTAAAATATAAAATCGCAATAATATTGTTTTATACAAAATATACGTGTAGATTTACCTTTTATCATTAAAAAACTTTAAATTGACGCAAATTATTTTTTTTATGAAAAAAATGGAGAAAAAATCACATTCTTGCTTCCTTTTAACTTATTCGTATAATCCAATCTCGAATATGTCTATTTAAATAAAAAATTAAAATAGGAAATTTTTAATAGAAATTGATTTAATTAAAAATTCATTTCTCTCAAATTATACGAACGTAGAAATAAATAAAACTTTTTTATCATTTCACATATTTTTAAAACTACTTTAGGTACACTGAATATAAATGAAAAATAATGTAAAAATAAAATTTACATAGTTAACAATTTTTTATAATCTACAAAATATTTGTTTTCAATAAAATACGAATTAAATAAGTAATTAAATAAAATACGATCATTTATTTGAATGTTCAAAATTTTCTAGAAATATATAAAATTTCTAGAAAATAAAAATTGGCGGCAAAATTAATATTTTTAATTAAATGAAAATTATACGATATATTTTTAATATTGTAAATCTTCCAAACTGTAATTGAAAATATGTATGTAGAATTTAATCCACGGATTTTTTTGATAATTAAAAATTCTGTACAGTAAAAAATTCTGATTAAATTATGTTTGACAGTTGGACAAAAAGAATATTGAATTAAATCAAATTTTCGAGGGAGAATTTATGTAAACTTTTGTTCGATATAAATGAAATCATATTTTTAATAAAATTAAAAAAGGACGATAATTCCTATATTTATAATCAACGACCTGAAAAAAAACCCTTTTTATTAAATATTCCCTTTTAAATTATTCAAAAACGTTTTTCAGTTTCATAAAATTATTGAATAATTAAAATGTAATTTTTAAATTATTGAAATTTTATTACTAAATTATTAAAATTTTATTATTTGAATAATTAAAGTTATTAAATTATTAAATTATTAAAGTTTAATATCATTAAATTATTAAATTAATAAAATTTAATTACTAAATATTCTAATTAAATTTAATAATTAAAATTACTTTAATATATTTTTTAAATAGAATTTTTAACTTTTATCCATTTCCACTGAAAAATACTCGTCGAGTTTTTAAACCATATTAAATTAAACAAATTTCCTAGAAGTTGACTCAAAAAAAATTATTTTTTACAGCATCTACTTTATAAGGGTCACGAAACGATTTGTTTATTTTAACAAATATAATAGACTCTTGGAAAAAATTTACAGAAAAATAATAAATCATGAAACAAAATGTCCTCTGTCACATTTAAAAATATTTTTATTTTTTTTCTCTCTTTCTTGTTTTGTTTTAGTGTGTATAAAATTTTACGTGCATGACTCACCAAACCCATTTTCCTGCAAATTTAATGCGTCATATTTTATTACTGCGCAATAGCTTTTATTTTACGTAACAATTCGAAATGTTACCAACCTTTCATGGTAAACTTACAAAAAACATTTTATATTTTTAAAAATTTACAATATTCACACTATAAAGTATATATTTTATTAAAATATTTTTTAAATTCTCAAAATTTTTATATTATTTTTGCATAGAAAAAAAAATGTAACAAAAAAGAATATTTAGAATTGAGAAAATTCACTTTACGCAATGGAAATTTTAATAAATTTACATTTTTCAAAGTTTAGCATAATTTTCATTTCAACATTGTCTGCGTAAGTAAAATTAGTGTCAATAGTTTGTGTTTGTTTTAATGGGAAAAATAAATAAATGAAGAAATTTAGTTTTGTGATAGAAACATAAGTTTTGTTTACTTAGTAGGTAAAGTCGAAACAATAAAGAACAAAAAAGAAAATGTTCGTAAATTTTGTTTTTAATTTAAAGTATTTACTAAAATTTTGGAACATTTCAAGGGTAAATTTTTTATAAATTTTCTCTAAATTCGAATTTGTAAAAAATCGTCCACTGATTTTAATTAGTAAAAATTTCATCTAATTTCAGTCTTTTTTCAGTAAAAGAAATTTTATTTTATTTCACAGTAAACAAATTTTTGTCTACTAAATAAAGTTGAAGTTTAGTAAAAATTATTAAAACTTTTCACTACTTTAGGCGACTTTTCATATTGATTGAGATTTAGAAAGTTAATTAATTCTTAAAATTTAAAATTTTATTTTTTTTAAATTTTAATTTTTAATCTACTGAAATTAAACTATTTTTAAAAATTACAACTGTAACTATTAGTAAAAAGTAATTAAATTTGAAAGGAAAAAAAATAGTTAAAGTCTATAAGTTCGCCAGTAAACGGAACTTTAAGATATTTTAACATAAAAGTAACTTAATTAATAAATTAGTTTTTTAAGTAAAATTTTTTGAACATTCGACTTCTTTTAAGGTATTAAAATTCTTCAACGAATTTAATTATTTTCAATTCAATTTCACAAAATTTGTATTAATTTGATAATTTTTTAATAAAATTTCTTTAAAAATTTATCCTTAAACTATTGAATTAAAAAGTAAAATTATATCAAATATCAAGAATGTTAATTAAATTTTAATATAACTTTACTAAATTTGATATAAGTTTTTTTTAAGTTTAGAGAAAAGATTCTTTTTAAAAGTATTTTTTATATAAAAATTTTGCTTTGTTACACTTTTTTCCTAAATATTGTAAAATACTTTTATATTCCCTCTCCGTAAAGTTTTTCAAAAATATTTTTGGTTACTTGAAACCTATAATTTTTTAGTAATTCTAAAAATTCGACGATTTTTTCTAGTATTTTTGAAAAAAAATTCCCTTATTTCTCTGCCCAGTAACAATTCTGCAAAGTTTTAGTGGAAAATTACTAAAAATAGTACAAATTTTTACTAATTTGAAATGTATTTTTTTAAGGGGAGGGTAAACCTATATTTTCAACTATATAAAGAAAATATTTTAAATATTCAATAAAATTATTTTTATAGTAATTTTTTTAAAGGAATTCAATGGTCATAAAAAAATTGGTAAGAAAATAAAACCCTTTTGAATTTTTATTTTTTTTTAAATTGATAGATTTTGAAATCCATACGTAATTTTGTAGAAAATATGTTTTTGTATCCATAAAAAAATTACTAAATAAAAAAATTAATATTTACAAAAGTTTCAGCATTTTTTCCAAAAAAAAAAAAAAAAACAATAGTTTTTAGGTTAAGAATTTAAAAAATATGATTATTATTAAATTTTATTATACAAAAACTCATTTGTTTTTATGTCCTGAAATTATTTAGAAATAAGCAAATGAGTTTTCGTATAATAAAATTTAATAACAATCATATTTTTTGAATTCTTAACCTAAAAACTATATATTTTTTTTTTTTTTTTGAAAAAATGCTGAAACTTTTGTAAATATTAATTTTTTCATTCGACAATTTTTTTATGGATACAAAAACATATTTTTTACAAAATTACGTATGGATTTCAAAATCTATAAATTTTTAGAAAAAATAAAAATTCAAAAAGGATCAAAGTCTCAAAAAATTACTATAAAAATAATTTGATTAAATATTTAAAATTTTTTCTTTTTATAGTTGAAAATAATTATAGGTTATTTAAAATCTAAAATTTTTCTGTAATATTAAAAGTTAAGAGACGAAAAATTTAGAAGCATTGGGGTCAATTTTTATATATATAATTCAAATATTACTCATTCATTTCTTTGACCCCTTCTTCAAGTCCATGACCCGTATATATTTGAGAGGAGAAAAGTCGAGCCACCTTTGCGCCAAGGCCCCTATAATACGGGTATTTTGGAAAAAATAATACCAAAACTTATTCGATTTTAGTTGTATCAATACAGTTTATATGGTATTCCAAGTTTTATGGAATTTTTCAATTCGAATTTTATATCAAGTTATATTTGAAATATTCAATATGGCGTCAAAATTCTCTTATATCTTGAAATTTTTTACTTTTTTGGATTTTTTGTAAGTTGCTGTAAATATTAATATTTAAATAAATAAATAAATAAAAAGTACAAATTTTATGTTAGACAAAACAATAATCAAGTAGCAGATCCAAAATGGCGGTCTTTTTTAAAATTAATGCGATTCACCTAAAACTTGTTATTCCAGGAGTTTTTTTGCGGTAGCGTAATTTAAATTTTTTATCAGATGCAAATTTTATGCCTTGTAAATTTAACATTATAAATTTGAATTTAGCGACCGCAAAGAACCCCCTAAGTAAAAAAGTTTCAAACAAATTCGGACAATTTTTAAATATATATTTACCCCTCATATATTTAATCCACAATTTTGTTTCTATTAAAATCTAATTATATCTAATTCAGGGTTCGACAATTTTCAAAAATATAAATTATTATTTTTAATTTTTCAAAAATTGTACTTTAAATTTTAATTTAAATTTTAATTTATATTCTCGTTTCATAGTAAATTAACTAGTAAATTATAATTTACTTTAAATTGAAAAAAAATAAAAATAAAACAAAAATGAAATTTATAACATTTTAATTCATTTTCGTGTTAAAATAATATTTTCTGTGTTTCTTTAAAAATTTCCATTATTTCGGAGAGTGAACATTTTTTTTTACTAGAAATTATAAAGAAAATCGAAACTTTACGCTTATTGCGTTAAATTTTAAATTTTCTTTTTTTTTATTTTCATTTATAAAATTGAAATTTTTTAAAATCAGTACATGGCTTTAATCAGTACTAGCAAAAATTAAACGAATTTTTTCTTCTAAACTATTTACATAATAAAACAATTTTATCCCGTTGTCCTCAAATTTACATAATAAAACAATAAGAACATAAGGAAGGAGAAAATTACATTTCCAAAAAACTATTAGTTTGAATAAAATTTCATTTCTCTATTAAATTCCGTCTTTTATTATTAAAAAATTCTTTTCTTAATTAAAAATTGTTTAAAAAATAAAAATTTTTTTAGAAAATTGAATTTACGTTAATAGATTATAAAAAATTTAGTATTTGTTGAAGGGGGTCAAACTGAACGTTTATAATTAGTCAATTAGTTTTTTCATTTTATAAATAGAATTTACTTTAATATCATATCACTCTAATAGCATTAGATGGTGTTCAGCAATTTTCTGAAAATTGTTAATTATGAAGGCATCGAGAAAACGAAGTTTATCTTCATTATAACAAAGAAAAATAAATTATAGTAAATCTTCAAATCTAAATTGGAAGGAAACTACTAATTGGTATAGATGGTACTTGTCTGCTAATTTATAATCAATTCCTTTACTATACTATTTGAATTAATCAAACTTACTAATTTAAAATTTAATTATTAGTTTTTTATTTATTTATTTATTATTTATTATTATTAACATTTATAATAATATGATATTATAAATAATATTTGAATTTTCCCAGAATTTTTCACGAAATAACAATTATTATAATATTTATTTATTATAATTATAAATAATAATTTTTTTAAACAAAAATTACATCTAAACTTAAATTTTCTTAATCCAAACAACCGAAACATCAAAAATATAATAATATTAGGTATTATTTATTGTATTTTGAGTAAAAGGCTTATCGGTCACGTTTTTTTTTTAAAGTAAAAATTCACTTTTTAAAAAAAAATTTTAATCCTCCGTCACACACATGAGAAAAAATTACGACTTTACACACGTTTAGAGGGAATCCCTCACCACATTGTAAAATAAGCAACATTACAACATAAACAAAGGAATCAACAAAAATTTAGTTTTAACACAAACTTACAAATATGTAGTAAATTATTCTAAATTATAAAATTAATCAAATTAATTTTCGGTCTCAAAAATAGAAATTAATTACACGAATGCACATCTTCGGAGGAATTCCACTTGACATGTAAAAATAATGTAACATTAACAAATAAGCAAAAAAATCATTAAACAATTAATTTTAATTATATTTATAATATATAATTTTGTCATTAACCAACAGTGGAACAAAAAATGTTTTGAAAACTTGATTTTTTTATTTAACATAACCTCACTTTTTCGAGTTTTTTCTGGCTTTGAAGCTTCATAATTAAATATTAATTATGTTTAAACCAAATGTTTTTTTAGAAATGTGTTGAGGAGTAAATTGTCGAAAGGTATAGAAACTGATTTTATTTTGCAATGAGGAAAACAAAAGTTATTTTAAAAATACTGAAACCGTAGAGGGAATCCCTCCCTAGGTGTTATGTGACGGAGGGTTAAAAAGTGAATTTTTACTTTAAAAAAAAAAACACGACCGATAAGCCTTTTACTCAAAATACAATAAATAATAAACGGTCACTATAACTTCAAGTATACACTGAGAAAACTGGAGTATTGGACTAAACATCTGGAGGGACAAATCGTTGATATTTGAGAGTTAGCTATTGGATAACAATCTAAATGTTCAAATACACCATTGACAGATATTCGTGCCATTTCTCTTGGAGGGAAAATGAGTTTATAACAGAGGGACAAATTAACCATCTTGAGAAATCCCTTCCTTATCCGGCGCGAAATGAATAAATATGGCAACCTAACCCCTAAATTAAATACATAAAATGTCAGAAAAATAATTTCGCGCGCATCAGATCGTACACATTTTCTGCGCAACTTTTAACCCTCAGATATAATGGGAGAGAATATACAAGTAGATTTCCATTATCAATTCAAAATTTATTTTAGAAGGACTATTTAACTCTCTTCATAAGCAAAGGAAACATACACTTTTTGAACCTCTGAATTTGACTCTCCAGTTTTCTCAGTGTATATATTATTATTTATTATTATATTAATTAATTTTTTTTTTCATATAAAATACGAAATTATGACATTCGACTAACTTTGGTTCGAATTCTTTGTCGAATTCTTTTTTAATAAATGTAATTCAGTTTTAAAAGGTAGTGAAGAATAACTTCTTTTCAATAATATTATTGAATATTATAAATATTATATTATTATATATTTTAATAATTTTAATTTTTTAACTTTTCTTGAAATAATTTAATAAACTTTTAATAATTTTTTAAATTGATGACGCGCTCCCGAGAAAGGTATACCTAAGAAGCAAATGAATTATAGGTTATGTTTGTAATAGATTTGTCTTTATTAAAATCTTTTTTTTAATTATGTAAATTTGAAATCAGTTATTATTGAGTATTTTGGATGTAGCCAAGGCTTGAAGATTAATAATTTTTCATAATAATTGTTTCTCTTTTCTGTATTTTCATTCCAAAAATTATAAACATAACCTAAAATTTCTTGTTTCTTAGGTACCTTTCTCGAAAGCGCGTCACAATTTACAAGTTACAAGAAGAACATTTATGTAGGTTCAAAAGTGAATTTTAGGTTAGGTTTAACTTATTAAATCCTTTTACTTCATAATTTTGTATAATTTTTTTAAGAACATTTAAAATATTTTAAATATAAAACTTTTTAAATATATTAGCCTTTTGTAATTAATACATTTTTATATTTAAAATGTATTTAAAAAATTATAAAAAACTATGCAGTAAATGGATTTAAAGTTAAACCTAATCTAAAATTAATATAAAAAGGCACCAAGTTGAAGTCAACAACGTTTATCAACGAAAAAAGTTTTCCAATAATAAATAAATGATTAAAAAACGCAAAAATATTCCAACAAAAATTCATAAAAAAATTAAGATTTTCATTTATAGTTTAAATAATAATTAGTGTATATTTTTCAAAAGTATAATATTCAAATAAATCAAAGAATCGTTTTCATTGATCAACGTAGTAAGTTTTATCTTTGTAAAAAGGCCTAAAATATTTTTAAATATAATTTTATAAAACTTATTTGTAACCCTACTAATTAAATTAGTCAAAATTCGAATTTTAGCTTTTTTTTTGCTTTTTGGTATTCTAAAAAATTTTATAAGAAAACTTCACAGAGGGAATAAAGAAAAAAAAAACTTTGGAGCCTTTTGCTCACATTTCTGTCAATTTTTTAAGTCAATGGGAAAAATAGAGAGGAAGGGGAATGAAAAAACATAGGACACATGACCCTAAAGCTAGTAATTTAAAACCCCATAACCATTAACTAGAAAATACAAAAGCCACCAGGGGGTATAACTTTCCTAGAGAACATTCTAGCCAATGTGCAGTAAAACTGACAATGTTTCATGTTTTTCAGGCTACACGTCAATTTCCTCAAAATTGACTTTTTAAATTTTTCTAAAATTATCCAAACTTCAAGTATATTAGTATTAGGGGCCGTCCATTTAGGGGGAAAAGAGGGTCAGTAAATTCTTACGAACAATAGAAAAAATGGCGCTAACGTATGTAAAATATCTTACAAGGGGGGAAGGGGGGGTCCAAATTTTAAAAAAATGTCTTACATAATTTTTATGGACAGCCCCTTAGGGTAATTCCACGTGAAACGATTAAGTTAAATTTTCAATTTTCTGGGGATTGGCTTCAAAACACTATGCGGTATAAGGGGTCGTTTATAAATTACGTCACGCTATTTTATATCTAATTTATACCCACCCCCCTTTAGTCTTATTTTTTATATACAAAATAAATTTTTTTTCATACTTCTTCATATACATAGTGTTAACCCCCTCAACCATAAGGAGCCGTCCATAAACCAAGTTTTACCAATTTTTTAAATTCTTTTTACCCCCCCCCCCTCGTTAATATTGCCTTAAATGCATTTTTATAGCTTCTTGGACCCCCCCCCCCCTAAATAGGTAAAAGTAATAAAATATTAACTTCTTCAAAAATGAGTTGTAGAGAACCGTATAATTTCAGAAAAAATAAAATAAAAAATCGAATTGAAAAATATTTATTTTTAAAAAAAGAGGGGTTCAATAATAAATTTTTAAAAATAATTGATTTAGAGACAGAGTTTACTTAAAAATTGTAAAAATAATTGAATTATTTTGGAAGCGTCATATAGTTGTATTTTTAAAAATTATTAAATTTCAGAAGGTTTTAAATTGAAGTTTTTAAAAATTTATTTCCAGTGAAAAAGCAAATAAGAAGAAGCATTCAAATATTTATTTATAACAAAATTATTCAAGTTTTGAATAATTGAATTTAGAAAGCAGTGAAAGGTCAGGAAAATATATAATAATAATAAAATAATTAAATAAATGACCTTTTCGACTATATTTTTAAATGGTCGAAAAGGTCCTTTATTTAATTCAGTGTTGTCGCATAAAAATTTTTTCGTTTTTCCCTGACCTTTCACTGCTTTCTAAATTCAATTATTCAAAACTTGAATAATTTTGTTAAATAAATATTTAAATACTTCTTATTTGTTGATATTATAAGGTTTAATATCTACAAAAAAATATAATACATAAAAAGAAATTCTTAAAATTATTATTTTTTAAATATTTTATATATAATTTTTGAAACTATTTGAAAACTAATAGTTTTTGAATTATATATATATATATACAATTGAAAAATTTCCAAAATATATTAAAATTTGACTTCGGTGAAGTTCACAACGTTTATGATCAACGATTTAACGAAAAAAAAACTTTTTTCTAACAAAAATAACAAAATGTTTTACTTACAAATTTTTCTTTTTCAAATTTATAAACAAATAATTATGCAAATCATTTTTTATATAAAAATATAAGTAGAAAAATACTTTTTCTTTTAGATCGTTGATTATAAACGTTGTAAACTTCACCAACGTAAAATTTGGTAAAATCTTTTTTAACAATAATTGAATTTTTGAAAAATATAAAAAAATAACCGCAAATTTTCGAAAAATTGTAATTATAAATATGAAGATGATTTTTTCGAAATTCTAATAAGTCTATAAAAGTAAATTTTTAAAAATTTTAATATTTACTTTGTTAATAATTAAATTTGTGATACTTGAATCTTAAAAAATTATGATAAAACAATTCTAAGAATTAGTTTTTTTACAAATATTGTAATTTGTAAATGTGATTTTTCGAAAATAATTGAATTTCTTAATGACATTTGAACCAATAGGACGTCACAGTTTGAGAAAACCATATGTTTTAAAATTGTAACTTCATGTTGGTTCAAAATGTCCTTAAAATTTTTGAATTTTTAAATAATTTAAAAAAAATTAATTAGTTTATTGAAGAATTTTAATTAAAAATTTTGAACATTTTTGTTTTCTCCAAAATGTTAAATATAATTCTAAAAAATTTTAATATATTAGTATTTTTTTCTATGTATTTGAATTTTCGGAAATATGTAAGGGGTCGTTCACAAACTACGTCACGCTTTTTCGGACTGATTTTTACCCCCTCCCCCCTCGTCACATTATTTACATACAAAAAAAAAATTTTCCACAGTTTCTTGGGAACGCGTCACATATGCATTTAATATTTAATATATAATTAATATCATATAATTAAGAATTATATATGTAGATACATAAATACAAAAGATTTTTACAACATCCTATAATTTTAAAAATTAAAACAATTTATTAAAATTCATTACCGAGTCTATTATTATCTTACATATTTTATCAGTTACCGTTAACTGGGGCTATTATGACATCCCAGGGGCTATTATGAGCAACACGAGATTTTAATGAATGAAATCTTTATATTGAAATATATTTAAATTTGATGCTTCGGAGAAATACTATTTGATAGTTGTACTACAGTGGACACTGAATATTATTACATAATTCTTTGACAAAACAAAAAAGTTTTTAAAATCTTCAAAATTAGGTCGAAAGTTTCTAAAGTTCGCAAATGTTTTTATAGAAGTAAAATTTCAAATTTGTTGCATATTTAAAAAATTATTTTTTGCCCTTTTATTTTTAGTTGTACTCTACAATTATCTAATAAACCGAAAATCATTGAAAAGGAAAATTTGATTCTAATAGTTATAAAGAAATTTAGCTGTTTAATAATCGTTCCAATAGGGGTGCTACGACGACCTTATGGAGTAGGCAAAAAAAAACTTTTTTTTTGAAGAATTTTTTGAAGAGTTGTGTCCACAACGAAACCGAAACGTTAAATTTTTTTATTCTAAATTTTAGATGTAGATTTCAAAAAACTTTTTTTTATAACTATAACATACGGCTGAAGTCCGCAGCGTTTTTAGAAAAAAAAATCAGAAACAGTCTTCACTCATTTAAAATAAAAGAATGTAGCAATAAACTATTTATAATATTATAGTAGGGGAACATAGTCAAGGTTAGCCCATCGCGATTGTTTTAGACAAAATCATCAGCACCACTTATGCGCATGCTTGACGAAGCTTGTCTTAGTGCCTTTTTGTCAAGGTTGGCCCACCATTTAATATGAATTTGGCAAATATTTTTTTCAATAACTATACTTCAATAATTGACCAAATTCCTTTTTTTAAAAAAAGTTATGAACAAAAGTTTATAATTTTGCTACGTTCGAAGTAAATTTTACTAATTTTTACAAATATTTACTTCGAACGTAGCAAAATTTAGTCCAAAAGTAGTAAAAATTACCAGAAATGCTTTACCGGAAATTTTTTACTATAAAAGTAGTAAAAGTTACTTTATATTTTTCTCCGTGTACCCTTTGTATATCGGACAATGGAATATAAAAATAATACACTAACTCTAACGATTCTCTTTCATTTAAATTACATAAACTACAATTTTCTTTCTGATCCGAACTAAAAGGATTTTTCTTACATAAATGAACCCTCATAAAATGTTTCGTCGTTAAATAAATTTAATAATTAATTCATTAATTTAATAACTACTTCCTCTCTTAACAATTTTTTATAAATAGAAATAAGATTAAAAATTAGATTAAAAAATTATAATTATTTCTATGATAATTTACTAAAGTTTCGACAAAAAGTAAATATTTTTAAATTTTAAATAGATTTTTTTAAAGAAAAAGTAATTCTATTATAATATGTACAAAAGCAAATTTAATAATAGAGGCATTTCACGTCAGAAATATCACGATTTGCAAAGGGTATGCCGATTTTTGCAAAACTTCGTGAGATTATAGTTCTATATAAGAGACTTCTTTCCCCCAAATTGTTTCAAAAAAAAAATTCAAAATTGTTGAAGATACGCCATTTTTAATTTTAATATTAATTTTATAAAATTTTGAATATCTCGGAATATTGTTTATGGATTTTTATAAAATTTACACATTTTTCATGTAAAAGTATGTACTTTAAAATGGAAATAAAGTTAATAAAAAAAAATTAATTTTTAAATAAAAAAATTGAAAAAAATTTTTTTAAACAATTTTTTGGATTTGGATTCCTTATGAATTCACCTTTAATTTCATAAAAAAAATTGATGGAGACCCAACTGGTTCCGGAGATATTAAAGTTTTTGTAAAAAATAGTCATAGTTGCAGCAGCAATGCACGACTACGGTAACGTACTACGCGGCTTGTGCAGTATGGTACTATGGCGCGGGGACGCTTTTGTTTACAAAAACTTTAATATCTCCGGAACCAGTTGAGTCTCCATCAATTTTTTTTTTATAAAATTAAAGGTGAATTCATAAGGAATCCAAATATGTTAATAACATTTTTCTCAGAGAGAAGTAAGTAAACAAAAAATTGTTTAAAAATTTTTTTTTCAATTTTTTTATTTAAAAATTAATTTTTTTTATTAACTTTATTGGCATTTTAAAGTACATACTTTTACATGAAAAATGTGTAAATTTCATAAAAATCCATAAACAATATTCCGAGATATTCAAAATTTTATAAAATTAATATTAAAATTCAAAATGGCGTATCTTCAACAATTTTAAATTTTTTTTGAAAAAATTTGGGGAAAAAAGTCTCTTATATAGAACTATAATCTCACGAAGTTTTGCAAAAATCGGCATACCCTTTGCAAATCGTAATATTTCTGACGTGAAATGCCTCAATAGAAGATATTTTTTAAAAAATCTAAACAATGCAATTTTTCCAATGTTGAAAATAACGATTAATTTGATAAATTCAAGTAAAATGTCTTTTATATAGGTCAATCGATTCGCTTTGGATGCAAGGAATGCAAATATGTAAAGCATTTATTAATATTTCTAATAAAAAAAATAGTTAATAAAACAAGTAAAATTTGAAAAATTTTCAAATTAAATTTAAATTTAGGTTCCACTAAATTTAATTTAATTTTTTTCAGAGATTTTTTTTTACCAAAAAATGCATATATATAAATAGATAGAAGAAGGGTAAATTTATACAATAATTTAATTGTAAGAATTAAAGCAATAAATGCTAAATAATAATCATAAAATTGTTAGTGATGCGTGTCAGTTTTCAGTTATTTTATTTAGTCCATTTTTAAAGTGAACTAATATAAATTGACAGAGAAAATATTTAGGTCCGTGTGGTAAACCGGTTTTTTTTTGTATTTCTGGAAACCGGTTTCCGGTTATGAATTCCCGGTTTAAGGTTTTTTTTTAAAAACCGGTTTTATTATTTAAACCGGTTTTTCCTTTTTCAATCGATTTTTCGAAAAATACCGGTTATTCGAACGCAATACCGAATCTAACCGATTTATAAAAACATGTCCTAAAATCAAAATCGAAATAAAAAATTAATTTTTCTGAAAAGTGTTTTAATAAATATTTCAACCCTAATCCTAAATTTATGAATTTATTACATTTTAAAATTTGAACATAAAAAAATTAATGTCAGCTATCTTAAAGCGCCATTTTTGTGCATGTGGGATAAAATTTTTTTTTTTTTTTTTGAAAACAACCTGATTTTTATAATAAATCAAATTTTCATGAACCAGTTTACTTTTTAAATAAAATGGTATTTGAAAAACCGTTTTTTAAAATGCCTATATTCAATCAAACCCTGTTTTTTTAAAATACCGGCTTTTTAAAAAATAACGGTTTTAATTTTAAAACCGAAAACCGTCTTAAGAATAGTTTTTATCAAAAACCGAAAACCGGTTATGGATTTTCAATACCGCACAGGCCTAAGGGGCCGTCCATAAACTACGTCACACTATTTTGAATAATTTTTCCACCCCCCCCCCCTGCCCACGTCACAAATTTTACATGCTTTAGCGACATTTTTTCTACAGAACGTCACAAAAAATTAATTCCACCCCCCCCCCCCTCTAAGGCGTGACGTAGTTTATGAACGGCCCCTAACTTGAAAAACCGTTTTTTTAAATACCAGTTTTTTAAAATACCGGTATTAATTTTAAAACTGAAAACCGTCTTAAGAACCGATTTTATCAAAAACCGAAAACCGTTTATGGATTTTCAATACCGCACAGGCCTAAAAATATTTATTATTAATAAAAAATTATTAAATAACTTAATTTCAATTGACTATAATACTAATTTGTTAATAATTATTGTAATTTTATAATTGCTTGTGAAAAGTGACATTTAGTATAAAAATTTGTTCCAAAATCATCGAATATATACCATTTTTTTTACAGAATGGAATAAGACTATTTGTTAGATGTTCTTTCTTCAAATATTTAAGACATGTACTGAAAATTCAAAGGTTTTATTTTGAAGTTATAAAGGACTCGGTTGGGCCATGTGTTTGGCAGTGGTGAAGTCAAATTTTTGAGGGATGTGCAGCATTTAAAATGGGTCCCATGTGTTTTGAGAAGGGAAAGGTGAATTTTTTTTTGAAGAACACTGGAATTTGAAGAGGGAATGTTGGTCGGCACGAAAACTACTAAAGATTGGGGTATTAACCTTCCCTTTGGACGTGGCCATAAATTAAAGATGACATGCGAAAATGAAATTCCAAAAAGAGTGGCTCTTTATGCCTAAGGAATGAAAGTGAAGTCCTCAACAATTGAAAAGGGAAAAAATAATTAATATAGATACCTATTTAAAAAAAAATAATAGGTATTTATTACTTTGATTATAAATTCAATTTATTTGTCAACAACCATCTTCTATTAAAGGGTTCATTTCTTCAAAATTTTTACTTTATATGCTAGTAGATTAAATCCAATCAAATTGAAAGTATTAACATTTTTTGAGATTGAAACGATATAATTTTTAATCTTTCAGTGTAGAGTAAGTTAGGGTTTGATTTTTAAATGATAGAGATGATGCTGAAACTGGCAGCCACTTAATTTTGAAAATATTATTTTTTTCAAAACCAACATAAAATTTTGAAAAATTAAGTGAATGCTGTGAGTGCAAGTTGCAGCTTCATAAAAAATATTTAAATTTAAAATTTAATTTCCAAAATTAAGTGGGTGCTCATAACTAGGTGACAGTCTCAGCTTCATCACATAAAGAAATTCTTTTTCGATTTTTCTTTTTCTAAAACAGCATGCAGACCTTAGGGGGAATTTTTAATACCAAGGTGGAATTTGTTGGATGAAAAGTGTACCCTCGAATCTCTCTTACACTTATTAGAGTATTATAAGTTGTAGTACATAAAATACTAAAAAATGGATACTACATATGCATCTACAAAGAATAGCTTTTAAATAAAAATCGGTTTGCCATAATTCATAGATTGGGTTAACATCTGAATCAAGAATTGCAAAATAGATATTTGTCTATTATTATAATATATTTATAATTGGCTAATAAGCTCGACTTCTATAATCAACTTTCTAATATAAGTATTAAAAAATTCAACATCTGTACATTAATATTTTTAAGAAATCTAACATTAATTTTAATTAAAAGTTCCTTTTATACACTGAAAAAAAAGTTCTGGTTGGAATTACCAGAAAACCTGTTTTTAACTAGAATTTCGTGTTAAATATGCCCTAACTAGATTTTTTCTGGTTAGGTTAACCAGAATTCTAGTTAATTTAACCAGAATTCTGGTTGTTTTAACTAGAATATCGTGTTAAATATACCCTAACCAGAACTTTTTTTTTAGTGTATATTCTCTAATAAATATTTTGATTCACGATATTCTTGATTCGTCTTAAATGTTTCATAGGGTAACTGTTCCAGTCATTGACACTGTCTTAAAAAGTTGGCACCCCCTTTTTTCTTCTTTAAATAACAAAAAATACTAAAGTATATACTTGATTTTTGAAAAAAAAATGCTCCAAATTTTAATAATTATATGCAAAACATACTAGTTTTTAGTTATTTCTTGTTATTAGAAGGGTTTCAACCACTGGAACGCATTGCCAACGTCAGAAGCAGTTACCCTATGTACAAAATAAAATTACTTTGAAATCAAATCAAATAAATATTCAAATTTTTTCCCCTTCGTACAAGTTTGCAATATAATTTAAAAATATTCTTTAGATTTTTTCATTCCGTGTAGGATGAAACTGTAACTGACACCCACTTAAGGAGGTTCTATCGATAATTAAATTAACCATCAGATTTTTATAAAACTTGATGTGCAGCTAGATAAAGTTAATATAAAGGCAAGCGTCCCAGTGGTTGACACCCTTCTAATAACAAGAAATAACTAAAAACTATTATGTTTTGCATCTGATTATTAAAATTTGCAACATTTTTTACTAAAATCCAGTATATAATTTAGTATTTTTTGTTATTTAAAGAAGAAAAGAACTACAACTATTACGTACTTTGGCGCTATTTTTTCTATAGACTGCACAAGATATACATATAGCTTGACTTTCCCCCTCCACCCCTTGAAATGTGACGTAATATATAGACGATCCTTTAACTGGGTAAATTTATTCATTTTAACTTGAAATTTGCTAAGTGCATTAATTATATTCTTTTAATTATGTAAGTGGAATCTGATTAAATTAAATTTGCCATTGGAAAAGTAAGTATGGTTCTTTTTAATTTTTTTTCAGTTACACTAACTAAATTATAAAATTTGACGTTAAATGAGCCTATGTCCAAGACTTTTTGATAAATAGAATCGGAGATATGAAGTGATAATGATAGATGTAGGTTTCGTTTTCAATGAATTTTCATTGTCCAACTTTGATGGTCTGCAACTTTTAGAAAAGATTTAATCATTGATTAACTTTTAATCGGTATTGATGAAACTGGCCCTTAGAGATAGATTAATTTGTTCTTTCTTTTATATATTTATTACTATTATTATTATCATCATTATTAAACTATTTAGTTATTATTACGGTATATTAATGTCATTAAATGCTTTATTGAATTATCAAAGCCTCATCAAAACACTAATAATAATTTGATGTTCAGTAAACGTTCGTACCTTCGTGGTAAAGTACTAGTCGAACTCCGTAATCGTGGGAGGTTCGAATCCCCACGTGAGTTAGATTTTATTTATTTCGTATGTTTGCGTTTATTCCGAGTTTTTTTGTATTTATATAAGGATTAGATTTTTATATAAGGATGAGGATTGAAAATTTTAAAAAATTATCACGAACTACTAACCGTATAAATGTTAAATTTCTCTAAAAAATGTCGGTTTATTGTATTTTTTTAATTTATTATTTTTTTTATTAAACAAATATTGAAAAAAAATTGTACTAATAAAAATAAAGAATTTTTTATGAAATAAATTTTTCCCTCTCAAATATTAGTTTTAGTTTTCTTTTACTCGATGATGACCCAATAATGTTGAAAGTAGGTCAGAAAATTGTTTGCTCCTTATATATAAGAATAATTTTTTTGTTGTTTTATATATGAAAAAATTGATGAAATTTAATATCTTTGATTTAAAATTAAAATTATTTTAATAAAAATAAATTTGTCTTATTTATAAAAAGTATTTTTATTCATAAATGAAAGAAATTGTAAAAACTTATTTTTATTACGAAGCCCTTTTAGTTTTATTACTAAAGAAGTGCCTGACAAAGAATGTCATAATTTCGTATATTTTATATTAAAAAGTTAAATTTAATTTAACATTCTATTTAGTGGAAGCTTAAAGAATTTAATTTTCAACATTTTAAACAATTAAAAGTTGCATTTGAATAAAAATTACAATTTTATAAATCGTAGAAAATTTGTTTTAGAAACACTTTCGGTAACATAACCTAAAATTTCGACAAATATTTTTTATTCTACCCGAAAATTGTAATTTTTATTGAAATGCAACTTTTAATTGTTTAAAATGTTAACAAAATTAAATTCTTTACCCTTCGCACCAAAACGAATTTAAAATTCAATTTATCTTGTTCTTTTAAAATACGAAATAATGACATTGGACTAACTTTTGTTTCGACTGTATTTTAAATTTCTCCATAATCCAGACAAGAGAACAAAAAAAAATCGAATTTTTAAAAGTTAAATTAATTTCACACTTTTAATTTAATACATTAATAAAAAAAATTTGTTTAAAAGCAAAAAACTACAATTTTCGTAAAATTTAATCAACCCCCCTCCCTCGACTAAAAAATGTTCCTTAGGTTTTAAACGTTTAAATGAACGAAATATTATTATTATTTTTGTTATTATTATTATTTTTTTTTGTTAAGTGTTGTTTATTAAAATTATTTTTATAAATTGCTGATAGAAATAAAAATTAAAAACAAAATTTTTACACTTAAAAACTTTATAAACAATTTTGTTTAATTGTGACGAAAAATTATTGCAATAAATAATATTTATTCTTCATTTAAAAAAAAAGATGTTACCGTTATGTTTATTCTTTATTATTATTATAGGTAATTTAAAGAAGATAAATAAATTTAGTTCATTTAAACATTCAGAATATAAAAATATTGCACAGACTCGAAATGTTTTGAATAATGTCACTTTTAAATAAATTTTCCTTTTTAAATTATTGTCTTTTGACACTTTTTTGTTTTTATTGAAGTTACGAATTTTCGAAAAGTTAACCTTTGAAACCAAAAGTCGTAAAAAAACACTTTACGACTGAACGTTAAAGAAAAAAAAACTATTGAATTAAAAAATATTGCTTTATAATCTAAAAATGATAAAAAATATATTTCGCAAAAAAAGTACTTAAAAATAGTCAGATTAGACACGAAACGCCAAGTCAGAAGTTAAAATAGTTTTAAAACACGTGCTACACTGTAATTGGAACATTTTACAAACTTCACTTTTTAAAAAGAATTTTTAATTTAAAAATAGTTTTTAATTTAAAAATAAATTTTTAATTTACAAATAATTTTACTATACAACTGTAAAATGTTAATTGTAGAAGTAGTAGAAAGTAGTCCGAAAAAATCAGAATATAGAAAGATAAAAACAATAACAAGAAACACGTGATTAAAGTTATAAGCATGGAGGTGAAACTCGCAAAGTAAAGGAGAACAGTGGAAAAAGGGCTAGAAACACTAGAAGGTAAGAGAAAAACGAGAAAAGATCCAGTAAAAGGAAACAAGTTTGAGGGGTGTGTGTGTTAGCGGTTATAAAGTTTGGTGAGACAAAAAGGGGCGCTGAAGAGTGAAGGGAGCATTCGGTGTGGGGATGACTGAGAAACACAAGGAGAGTGGGATTAGTGGGAGTCGACGAACGAGAGACACACCGAGAAGAGAACTAACCTGTGTTTTCACCACACATAACCTCTAAGGAAAAAAAAGACGATCACAAAAAAAAAAATGTTTCCACGAAAAAAAAAAAATTTCAACTCACCTTTATCAATATGAGCTTCTAAGATTTGTACCTCGTCGTCGAGGTTTCTGTCTCCCATCGTCTCACTAGTCTGTTGAACGTCCATGCACATAATTTCCCGCCACAGAACAGCACTTCCACTTTGGCAGAAAATTGCCCTCACGTCTTATTCGTTTCGTTGACATACGGGTTTGCATAGGGCGCGCACCAATACCACGTGTGCGTAGAGCGCAAAATTTTCGTCCCTACCAATTCAATATTATACCGGCGTGTTTTCAACTTGAAATTCTCTCTCTCGCGCGCGCGCACGCCACAGTATATATATCTATATATATACAATCACAAATAGAGAATAAATCGAGGACACACAGGTTATATATGCATCGACGCGCGCAATTCTAATAGTCCTGTCGAACGGAGGAAAGCAGACTGGATTTCAAAAAGAAAAACGTTGCCCGCTTCTTGCCCCCGCTGACGCCCTCCATACCCCCACCACAACAACGCAAGTAACGGTTTGCGACGTTGCCGCACATCCGGTTGCCCCAATGTTAAACAAAGTGGGGGTAACGCAATTTTGTGTTTTATTGTGGTGGGGGGAAATGGTATCTGGCGGGGTAGTAACCGCTTACAAAACATTAGTGGTGGGGGCAAATGGAATTTTCCTCAACTTCTACAGTGGAAAGTATGCTGAATGGTTAGTACAAAATGTGCCAACACTACACCCTTTGCAAATAAACAACTAAACATCGCGTACATCAGCGCCATCTTATCAAAAGCGGCACAGAAGCTTGGGCATTAGTTCGGTTATTCACCAATAGATGCTTTGATAAAGAATTTTGTAATCCATAACCCCCTCTCTCTTCGAGTTTCTTCGAACCGGAAATTGGAGGGGATTGCGGGTTGAAGGGTGCTATGTTTTCTTAGTAAGCATCTGTTGGTTACTAAACGAACTAAAATCCTCGAAGACATTTTCTTTATAAAATAAAATAAATAAAATAATAAATACTCCCTCTCTATATTTATTAATATATAGAATATATACATATATATATTTTAATTTTTTTTAAGTTTTTTAAACCTATTTATTTATAAGCATTTTTAACCTCTTGTTGTAAACATAAATTAAAATTACCACATAAGTGCAATTATGTAATTTTCTAAATATACAATTTTATATATATGTTGTATAATATACATATTTTGAAGGTCAAACGACTCATAAGATTAGTATGACTCGATATATACAAATTCAGATGAAAGCATAAAGAACAATGAGGTCAGGAAACGTAATTGCACTCATGTACATCCAAGTGCATAAATACTGTCTTTCCGGTTAGGTTATGCGCATACTTTTGCTGTGTATTTTCGCTGCGCAGTAGTTAACCGGAAGGTCAGAATATATTTGGCAATGGTAGTACATACAAAAACGTATATTGTACGTACGATTTAATTAGTAGGTTATAATGAAAAATCTATATTTTATATTATATGTATATATATATTTATTTATTTATTTAAACATATATGTATTTATATATGTATGTATATATATGTACATATATATTTTGTATGTATGTGTGTATGTATATATTTCCATTAATATTAATCTCTTTCCATATATGAAAAATGATGACTAAGCTAGATGCGCAAACCTAACCTAACCTACCCTTCAGGTTAGGTTAGCTCTTAGCAATATATCATTTTACACATACAGACAAAGAAAATATAATTTAATTTTTTTTTAATAAACAAATAGATTATAAACTATTTTGGAAAATTAAGCTATATAGCATCATAAGAAAGTAAGTAAAAAGTCGAGTAAAATTTTACTTGACCTTAAAATTAAATATTTATTGATGTTAGTGAAGGGTTAGCAAGGACAAAGTTATTTATGGCTGTAATCATGGATTAATGATTAAACATCGTAAAAAAAATATTGAACTATGTTATCGAGATTATATAAAAAAAACCTGCGAAATATCGAATAGTAGATATCGATACGTTAGTGTCTATCGATATGAACTATCGATAGTAGCTAAAGCAGATGAAAGAAACGGTTATTATACACCTGGACAGTGTGGGTTATAACCGGTTCTTTGATCTGCAATATTTTTACATACTGCAGGTCCTGTTTTAATATTTTAATTAAAAAATTTGAAAAAGTAAGTAATTTACATTTGTAAATTAAACATTCTGCTATATGCACATTTATTTATTTCATATAAACTGGTTTACAAAAATTATCCTTTCTATACAATAAGAATTCGAGGTTGATAAACGTTGATAATTGAGAATTTAAAACCTAACCTACAATTTTTTTATAATTAAAATGCCTAATGGGTAAGATTTAGAAGATCGAAATTAGTCATCAACTCAGTACATTTGTATAAAATAAACATTCTTATTCAATTCGAAATTAACATAATAATTCTAAGTTATTTGCTGTTTTTTATTTCTCTTGACTTTAAATATTAATTTTTTTATAGCTCTTAAAAAACATGTGCGAGAATTATCGAAAAGAAAAAGTTCGATTAGTCGATGTCGATTTACCGACCTTTTTCACTCTCCTATGTTTACTAGGTTATTTACCTCTGTTTACCTCCTAGTTAGATCAATCGAATAATAGATTAATGTAGATGCAATTATTATAGTATTTTCTTTTTAAATTCTAAATACTATATTCCAGAAAAGAAAATTTTAATTTTTTTCTCTTTAGAATTAAAAATTTTTGAATCGGACTGATATTCTACTGAATTATAGTTAACACACGAGTTGACACAGAGGTATGAAGGGTTGTCGATATACAGGGGCTACGATTTCTGATAATTATAATTTTGACAAAACTTGCTAGACTTTAATTTTTATAATAAATAGTGAATTTGAAAACAGTTTCCATGTAATTTTTAATAAATACTTTTTCAAAAAAATATAAAATTTTTTTTTTAATTTTTACGAAAATTACTACTTTTCTCACAATACAATCGATAAACAATAAAAAAAAAATCTTTGATTTATGTAACTTTTAAATTTTTAATTTATGTTGCTCCTTTTTTAAAGTTTATAACACTGAATAGTGTGTCCGATTTATTAATGTTATTATTTATATTAAATAATATATCTAAAAGTAACCTAAAACTATTGGGAATGGTAATCTAGTAATAATCTAGTGACTAACCTTTTCTCTCCCTCATTTTGTTTTTTTCTACTCTTTCTAACCTGTTAATAAAAAAGAGACAAAGAAAATAGGAGGGGAGAATCCAAAGAAATGGGTCTATAGGACATCGTAGGGTCCTCGTAAGGCTCTCGCTATATTTTCCCTTTCAAAATTTTTTAACAAGATTCGAGCTTCACTGAAAATGTAAGGGTTTAACCCTCCGTCACATAACACCTAGGGAGGGATTCCCTCTACGGTTTCAGTATTTTTTTAAATAACTTTTGTTTTCCTCATTGCAAAATAAAATCAGTTTCTATACCTTTCGAAAATTTACTCCTCAACACATTTCTAAAAAAACATTTAGTTTAAACATAATTAATATTTAATTATGAAGCTTCAAAGCCAGAAAAAACTCGAAAAAGTGAGGTTATGTTAAATAAAAAAATCAAGTTTTCAAAACATTTTTTGTTCTACTGTTGGTTAATGACAAAATTATATATTATAAATATAATTAAAATTAAATGTTTAATGATTTTTTTGCTTATTTGTTAATGTTACATTATTTTTACATGTCAAGTGGAATTCCTTCGAAGATGTGCATTCGTGTAATTAATTTCTATTTTTGAGACCGAAAATTAATTTGATTAATTTTATAATTTAGAATAATTTACTACATATTTGTAAGTTTGTGTTAAAACTAAATTTTTGTCGATTCCTTTGTTTATGTTGTAATGTTGCTTATTTTACAATGTGGTGAGGGATTCCCTCTAAACGTGTGTAAAATCGTAATTTTTTCCCATCTGTGTGACGGAGGGTTAACGAGTTTTCCATATTTTTCCCTATTAGAAACCTACCAAACTTCAACTTTAAATAAGGGAAATTTCTACACGTGCTTGGTAATAAAATATAATAACTAAAGTATATATAATAATAAGTTTATTATTATTATTACAATTATTATGAAATTATTATTATTATTATTAAAATCAAAAGTAAATAACAAAATTTCTAATTTTTGAACTATAGTCCAAAAATTAGAAATTTTGTAGTTTTTTAGAAAATTATTTATCCCGTGTAGAAATTGCCATATCTAGGCCATAACATGGCATGAAACACCTTCCCAGATCGGGCCCAAGTCTGGCCAGACTTGGGCCCGATCTGGGAAGGTGTTTCATGCCATGTTATGGCCTACACAATGATCAAAAGATCTGGCCCCGATTTGGGCCATGGTTAAATTTCTACACGGGATAGTTTGACAAATAACAAACATTATCAAAAATATTAATTATAAGTTTCATACTTTTCTTAATGTTACCCAGTAAAAAAAAAGTATTCAGAATAGAGAAAAAGTATTGGTGTTGACGTTTGGTGAATACGTTTTCGCGTAAAAACCGTACTGGTGGGTTACGGTGAATACATTTTGCTCACCGTGAATACTTTTTTTTTAAACTTTCGATTTAAAGATTCCTAAGCAAAGTTGAGAATATTTATAAAGAGCGTAATGACCTGAAGCAAGAAGACTAGAGACAGGAGAACCAACTCGAGTATTTCATCGGAAATACTCCCGTTAAAATCGGGACCATCGGGTCCCGATTTTAACGTACGACTGGGCGTATTACCCCGAGGCGCACTAGTCTTCTGCACATCCCAACACATGCATAACTGTGTGTATTTTATATATATTCCATCTGACAGCTGTAACAGCTGCAAGTTTGTTATTATCTCCTTCATATTGAATAATAAGTGTAAATATTAAGCGAATTTAATATTTTTAATACAAAAGTTTCTAAAAAAAAGTGAGAAGTGTATTTAACACTAGTGTTTTTAATTATGATTCGCCTTGATGAAGAGTGTTAATTTAAATAATAAAATTTGTAATGGGATTTTCATAACCATTTTTAATCTTACAATAAAAAAGGGGATGTTATATTATAAATTATTATCGCTCCTACTATAATATATAATTTATTATATATTTATTATTGCTGCAATTATATTTATTTCTGTTATAGCATTGTATTTAAGGTTAACCATAACCTCCAAAAGCGCAAATGGCTCGCTTCGCTTGCGGCGGTCTGCAATTGTTGTGCATTATTTGTGTTCTTGTTCTTGTTTCCTATTATATGTTTCGTAAAACATTTTTTTTTCTTAAAGTTACTACGACTTTAAGGATTACATTCTCATCACATGTTTTTGTTTGCTGATGATTGCGAGATAAAGTGGATTTAAATGTATATTTTTGGTCTTGATGATTTAAATTGTGAAGTTATTTTTAATTATACTAACTCTTAGTAGAAATATTATTTGCAGAAGCAGATAAAATATTCTTAAAGTATTAGTATCAAGGTTTTTGTGTAGTGTAGACCGGAGCGTAATGGCTAACTTTTCACTCTTTGTTGATTTACACGGACATTTTTGTTTTAATTAAGTGTTTATCTCCTAGAAAAGTTACTCTAGTACCTCAGCTTTCTTTTAAAAAGTCGAACGTCCCTATATTACGCTTACTTTTTTTTCTACAATGAACGTACACTTCGTCGGTATCGTAGGTATTGCTCTTTTATACATAGCGTGTTGCATTAGCCAACACGCCCTAGGGGTACTTAGGAAATATTTTGTAATTTATCAATACAGTAAGTGTGAATCAAAAATCTAAAATTGACCCTCAAAAAATGTTTCAAGCTTAAAACGCGATTTCAGTTTCTTTTTTAAAGTTATTTTAAAAAAATTAGAACTAAAAAATGAAAAATTTGAAAAGTTACTTTCATATATGTGAAATACAGTTTTTCTACTATATTTCTTACAATAGTGATTGAATAATAAATAATCAAACTTTGTAGAAACTTGCAGTACATCAAGTTGTCTTTGGAGTGAAATCATTTCGATTTACGATTTTTAAATAAATTACAATTATTCATTACGCCCCTTAGCTATTATGTCCCGTTTCCCCTATATACGTGATTTGTAAATATCAAGTGTATGATTAAAAACATGTAAATCCGGATACAGTGAATGTGATATTTACCCATCGTTTTAACAATCAAAAGTAAAACACCTCCACTAAGCTGAGACAAAAAGTCAAAAATTCGAAAAAAGTTTTTAAAAAAATTAAGTTTTTCAAAAGTTATCGTCGGACAGACAGACCTACAGACAGACGTAATCGCCGGACCATGTTTTTCGGACTCAGGGCACCTCAAAACGCAAAGATTTCATAAAATTAGCAAATATTATATTAATAAGCAACAAGGTACCGTAAAGGCAGCCTTTAAGTCCCGTGTAACTTACGATATTTTTTATTCCAAAGGCACAAAAGTGGCGATTTAAGATAGCAGACGACAGGGAGTAAAACTCATTCACTTGTTCGACTTCTATGAAAATGGCGGCATTTTTTTCCATGAGCAAAAATAACGCATGGGACTAGCTGTTTTTTTTGACCATGGGAAAAAAGGTCGCCATTTTCATTCAACCTAAGGTATAAAAAGTCAATTTTTCATCAAATCTAATACCTCCTCATGTGATTAGAATGTAAAAAACCATTTCCAACAAGATAGAACCAAAAATTAAAATGTAAAAAAGGGTCAGACCAGCCAAACTGCATTAAAAAAATTTCATTGATTTTCTAAAATGTTAAAACTTTTATGAATATATTTTAGTTATAACATTTTAGAAAATCAATAAAAATTTTTTAACCCAGCTAAGCTAGCCTGACCCAAAAACTTAAAAAAAAAAAAATTAATTTTCTATGAAAAAATGTTGTAGAGAAAAGTTGTTTGTATTTGTCTAATCTAAAGTAATATAAAGTTAAAAATAATGAAATTTGAAAAAATTGAATTTTTAAATTTTTGAAACTACTGTAGTTTGCGTAGTTTTCGACGAAAATGGCTGGCTAACGAACTCGACCTGTATTTTAACACTAACTTTGTGCATGCAAAGTTGCAAGATGATGCAATAAGTTTTTCAAGAGTTATCGTAGGGACACCATTGTGTCTACAGACAGACACGAAGACAGACATACGGACAGACACTTTTTTTAGACTATGTTTTTCGGACTCAGGGGACCCCAAAACGTCGAGATTTCATGAAATTAGCGAAAGTCAATTTTCGACCAAAACTAATACTTTCTCATATGATGAGAATGTAAAAACTAATGAAGATAATAATAATATAATAATAATAAATATACAGTGCCGCTCAAAAGGATTTGCCCACCCTACGCCATGCAAGGGCATTACAAAAAGTTTTGTATCTTCAATAATAATAAAGATAAAATCTTAATCAAATATTTATTTTAAACCTTAAGTATTTGACTTGAAATAATGCCAAAAAAAATTCAAAAAAAAAATTTTTTAATGTTTAATTGCTGAAAATAAAAAAAAAAATTTTCACTTTTTTTGAAAAATTTCAAATTGATACAATTTTTGAAGAAATGATCACATTTAGAATCTACAAATGTCATTGGAAAGCATTTATTGTCACCTTTCAAACGATTTTTTGAAAATTGCTCTACGATAATTTTTAAGAAAGATATGATCATTTGTTTATAAAAATAGCCTATTTTTTCAATTGTTGGTAACTTGAGAACAATTGATTTTTGAAAAAAATTGTTAAGGAAAAAAATGTGCCTCTTTGTGCGTAGAATTAGAAAAAAAAATATTTAAACAATAAAAAAAAATATTTAAACAATAAAAAAATTTTTTTTTTTACATTTTTTCCTTCTGTATATATTTTTAAGACCAATAACATATACTTATCAATACATATCGATAAAATCTAACACAACATAAATTATCACTGTTAAAAAGAACAGTTAATAATTACACTTTTTAAATATTTAAATAACATTAATTAATTAATTAATTTCGTGATTTTTATATTGAATGTTATTTTTATCAACACTGATTTAATTATTTATAAACAAATAAATGTTTTATAATTGAGGCCTTGGATCGAATAACTCGCCTGACGCTCGAAGACGCGCGCTAATACCAGTCGGGTAGCAGTGAGTGGCCCAGAGGCGCTCACTGTTCACTGACTGGCAGTTGCGCGTTCCTCCGAGCGTCGGGCGAGTTATTCGATCCAAGGCCTCAATTAATGTTATTTAAATATTTAAAAAGTGTAATTATTAACTGTTCTTTTTAACAGTGATAATTTATGTTGTGTTAGATTTTATCGATATGTATTGATAAGTATATATGTTATTCGTCTTAAAAATATATACAGAAGGAAAAAATGTAAAAAAAAATTTTTTTTATTGTTTAAATATTTTTTTCTAATTCTACGCACAAAGAGGCACATTTTTTTCCTTAACAATTTTTTTCAAAAATCAATTGTTCTCAAGTTACCAACAATTGAAAAAATAGGCTATTTTTATAAACAAATGATCATATCTTTCTTAAAAATTATCGTAGAGCAATTTTCAAAAAATCGTTTGAAAGGTGACAAAAAATGCTTTCCAATGACATTTGTAGATTTTAAATGTGATCATTTCTTCAAAAATTGTATCAATTTGAAATTTTTCAAAAAAAGTGAAAATTTTTTTTTTATTTTCAGCAATTAAACATTAAAAAATTTTTTTTTTGAATTTTTTTTTTGGCATTATTTCAAGTCAAATACTTAAGGTTTAAAATAAATATTTGATTAAGATTTTATCTTTATTATTATTGAAGATACAAAACTTTTTGTAATGCCCTTGCATGGCGTAGGGTGGGCAAATCCTTTTGAGCGGCACTGTATATAATAATATAATATAATATATAGAAGACTAGTGCGCCTCGGGGTAGTACGCCCAGTCGTACGTTAAAATCGGGACCATCGGAATATATATAATATATATATTATATTTTCAAAATCAACTGTCACAGAACTTGCACATAACCAAGAAAATTGTAAACAAAACAAACACACATTATCTAAAGATATACAGATAGAGTTTATAAAGTTATGCATGTGTTGGGATGTGCAGAAGACTAGTGTGCCTCGGGGTAGTACGCCCAGTCGTACGTTAAAATCGAGACCACTGCTCTCTATGAACAAGCAGGCGAGTTGGTTCTCCTGTCTCTAGTCTTCTTGACCTGAAGTATAAAAATGACTATTGCGAGAAGGAAATAAGAAACTTTGAGAAAAAACGAAAAATTAAATGTGACAAACAGATTGCCAAATGTTGTTCAATTAGGGTACGGTCCCACGTTGAGCAGAAAACACTATGCAAAGCAGAATTTCGTAAGAGTGCACGGGAAAAAATCTTGTGCAAGCGCTGCCTACTGGCGGTCACGCGCAGCACAAAATTTCAATCGACTCCTGTCTATTGTATTTGTGTAGCTGGTGACTGAGTCCGGGACTCATGCTACCCATGTAAAGGCCAACGCAGAATAGAGTCTAACGCAGAATAAAAAAGTAACGTGAACGTAAGCATGCGATAGAAAAGGACAGACCAACTTCTGTCCTTTTCTATCTCATGCTTGCGTTCGCTTCCCGTTTTATTCTGCTCAGGCCTTTAATCTGTAACCGGAACCGCAATCGTAACCGTAAGCGTAAGAATGAGTTAGAGAAGGATAAACAATATACCTATCCTTCTTTAACTCATTCTTACGGTTACGCTTACGATTGCGGTTCCGGTTACAGATGTATTCTGCGTTGGCCTTAATACGCAAGCGCTGTGCCGGATCAGTGTAAACATGCTGGAATAGACACGCGGTATCCAGAGCATGGGAAGCTCCTACCCACAAGCCTGAGTCGCAGCAGCACACATTCTATATAGTCCAGGCGCCCTGTCAAAAAAGGTCGATTTTGTGACATAAATCCAACCCAATAGGCAAAAACGTTTTTTGATAGATTAGTAGCATAGAAACAAAGGCCAACAGTTTGCACCAACTTACACTAAGCGCGTTTATTGTTAAAAAACTTTTAAGATGACAAAATCAGTTTTTTTGTAGTTTTTTGAGGATTGTTCTTCTCAGTGAAATTTTAGAGAAAAAAGTTGTTATTAAAAGTTGTAGAGCTTAAGAATATCTAAAAAATAAGAGGTCGCACGATATTTTTCAACAATTTGTTTACGAGTTACATAATTAAAACCATAAAAGTTAAACGAATTTTAAATATTTTATAATTCATTTAATTATTACTAAATCAATCTTTCCATTGGCAAAATTATTGCTTTTGAGGCCCTTAATGAGCATAAAAAATTTTGACCCAATCGGATTAATAGATTTTCCATAATCTGATTGTTAATTAACAAACTTTTTTTTTTTTGCATTGAATGTCAAATTTGTGAATCGTTAAAAAAAAATGTTTTTCAAGTTGCATTTTACTCTTAAGGATCTATATTTTTGATAACATGTATTGCGGAATGAAAAAAAAATTTTATTGCTAAAAAATAAATTTTTAAAAATGGTCAATTTTTTCACACTAAACAATTAAGCATATCTCAGTCAAATTTTATTTTAGAAAATCGGGATAAAAACTACTTTATACCTGGTATCTTCCTGCAACTTTAAAAACCAAAGTGATTAACTTAGCTCGAACGGTATTAGAAATAATTTTATTTTTTTAAACAAATCCAGACAATTTGTTTATTAATATTTTTTAATTTTTTTCGTACAGATTTGAAGATTACAACCTGCAGTTTAATATAAAAAATCGTGAAATTTATTCATTCATTATTAATAATTAAAAGAGGACATTAAAATCAAAGTAAGAATTTATCTTGGTGTAGCGCGTGGAGTGGGGGATGGAGTCCAGCGGCGCGTTGCAGTCGCTCGCGTCAGAATATTGAATTCGGGCGGCATTTAAATTCGCAAAAGTTGCTGTAACTTTGGAACAAATTGACCGATTTTGATCTTTCTTTTTTTAAACTAGGGTGCTTTTTACTCAGCGATTCAAATTTAATATTCTTTTTTAAAAAAAAATAAAACTTCTATCTCTAAATTAACATTTATTTTTCAAAATTTTTATTTTCTCTAATAATTTATTGTAAAATAAAATATTTCTTTCCTGAAATTTATAAATTCATTAAATTCAATTAAGAAATTAATTTAACAAAAGAAAATCGTATATTTTTGAATTTTTTTTTTTGGAAAAATATATTATTTGCTTATTATATTTTACATTGTAATAGAAAATATATTATTTGAACAATTTTTCTTTAAATTTAATATTTCCAAAATAGAAAAATAATAAGAAATACTTAAATATTTGCTGTTTTGCTCATGACTACATTACTAATGTAGAATGGACAATCTATTAAATTGAAATCATTGTTTTAGGAAAATAAAAATTTCGAAAAAATTAAAATTATTTTTCTCATATTCTTTATAATTATTTTAAGAAGGTAATAAAAGATTTGAAATTCTAAGAAAAAGTTAGCCTAGTTTAAAAAAAGAATGATCGAAAGTTTTTAATGTGTACCAAAGTGCTGATGAAGAGAATTCTCGAAATTTGTAAGTAATTTTCGAAAAAAGTATTGAAAAAGATCGTTGAAAAGTTGAATTTTTGGCAAAAGTTTCGGACAATATGTTGGCGAGCCCACAGACAAATGGATCTATGTGTCAGTGGTCAAGGAGGTGGCGCCAATTTTTGGGAGTAGCCGCGACTTGAACTAAGGAAACTACACCATCTCCAAAATTTTTGACTGAAGTTCAAGGTAAGAATTTTTATCCTAAATGATTAGACTTTTAAAAACCCTTCAGTACTAGGGGGTATTGAGGTCCGCTCTTTCAGAATCCGGGGTCAAAAAAGCATTTCGACCATCAGGGAAACCAATATGGCGCCCAAAATGGAGAAAATACCTAAAAAATCGTATGTTTTTTTTTTGAAACACGCTTTTCACATCAATAAGATTTTTTTTGGGCGGGTCTCATGTATGCTATAGGTGGATAAAATAGTTGTACTTTCGAACTGTATACTTGACAACTTGACAATTCAAGATGGCGGATCCAAAATGGCAGATAAATCAGAGCAAACTACTTGATAAATAGCAAATGCATCATAAATATTCAAAACTTGATTTAAATCATCTGAAAATTACTTCTCGGGGGTTTTCGGGGTCGCTGATTACGAATCCCTGTAAAAAAAAAAGTATTGGGAGGTACGGGATTCCGTATTGCAAGTGCCAACCTGCCAATGCGGTATTCGCGAATTACCGCATTGGGTGTCGTGGTGAATACGGAAATCAAGGGGTCCCAATGCGGTGCCAGTTTTAAGCTTTAAAAAAACGAAAATACGTGACAGGAGGAAATAATTAGTGTCAGTGGAGAAATATGCGAGTTAAAGGAATGAGAAAATAATAATAGTGAGTGTAAAAATGAAACTTTAAGAAAAAAAGGAAAGTTGAACTGTCAAATATGGGCCCAATGCGGCATAGGCTGATTTCAATGCGCCACAGCAAAAGCAACTTTGACTGGTTTAAATGGTGTGAAATAGGTAAACAAACATTTTCTAACACATTTGTCTCCGTACACAGACACTTTTCACTAAATCTGCCAACGTACAATTGGTAAGCATCTTCTAAATTACAATAATCGAAAATATTGTTTAGATTCATGCAGAAACGTGGTTATAAAATAAAAAATTGGAAAGTAATGTAATGCAAATCATATGTCAGCTGGGCCACTGTGTTCGCTCGATTCGCTCTGCTTGCTTCTGCCCTCTACTGGCGACTTGCACTATGTACCGATTGTGTACCGCATTGAAAGCAGCCTACGCCGCATTGGACTCATATTTGACAGTTCAACTTACCTTTTTTTCTTAAAGTTTCATTTTTACACTCACTATTATTATTTTCTCATTCCTTTAACTCGCATATTTTTCCACTGACACTAATTATTTCCTCCTGTCACGTATTTTCGTTTTCTTTAAAGCTTAAAACTGGCACCGCATTGGGACCCCTTGATTTCCGTATTCACCACGACACCCAATGCGGTATTTCGCGAATACCGCATTGGCAGGTTGGCACTTGCAATACGGAATCCCGTACCTCCCAATACTTTTTTTTTTACAGGGATATGAAGTTTAATTTTGAAAATTCAAAATGGCGGATCCAATATGGCGGATAAAAATTTTTAAAATCGTTAAAATTGCATGAAATTATTCACTCGGGGGTTTTTGGGGTCGCTGATTACGAATATGAAGTTTAATTTTACAAATTCAAAATGGCGGATAAAAATTTTTGAAAATCGATAAAATTGCATTAAATTATTCACTCGGGGGTTTTTGGGGTCGCTGATTACGAATATGAAGTTCAATTTTTAAAATTCAAAATGGCGGATCCAATATGGCGGATAAAAATTTTTAAAATCGTTAAAATTGCATGAAATTATTCACTCGGGGGTTTTTGGGGTCGCTGATTACGAATATGAAGTTCAATTTTTAAAATTCAAAATGGCTGATGCAATATGGCGGATAAAAATTTTTAAAAATCGATAAAATTACATGGAATTACTTACTTAGAGGTTTTCGGAGTCGCTGATTACGAATATATAGTGCAATTTTAAAAATTGAATACTACAAATTCATAAATTTCTAGTTTTTTGGAGGCATTATTTTGTCTGTTACACGGAAAGAAAAGGTCTGGAAGAGATATCCATGAAAATATTGTTGAGCAGAATATTGTTGTGTTATTCAATTCAATGGAAGAGACAACTTTCAGAATGGAAGCACATTCCATATTCAATGGATGAGGGAGCCATATTATATTGTTGAATATGGATGTGACATCCATAGGCATGGTTGGGCTTACAATTCATGCTATGGATTTTCACATATGGCTGCCTCATCCATATAAACTTTGGTTGGGAGATCCATAGTGTTAGTTCAATATTTCGATACATGTTGCGCGCAATTCATTATCATGGCATCCATTTAAAAATGGTCGTCTCAATTTGTCCGTCGCGTCGGTTTCCTGTCACGTCTATATAATCGCGTTGTGAGTTTATTGTGTATAAATAGTGTTACAATTGTTCATTATTTATTATCGTTCTTGTCTATTAGTGTTTATGTAAATTCATTTTCATGAAATATGTGTATAGTATATAAGGAATATTATATGCTCAAATATTGTAGTTGCGTGTATAGTGTAGTGGATAGCGTTAGTGTATAGTATGCGTTAGGTCTAGGGTTCGTGTCTCCCCATCGTTTAATAATTTATTTCGTAAATATGCGGTTATTCAATAAGTGGTGTGTATTAATTAATAAAAATGTGTATAAAATATCTCAAGTGACATAGAATTTAATTAATTAAGTGATTCAAATTTTTTTGTTTCCCATTTCCATTAAAATGGATCACCCAACCATAGATCTTTTGCTGCTCCAACAATATACAGCCAGCCATAGAATATGGAAGCAGCAACCTTAACTATGGATATCCCGTATTTTTCAATATAATATGGTTGTGATATCCATGTATCTGGATGTGTCAACTATTCCTTTTTCTCCGTGTAGCCGTCACGTTTTTCCGGCGTTGCCCAACTCTCACCACGTGGAGGTCGACAAAGTTGAGTCTTCTTTTTTTTTAAATTTTTTAAACAATTTTTTAATATTTTTTTGTATTTTTTAATTTTTTAATTTTTTTGTACTTTTTCATTTTTAAATTTTTTTGTATTTTTTAATTTTTTGTGTTTTTTACTGATTTTATATTTTATTTTAACTTATTCTTAAACATTAAGATTAGTTTGCTTCATGAAGCCCGTCAAAGCAAGATTTGCAAAAATATTTTTCACAAGAAATGCAAAACTTTTGTGTTCTTATCGAGCATGCCTCAGACGAACAAACTTTTTTTAGTTTTTGATAGCAAACTTTATGCATCTCTTTGGCATTCGCTTTTCCTTTCTCCATGTAATATTTCGCTATGCTTAGTGCAAACTCTTTCGAAGAGGCATTTTTTTTCTCATTATTGACAGCGTTTGATATTACCATTGCATTTGTAATAGAAGTGAGGATAAGTCGCACAAAAACTACCCAAGTCCACTTCTTCGATCTTATTGAGGGTTGTAAATTATTACAATGAGCGTCATGTAAATCTACTCCACCCATGTACTTATTATACAAGTGGAAAGCATTTGGAAAAGGAATTTCTAATTTTTCCTTTGCTTCACGACTGTATCTTTTCATTGGTGATAATGGTGTTACTCCGGCAGCTGTTGACAATAAGGAAACCTTTTTGGAGTCCATTATGCTAATAAAATTTATTCCGCTATTTTTTTCATGTTGTACTGTTAAAGTACCACGAGTAGCATTTTTTTCAATGACATTCTTAGCTTTAATTCTATTTTCTCGAATCGTACCTGTCGATCGTAACCCAACTTTTTTTAAATGTAACACCAGATCAGTACTTGTAAAGTAATTGTCGAAGTACACATGATAAAGCGGTAGCCTCCGTGGAGATACTGTTAGAAGAAAATGTTGCAATTGTGAAAAAACAACACGAGAACCTAGAGCAAGTTTTTTCAATTCGTTATTTCCAACTGCAGTATTCTTTTCACAATACAAATCACAATTCAACAAATACCCGTCAGATGTACACAAAGACCAAAACTTAAGCCCAAATCTTATTGGTTTTTTCGGTATGAACTGTTTTAGGGATGTCTTAGGCCGCAGTCCCATGGCAGCGTTTTGCGTTGCGTTGTAATGAGAGAAAATACAGCAAACGTATATTTGCGTCTTTTTCTCTCCCATTACGACGCAACGCAAAACGCTGTCATGGGACTCCACCCTTAGCGTAAGATTTTACCATTGATTCGTCAATTGATAGAGCTGTTTTAAAATAACCAAATTGGCGAATACTTTCGCAAAATTTCTCCAAAATATATCTTACTCGCCAAGCTTTGTCATTTGCATTACATTCTGATGGATTTGAGTATTTAATTTTTGATTTTATTTCTTCAAAATGATTACGGGACATCGTAGACTTAACAACTTCACAAGATAAATATGGGTCTGTAGACCAATAGTCTCGTTGCGACTTTCTTTTATTGATTGCACTGAAAATTATAATTCCTATGAACGTATCTAATTCAAGATTTGATAGTTTACATTTGTTCTCAGCAGTTGCATTCAAAATATGAACTTTCATTTCTTTACAAAAAAAAGTTCAAAAAGTTCAACCGGAGAATAACTACGAATTCCCATCTTCTGTTTATCCGTGAGAAGCATGATATCTTCTACGTCACCAGAATATTCCTTTTCACCTTTTTTCCAGTTGTAAATATGTTGACTTTCCAGCTTATCTTGTCCTTCATAATAACTGTCAAATACATTTTTATAAGATGTTATCGGCAGAGATTCATCTTCACTTGAATCTGACAAGATATCGTCAACATCATTCAAGGAATCTATACATCAGAATCGCCAGAATCGTCAGGATCTGGGAGAAGAACAATATCATCATAATTATCATTTTCTTGGTCCCTTTCATATTGACAACTACGTGATAAATATTTTCTTCTCTGTGGATCAGGTGATACAATTTCAGCTGCATTATTGGGCTTACGTTTCGGCATAATAGAAAAAAATAATTCATAAAAAGAATAACAGCTACTGACCAAGATTTTTTAAAAATAAATAAATTGTAAGGCTGGAGTCCCATGGCAGCGTTTTGCGTTGCGTTTTGTAACTAGGCAATGAGTGCAAATAGAGTAAACCTATATCTGTATCTCTCTCACACTCATGGCCTAGTTACAAAACGCAACGCAAAACGCTGTCATGGGACTCCAGCCTAACAAAACCAACAAATACTTACCAAGAATCTAGACGGGAACAAACAGTTTACTAAACAATAAATATACTATAATTTAACTTGCTAACAACTATAAAGAGGGAAACAGGAGGATAACTTGAAACCAAATAAATGAATAAAATACAAATATTCTTCAAAGCATGCAGACACAAACTATACTGTAAACTAAAAGAATGTAATTTTGAAAATATATGCCACATAGTAGGATATCTTCCTTCCAGGAGTCTAAGATAAGTAATTTCATGCAATATTATTAATTTTCAAATTTTTTCATCAGCCCTTTTTAATTTAAAAGTTGGACTTCATATTTGTAATCAGCGACCCCAAAAACCTACGAGTGAGTAATTCCATGCAATTTTATCGATTTTCAAATATTTATTAGTTTCAGGGTGGCCACATGTCAGTAAAGTCAGGGAAATGTCAGGAAAAAAAAGTTTTGTCAGTAAAGTCAGGGAAATGTCAGGATAAATTTTTATGTCAGGGCAATTAAAGAAGAAGGGAAATGTCAGGAAAAAAAATTTTTTGTCAGTAAAGTCAGAGAAACGTTAGAAAAAATTTTTTTGGCAGGGCAATTAAAGAAATTAAGACGGTCATGCAATACATTTTTTGCTCTAAACAAAAAAATTTTTGTCAGGGAAATTCGTTGTTATGTCAGTAAAATGTCAGGGAAATTGATAAAGTCAATCTTGCGGCCACCCTGAGTTTTTAGAAAAGTTAAAATAAAATATAAAATCAGTTAAAAAAATTAAAAAATACAAAAAAATTTAAAAATGAAAAAGTACAAAAAAATTAAAAAATACAAAAAATATTAAAAAATTGTTTAAAAAATTTTAAAAAAAGAAGACTCTCAACTTTGTCGACCTCCACGTGGTGAGAGTTGGGCAACGCCGGAAAAACGTGACGGCTAACAGACAAAATAATGCCTCCAAAAAACTAGAAATTTATGAATTTGTAGTATTCAATTTTTAAAATTGCACTATATATTCGTAATCAGCGACTCTGAAAACCCCTAAGTAAGTAATTCCATGTAATTTTATCGATTTTTAAAAATTTTTATCCGCCATATTGCATCAGCCATTTTGAATTTTAAAAATTGAACTTCATATTCGTAATCAGCGACCCCAAAAACCCCCGAGTGAATAATTTCATGCAATTTTAAACGATTTTAAAAATTTTTATCCGCCATATTGGATCCGCCATTTTGAATTTTAAAAATTGAACTTCATATTCGTAATCAGCGACTCCAAAAACCCCCGAGTGAATAATTTAATGCAATTTTATCGATTTTCAAAAATTTTTATCCGCCATTTTGAATTTGTAAAATTAAACTTCATATTCGTAATCAGCGACCCCAAAAACCCCCGAGTGAATAATTTCATGCAATTTTAACGATTTTAAAAATTTTTATCCGCCATATTGGATCCGCCATTTTGAATTTTAAAAATTGAACTTCATATTCGTAATCAGCGACTCCAAAAACCCCCGAGTGAATAATTTAATGCAATTTTATCGATTTTCAAAAATTTTTATCCGCCATTTTGAATTTGTAAAATTAAACTTCATATTCGTAATCAGCGACCCCAAAAACCCCCGAGTGAATAATTTCATGCAATTTTAACGATTTTAAAAATTTTTATCCGCCATATTGGATCCGCCATTTTGAATTTTCAAAATTAAACTTCATATTCGTAATCAGCGACCCCGAAAACCCCCGAGAAGTAATTTTCAGATGATTTAAATCAAGTTTTGAATATTTATGATGCATTTGCTATTTATCAAGTAGTTTGCTCTGATTTATCTGCCATTTTGGATCCGCCATCTTGAATTGTCAAGTTGTCAAGTATACAGTTCGAAAGTACAACTATTTTGTCCACCTATAGCATACATGAGACCCGCCCAAAAAAATCTTATTGATGTGAAAAGCGTGTTTAAAAAAAAAACATACGATTTTTTAGGTATTTTCTCCATTTTGGGCGCCATATTGGTTTCCCTGATGGTCGAAATGCTTTTTTGACCCCGGATTCTGAAAGAGCGGACCTCAATACCCCCTAGTACCGAAGGGTTTTTAGAAGTCTAATCATTTAGGATAAAAATTCTTACCTTGAACTTCAGTCAAAAATTTTGGAGATGGTGTAGTTTCCTTAGTTCAAGTCGCGGCTACTCCCAAAAATTGGCGCCACCTCCTTGACCACTGACACATAGATCCATTTGTCTGTGGGCTCGCCAACATATTGTCCGAGACTTTTGCCAAAAATTCAACTTTTCAACGATCTTTTTCAATACTTTTTTCGAAAATTACTTACAAATTTCGAGAATTCTCTTCATCAGCACTTTGGTACACATTAACAACTTTCGATCATTCTTTTTTTAAACTAGGCTAACTTTTTCTTAGAATTTCAAATCTTTTATTACCTTCTTAAAATAATTATAAATAATATGAGAAAAATAATTTTAATTTTTTCGAAATTTTTATTTTCCTAAAACAATGATTTCAATTTAAGAGATTGTCCATTCTACATTAGTAATGTAGTCATGAGCAAAACAGCAAATATTTAAGTATTTCTTATTATTTTTCTATTTTGGAAATATTAAATTTAAAGAAAAATTGTTTAAATAATATATTTTCTATTACAATGTAAAATATTATAAGCAAATAATATATTTTTCAAAAAAAAAAATTCAAAAATATACGATTTTCTTTTGTTAAATTAATTTCTTAATTGAATTTAATGAATTTATAAAGTTCAGGAAAGAAATATTTTATTTTACAATAAATTATTAGAGAAAATAAAAATTTTGAAAAATAAATGTTAATTTAGAGATAGAAGTTTTATTTTTTTAAAAAAAAGAATATTAAATTTGAATCGCTGAGTAAAAAGCACCCTAGTTTAAAAAAAGAAAGATCAAAATCGGTCAATTTGTTCCAAAGTTACAGCAACTTTTGCGAATTTAAATGCCGCCCGAATTCAATATTCTGACGCGAGCGACTGCAACGCGCCGCTGGACTCCATCCCCCACTCCACGCGCTACACCAAGATAAATTCTTACTTTGATTTTAATGTCCTCTTTTAATTATTAATAATGAATGAATAAATTTCACGATTTTTTATATTAAACTGCAGGTTGTAATCTTCAAATCTGTACGAAAAAAATTAAAAAATATTAATAAACAAATTGTCTGGATTTGTTTAAAAAAATAAAATTATTTCTAATACCGTTCGAGCTAAGTTAATCACTTTGGTCTTAAAAGTTGCAGGAAGATACCAGGTATAAAGTAGTTTTTGTCCCGATTTTCTAAAATAAAATTTGACTGAGATATGCTTAATTGTTTAGTGTGAAAAAATTGACCATTTTTAAAAATTTATTTTTTAGCAACAAAATTTTTTTTTTCATTCCGCAATACATGTTATCAAAAATATAGATCCTTAAGAGTAAAATGCAACTTGAAAAACATTTTTTTTAACGATTCACAAATTTGACATTCAATGCAAAAAAAAAGTTTGTTAATTAACAATCAGATTATGGAAAATCTATTAATCCGATTGGGTCAAAATTTTTTATGCTTATTAAGGGCCTCAAAAGCAATAATTTTGCCAATGGAAAGATTGATTTAGTAATAATTAAATGAATTATAAAATATTTAAAATTCGTTTAACTTTTATGGTTTTAATTATGTAACACGTAAACAAATTGTTGAAAAATATCGTGCGACCTCTTATTTTTTAGATATTCTTAAGCTCTACAACTTTTAATAACAACTTTTTTCTCTAAAATTTCACTGACAAGAACAATCCTTAAAAAACTACAAAAAAACTGATTTTGTCATCTTAAAAGTTTTTTAACAATAAACGCGCTTAGTGTAAGTTGGTGCAAACTGTTGGCCTTTGTTTCTATGCTACTAATCTATCAAAAAACGTTTTTGCTTATTGGGTTGGATTTATGTCACAAAATCGACCTTTTTTTGACGCCTGGACTAGTAGCATAACTATATTTTTTTTAGCACACTGAGAGAAGAAAAGCACAGAATCTGAATTCTGCCGCACACCGGCTATACAAAATAAGAGACAGAATCTGTCCTTCGCATAAAAGACAGATACTGTCACTTAAAGCGTAGAATCTGTACTTTAAAATTTTTCAAATTATAGCATATATGCTGCAGAGTACAGAATCTGTCCAATAGTGGTACTGCTGCTGCGTTCGACCTGGGGTACTGATGCTGAACTATGTCGAATTCAGATTCTGTGCTTTTCTTTTCTCAGTGCATCTGTGATGGTTGGCAGTATAGCATAATGATAGTATCGTGTAACATCATCTTTTTAACATCAAAATCTGACTATCCATTTCTCTCAGTGCATATGTTCTAGATGAAAATGAGTCCATATAACCTTCTTTTGAAAAATTGAAAATCGTCACCAATGCAAAGCTTCCTCACGAGGAAGCAAAAAGTGAAAAAATCAGAAGAAAATCGCTTAAAAACAGTTTTTTTAGTAAAACAGATAAAAGATTTGTTCTCATGTGTTTTAGGTTTTGTAAACAAGAAGCTATAGTCTCGGTGCAGTATTATGTAAAATATAATCGCGATTGGTTAATTCGTTTGTTAAATAGGGCCGGTACCCCGTCTTGCCCCACTCTCCCCTATAAGTCCCAAAAATCACTTTTTAGTTTTTGTAAATACATCTGTTTTAAAAAATGATTGGATTGGTTTAAAATTTATTTATTTATTTGTTTATACACCCCTCTTAAGCCTACAATCTTGGCTAAACAAGTGTTTTTACAACCGTAGAACATTCCTTACAAACATTTCTTAATACTAAATTTTTGCGCCTACAGAGCGACTTGAAAATTAGGAGTACTCGCATTTGCCTGGACCACCCGTCTAATGGGTTTTCTCGCCAGTAGAGAGGGACAGTTAATTTAGTTTGTTGTTGGCAACATCGCTATATTTTCGTAAAGTAGAGGGTTCAAGTTTTAATTTAACTCATATGACAAGTCTCTAGCACGTCGGATTTACCCAGTAGAAATTTTCAAAAACTACTAAAAAATGATTTTAGGTATTTTACCCCCAATTTTCTCAAAATCCTGACGTGATGGGAGGTTTTAGTTAAATGTTGATTCGGATTTAGCGCACCAAAAGCTACGGTAAATGACTTCTCGATCTCAGACAACGAAAATTTTTTATTTTTTTACAGGCTTGTGAAATTATATATATATATATATATATATATATAGCACTATTTAACATGTGACAGATGTGTCCAAATTTAAAAAATCAAAAAGTTTCTTGAAGAAGAGACAATTCAGATCCATAATTATCTATAAAATCTTTGTCTAAAAAATTTTTAGTAACGAAAAATCAGCAGTCTTCTTAACCCTTTGCGGCATAGTGGTAACCCAGATTACCACCTTTTATATTGTGAAAATATCTGTTTATATAGTCTTTTTCAAGTAAAATCCAAAAAGCTTTGTATATTAATAATCAAAACATTGTTAAATGTCGAAAAATTGATAGCGAATGAGGTTACGTGAAATTATAAACAACTATAAATAAATAAATTAATGAACAAAAAAATTTTTTTTTTTTAAATTCAATCGAAATTGATTGAAGGTCTTCACTCGGGGGTTTTTGGGGTCGGTGATTACGAATCTGAAGTCCGTTTTCCAAAATTCAAGATGGCGGATCCAATATGGCGGACGAATTTTTTTAGAATTGATCGAAATCGCTTGAAAGTCGTTACTCGGGGGTTTTCGGGGTCGCTGTTCACGAATCTGAAATCCGTTTTTCAAAATTCAAGATGGCGGATCCAATATGGCTGACATAATTTTTAAAAAGTGATTTGATTTGCTTGAAAATAGTTAATCGGGGGTTTTCGGGGTCGCTGATCACAAATCTGGAGTCCGTTCTTAAAAATTCAAGATGGCGGATCCAATATGGCAGACGAATTTTTTTAGAATTGATCGAAACTTTATAATAATTAAATTAAACTGTTTATTTCCTAATAAAATTAACTAATTAATTCTTTGAACTCTGAACAGTGTTTTGTTTATTGTTTGTTATAATCAACGTAAATATGCGTTCAGTCAAATATTGCTGATTTATAACTTGTCTTTTTTGCGCTTGTCATTTGTTTCGTCAAACTATGTATAGTATTTTGTTTATTGTTTGTTACCATCACCGAGGGTATGCGATCAGTCAAATAATGCTGAATTAGAACTTGTCTTTTTTACGCTACGTTTAGTAGATGAATTGGTAGGACACAAACTACCAAGTTCAACTGGAAAGAAACGTAAATTAAGTACAATCCCTTCTTACAAACCAAAAGTGTCAGAGGAAAAAAGAAAAAGTTAATCAGCTCATTTGCCTAAAATTATCGCTTCACCTAGACGCTGCGCTCATTGCAGTACTAAAGCCGACCAAAAGCGAACATCATGGATGTGTAAAACTTGCAATGTACCACTCTGCCTGTTTCCCACAAGAAATTGCTTCGCTGCTTACCACTGCTGAAAAAAAATTCGCTTGTTCAAAACAAGAGACATCAAAACTTTATAATAGCAATTAAAATCCGCTAATTTTAATTAATTAGTTAATTTTATTAGGAAATAAACAGCTCAATTTGATTATTATAAAGTTTTGAACAGTATTTACCAAACTGCCCTTTTCAGGGCTAAATGATGTACAAATCCCGATCGTGCAACCTCCCCGCGGTGTACATCGGGTAACAAAAATACCGACGGTACAATTATTCAATAATTTAACGTTTATTTATTAAAAGTAATTTCAGATTCGTAATCAGCGACCCCGAAAACCCCCCGAGTAACGACTTTCAAGCGATTTCGATCAATTCTAAATAAATTCGTCCACCATATTGGATCCACCATTTTGAATTTTGGAAAACGGACTTCAGATTCGTAATCAGCGACCCCAAAAACCCCCAAGTAATGATTTTCAAGCGATTTCGATCAATTCTAAAAAATTTTGTCCGCCATATTGAATCCGCCATTTTGAATTTTGGAAAACGGACTTCAGATTCGTTATCAGCGACCTCAAAAACCTCCGAGTAACTATTTTTAAGCGATTTCGATCAATTCTAAAAAAATTCGTTTGCCATATTGGATCCGCCATCTTGAATTTTGGAAAACGGATTTCAGATTCGTGAACAGCGACCCCGAAAACCCCCGAGTAACGATTTTAAAGCAATTTCGATCAATTTTAAAAAAAATTTGTCCGCCATATTGGATCCGCCATCTTGAATTTTGGAAAACGGACTTCAGATTCGTAATCACCGACCCTGAAAACCCTCATAAGCATTTGTGATTTTTAAATTAATGTTATAATATTATGCATGCCGCAAAGGGTTAATCAAAGCTTCCACATTGAGATAATAAATTTTTTAAGTTTCCGACTACACGGAGAGAAGTTTGAACCTTGTTTGTTTGTTTTGTAACCTAAAATCACGGTGTGATCAGAGTTTTAGACGATGATTGGAGACTCAACCTAGTTTTCGACAAGATGTAGCGCTCTCTGACGGTGACTGTCACCGCCACTTGCGATTCGTGAATGGCAGTGAATGGAAAAACTCGGTGAGATCACTAAGATTTACCGTGATCTTCCCCCTCTTTTAACCTTCTGAATTAGACACTGTCTTTTATGGTTCAAAGTTCTCTCCGTGTATGTGTATAAGAGATGATTCGAAAAGAGGATCAGGTACGATTTATCGGTTTGAAAATTTGGAAATCTGGAAGTCATTTGGAACAACTCCCCACCAAGTTTGTAGCGTTACATTTTAGCTGCTCGCCTCTGAGGAGACATGTGTACCATATTCTTTTCTGTGCCTACAACGTATGATGATTAAAAGAAACTTTGACGTTACCGGCGGAACTTACTGTTTCACATACGTTTACTTGGATTTAGAATAGAATAGAATAGAATATATTTTATTATGTCCTAGGTAAATACCACGAGGACAACCATTAAAAATACAGTAATTAATAACATATATATCGTATAAAGTTAAATAAAGCTATATACAGATGTAAAAATAAAATACTTTGATTTACAAATTATCACAGCAACTCACACACAGATGACATACCAATCAAGATACACTATATACTCTATACATCCAACGAAAATAAATATTTATATAATTGTAGTTTAAATGTTTTTGGACTTTCAATATTTGTCATAGAACGAGGGAGAGAGTTCCATAAATTTATGGCAGTAACCATGAACGAGTTTTTATATTTTTCTGTTTTACATTTTGGAGCCCTAAGAATGCAAGGAGATCTTAACTCTCTAGTAGTAATTTCCTCTCTAAAGACAAACTTTTCATACAAGTACGAAGGTTTTTTATTGTTTAAAATTACATGTGTAAGACAGCCGATGTACCAAAGTCGTCTGTTACTAACACTAAGCCAACCTAGCTGTAACCTATATGGAGTTACATGTTCATCCCTCTTTAAATCAAATATAAATCTTATACATGAATTCAGGAGTTTCTCAAGTTTATAATTTAATTCTTCAGTTATATCATTATATACAACACAACAGTAATCAAAATGAGGGAAAACCAATGACGTAACAAGTTTCGTCTTTAATTCAACCGTAAGGGCTTTCTTATTTGTTTTGAATTGTGATAAGGTGGCATAGACGCTCTTGCACATTTTGCCAACCTGCTTATCCCAAGAAAGAGTTGGCGTAAAGATAACACCCAAATTTTTAACTAAATCAACAAAAGGGATGGTATTATCATTAATTTTTATTACAGAAGAGTCACTCAAATTTATTTTATTTACGTACCAAGTAGAGCCGATTATCATAGAATAAGTCTTATTAAAATTTATCTTAAGAATATTTACTTTCGCCCAATCAAATACAGCCTTAACATCCTCATTTATTAACCTTATATTATTCTGCAAGTCTTCCAAACTAGAATGTATATAGATCTGCAAATCATCCACAAAATACATATGCTTCGAATACTTGAGAACACCCCTGAAGTCATTAGTATAAAGTAGGAACAATAGAGGACCCAGCACTGAACCTTGAGGAACTCCAGTTCCAATATTTCCCCACTCAGATAGCTCTCCATCTGGTCCCACAACAGCCTGGGTTCTACCTGACAAATACGAAGCAAACCATCTTATTACCGACCCCGACAAACCTATGGCTTTGAGTTTCGATAGCAAGATAGTATGAGGTACCGAATCAAAAGCTTTACTAAAATCAAAGAACACCACTATGGTTACCTTCTTTTGATCAATTGCTTTACATATATCATCAGTTGCACCAGCCAAGAGTGTTTGTGTACTGAACCCTTTTCTGTAACCAGACTGAAAAGGGCTAAGAACATCATTAGTCTCAACAAATTTATTCAACTGGTAAAACACAACTTTCTCAAGAACCTTTGACAATGAAGAAAGAACAGCAATAGGTCTGTAGTCCCCCGGCTGCTGCGGAACTTTTACCTTTCCAATAGGCTTAATCAAAACCCTCTTCCAATCTTCCGGAAAAATAGAAGTCTGTAAAGACATATTAAAAAGATCAAGCACGTAAGGAAACAACACTGGTATTCCTTTCATGATATAACTCATAGACAGTCCATCAGATCCCTGCGCCTCTGTTTTGATACTTTTAAGAGCTTTTAATAATGTAGAGGGACAAATATCTTCAAAGAAAAACAGATCGTCATTAAACTCATAATTAACAAGCAAGTTCGAAATAAAGGAAGGTGTCACATTAAAAGATGAGTCTCCACAAACAGATAAAAAGTAATCATTAATTATATTCACATTAAAATTAAGTGGAGAATCATCTCTTTTATCTTTAGCAATGCCAATACGTCTTAACTCCTTCCAAAGTTTTCCCGAATCCGTTATGTTTTTTAGTCTACCAGTGTTGTACCTATCACGCGCTTGCTTAACTAAAGACTTTACCTTATTTCTAAGTTTTTTAAAATTACTTCTTGTCAAAGTACTTCCTCCTCTCTTCCAAGCTCTAAAAGCAGAGTCTCTTTGGCATATTAGATCCCGAATCTCATCATTCATCCATGGACACATACTGTCGGTATCGTCAATGTTCCTTTTCATCATCATACGTTGAAGGTTTGACACATTTAATTTTTCGTTTTTTCTCAAAATTTCTTACTTCCATCTCGCAATCGTCATTTTTATACTTCAGGTCACTTACGCTCTTTATAAATATTCTCAACTTTGCTTAGGAATCTTTAAATCGAAAGTTTAAAAAAAATGTATTCACGGTAAGCAAAATGTATTCACCGTAACCCACCAATACGGTTTTGTCGCGAAAATGCATTCACCGAACGTCTCCACCAATGCTTTTTCTCTATTCTGAATACTTTTTTTACTGGGTATATAACTACTCTCAAGAATTATGGAATAAAGTTACTCCATCTTTAGTTTTTCCCTAAATATGTGCCGTATTAGAAATCATAATGTACTTATTATTTTCAGTGACTATTTAAAAGACTTTACCATACAGAACATTTGAGGCTCCGGATCTTAAAAGGGCGCTTTTACCATTTAAAATCAATGCTGAAAGTGCCCTTTTAAGATCCGGAGCCTCATTTATTGTTAGGATTCATTTTCGTGCCCTTTGCACATTGAAAATCTCTTGCAAATTCTGGCCGGTTAGTGATAGGACCAATTATTCTAAATTCACTAGGACTATGAGTATCATTTAAAATCGTATTATTTAGTTCTTTTTCAGTAGTTTTCAAGCAATATGTTTGAGCAAGACTAATCCAAAAAAGTTGACGTTGCGTAAAATTTAAACCAGGCAACAGTAAGTCGGGAGAATGAGTTCTCATATACTCTTCATAAGCTGAGTATGCAACTTTAACTCTTCCATTATCTGCAATATTTTCATTTTGTGTATGCTCACCATTCACCTGTAAAAATATTCCAAATTTAAATATTTTACAGCTTCATTGAAAAAAAATTTCAGCTAATACTGTAACGATTCAGTTATATTTTTTGAACCTACGTTTTGATTAACTTCTTTGACTGTGTAGTTTCCATATTGATAAATTATGCATTTTGTTTTTGAAAGAAATTCTTTATCGCTTTCTGCCTTCCACCAATTAGCCAGATTCCCTAATTTATCATGATATCTGCCATGGTTATCAAAAGCATGAGTAAATTCATGTCCAATTACATACCCCACAGATCTGTAATTCATGTAACGAGGTCTGCTTTCATTGAAAAAAATTCCTTGAAGAATAGCTGGCGATAAGTCTAAAATTATTGTAAAAAGTTTATTAGTAAATGCGGTAAAATTTAATATGGTAAAAGGAATTTCAAAGAACGTGAAGTAGAAAAATTAAAAAAATCATAAACCAATTGAACTAATGGCTGAAATACATACATAGCCTATTAGTAAAGACATAGTTCATTGCATTCACATTTATAGGAGGCAGTTGTTGAGTCCAACTAGAAAAGTTGACAGGTTTTCTGAACGTTTATTTATATTGGTATTCATTAAATTTCGTAATGTTTACAAATGTTTGAAGAAAATCTCCTGGCGTTATTTCCAAATTCGTGTAGTATTCATCAATCTCGTTATCAGTATAAGTTTCGAATATACTTGGATGTACAATGGTCATTGATCGAAGTTTTTCGAAAGCCTTACTCTTCGTCTTCGAGTCCATCCAATCAGCCTAAATAGAAATAAGTAAGTAAAGTGAATAAAAATAAGTGGTTTAAAATTATGAATGTCATTCTATCAAAAGGTGATTTTTGTTCTTACTTTTTGTAGAACGTTATTACTATGAACTATCTGTTCAATTGTAACCACCTTGGATTTCCAATTGTGAATCGATATCCAAGTTGAAACAAGTTCATGTTGTACAATGTAACCTATTTGGAATTTCCAGTTGACTGTAATGTTCAAACTGAGACCAGTTCATTTTAAACTTGACATTCCAAATTCAAACTAGCTGAAAATACTTATCTACTGGTTTGAAATTGGAACTTACGTGACAATAACCAACTTAAAGCAAGTTGGCTCCTGATTCTACCCGGTTCTACTGGTTCTTTAATATAGGTGTCTTTACGGCTAGATATTGCTTCGTTTAATTCTTTAATTTGTTCCCTTGTATCTAGTTCGAAATTTGGATCTTTATTTTTAAAATCGATTTTAAAATTTTCTTCGATTGATTTAGTTTCTTCAAAGAAAATTTCACTATCTTTTGCATTCAATAGATCTTCATCAGTATATTTTCTAAATTGAGTATAAACGCGATTTTAACAATTAAAACAGACAGAGTCAGACCTTTTTATGGGTACGTGCACATACCCGAAATATAGAATTCTCATGGCGGGCAATGCGACGTTTTTTATCTCGGGGTGGAATTCACAAAGACAAGCTGGATGAGCACTTGTGTAAATTCTTGTGGCGACGCGAGTTAAAAAATTAGCTGCTGATCCATTTGCTCAACTAATCCGGGACATAAAAAACAGTCTATCCAGGTATAATGTGCGTTAGTTCAGCAAATCAGAATAGACGTTATGTAAGTTGCTTATATATAAAGTAAAAACATTAAAAAAGGAGTTAAATATAAAAAAACAAAAAAGTTAAAAATACGAAAAATACATAAAAAACAAAAAAATGCACTTCTACATCCTCTTTCCGACCTCCTCGTGATGAAGTGCGTGAGTAGTAGGGTGGTCCAAAAATACATTAAGAAAAAAAAAGTCGGAATTTTTTTGCTCTCACTCCCGGAATTGAAGTTTGTAGGAAAAAAAATACCCCTGTTTTTTCTTCACAATAAAATAATATTAACCCGTGCCTCAAAGCCCCTCAAATTTCTTATGTATTTTAAATGAGAAAAAAACCATTTTTCGTAAATTTAATATAAAATCTAGAGAAAATTTTTTTTTCACTCGGTTAAGGATGTTTTTTTTCTAGAGTGTTTAAGGGATAAAACCCTTTTACATTTTTAACAAATTTTTTTTTTCTAGCTTTGAATAATTCTCCAAAAACAAAAAAACGGTAATATATAATTTTTTATTACTTATTCTCATTTTTTCTCATCTATTATTGTAATTCAATTGGCTTTTATGAATCTATCAAATATTAAATTCATAAAACCAATTGTATTACAATCAATGAGAAAAAATTATAATAACGAATAAAACAATAATAAATTACCGTTTTTTGCTTTTTGAGAACTTTTCAAAAATAAAAAAAAATATAGAAAATAAAAAATTTGTTAAACATGTAAAAGGATTTTATTCCTTAAACACTCTAGAAAAAAACATCCTTAACCGAGTGAAAAAAAAATTTTTTCTTTAGATTTTATATTAAATTTACGAAAAATGGTTTTTTTCTCATTTAAAATACATAATAAATTTGAGGGGCTTTGAGGCACGTGTTAATATTATTTTATTGTGAAGTAAAAAAACAGGGGTATTTTTTTCCTACAAACTTCAATCCTGGGGGGTGAGAACAAAAAAATTCTGACTTTTTGTTTTTTGGACCACCCTAGTGAGTAGGTTAGAGTTGCATACGATCCGAGAAAATCGTTATTCTCGTTCGACTTCACTCGATTACCAAAAAATTTTACGATCTCTTTACTTGATTAGTCTTTTGTTTATAATTGTATCGTATTGTCCCGTAATAACAAGCGATAACTTCTGTCTTGTGAATTTTTTAATGTTTACTAAATAAATATTTCATTTTCAAATAATTTTGAAAAATGGAAATTGCAGGAGATCAAGATTCAACTACACAAATCGCTGAAGCAAATAAAAAGTTCGAGCGTTCGATGGTCTCTGATATTTGTAGGTTATGAGCGACCTACACTTTTCGCCCTACAAAAAACGGTACTGCCTGCACTGAAAAAAATAATAGGCAGAATGTGCTTTTTACTAAGGCAATTTTTGCCTAAGTACAAAAGCAATTCACGAAAAGCAATTTTTCCTTTAAAAAAAAGGCAATTTTTGCCTTAGTTAATAAAGTGACAAATTCTTGTCATTTATCAAGTAAATTGTTTACATATTATGTCAAATCGAATTTTATAATTAATTAAAATAATGGGTACTAAAGGAAGAAATTTATTACTGAAATGAAATCGAGAATATTTTCTTATTTTATTGAAATATTTAAAGGTACTAATTTAATTTGTTTAATAAAATTGTTTACGCATAAAACTAGACCAGTTTGGTTATAAAGATTGAAATTGATAAAGTAGTTCTATTATTTTCAATATTTAATTAAAGTAAAATATTATTTGTATAATAATAAAAATAAATGTTCCTTTTCACTCATATTGTAAATATAATTAATAAAAAGGTAAAACATAATTATTTCATATCGTATTTTCTAAATATTGAAATAAAAATTTGTCTTGTGATTTTAACCTTATAAACTAAGGCAAAAATTGCCTTTTTTTTAAAGGAAAAATTGCTTTTCGTGAATTGCTTTTGTACTTAGGCAAAAATTGCCTTAGTAAAAAGCACATTCTGCCTATTATTTTTTTCAGTGTGGTTTAAATGACGTGAAATTGGTAAACAATCATTTTCGAACGAGTTTTTCTCTGCACACAAGCACTTTTTGCAAAAGCTGAATCCGAACCAATGACACAAATCTTCTTAATTACCTAAATCCAAAATATTTTTTTAATCCATGAAGAAACGCGGTTGCAAAATGGTAAATGCAAAAGCAACAAAAGTAATGTAATGACAGGCGGCAAGACGTTTGTTCCAAACATTTACAATTAGAGGGCAGAAGCATGCAGGGAGCGTAAAGGCTCAGCTGTCAAAATGATTCGCATTATATTACTCTGGCCTTTCCCATTTTGCAATCGCGTTTCTTCAAGGATTAAAAAAATATTTTGGATTTAGGTAATTAAGAAGATTTGTGTCAATGGTTCAGATTCAGATTTTGCAAAAAGTGCTTGTGTGCAGAGAAAAACTCGTTTGAAAATGATTGTTTACCAATTTCACGTTATTTAAACCGCAAGCAGTGCCGTATTTGTTGGGTGATAGCGGTTTGTCGAATGTAATCTAGAAATTTCAGAGACCGTCGAACACCGTTAAATTATAAATTAATTTAATTATTTATTTATATTATTTATTCATTTCTTAAATTTACATATTTTTAGTGACGGGCAAAATGTTGGTGAGGCTTGTGTTTTTAAATCGAGAAAACGTAAAAATGGTGGTTTATCATTAGATAACTCATCATTAGTTAACTATACCACAAAAATTGTTGCAAGTTCCATGTGGGGAATATTCATGCGTCCCAAAAAAATTGACGAAAAACGAATCGACGCGACAAAAACCTTAAAACACACTATTCACTAGATAGTTCTTTGTCACTTTACATATCAATAATTTATTTATAATTGCTCAATTTTCATAAAATAATGCCAAAATTTACTCTACAATTTTCCCTCTATTATTCCCAATTATTATTATTATTCTCAATTTATTATTATTCCCAATTTATAAATAGTTTATAATAGTCTTTATAAAACCAGAAAATTGTAATATTCGAAAATTTGATGTTCAATTTGGTGGATTCCACGTCAGATCAACACACTTATTTTCATGACTTGTTGGGATTTGGCTGTAATTTTGTAAATTCATTACTTTTATAGTGATAAACAACTGCACCAAATATTTTTTTAAAATTTTGAAAATTACCAAAAATATGGCATTTTTAAAATTTTGAAAATTACCAAAAATATGGCATTTTCAAAATTTTTGTCTTCTTTTTTTGAAAGTGCTATAACTTTGGTTCTAATTAACCGATTTTGGATTTTAAAAAAAGGATTTCTTTGGTTTTAAGTATATTTTAAGTTAAAATTAAAATAAAATAAAAAAATTCAAAAAATTTTTTTTTTTGAAATTTTGAAAAATTAAAAATCCGTTTTTGAAAAAACATCATCTTCGATTTTTTTCAAAATTTTACTAAATGTTAGGGCAAATGTGCTTTACATGTCCTGTAAGTTTTATCTTGGGATCTCAAAGGGATTCGGAGTAAAAAAATAAAACGTAACCACAAATTACGAACATATGGGGCAAAATTCCTCACCTGCCCAGGTAAAAAAATGAATTTTCTCTAAACTTTGCTAAAATGTTACTATTATTAGTAGAAGTGTAAATATTAATTTTTTTTGAATTTGATAAAATATTTTTTGAGTTATGGAGTTTCAAAATTTTGATTTTTTTGAAAATATATTTTTTTCGATTTAATATATTTATAAGTAAAATTAATCAAATTTAAAGTATGAATAGTGGTTTTTAAAGGGGTTTTCACGGGCTATAAGCTGGTGACCTTTTTTCTATGAGCCATGTAAGAATCAGAGTGGGACCATGAGAATTTTTGAGGAAAATAATAATTTATCATTATTTTACATAGAAAATGATGATTTATAATTAATTTCTTCAAAAAGATCCATGGTCCCACTCTGAGTTTTACATGGCTCATATGAAAAAAGGTAAGCTTTCGATTGAGATAGGTTAGAAAAAATTAAAAAACACCGATTTTGAGATACAGTAGAACTTGGTTAATACGATTCTGTAGGGACCGCACTAAGAATGCGTCTTATGCGGGAAAAAGTATTAGGTGGGAAATAAAATGTATGTCTTTAATTGCAGGGACCACCATAAATGAGCGTCTTAAGCGGGAAATCGTATTAAACGGGATCGTATTAACCGGGTTCTACTGTATATTGAAATTAAGAATTTGACCTTGAATTTCAAGGTCAAATTGACAGAAAACAACTTTTTTTTCATCACCAGCTTATAGCCCGTGAAAACCCCTTTAAAAACCACTATTCATACTTTAAATTTGATTAATTTTACTTATAAATATATTAAATCGAAAAAAATATATTTTCAAAAAAATCAAAATTTTGAAACTCCATAACTCAAAAAATATTTTATCAAATTCAAAAAAAATTATTATTTACACTTTTACTAATAATAGTAACATTTCAGCAAAGTTTAGAGAAAATTCATTGTTTTACCTGGGTAGTTGAGGAATTTTGCCCTATATGTTCGTAATTTGTGGTTACGTTTTATTTTTTTACTCCGAATCCCTTTGAGATCCCAAGATGAAATTTACAGGACATGTAAAGCACATTTGCCCTAACATTTAGTAAAATTTTGAAAAAAATCGAAGATGATGTTTTTTCAAAAACGGATTTTTAATTTTTCAAAATTTCAAAAAAAAAAATTTTTTGAATTTTTTTATTTTATTTTAATTTTAACTTAAAATATACTTAAAACCAAAGAAATCCTTTTTTTAAAATCCAAAATCGGTTAATTAGAACCAAAGTTATAGCACTTTCAAAAAAAGAAGACAAAAATTTTGAAAATGCCATATTTTTGGTAATTTTCAAAATTTTGAAAAAATATTTGGTGCAGTTGTTTATCACTATAAAAGTAATGAATTTACAAAATTACAGCCAAATCCCAACAAGTCATGAAAATAAGTGTGTTGAACTGACGTGGAATCCACCATTTACAATTCGTTTCAAAAGAAATTATGGTTGCAATTCGTTGTGAATTCGACTTAATAGTTGTTATGCTCTTTTCATTTTGCGGAACAGACTCTGCTTTCGGCTCGACTGCACCCTGAAAGAAATAATAACGCATTTCGGAGGTTCTTCCATATAAAACAGTAAAATACAGTAACTTAACGTATCTAACGAATAATTCTGTATTTAAAAGCTACTGAAAATGCAGAGATTTATTTATCTCTCAACTTCCTTTATATGTGAGATTTCTATAGAATAGGTACATCAAGGTCTAGAGAAGAGGGTTATAAATTTTTTTTTAATATTAAATGTGACGAAAACAAACGAAAAATTTTTTCGTAAATTTTATATGACAGAGATTTTTAGGTATAATAATGGAATCGGGTTTGAATGCATATTCAATAAAAAAAAATGACACATACGAGGATGAAGAGGAACGAAAACATTTTCAGCGTATTGTTTCTGCATTCAAATATTATAAGTGAGTGATAAATACATTTTTATTTATTTTTTCATTTTATTCTATATATTATTACATAAATGTCTTTTTTTATAAGTATTTAATGAAAACAAATACTTTTATATTCAATAACAAATTTAATTTCTATCATTTTTTTTTGTATATTTTCGCTCTGGAGTAATTATGTATACATTTGCATCGTCTTTTATTATATTCAACGAGATAAATCTTCTCGATTATTATTATAATTTTCAGATTTACAGAAAGAATGTAAATAATTTTAAAAAATTCTAATTATTTAAATTTTTATTACAATATTGAGAATAGATATTTGTTATAATTTATTTTTAATCGAAATTGTTTTTATAGATTTTCTGAGTATTGTAATTACTTAGAATTAATTACAAATTAGAATTAATTACAATAAATTTCACACTATGAAATTGTATGTATAATAAATTTTTTAAGTACAATAATTATTTTTCCTAATTTCTATGGAATCTAATTATAAATTCTAAAATTTTTAAACTTATGAAATGGAAAGTAATATAATTGTTAAAAATAAAATATTTTTTATAATTTTTATGAAATCTAATTATTTGAAATAATTATTTTTTAAAATATTTTTTAAATAACGGAAATTTAAATCATCGAATTATTATTTTACATAATTTTAATTTAATGAAAGTTTTATTTCTTATAATTTTTATTGCATAGAATTATTACTTAATATAATGTTTATTTTCTGAGCTTTTAATAAGGCTTTATTTTTATATCACCGAATACGTGATTCACAGAATATTCAACGAATTAATGAAAATCTACTATTAAATCAATGAAAATCTATTGTTAATTCGTAAAATATTCTGCGAATCAGGTATTCGGTGGCATGAAAATTAAGATATATGAAAAGTTTATGAAATAAGCATTATATTAAATATATACTTGAAGTTCGTGACCGTTTATTAATTATGTATTATTGAGTAAAAAGCTTATCGGTCGTATTTTTTTTTTAAAAGTAAAAATTCACTTTTTTTATTTAAAAAAATTTTTTTATTAACTAAAGTGTCGTCGTTTTTTTCAGGACTAAAAACAGAAAAGAATTTCTTAGAAAATTTTTTTAAAAAAATTAATATACCGAATAAAGTTAAGAAGATTTTTAAAAATAAAAAAAAATGAATTTTGACTTTTTTTAAAAAAACACGACCGATAAGCTTTTAACTCAATAATACATTATATTAAATAATAATTCTGTGCAATAAAAAATTATAAGAAATAAAACTTTCATTAAATTAAAATTATGTAAAATAATAGCTCGAGAATTTTAAATTTTGGTTATTTAAAAAATATGTAAAACAGTAATTATTTCAAATAGTAATTAGATTTCATAAAAATTATGAGAAATAATTATATATTTTATTTTTAACAATTACATTACTTCCAATTTCGCAAAGTTAAAAATTATGCTAATTTATAAAAAAATAATTATTCTGCATAAGAAAATTTATATTATTAGGTATTATTATAGTTTTAGTTTTATTTTTAGATTTTGCAATACTTTTTAGCCAAAAAGTTCCAAAGTTTTCTTATATACAAAATGAAATGAAATATTTAAACAATTGTTCAAACAAATTATTTATATTATTTTATGTTTGAATAGATGCTGAAAGAATTGTGCAATATTTATTACTTATACTGAGATCACAATTAAAGAATAAAAAAAAAAAAACCGGGAAAAATTCTTGATAAAATAATTTAAAGAAGTAAAGATAAATTACTTTTTCGAAAATAAACTCCAGAAAAGAAAAATCTTACGCGAGAAAACTAATAATATTATTATTAATTGTCAAGAAATTTATCAATCCTCCAAGTCAAATATTAAACAAATATTAAAACTCAATTTTACGTTTCGACAGCCCTGCTGTCCTCATCAGAAAACGCAAATTAATTTAGATTTTGTGCGAACAACACAACCGGCTTACGTTGACTTAAGTCAATTAAAAAAAAAATAAAAATTAATTAATTAATTATTAATTAATTAGGATTGATAAATTTCTTGACAATTAATATTATCTTTTACCGAGTGATAAATTCTACTACTTAATAATATTATTGTACAAAAGATTATTGTCTTGTTTATTTTTAATAAATAATAATAAATAAATAAATAGATAGTTAATGGCTTCGCACTCATCTACTAAAACCTACTACTTACTACATTTTTTACGATTAGATACTATTTGGAAACTTTTTTTAAATTTGTCACTTTAAAAGCTACTTTTTTCTTTAATTTTTCAAAAATTTTCAGTACTTTAAATCCGCTAATAGTTGAAATGAAAAAATTATTCTCAAAAATTTTAATAACATTCTTCTTGGAAACTATTAAAAAAAAATTGATTAATTAAATTATTTAAATTAATTATCAATTATTTAAAAAAAATTAATAATATTTGTTGCAGGAATTAAATTATTTTCACAAATAATGAAATTCTTCACTGCAATTCAAATATTTTCAGTATCTACTATTCAAATAAAATTGCTGAAAAGAATTCTATTATTTTAGAAAAAAATTAAGAAAATTCACCGAAAAAATTTATTTAATATCGTGAATAATAAAACTTTCATAGGAATTCAATTATTTAAAATAGTTTTCAAGAACATTTTTCGAAAGAAATCAATTTAAAATATTTTAATGAAAATCTATATGAAAGAAATTAATTATTTTCCAAAATTTTGATAACATTTGTTTATAAGAATTCAATTATTTGCAGAACTAATAAAATTCATCGCAAGAATTCAATTATTTTTAATACAATTTTAATTAAATTATTGGAAACAATTGAATTATTCTTTTAAATTTTCATAAAATGCTTTAAAAAAATTCAATTATTTAAAAAAAATTAACTGAAATTCGTTGCAAGGATTCAATTATTTGCATAATAAATATTCAAATTCTTCACATGATTTCAATTATTTTTAATACCTTTTAAATTGAGTTCTTCGAAAAATGTAATTATAATTATTTTCAAAAGTTTTATTAAAATTCTTGTAAAGAAATCAAATATGTATTTTAAAAAATTTTCATAACACTCTTTATAAGTATTTAATTCTGAGAAATCATAATTCTATCAATTATTTATTTTTGCATTTAAATAATTGAATTTTTCAGGAACTTTTTAATGAGAATTAATATAAAAATAAATAAAAATGAATTTTAGATTATAATTCAATATTAAATTCGTTATAGTAGGAATTTTTAGAAATATTTATAAATTTTCAAAAGCTTTTACATTAAAATTAAGATTTAACAAAAATTATTCAAGTACAAATAATTTAGCTTAAAAATTATGAAAAAATTAGTCTTAAAATTTCTTTTTTTAATTTCTTCAATGTGGTTAAATTTTTGTAAAAATTAATATTTATTTAAATTTCCACTTAATTAGAAAATCAAATTTAATTATAATAAACTTTATATATTTTAAAAAATTACTTTTTTTACTTTTAGAAATTACTTTTAGATATGTATAATCGAATTTTTGATGAATTCCAACTGAAAGCTTGGGAAATAATTGAATTTTATAATTAAAAAACCATTTTTTCATAGTTTTAAATTTATTTTGAATTTTATAAAAATTTAGAATTGAAGTTATTACCAGGATAAGAAAAAAAGTGAATATTTTCTATGGAAATGAGAAAAATACAGAATCAAATTTTTGTGTGTTTAGTGAATCGACTAAAACGAGTTTTTTTAGTCCTCAAATTTAATTTTTCGATAGCTACATACTTTTATATACAATCAATAATTTTTTTACGAAACTATAACTATAATTGAATTCTTCTAGAAATATTTTATAAAAGAATTCAATACTTTATGTGACAAATTAACAAAGTTATATATTTGTTAACTAAGATTGATGGGTTTTAAACTATTCTACTTCAAAGTGGAATAAAAGCTTATTTTTATTTATTATTATAAAAATTGATTAAATAATATCAAATTATTATGATTTTTTTTTTAGTATTTTCATAAGTTTTCTTATTAAATATACTTTGTAAAAAAATAAACATTACCCGAAAACAACAAAATATAGAAAAAATAAAACAAAAAAATTTTTCTGCATTAAATTGTTTATAACAAATAAAAATCATTTTTAATTAATTTTTTATTGATAAAAAATTTTTTTGAGAAGCTTCTCTTATGCCCGTTTAGTAATAAATATTGAGGATTTTGCAAAAATTATCCCTTGTATGAAAAAAAATTTTTTTTTTTGATTTTTTAAACAAGTAAAAGATTTTAGAAATTGTTTATTTTAAAAATCCACTTTGAGAAATCGATACGCAATTTAATAAAGGTTTTAATTTCGAAAAAAATAAAATTATTCTGTGTCATTTTCACAGACCACACTCTTTACAACGAGTGAAGAAGACTGAAAACTATCTTCTCTCTTTACCAACTCATCATCAAAAATTACTATCAAAATATCGAGATCACCTGCAAGAAGTGAAACGCTGTATTGAAAATAATGACGACATAATAAAACTAATAATTAAGGATGTGGCGCACATATTTGAGAACGTGAATCCAGCCAGCACAGATAACGAGAGTGTAAGAAAAGTTAATCTGGTGTGTAGCATGATAACTTTCTTCTTTATATTTATCAATAGATCTCCTAATTTTAGAGTGGAATTTGGATATTTTCTTTTTTTAAAATAAACCTACTTACCTTCAGGTTTAGTTTGCTAGAACCACTTTTTTTTCTTCTCTATTTTATTATTTCTTTTAACACAAAAAAGATTTGACTAAAGTAGTTACAAACACACTAAACATATATGCATTACTGCCGATAATTTTGCAAACACTTCATTTTTATTATTTCAGAAAAAATTGTTTATCGTACATTAACGGGGTCGCTGATTACGAATCTAAAGCCAGATTTCAAAATTCAAAATGGTGGATATTTTTTTTCAAATTTGCTCAAATTCTCTTGAAACTTGTTATTTGGGGGTTTTCGGGGTCACCGTTTTGAATTTTTTAAATCTGACTTCAAATTCGTAATCAGCGACCCCGAAAACCCCTAACTAACAAGTTTTATGCAAATTTGAGCAATTTTAAAAAAAAATGTCTGCCATATTAGATCCGTCATTTTGGATTTTAAAAATGTTGAAAATCTGACTTAAGATTCGTAATCAGCGACCCCAATAACTCCTGAGTAATAAGTTTAAAAAAATCCAATCTCTGGGTTTCCATTGGGCACAAAAGGGTTAAATAATAATTTGGATAAATTTAATGGTAAGCGTTTACTTCATTTTGAATTCAAATATTTCTGTTCAAATTGTAGTTAAAACTACAAAACCGAAATCATTCAAAAGTTTATTAAATTTAGCCTCAATCGGACCAAGATACAACCATTTTAATAATAATTTAATATGAATTATATTTTTATTTTTATATTATATGTGACACGCTCCGACGAAAGGTACCTAAAAAGCAAAAAATTCTAGGTTATGTTCGTAATTTTTTAAATGAAAATGCAGAGAGGGGATCGACTTTCAAAATTCAAAATGGCGGTTCCAATATGGCGGACAATGTCTTAAGGGAAGGGTTGGGCTTTATTTTTAACTATATCAAAAAAATGATTTAAATCTTCTATAAAATTATTTATATAGTAATTTTTTACGAGAGGAATTCAATGATCAGAAAATATTTTGACCCTTTTTGAATTTTTATTTTTCTCAAAAATTGATAAATTTTAAAATTCATCCGTAATTTTGTAGTAAATATGCTTTTTGTATCCACAAAAAAATTGCCGAATGAAAAAAATTAATTTTTACTTTAATTTTGCAGCATTTTTTTTTTTTTTGAAAAAAACATTGTTTTTAGGTTAAAAATGCTAAAAAAATACCATTATTATTGAATTTTTTTATTTAGAAATTCATTTGTTTATTTTTCTAATTTCAAATCATATTTTTTTAAAATATGAAAAAATTATTATAAAATTATTTTTTAAAGTAAAAAATATAAAATATAAAAAAATATGATAAAATTATGATTTCAAATTAGTTTGAAAAATAAAGAAATGAATTTCCATATAAAAAATTGTATTCTTTTAGCATTTTTAACCTAAAAATAATGTTTTTCTAAAAAAAAATGCTTCGAAAATAGTCAAAATGAATTTTTTTTATTTGGAAATTTTTTTGTCGATACAAAAACCTATTTTCCAAAAAATTACAGATGGATTTTAAAATCCATGAATTTTTAAGAAAAAATAACTAAATTATTTTGATTCTTGACCTTTAGCTTTAGGACTAGTTTCGGTCACTAATCATGAGTTTAAAGTCACTTTTGAAGAATTAAAAATGACAAATCCAAATATCCAATATGTCGAATAATATTTTTTAAAAACTATTAAATTCTCTAAAGTTCTTAATTATGAGTTTTCAGAACTTCTGATTTTCAATTAAAAGTAATTTTTTTAAATTGGCGAGAAATATTAATTTTATACTTATTTTTGAGAGAAGAAAATTAAAAAACATTATTATCGAATATAAAATTTGTAATTAACAACTTTAAAAAAAACCTCGAGTAACAAATTTTTTTAAAATTTTTAATTTTTTTTCAATTTTAATTTTTTCTAATTTTTTTTTTACTAATTTTTAATTTTACATCCAATTTAATATTGAAGGCCTCATAAAAATTTGAAAATTAGTCAATTTTTCATTTTTGACCAAAAAATACAGTTTGAAAGTATTTTTGATCATTAAATTCTCTATATTTTGTTAAAAAGACAATGACAAGAATGTTTTACTACCATTGATGTGAAATTTTTTTTAAATTTTTGAAAAAATTAATTTTTTCTGTCAATAAAAATTTGGTGTATGCATAATTTCCGTAATAACTTTCAAAATGAGATGTTCGAAAAGTATACAATCTATTAAATATCTTAAAATATTTTCTTTTAAATAATTGTTAGAAACGCATGAAAAATTATAATTTTTGAACACCCGGTACATTGAAAAATGAATTAAAAACCATTTTTTTCTTTGATTTTAATTAAAATTACCCTCCAGTTTTGTATTCTGTGACAAAAAATTTTACTTCATTTTAATATTGCTTGTGAAGCACTGGACAAAATTAGAGGGAGAAAAGCACCGCATCGTTAAGAAAAATCGAAAAAAAAATTTGTTCCTTTCTAACTATGTAGAACCTTTGGAATTTTTTTTTTTTTAATGGAAAAAATGTTTAAAATCTATGGGAATTTTGTTTGTCTATTTAAGCGTCCGCATGATATTTTTAAACCGTATATTGAATATTTTTTAAATACAAATTTACAAAATTTAGAAAAATTTTGTTTTTCATTTTGAAAATCTGTTGTTTTTAAAATGTTAGTATTTGTTAGTTTGAAGAAATTTAGGTGTCATTTGTTTCAAAACTAAAAACTACTTATTTATACTAAATCCTTTATACAGTTGCTGTAGATAAAAAAGTAAATTTTTTTCCACCAATTTTTTTTTAGTCCTAAATTTAAAATTACATATTTCTAGACATTAAGTGCCAGACCAATAACGGCTGATCAGGAAAAAGTTCAAGCAACAATTAAGCAATTAGTACGTGATTGGAGTACAGAAGGAACTGATGAGAGAAATGCTTGTTATCAACCAATTGTAGATGAAATTTTAATGCAGTTTCCATTGGACTATTGGTATGATTTTAAATATTTTTAATAAAAATTTTAATGTTAATACTTTTTTACATTCTCATCAAAAATGAGAAAGTCTTGGATTTGTGCGATTTTGAGAAATTTCTAATTTTGATAAATCTTCACGTTTCATGACCCCCTGATTCCAAAAAAATGGTTTTTAGCGAAGTGTCTGTCTGTCTGTCTGTCTGTCTGTCTGTCTGTTGGTCTGTAGAAAATTTTGTCTCGACGATAACTCGAATAAATTTTAACGAATCGACTTGCAATTTGGGGTGCTTTTTTAGTCCATTAAAATGAAGCCTGAGTTCGTTGGACTGCTCATTTCGTCAAAAAACGACAAAAATACAAAACTTTCAAATTTTCAAAATTTCGTATTTTTTCGAATTTTAAAAAAAATATTTTTTTCCAATTTTTTCCTTAAAATTTGTACAAAAACAAACAACTTTTCCTTTAGACACTTTTTTGTATAACAAAAAACAAAAAAGTTATGAATTTTTTTGAAACTTTGAAATTTTCAAAATTTTGTATTTTTGACAATTTTCAAAAAAATTTTTTTTTTTATTTTTTTCGTTAAATACTGAACAAAATCAAGCAACTTTTCCTTGAGACACTTTTTTGTACAACAAAAAACAAAAAAGTTATTAATTTTTTTTTTTTTTTTTTTTTAAGTTTTTGGGCCAGGTTTAGTTTTTATGTTTTTGGGCAGGTTTAGACAAACGGTTTATTTAGAACTAAAAAATTTCATTTTCGTATAAAAATATTTTTGCTTTCTCATCACATGAGAAAGTATTAGTTTTGGTCGAAAATTGACTTTCGCTAATTTTATGAAATTTCGACGTTTTAGGGTACCCTGAGTCTGAAAAACATGGTCTAGAAAAAGTATCTGTCTGTAGATACAATAATGCAATAATAATACACGTAAATACCTGAAGTAATTTTCATACTGTTGAAAATGACCTTTAAAATAAGAAGAAAAGCATTAGAAAACGTTTATTATTTTATAAGTTATTCAAATATTTGTATAGCATTAAAAATAAAAAAAGCTTGAATGAATCCCGCTTTCTACCAAAAATGTTAATTCATTTCAATCCGTTTGAGTTAGTTTTTTTACTGGGGAGTAATATAGGGACGTTCGTTTTTTAAAAGAAAGCTAAGATGCCAGAGTAACTTTTCTAGGAGGTAAACACTTAATTAAAACAAAAATGTCTGAGTAAATAAACAAAGAGTGAAAAGTTAGCCATCACGCTCCGGTCTACACTACACAAAAAACTTGATACTAATACTTTAAGAATATTTCAGCTTCTTCTGCAAATCATGTTTCTGCTAAGATAGTTAGTATAATTAAAAATAACTTCACAATTTTAATCATCAAGACCAAAAATATACATTTAAATCCACTTAATCTCGCAAACATAAGCAAACAAAAACATGTGATGAGAATGTAATCCTTAAAGTCGTAGTAACTTTAAGAAAAAAAAATGTTTTATAAAACATAATAGGAAACAAGAACAAGAACAAAAATAATGCACAATAATTGCAGACCACCGCGAGCGAAGCGAGCTATTTGCGCGCGAAGCGCGCAACAACACACGGAGCGCGAAGCGCGACGTGCGAAACAGTCGTCGGAGCGCGAAGCGCGACGATCAATATTCGCGCGCCCCGAGGCGCGCTGAAACTTGCGAGCGAAGCGAGCACCCGCGCGAAGCGCGGATGAGAATGTGTCCGCGCTTGCGCGGACAGATTTTTTTATTTATTTTAATGGAAAATTTTTTACTTCTTTCATCCGAATTTCGCAAAAATTCAAAAATAAAATTCAGTAAAGTTTGAATTTTAAATCATTTTGAACATTGAATTGACATTTGGTTCGAAATTCTAAATGACCGAACGAACAATTGACAGAAATATTTGAGAGCGAATTTTGAAACTGACTAATCAAAAGATTTAGAATTTAGAAATTCTGAAAAAATTAGGTTTTTTAAAAAGTCGTAATTAAAATTTTTTAGAAAATAGTTGAATTCCCGAAAATAATTTTAAATAATTGAAAAAAGGAAATTTTCTCAAATTTCACTAAAAATGAATTTTATATTTCAAAGAATGCATTATTTTATGAATTTACAAAAATTATATTATTTAAATAAATCAATTATCGTTAGTTGAATTCTGATAGGGATTGTTAAAAATTATTTTCAGTTAAAATTTTAGAAAATAATTAAATATTTAAAGCGTTAAAATGCTAATGTTAGGAATTAATTAAATTTTAAAAGATTTTAAAACTAAATTCTTTGAAAATTTAAGGGAAGCGAAAGTATAAAAATAATTAATTATTTGTTTAAAAAAAAATTATCAATTACATTATTTTTCTTAAAAAATTCTTAAAGTCTTGAATAATTTTATTCAAAAATTCTAAAAAAAAATAATTGAATTTTGAAAGAATTGCATTTGCAATTTTTAAAAATAATTAAATTTAAATAGGTTTTTCATTGTAATTATATTTGAAATCTTAATTATTAATTAATGGAAAAATAATTAAGAATAAGTTTTAAAATTTTTGTTCAACAAAAAGTATTGAAGTTTTGAATAATTTAATTTAGAAATTCCGAAAAATGTTGTTTCTTAAAAAAATGTAATTAAATTTTTTTTTAAATAATTTTATTTTCGAAAAAATTTTTAAAAAAATTAAAACAATATTGAAAATTTTGTCAAATTTCATTGAAATAAATTTTATATTTTAATGAATTTTATTGATATACTTTTAAAAATTATTTTGAAAAATAATCGTATTTTTGAAGAATTTCTAATTGATAATTTGGAAATAATATTGAATTAAAAAAAAAATTAGAATTAAACTTATTACGAGAAATGTTCCAGTGGTAATTGAAAGTTCTTAATTTTTTTTAAATTTAAAAGAAAAACTATTAGAAAAATTATAGTTTTTAAAAAATGAAATAATTTTCATTAATAAATTACAAAAAAAAAATTAAATTTTAAAAATAAGACAATTAAAAGTTTTTTTTAAATTTCATTGAAATGAATATTATATTTAAAAGAATTTAATTTTATTACTTTTAAAAACTGCAGTTGGAAATAGAATCGTATTTTTGAAGTTTTCAAAATTATTATTATTTTGTAAATTTCGAAAAATTGTTTCTATTTTTAAAAAAATAATGAATTTTCATTAAAATTCAAAATTATTATTATTTTGTAAATTTCGAAAAATTGTTTCTATTTTTAAAAAAATAATGAATTTTCATTAAATTTCAAGAAGAAAGCTTTTGTAACTAAGAGCCTTGAAATTTTCACGCGCGTGAAGTTATGCTGGATATTTAAAAAAAATACAGAAAGTATTTTAATGTTAAAAAAATATCGGCGGTGAATGGATACGAATGTGTGAATTACAGTAAAGAAGAATATCAAATAATAGGTAAATTTCCAGTACACCTTCTGAAGTGCAAGTTTTGGTACCTGGTGCTGGTCTCGGTAGGCTGGCTTATGAAATTGCAAGACGTGGATATACGTGTCAGGGAAATGAATTTTCATTATTCATGCTGTTTGCGTCTCACTTCGTACTCAACAAGTAAGCTACTGTGATTTTTTAATTTTCTTTTTTTTTTAAATTCACTTTATACTTATTTTTGTCGCTAATAGCAAAATTCAAGTACAATACTTTTGATTGTAGATGTAGAGATATAAATTCTTTTAAAGTACATCCATGGGTACATCAGTACATGAATAATTTAAAACCCGAACATCAAACGCAAGCTGTCTTTTTTCCCGACGTTAATCCTAGTGATCTGCCTGAAAATGTACAATTTTCTATGACTGCCGGAGATTTCCTCGAGGTAAACATTCTAAACAATAAAAATAGTTAATTAAAAATTACTGGAGAAAAATTAATTTTTATTAATAAAAAAACGCTTTTTCATTAACCGTTCAAAAAAAATTTTAAACCGTTTTTTAAAAATGAGTTTTTTTACAATAATGTTTTATAATAAAAACTGTATTTTATTTATTTTAATGTTTAGTTTTATGTAATTTTTGAAAAGGATTTTAAAAATCAAAACTAAAGGTCGAAATTCATTTTTTATTTTTCAGGTATACAAGAAAGATGAAAATTGGGACTGCGTGGCGACCTGTTTTTTCATAGACTGCGCAAACAATATTGTTCAATTTATTGAAACAATATATAAAATTTTAAAACCAGGTGGCGTTTGGATAAATTTAGGCCCACTTTTGTATCACTTTAGTGACATGCCAATGGAGGACTCGATTGAACCCAGTTACGAAGTCGTCAAAGATGTTATAAGAGGCTTAGGTTTTCAATTGGAGGTGAGAAAATTATAATAAAAATTTTATTTTATCCAATAGAATAAATACAAAGCTTCTCTTTAACTTTCAAAGTTAAAAAAATTTAAAAATATATATTTCTAAAATATTTATTATATTTTTATACAGGGTTGCCACAAAACTTTAATTTTGTTTTTCCAATTAGAAAATAAAAAATTTTATTTTTATTTTTTTTTATTTTAGAAAATAAAAACTTGAAATAATTTTTAAAAGTTTCGATTAAGTTTCTTAAAAAAAATTAGTTCCATAGAATTTTTTAATTAAAAGTATGAAAAATTCATCTATTCAAAGATTTTAAATTGAAACCTTCACAAAATTAAATTATTTCTAAAAAATTGCAATTATTAGAAACTTCTAAAAAATTCCATTATTATCGAAAATTTTAACTGAAATTCATTTTTAAATTAATTCTTATTAGAAAATTTTATGAGAATTCAATTATAATAAAAAAACAAATAATTGAATAATGGAATGTTTCTTAAAATTAAATAGTTATAAAGAATTTTATGAAAATTTTTAAAAATATTTAATTTCTTTAGAAGAATATTTAAATTAAATTTTTGAAAATAATTACATTTTTCGAAGAATTAATTTAAAATTGTATAAAAAATTAATAAAATCATGAAGAATTTTATTATTTATGAAAATAATTAAATTCTTGCAACGAATTTCATTAAAATTTTTAAATAATTGAATTTTTTTTAATCATTTTATGAAAATTTAATAAAATAATTCATTTTTTTTCGAATAATTTTATTAAAATTGTATTAAAAATAATTGAATTCTTGTTATGAATTTTATTATTTATGAAAATATTTTAATTCTTATAGACAAATGTTAAAAATTGTATTAAAAATAATTGAAATTCTGCAATGAGTTTTATTATTTATGAAAATATTTTAATTCTTATAGACAAATGTTAAAAATTGTAATAAAAATAATTGAAATTCTGCAATGAGTTTTATTATTTATGAAAATAATTGAATTATTGCGTAGAATTTTATAAAAAAAGTTTCAAACATTTGATTTTTTTCGAAATTTATGCAAATTCTATTTTTAATAATTGAATTCCTGTAAATTTTTTTTTGCTTCAGAAAATAATTGAATATTCGTGTAGAACTTTGTCAAAATTGTTTTTAAATAATTGAATTCTTTTGGGAAATTTTATTGAAATTTTTGAAAATAATTAAATTTTATTACTTTTGAAAATAATTTAATTCTTGTGATGAATATTGTTATTTATGAAAATAATTAATTTCCTCCGAATGATTTTAATATCTATAAAAATAATTAAATTTCTGAGAAGAATTAAAAAAATTTTTAAAAATTTGATTTTTTCGAAAAAAGGATGCAAATTCTGTTTTTAATAATTGAATTTATGTGAAATTTTTTTTTTTAAATAATTGAATATTAGAATATTATTAAATTTTTTGTTTAATAATTGAATTCTTTTAGGAAATTTTATTAAAGTAGAATATTGAAAATCATTAAATTAAGAAATATTTTTGAATATATTTGAAATTTTGCCATGAATTTTATTAAAATTTTTGAAAATAATTCAATTTTATTTCATTTAAAAATAATTGAATTCTTGTGATGAATATTTATTTATTTATGAAAATAATTTAATTTTGCAATGAATTTTATTGAAATTCCTGAATTGAATTTTGTCGAAGAATTTTATTAATTTTGAAAATAATTGAATTCTTGTGTTGAATACTGTTATTTATGAAAATAATTGAATTTTGAAATGAATTTTATTAATATTCCTGAAAATAATTGAATTTTGTCGAAGAATTTTGCTATTTATTTATAAAGATAATTGAAATGTTGACAATTTTTTTTAGTTTTTTAAAAATAATTGAATTTCTGCGAAGAGTTTTATTAATTTTGAAAATAATTCAATTCTTGTGATGAATATTTATTTATTTATGGAAATAATTGAATTTTGCAATAAATTTTATTAAAATTCCTGAAAATAATTGAATTTTGTAGAAGAATTTTATTAATTTTGAAAATAATTGAATTTTCGTGATGAATATTTATTTATTTATGAAAATAATTGAATTTTTTCGAAGAATTTTGATATTTATTTATAAAGATAATTTAAATATTGACAATTTTTTTTAGTTTTTTTCAAACAATTGAATTTCTGCGAAGAATTTCATTAATTTTGAAAATAATGGAATTCTTGTGATGGATATTTATTTATTTATGAAAATAATTGAATTTTGCAATGAATTTCATTAAAATTCCTGAAAATAATTGAATTTTGTCGAAGAATTTTATTAATTTTGAAAATAATTGAATTCTTGTGATGAATATTTATTTATTTATGAAAATAATTTAATTTTGCAATGAACTTTATTAAAATTACTAAAAACAATTGAATTTTGGCGAAGAATTTTGCTATTCAATTTATAAAGATAATGGAAATGTTGACGACAATTTTTTTTAGATTTTTTTAAAATAATTGAATTTCTGCGAAGAATTTTATTAATTTTGAAAATAATTGAATTATTGAGATGAATATTTATTTATGAAAATAATTGAATTTTATAAAAATTCCTGAATATAATTGAATTTCGGCGAAAAATTTTGCTATTCATAAAGATAATTGAAATGTTGAAGAGTTTTTTTTAAGTTTTGAAAATAATTGAATTTCTAAAAAGAATTTTAATATTTATTAAGATAGTTGAGTTCTTTTAAAGAATTACGTTAAAATTTTTAAAATTGAAACTAAGTTCAACAGAATTGAAATAAAAATTTTTAAAAAATACTTTATTAAATTATTTATAAATATTAGCTTTATGTCAGTTCTTCAATAGAATGAAGTTATTTAAAATAAATTATTGTCAAAAAAAAGAAAAAATTAAGGTTTTTTTTAGAATTTGTGGTAATTTCATAGTTTATGAGACAAACAAAAAGACACAAAAAATCAGAATTTTCTTATAAATTCTAAACAATTAATTTTTTTTAGTACATTTAATAAAAATCCCTTACTTTTTGCTGAATTCTCTGACCAATTTTACTTTCCCTAACTTTTTCCTGGTCTGTATCAGCCCTATTATATTTTTTAATAGAAAGAATATGAGTTTAAATTTTTTTTTAATTCACCTTTTAAACACTAATTTACTTTATTTGTAAATTTGCAGAAAGAAGAAACACACGTAAAATCAAGATACGCCCAAAATCCCAATAGTATGCTGCAATATGAATATAAAAGTGTTTATTTTGTATGTCGAAAACCAAAAAGACACTATAAAGTTGGAATGAATGGAGTAAATGATAGCAACGGAATTCACGAACAAGAAAATTAATAATTTTTGATACTTAGTGTTATATTCAACCTGCGAGGAAAATCGAAAGTCTGTTGTAATTGTATTAAGAGTTTGAAATATTTTTTTTACTGTAATATTATTATTTCAACTTTTTCTTTTTAACAAGTTCATTCATCATTGATTTCACATTATTTTCGTGTTCTTATTTTCAGTTGTTTTTTTTAAATCAAATGTAAGTGTTGACATTTGTATAACTACTAATTGATTACTCGTATTTGAATTTTTCCTATTTCTCACACACACACATCACATAATTTTGTACTTTGAATAAGGGTCAAAAGAAACTCATTTTTTTATACATACATATAATATAGACTTGTGATTTCTATATTTAAATATGAAATTTGTGATTTAATATAATAGACCTATAATGTTGGCTATTTGAGTTTCTTGTGAGACCATTCTCCTCATAATTTAAGTATCTTTATTACGTCTTTTTTTTTAACAGAGAGACGTAAAATTATGTAAAGTTTATAACAAAAAATAATGAATTATATTTGATCAGAACAGCATAAAAATATAATTAAGCAGCTTTTTGATACTACAAAATAAAATAAACACTATAATTTGTATATAAAATGTTTAAATTTTGAAATGAAAAATAAAAAACAATGGGCAATTCCACGTGAGATTTCAGTCGACCTCTTAAAATCGGCCAAAAATATTTTTTTTCTATTCTGTATTGAAAAAAAACAGATACGTATTTTTTTATTATTTTTTTGGAGGCCAAATTTTTGAGTTATGAATTTTCAAAATTTTCGCTTTTTAAATGTAGGTATATTTTTAATGTCAGATAACTAAAAAAATATTGCTTCTTTTCACTTTTTGACAAGAAAAAAAAAGTTTTGTTTTTCTCTCTACTTTTGAATAATCACAACAAAAAAATTTTTTTTTCATTTTTTATTAAAAAAATAAAAAAATTTTATAAACAAATTAATTTTTTTTAACTTTGGGTATGATAAATTTTTAATTTTCTTTTTTTAAAACATACCTGGAAATGATAAGAAGGTTTTGCAAAAAGTTTCAGAGTGGGCCTGACAAGTTTGATGGGTCCAAAAAAATAATTAAGCTGTCCGTGCAGGTCGCACGCACGTGGCACAATGGAATTTTTTTACATTTTATTATTAAAAATTGTCTAGAGCCTACAAACTTTATCGGATTTTGATTATTATTGAATTTTTAGGCTCTAAACAATTTTTAATAATAAATTGTAAAAAAATCCCATTGTGCCACGTGCGTGCGACCTGCACGGAGAGCTTAATTATTTTTTTGGACCCATCAAACTTGTCAGGCCCACTCTGAAACTTTTTGCAAAACCTTCTTATCATTTCCAGGTATGTTTTAAAAAAAGAAAATTAAAAATTTATTATACCCAAAGTTAAAAAAAATTAATTTGTTTATAAAATTTTTTTATTTTTTTAATAAAAAATGAAAAAAAAATTTTTTTGTTATGATAATTCAAAAGTAGAGAGAAAATCAAAACTTTTTTTCTCTTGTCGAAAAATGAAAAGAAGCAATATTTTTTGAGTTATCTGACATTAAAAATATAGATACATTTAAAAAGCGAAAATTTTGAAAATTCATAACTCAAAAATTTGGCCTCTAAAAAAATAATAAAAAAATACGTATCTGTTTTTTTTCAATACAGAATAGAAAAAAAATATTTTTGGCCGATTTTAAGAGGTCGACTGAAATCTCACGTGGAATTGCCCAATACAAGTAAAACAGCAAATGAAAATAAATTCTTTATTTAAATTGGTAATTGCAGAAATTGAATGAGTCATAGATGGAACAATTTCTCAGCAATTGCTAAAAATTATCCTCTTAAATTTAAATACTTGTTCATTTTTATACCTTCTAGAAATTTGCAAACATCCTACAATTTTTTAAAAAGTAATTTTAATTCCAGGGCTCGAACCAGTAAAAGTATTTAAAAATACGGACTTTAATGACAATTTTCAAATCCATTTGTTAACAATTCAATATAACGAAATTTCAATTATTCGTAAATTTTTCAATTAAATATATATTAGAAAATAAAAACTTCAAATAATATAAAAAACTTCAATTACATTTTTTCAAAAAAATAATTTCCAAAATTTATGCTGTATTGCTTTCAATATTCAATTATCTAAAATTGTATTAAATGAAATTTATTTTTAATTCAATTTTTATTAGAAAATTCTACGAGAATTCAATTATTTAAATACAAAAATAAATCATAATTTATTGATTAATTGAATGTTTCTTAAAATTGAATTCTCGTAAAGAATTTTATCAACAAATTTTTAAATAATTGAATTCTTTTGACAAATTTTTAAGAATAATTTCATTTTTCGAAGAATTCAATTAAAATTGTATAAAAAATAACTGAATTCTTGCAACGAATTTTATTAAATTTTTATGAATCATTTTGGAAAAATTTAAAAAAATAATTCAATTATTTCGAAGAATTCAATTCAAATTGTAATAAAAGCAATTGAATTATTTTGTAAAATTTTATTAAAATAGTAAATATTAAAAATCATTGACCCTTTCGTGCCTCCAGGACATATGTATATGTCCCACTTAGAAAATTTTGTATAATTCTTATAAAAATAAACCAATTAATTTGCGCTAAATTGCTTTCTATTCCGAATGGATGTGGCTACAATTAAAGAATAGTAAATTACAAAATCTTGTAGTATTAATTTTAAACAATAGAATAAACATTGACTGTTTTTAAAAAAAAAGTTATGTAACAAACTATACATTTCATTAACATTTAGTGAATAATTGTTAACAACACCGTTTTTTATGTTTTTGGGGTCGTTGATTACGAATCTTAAGTCAGATTTAAAAAATTAAAAATGGTGGATCTAATATGGCCGACAAATTTTTAAACAAATTTCAAAATTTTTTAAAATTTCATCAAAATTGATTCCAAATTGTTACTCGGGGTCACTGATTACGAATCCGATGTCAGTTTTTCAAAATTCAAAATGGCGGATCTAATATAGCGGACAAGATTTTTAAAAAATGCTTGAATTTGCTTTAATATTGCTACTCGGGGGTTTTCAGGGTCGCTGATTACGAATCCGATGTCAGTTTTTCAAAATTCAAAATGTCGGATCCAATATGGCGGATAAGATATTAAAAAATTGCTTGAATTTGCGTCAATACTGTTACTTGGGAGTTTTTGGGGTCGCTAATTACGAATCCGATGTCAGTTTTTCAAAATTCAAAATGGCGGATCCAATATGGCGGACGAGATTTTAAAAAATTGCTTGAATTTGCGTCAATATTGTTACCTGGAGGTTTTAAGGGTCACTGATTACGAATCAGATGTCATATTAAAAAAAAATTTTTAATTTAAAATGGCGGATCCAATATGGCGGACAAGATTTCAAAAATTGCTTCTATTTGCTTCAAAACTGCTACTCGGGGGTTTTTGGAGACGCTGATTACGAATCTGATGTACGTTTAAGTTTTATTGATAAAATAGTAGAAAAAAATAATCAATGCTCAATTTTGTAGAAAATATTTTTTTGAATCCACAAAAAATTGCCAAATGAAAAAATTAATTTTCATAATTTTTAATAAAATTCTTTATTTGTTATTCTATTCTGGTGTATAGAAATTCATTTTTTTATTCTAAATTTTTTGTATGTTTTATTTTTTATATAAAAATTGGGATCTGAAATTAATAATAAAATAAAAAATTTATTTTTAGTAATAAACTAGTAATAAACTAGTAATAAACTAGTAATAAAATTCTATCCGTACTCAAAGACCTCAAAAACTTTTGTATTTAATCCGCCATTTTGAGTTTTAAAAACTGAAATTAGATTCGTAATCAGTGACCCTAAAAACCCCTAAGTAAAGTTTTTATAGCAAATACAAACAAATTTTTGAAAATCTTGTCCGCCATATTGGATCCGCCATTTTGAATTTTGAAAAACTGACATCGGATTCGTAATCAACGACCCCGAAAACCCACGAGTAACAATATTGAAGCAAATTCAAGCAATTTTTTGAAATCTTGTCCGCCATATTGGATCCGCCATTTTGATTTTTGAAAATTTTTTAAATCTGACTTCTGATTCGCAGACAGCGACTCCGAAAACACCCAAGTAACAATATTGACGCAAATTCAAGCAATTTTTTAATATCTTGTCCGCCATATTGGATCCGCCATTTTGAATTTTGAAAAACTGACATCGGATTCGTAATCAACGACCCTGAAATCCCACGAGTAACAATATTGAAACAAATTCAAGCAATTTTTTGAAATCTTGTCCGCCATATTGGATCCGCCATTTTGATTTTTGAAAATTTTTTAAATCTGACTTCTGATTCACAATCAGCGACTCCGAAAACACCCAAGTAGCAATATTGACGCAAATTCAAGCAATTTTTTAATATCTTGTCCGCCATATTGGATCCGCCATTTTGAATTTTGAAAAACTGACATTGGATTCGTAATCAGCGACCCCGAAAACCCCCGAGTAGCAATATTAAAGCAAATTCAAGCATTTTTAAAAAATCTTGTCCGCCATATTGGATCCGCCATTTTGAATTTTTTAAAACTGACATCGGATTCGTAATCAGCGACCCCGAAAACCCCCGAGTACCAATTTGGAAGCAAATCCAACCGCTGGATTTCCCGGGGGCACGAAAGGGATAAACGAAAATATTTGAAAATAATTGAAAATTTTACAAGAATTTTGCCAGCATTTTAGAAAATAATTAATTTTTATTAGAAAATTCTTTAAGAATTCAATTATTCAAATACAAAAATAAATAATTTATTGAATAATTGAATGTTTCATAAAGTTGAATTCTCATATTTTAAGTAATTGAATTCTTTCGACGAATTTTAATAAAATTTTTAAGAACAATTTCATTTGTCAAAGAATTTAATTAAAATTGTATAAAAAATAATTGAATTCTTGCAACGAATTTTATTAAATTTTTATAAATAATTGAATTTTTATGAATCATTTTAAGAAAACTTAAAAGAATAATTAAATTATTTCAAAGATTTCAAGTAAAGTTGTAATAAAAGTAATTGAATTTTGCCAGAATTTTAGAAAATAATTAATTTTTATTAGAAAATTCTTTAAGAATTCAATTATTTAAATACAAAAATAAATAATTTATTGAATAATTTAATGTTTCTTAAAGTTGAATTCTCATAAAGAATTTTATCAACAAATTTTAAATAATTGAATTCTTTCGATGAATTTTAATAAAATTTTTAAGAATAATTACATTTGTTGAGAAATTCAATTAAAGTTGTATTAAAAATAATTGAAATTCTGAGATGAGTCTTATTATTTATGAAAATAATTGAATTCCTAAAAAGAATTATATTATTTTTGAACATAATTTATAATTTCTGCGAAGAATTTTATTACTCTTGAAAATAATTGAATTTTTGCAATAATTTGAAATTTCTCTAAAATAAAATTTTTTGTAGTGTTTTAAACTAAAATTCTTCTATAAATCAATTATTTTTAATAATTTTTGAAAAAGTTCTTTGAGAATCTTCAAATTCTTTTGTTTACAATTCAATTTACAAAACTTGAATTATTCGGAAATTCTTTAAATTAAATATATATAAGTAAATAAAAACTTCAAAAATATAATTTCAACTAAAATTGAAGTAAACTTTTTCAAAAAATTAATTCTTCTACAGGATTGTTAGTTAAAAGTATGAAAAATTAAAATTTTCAAAAATTTGAATATCAAACCTTTTCCATTATTATTATTATTATTCTATTCAATTATTTCTGAAAATTCACGCTATAATCCTTTTAATGTTCAATTATAATCTAAAAAATGTCAGTGAAATTCATTATTAAATCAATTTTTATTAAAAAATTCTATAAGAATTCAATTATTTAAATAAAAATTAATAACTTATTGAATAATTGAATTATAAAGAATTTTATTAACAAATTTTTAAATAATTGAATTCTTTTGACGAATTTTAATAAAATTACACTTTTTGAGGAATTCCATTAAAAATGTATTAAAAATAATTGAAATTCAGCATCGAGTTTTATTATTTATGAAAATATTTGAATTCCTCAAAAGAATTTTATTATTTACGAAAATAATTGAAACCCTGTGAAAATTTTATTACTTATGGAAATAATTGAATAATTGCGAAGAAATTTATAAAAAAAATTGTAAATAATTGAATTCCTGATGAAGTTTTTATTATTTTTATGAAAATAATTAAAGATAGAATTTTATTAAATTTTTTAAAAATAAATTGAATTGTTTTGGAAAATTTTACTAAAATAGTATAAGTAGATACTGAAAATCATTGAATTGAGGAAAATTTTTGAAAATACCTAATTGAAATTTTGCCTAGAATTTTATTGAAATTGTTGAAAATAATTAAATTTTGGAAAATTGAAATTTTGACGAGAATTTTAAAAAAAATTTTCAACATAATTGAATTTTTGCGAATAATTTTATTACTTTTGAAAATAATTGAATTTCTGCATTATTTGTAATTTCTCTAAATTTATTTAAATTAGGGTAAGTGCGTCAATTGCTGCGGATGCTTCAGTTTCTGCGGCATTTTAATAATTTAAGTGAATACATTTGTTCAGGGCACAAATAATTTTGAAATTTTTTTTAAAAATTACTTCACGATGTAAGTTTTAAAATAGATATAGGAAGTATATACCAAAACTTAATATTTATGTATTTTATTTTAATTAAAAGTTGACGTGTTCAAGGTTTTATTTATTTTCATTGCTAACTTTGCTGGCGGTGCAAAAATACCTACATAAAAAAGGCTTTATTATTGTTTTTAGACTTAAAGTGGTTATTATTATGATGATTTTAGATAAAGAAAACCTTGTTTTAAAAGAAAAATTAAACTTTACTTTATTTTTGTCTGTTATTATATTTTATTTTTAAGAGTAGTAATTAACACAGAATTTGGGCTTGATTTAATTTCTGCGCCCTCAGAAAATCAACTAAGACTGGTTACAATAGACTATCTATTTTGAAAAAGAGCAAGAAAAAATTATGAAAATGAAAGAAAAAATGAAGATTATGGAGGAAAAACTAAATAAAATTTAATAAATACATAAATTAATTAAGGAAGAATTCTGTTATTAAGTTTTAACTAAATGTTTCAAAAATGTGATAATTCAGAAATTATTTGTTACTTTTGTTAATATATGATATATATTTATTTGTAATAAATTTATATTCTATTCAATTAAGCATTGATTAAAATCATTGTCCCATTTTGATTTCATAGTAGTTTGCGGTATTATACACATACACACGAAATTATGCGCAGAAACTGACCCACAGGAATTAAATTCGCGCAGCAACTGATGCGCAGCAACTGACTCAAACGCGCAGAATTAAGGTAGTACGCTCGCGACAGTCACTCTCAAAAGTAAATTTTAATAAAATGCTATAGTATGGTGCAGTTACTGTAGCATATTTTTGCTTGGACTGTACTGAATACATAGTCAGCCCTATGTACAGACACACTCACACACAAGTATACTAGTCAGGTTAGAATATTATATTATATTATATCTTTTAACTGAAACGGTTAATATTGTTAAATCTTTTTGTTATAAATTTCTCAAACATTCATTTATAATATATTAGTTTTTTAAAACAATCTATAGAAAATTTTAGAAGTTATTAGAAGAAATGTGCCGTTTACATGCACTTTTTATAGGTTAACCATGTTAAATAACAAACTTTGAACTTAAATATCTTGTTTTAGAAACGGTCAATTTTTTTAATATTTTGCAAATACATAGATAGATCTTGTTATTAACTATTCTGATTTCAAATTTCATGAAATTCTATAGAAAAGTGCGATCACGAGCGTACTACCTTAAACGCATTGAATATTATTTTTAATTCATTAAATTTATTAAAATAAATTATATTTTAGAGATGTTATTTATTGTAAACATATCTTAATAACACAAACTACAAATTTAATAAGACATAAGTTCAATTTGATCCTTTCTTATCAATATAAAAATTATATTATTTTATAGTTAAAAGACGTCTTGACCAAAATACCGCAGGAATTAGTACACTTACCCTATGTAGAACAATTTACGAACTTTTACTTTACTTTTTTTTTTAACTTTTTCTATCAAATTACGGACTTTACGACCTTTTTTTTAAAAAAAATTAATTTTTACAGACTTGAAACAAATTTACGGACCTAGTTCGACCCCCGTAATTCCCAAGGGGTTATAATAACAAATTCTAAAATATATTGATATTTTCGTTTTATTTTCCTTATTACAATACTTATTATAGTATTAATATTTTAATATAATAAAAATAATTATAATATATTTACAATATTATTTATAGACAAGCTAATCATAGTTAAGAATTAAACTTTTTTGAAGAGAAACTATCAAAATACGTAGTTACAATAAAACTTTTTAATTTACCCTAATTTACTAGACATTAATTTTAATTATATATAATAATACGTTAATGAATTTAAGAATACGAAGAACTGGTTTAGACTTAATCATCCTGACAAATTTGTAGGTTTTTTTATAATGTCAACATAACGATGAAAATGATTTCTATCTCTTTTTAGAGATAAGAACGATGGTAACAATTTTCTCGATTTCTTTTTTTTTAATCAACTTATTAATCTTAATGTTCAAACTTCAAAATAGTTGAAATAGTGACGCGTCATGTTTATTTGACGATTTTTTTAAATAATTAGCATAAGTTAGAAAAAATATATAAGGATAAAAGGTTTTATTATTTCATAAATAAATATGTATTATAAACTACTATTTAGATATTGTATAAAAAGAAGAGCTATTTGATCGGGCGCTACCTGTTGCATTTTAGTGTAGGTTAAAAATTGGCGTCTCAATTTAGTGAGTTGAGCGGCATTACCAGAATTTCTAAGAGTATGACCATATTTCTGAATTTTAATATCATTCTCAATTCCAATTTGTTTTGCAGCTAATATTTCCTGAAGCAGTCAAACATTTATTTTAAAGTCAATTGTAACGAATTTTTTTCAATTTAATATATAAATTTAAATAAATTTATATAAATTATAATAATATCTATAAATTAATTTAATTAGTTATATTTGCGACTTACATTTACAATTTCCTGTGTTATTTTGTCCATGTCGTATAAATAATTTGTCGATGATAAAAGAGGCTGAAAAAATTAGTAAATGATAAGTTTTTTAAAATTCAAAATACTTTTAATAAAGTTCTAGAATATTTTAACAAAGAAAAACTTACACATTGTGTGCTCATATTTGGCTTTGGCGCTTTAACGTTAAATAGCGCGGAATAAATATTTTCGAATTGTAATTCATCCTCTGGTGAGACTGCAAACAATGGAGAATCCCAACGATTTTTACTGTCTGGTGCCTCATACCTTTATTTTAAAAATAGGCGATTAAAATATAAAAAAGTAAAAATTATTATTATTTTCAATATATTTTAAATTACTAGCAGTTGGTAAGTTAATAGTAATTACCAGTAATTTTAAAAGAAAAAAATAGAACCAATAAAAACAAGTTGTTTTAAATATATACTTTTTAATTTTACCTCATAACGAGAGCGTCAAATATTTCTCTAGTATATTTCTCTGATTCTGGTCTATTTTCATTCCATAACCAAGCATGTTCAACGGGTATATCACAATGAAGAGTACATTGAGGTGTTTTGTAAAGTTTACAAAGACAATAAATTTCGTATCGACATCCTTTGATATAATTACTGCCGTCAATAATTAAAACATCTTTGCTGTTCAGATAACGTTGAACGTCTGATTTTATGTCTGCTCGAACGCCCTTTTCATTTTTCGATTCTAAAAAAAAACCCAAAAATAAATGAAAAACAAAATTTACAGAAATTTTTACTTTACAGTGATTTAATTTTGCAATATTATTTGCAATATTCTGGAACTAAGTAAAAATAATTTTTGTTGGACATTTTTGAATAAAAAATTTTTTTTTAAATATAGTTATGTATTCCGACAGATTAAACTGTACACAACTCTCCGTTAACAAAATTTTTAATTATGTAAAATATTTTATTTAAGATGACAGAATGATAAAATCATTATTTTATATCATAAGAATATTGTAACTGTAAATTCAAATTTTCAAAGATTTTAATTTCAACCCTTTTCAAAATTAAATTATTTCTAAAAATTCACACAATAATTCTTCTAATATTCAATTATTATCTAAAATTTTACCTGAAATTCATTTTTAAATAAATTTTTATTAGAAATTTTAACGAGAATTCAATTATTTACATAAAAAAATTATTAATTTATTCAATAATTAAATATTTCTTAAAATTGAATTTTTATGAAGAACTTTATCAAAAATCTTTTAAAATAATTAAATTCTTTCGGTGAATTTAAAAAAAAATTCAGAATAAATGCAATTCTCTATCATTATAATTTAAAATTGTATAAAAAATAATTAAAATTCTCTGATAAGTTTTGTTATTTATGAAAATAATTGAATTCTTGCAACGAATTTTATTAAAATTTTTTTTAAAGAATTGAATTCCTGTGAAGAATTTTATTTGTAAAAATAATTGAATTACGGAGAAAAATATTATTATTCATGAAAATAATTAATTTCTTGTGAAGAATTTTATTCAAATTTTTTGTTAAATAATTGAATTTCTCATAATTTTTTGAAACTTTTTGAAAATAATGAAATTCCATCGAGAAATTTTAATTAAAAAATTGAAAATAATTGGAATCTGACAAAGAATTAAAAAAAAATTCTTTTTTAAAAAAATTGAATTCCTGTGAAAATATTTATTTTTGAAAAGAATTTAATTCTTGGGAAGAATTTTATTAAAATTTTCTTAAATAAATGAATTGCTTTGAAGAATTTTATTTTTTACGAAAATAATTGAATTATTTCGAAGATTTTTTACAAACATTTTTGACAATAATTGTATTCCTAGGAAGAATTTTTTACTTTACGAAAACAATTTTATTCTACGACCAATTTTATTATAATTTTTCAAATTTATAAAGCATTTTATCAAATTTTTTTTTAAATAATTGAATTCTCAAGAAAAATGTTATTATTTATAAATATAATTGATTTTTAGCGAAGAATTTTATTTAAACATTTTTTTAAATAATTGAATTCCCATAAAAAATGTATTATTTGTGAAAATAATTGAATTCTTAAGGGGATGTTACATCGTTATTTTTAAGTATGTCAAGAAAATAATAATTTCTCAAAATTATTTGTAAGGTAATCTTTTTTTGGGAATTAAATAGTCAAAATAAAAACGGTCAGGAAATATTTTGACCCATTTTGAATTTTTATTTTTTCTTAAAAATTGGTGTATTTTGAAATTCATGAGTAATTTTATAGAAAAAAAGGTTTTTAAAAACACAAAAAAATTGATTTTCATAATTTTGAAGCATTTTAAAAAAAATCTTTATTTTTATTCTGAAAATGCTAAAAAATTCTATCAATATTTAATTTTTTAAATGAAAATTCATTTCTTTATTTTTCTAACTACATAATTTCAGATAATAATTTTTATATATAAAATTTGAAAAGTACAAAAAATTAGGATAAAATTATAATATAAGATTAATTAGAAAAATAAACAAATGAATTATTTTTCATATAAAAAATTGAATATTAATAGTATTTTTTAGCATTAACTATCAGACTAAAAACAAAGATTTTTTTTAAATGCTTCAAAAATTATTAAAATTAATTTTTTTGTGGTTTGAAAACATTTTTTCTACAAAATTACTCATGAATTCAAAAATCTAATTGTTAATAAAAATATAAATTCAAAATGGGTCAAAATATTTTCTGACAGTTGTTATTTTATGACCTATTTTACTTTTATAACAAAAAAATGCAGTATTTTGCTGCGAGCAAAAGAACATCTAAATGCACAATGCTTTTGCTGCAGAAGCTGATGCGCAGCAATAAAATTGCAGAAATAGATGCGTTTGATATTCTTTTTAATTATTCAAATGATCCAATTTGATAGGTTATTAATTTTTGTAAAAATTTCTTAATAATACAATTAGTTTAATAAATTTTAAGTTTAATTCCTTTGCCATAAAAATATTTTTCCTATTCAAAAAGATGTCATGACTGAGATATAACACTTGCAAGCATGACTTATACAAAATTCCAGGATAATAACCACATTTACTCAAGTACATTTAATATACAATAACATTATTTTTACGAAAATTTTAATTAACAAACCTGCAAAGTATGTGTTTTTATTATAACCAGCTTTCTGAATTGCCGCATCCTCACTAATTATAGTCACTGTCACGTGTTTAGTTTCAAAAAATTCTTTTAATTCTAACGTCCTTTTTGTTTTTCCACTACACGGAAGACCGGTTATAACAATTAAAGGCATTTGTTTCTGCGTAATTTATTTTTCTATATTTATTTGTTTGATTTATAAATAAATATAAGTCACATGTGTGCCACTATGTTTACGATGCGTGTATAGTTGTACAAATTTTTAAGGTTATATTGCATTCCTTACGTAATTTACGTAAAACGCTGTACGTTTCCAAGAGCATCCTAAAGGTCTTTCTCCAACATGATTCTAAGAACATAAAGGCGAATGCACAACTGCTTCGCGAATGTCGTTCGCGTGGGTTAGAAAAGGAAAATAACTCTAAAAACAAACGAAGATTTAAGGCGCACTCACAGCTAGTAGGCAGCAATACAAATTTGAATTTACTGTCTCTTTCACTCTAATTGACTTTCTCTCTTACTCCAATTACTGCCTGCGCAGGCAGGCAGAGCTGTGAGTGCTCCATTACAAATTTTCCATCAAATTACCGTTAAATTTTAAACTTATATTACAAATTTTCTTATTTTTTTATTCTAAAAAAGTTATGACATATTTCGCAGACCTTAATTGTTACGCAAAAATGGATATTGTTTTTTAATTTAAGTTCTCATGAATATTTAGAATAAATAATAATTAATATCAAATTTGCTTCTCAAGATTGATAAATAAGTAGTAAAATAGGTAGGTAATATATTTAAATTTAATATTCCTTTATTAATTTGTCACCGACATTTGATTATAATGTTAAGTGTCATTCGACATTTAAATAGAATTCGACAATAATTAACATTTTTTACAATTAAATTATTCTTCAAATTAATTTTTAATAAATATTCATTATTTCAACATTTAATAAATATTTAACATTTAATTATTAATTAATTAATCTCTTATGTCTTTTGCGTTTTCATGTTCAGCTTATAAACTTCTCTTGGTTTTCGATGAGAAAACCTTAGATTTGTTTCCAGTGCTCTTGAAAACTTTTTCTTTTTTTCGTTTTATTGTTGAATTTGGGTTCTCGCTGTCATATTTTACCCAGATAACAATTTGAGATTGATATGATAACTAGGCAATAAGTGTGAGAGAGATGGATATATATGTTTGCTATATTTGCACTCATGGCCTAGTTACAAAACGCAACGCAAAACGGTGCCATGGGACTCCACCCTGGTTTCTTTTCGCACTTGTGACTTCACTGATGGAGACGGATGCGCCCTCAAATGAGACGCATTACGCTCGCATGTCATAAAGGTGCATGATGCATGAGAGTGAAATACGAGTCTCGTGCGTTTATTTATGATAAATATATATTGTAAAAAATTAAATACAAAAAACTAAGGTTAAATTTAAAAATGTTTCATTAAAATTTTATATTTCAATAATATAAACATGGCATTAATACTGAACATTTTTCTCTTTAGTCTTGAACATACATAACCTCCTAAATAACCTATAATAAACATTAGCTGAGATCATAATTCGTAATAAATATAAACTTTTCAACACGAATTCAACAAAAGTCAACTGTATATATAATATAATAAATTAACAACTTGGACTGCGTCTAAGAGCCTTATTTCTATTCGAAGCAAATCAACTTTAAATGCCCTTATTCGATATGACTGTTATATTTTTTAATTTTTCAATTTAAAAACGAGTTTAAACAAACACAAATATTTATAGAACATAACAGAAACAAAACTGTGATTCGCAAACGCAGGAATAATTTTAAAGATATTAGGATCATGGAACAAAAAGAATTTTTAAATATTTCTCATATTTATTGTAAAATAAGCATCTAAAGTATATGAAGTCGTAAAAACTGTCACATTTTCATCTATTAGAAAATATTAAAGAAAACACATAATTTACTATAAAAACCCTGCTAAAAATAAAATCAGGAATAAAGAGAAAACGTCAGAAATTTTGATGTTTTGTGACTACTTTGACGTTTCCTGAAGCTTTTGGTATTAATTCTGACTAAAGGATTTTTTATGCTCCTGTTGAATCCTGATGTTTATGGATTGCGATTATTGAGCATTGAAATCTTTTTTTTTTATTTACAGCCCCTCACCGAAATATAGTCGGTAAATGTAAAGTATCGTTAAAACTTGAAATTTGTGCGTAGCCCTTTTTTCACAATAGAATCGCGGGTCTATTGTTACGAGTTTCGGGTTTCTAACCTAATTTTTATTGCTCAAAAGTTTTTCATTTTTAAAATTTCAAGTAAAATGAATATAAATTCAAAATCTAGAAATCTCCACAATTACAAATATCTAAAATTTATTATAAAAAACATTTTTTTAAGAAAACTGTAACGTATCTCGAAAACCGTAATTGATAAATAAAAAAGGATATCATTTTTGAATTTAAGTTCTAAAGGATATATTGCATACATAATAAGAGCATATTGTTATATGAATTCTAAGTCGATGAAAAACAAGTATAATGTTTAAATAAATATGAATATAAACAAATAAAAAGATTTCCCTTTAATTTTATGACGGTCAGTTGACCTTTTTTCAGGTAAAAAAGGGTTTCGACTTTGTATAAAAAAACCTGACTACTTTTGAAGCTTTCTGATTAAACATGACTCAAGCCTGACGTTCTCTGGCTGCAATTGTAACAAATGCAGCCTAAAATCATCAGAGATTCTGACTATAAATTTCTGTCGTTTTGTGATTTTATTTTTAGTAGGGAACGTAAAAAAATTATTAGAATTTATTAAGAATGAGTTATTTTATTATTATAAATTGATAGAAACAATTATTAATAAGAAATATTAAATAAAAAATTATTTTAAAGTTCACCTGGCAAATAATTTTGCAAATTACATTCAACGCTAAATGTTTGTATTTGTCTTCGGTGCTTGATTAAATCTGCAATTTTGGAAATTCTGGAAGTTGATACATTAACAACTTTTCTAGCTTGTGATAGACATCGATATTTTCAAATAATTTTTCCGCTTACTACTTGGCCTAAAACTCGTTTAACTTTCTCATTTTTAGATTCCTTATAGGAACAATGAATTTAATTTTTTAGGACTTCACCAAAAATCTGAAAAAATAAATATTTATAACAAAATTATTATTTATACTTGATAACGATTAAATATTGATGAACTTAATTAAAACAATAGTTAATAAAATCACACCAAACGTTTCTTTATATCATTCATAGAAGTCTTCTGATTATTAAAAAAATTGTTCATTTTCGAATTAGTTGACGTATTCGTAATTGACGACAAAGATTTATTTTGGAGACCCTTATTTCTTTTTCTAAGCATATTGATAAGTTTTTTGCAACCTCAAATTTTTCAAAGCGATGAGTTTATTATTGTCAGTATAACACTTTCTTCTTTTGTTTTGTACTTTTTTGGGATGATTTTGATTGCTTTGATTGTTGGCTCCTATTGTTTTTAACTTCGTTGTTTACTATAAGTTCTTGTTCTAACATCATCTTTTTCAAACGCGAATTTCTCTTCCACTCTCGCTGGCGTTTTTTCAAAAGTTTCTTTTCTCTATTTGTTAATTCACTTAATTTTTTAATTTTTCCTTCTTCTTTCCTTTTTTTGAATCTTTCTCTTTCTTTTTGACAATAATTTTCATAAAGCAGGGGATCATTTTTTATCTTTTCTCGTCTTACTTTTTCAGCTTCCCGTTTTTTTCTTTAGTCGTTCTTCTCTATGCTTAATTGATTCTGGCTAAAAATACAAATTTTAAATTCATATGTATATAAAACAAAACACAATTTTTCACTGTAGGAAATATATTTGTTTTACCTTTTTTAATCTTTTGACAGGTTTTTTGAGTAATTTATTCTTTTGTACTGCTCTTGTCACAATTTCACGTGGTTTTCCCATTTTCCTGGTTATAAAATGTTTTTTACTATATATTCATTGAAAATATTTGTTTTCTTAGCAATAATTGTCAGTTAGTCATCAGCTCTGATGATAAATTTCAATTATGACAACAAAACTACATAACCAAAGAATGTCATTTGCATAACACTATGAAGTTAGCGCATAAAACTATAATTTCAGAAAAGTGGTCACTCTCACCACTCTCACCAATAAGAGCGTATGTGCTTCTGATTGGTTGACAGAAAGATATTTTAAATTAAAAGTAAAGGCATGTTTTTCGCATATTAAGGTGTTTTTTAGTGAGACAGTGAGTGGTTGCCGAAGCACTAAAATAGAAAAGGACGGAGCGGCCATTTTATGTGACACCACGGAGCTGACATTTGACATTTAACAAACAATTTTGCAAAATAAATCTTTTCTTTGGGTAGATAATTTGTTTCTAATGTTATCTTCAAAAAAATAATAATAACTACAAGAAAGAGTGTTTAATTTAAAAGAATAGTAATACCACGGTACTGACCACTTTTTTCACATTTTTACAAAAACGATCTCTTTTTAAGTGTAGAACTTCTAATTTTATAACTTTTTTTATTGATATTTATTTTTAATGAATCTTATTTTAGATTATAACTCTTAGATAACATTGAAATATGGCGTCAACACTTAAATTATAGGAAAAAAAATCTTATTATTAAAATTAAATTATAAATAAAAATTAAATTAATTAATTAATTAATTATTATTAAATTATATAATATTATTATAATCTTATTACAAAATTAAAAAAATTTGTGGACAAAACTATTTTACATTTTATAATTTTATATGAAGTATTAGAAAATGCATTATATGCACAAATTATTAACCTGTACTCCTGTATACATAATTTATTCATATTACAAAAATGCTGGGTTCCAGTTTCGACGTTTCTAATAAAATTTCTGAATTTTAACTTAAAATTTAAAAAAACGGAATTGGTTTTATATACCTACAACCTGTAAAATTTATCCATACCCAAGTAAAAATTTTTTATTTTATTGAATATGTTTTTTTGTGACGCCGCCAAATATTACAGTTACGCGCAAATCACCCTTATAGGAAATGTGAAGTAAAGGAAGCTTAATTAAGTTATAGTTAGATAGTAAGTCAATTTGTTGGTAAGTTAGTAAGTTAGTGCCTAAGTTAGTTAGATAGTAAGTTAGTTGCTAAGTTAGTTAATTAGTTAGTAACTAAGTTAGTTGGTAAGTTAGTTATTAACTAAGTAAGTTAGTTACTAATCTTTCTTAGTTACTAACAAAGTTTTATTAAGATAGTTAGTGACTAAGTTACTTGGTAATTTAATTAAAATAAATAGTGCCTAAATTAGTTGAAAGTTAGTTAGTAAGTTAGTTAATTACTTGGTAAATTAGTTAGTAACAAAGTCAGTTTTTAGGTTAGTTAGTTACTAAGTTAGTTTATAAGTTAGTTAGTTAGTTACTAATTATTTTTAGTTAGTTAGGGGCCGTTCAAAAAACACGTAACGCTTTTTTGGGGGAGGGGGGGTCAGCTATTTGTTACGGTCAGCAGAAAAAAATGTCGCTAATGTATACAACATTTCGTTACATGGAGAGAGGGGGGTCCAAATTTTCGAAAAATAGCGTTACGTACTTTTTGAACGGCCCCTTACTAAGTTAGTTAGTTACTAAGTTGGCAAATTAGTTATTAAGTTAGTTAGTAAATTATTTAGTTAGTGACTAAGTAAGTTGGTAATTTAATTAAGTTAGTTAGATATTAAGTTAGTTCGTTGGTAAGTTAGATAGTAAGTTAGTTAGTTAGTGCCTAAATTAGTTTATAAATTAGTTAGTTAATTAGTTAATAAGTTAGTTAGTTAATTAATTAGTTAGTTAATTAATAAGTATCTAAGTTAGTTTGTAAGTTAGTTAGTGACTAAATTAGTCAGTTAGTTAGTTAGTTAGTAACTAAGTTATCTTGTAAGTTAGTTAGTTCCTAAATTAGTTTGTAAATTAGTTAGTTAATTAGTTAATAAGTTAGTTATTTAATTAATTAGTATCTAAGTTATCTTGTAAGTTAGTTAGTAACTAAGTTAGTTAGTTAATAACTTTGTAAGTTAGTTAGTTGGTAAGTTAGTGAGATAGTAAGTTAGTTAGTTAGTTAGTTCCTAAATTAGTTTGTAAATTAGTTAGTTAATTAGTTAATAAGTTAGTTATTTAATTAATTAGTATCTAAGTTATCTTGTAAGTTAGTTAGTGACTAAATTAGTTAGTTAGTAACTAAGTTAGTTAGTTAGTTAATAACTTTGTAAGTTAGTTAGTAAGTTAGTTAGATAGTAAGTTAGTTAGATAGTAAGTTAGTTAGTTAGTTCCTAAATTAGTTTGTAAATTAGTTAGTTAATTAGTTAATAAGTTAGTTATTTAATTAATTAGTATCTAAGTTATCTTGTAAGTTAGTTAGTGACTAAATTAGTTAGTTAGTTAGTAACTAAGTTATCTTGTAAGTTAGTTAGTAACTAAGTTAGTTAGTTAGTTAATAACTTTGTAAGTTAGTTAGTAAGTTAGTTAGATAGTAAGTTAGTTAGTTAGTTCCTAAATTAGTTTGTAAATTAGTTAGTTAATTAGTTAATAAGTTAGTTATTTAATTAATTAGTATCTAAGTTAGTTTGTAAGTTAGTTAGTGACTAAGTTAGTTAGTTAGTTAATAACTTTGTAAGTTAGTTAGTTGGTAAGTTAGTTAGATAGTAAGTTAGTTAGTTAGTAACTTAGTAATTAAGTAATTTAGTTAGTTAATACTTTGTAAGTTAATAGTAAGTTAGTTAGTGCCTAAATTAGTTAATAAGTTATAGTTGGTAAGTTAATTAAGTTAGTTAAATAAAGTAGATAGTAAGTTATTTGGTAAGTTAGTTAATTAGTTATTAAGTTAGTTTGTCTCTAAATTAGTAAGTTAGTTTAGTATCCTAGTAAGTGGGTTGGTAAGTTAATTACTTTGGTTAGATAGTAAGTTAGTTCATTATTGGTAAGTTAGTTATTTAGTGAGTTATTTTGTTAGTAACTAAGTAAGTTAGTTAATAAATTAGTGATTCTAATTAAAAATCTCAAAACAATACTTGTAAAAGGGTTTATAATTAGAGAAATAAAATGATATCTTGATATCTAATCCAAAACACAAATGATAATAAACGAATAACCCCATTTTTAACACATATTTACGTTATTTATTAAGTTCATTTTACATTTTGACAATATTTAATCATAAATTCAGAGAATTTGTCAATGCAATTGAATCAAATATATAACACATTTAGCTATCAAAACACTTTTTATTCTATGTCAACAACCATTTTCCATGTTTAAAATTAAAATGTGAGTAAAATTGGACACAAATAAGAAAAGCATTAACATTGTTAAGCTTGTTTGTTGTCCCTCCAGCTGTCTGATCTCGTTTGCTTTGCTTTACCGTAAACTATCAGCGCTACGTCCATGGATCGGAGTATTTCCGAATCAAAAAGAGCCTTCACTATTGGAGCAGCAATTTTCACAACTGTCCACTTCGTCATCCTCTCTATTCCGCCCAAGTTTCCAGCCCAGTATTGAGTATTTCCAATTGTCAGATTTTCAAGCCGATAGTCGGCAAAGCTTTACCTAAATTTCTTTTTATTTGCATAAATGTGAAAGACTACAATACAATGCTGTTAAATCTAGTTCAAACTTTTTATTTTTATTTAATGCCCAGCATTCGTAAAATTTAGAAAATTAGTTATTTCTCATAAAATAAATTTGTATAAATGAAAGATTTATATTTGAAAAAAAAATTAGGACTCAATTACACTCGATTCTTGATTGCGTCTTGTTTATCAATAAGAGCACAATTATTTATAATCTTAAAAGAGAAATTACTTTTTGTTGAGTGAAATTTAGCGAAAATTTTTTATTTTTCTATTATCGTTTATTCTCCCTGTAAATTTAGAAGTAAATTTTTTACTATCCTCAAAAATGTCTAAACGACAAGCAGAAACTGGTGATTCAAGTTCACAGCCACCGATTAAAAAAGTTCAATTCGAACCAATTTTAATTGGGCCCATTTCAACTTTAGAAGAAATGGACATGAAGGTTTTGCAGTTTCAAAATAAAAAATTGGCTCAGGTAAGATCATTTCTCAATTGAAGAATAACCAATAGACTGAATATGAAAAATAATTTTTTGGAGTAAAAAAAATTTAAGTATTTAATGATAGTTTTGAAAAAAATATGAGTCACTTTTAAGAATAAAGTAATTTGTTTTCTTTTATTTAATGAGATCAAGATCCAAGGGCTGAAGAGTCTTTCAAGGAATAAAGTACATAATTGTGAAAATAGTAATTAATAAAAAAAATTATAAACAATTACACTTTGAGCGAAGATATGTCTTAAAAAATTGTTTTTTTAATAAATTTACTTTATTTCATATTGCAATTAAACTTTTTTTATGAAAATGATGTTTTGCGATAATTTTTCTTAATTATTTGAACAATCAGCAAAACAAGCGCGCGCGTGAAATTTTCGTTGCAATTGTTACTTTAAAAAATTTGCTTTTTGAAATATAATAAAAATTCTTCATTTTTTTTAATACATAATTTTTTTTAACAATTTTTATTTAAATTTAATTATTTCAACAACTCGTAAAGAAATTTCTAAAATATTTCTAAAAGCAACTTGAATGTAAGATATTTTTGAATAAATTATTTTCCAAATTTTCAATTAGAATTCTTCAAAAATACGATTATATTTCAAAATAATTTTTAAAAGTAAACAAATAAAATTCATTAAAATATTACATTTATTTCAATGAAATTTGACAAGATTTTCAATTGTTTCAATTTTTTGAAATTATTTTCAGAAAAAATGCAATTATTTTTAGAAAATTTTAATTGCATTTTTTCAAGAAACAAATTTTCCTGGAATTTCTAAATTAAATAAATAAATAATTAAATAACTTAAATATTTTTTATTAAACAAAAATTTTATTAAACTTATTCTTATTTATTTTTCTACAGGAATTAAAATTTCAAATAATTTCAATGAAAAACCTTTTGAAATTGAAATATTTATAAAAAATAAAATTATATTTACAGATAATTTTTAAAGATGAAAAAATAAATTTCTTTAAAATATAAAATTTTCCAAAATTTCCCATTGTTTTTTATTTTTTAAAATTATTTTTGTAAAAAAAATATTTAAATACTTATTGTTCTTTATTTGCTTTAAATATCAAAATACTTTCAATGTAAAACCATTTGAAAAATTTTTTATGAAAAATTATGCTCAAAAAATATTAAAAAATACTCGTCAAAATTTCAATTATCTTTATAAATAATAAAATTCTTCTCCGACATTCAATTATTTTGAAAATTTTAATAAAATTTTTGTCAAAATTTCAATTATTTTCAAAAATTTTCTTCAATTAAATGATTTACAATATCTACTATTTCAATAAAATTATCCAAAAGAATTCATTTATTTAAAAAAAGTGTTAATAAAATTCTACGCAAACATTTTTAATTATTTTCAAATAATAAAACTCATTGCAGAATTTCAATTATTTTAACAAAATTCTAAGCAAATTCTTTGAAAAATGTAATTATTTTGGAAAATTTTATTAAAATTCGTCGAAAATATTCAGTTATTTAAAAATTTGTTCATAAAATTCTTTATAGAAATTGAATTTTAAGAAACATTCAATTATTCAATAAATTGTTTATTTTTGTATTTAAATAATATTGACTTCTCGTAGAATTTTCTAATAAAAATTGATTTAAAAATGAATTTCAGTTAAAAGTTTAGATAATAATTGAATATTAAAAGCATTAAAGCATGAATTTTTAAAAATAATTGAATTTTGAAAACGTTGCAAATTAAAATCTTTGAAAATCTGAATTTTTCATACTTTTAACTAACAATTCTGTAGAATTAATTTTTTGAAAAAGTGAAATTGAATTTTTTTAAAATTATTTTCTAAACATTTAATTGAAGAATTTCCGAATAATCGAAATTTCGTAAAATGGAATTGTAATGAAATGGATTTGAAAAATAGATTTCAAAGAACTTTTTTAAATATTAAAAATAATTTATATAAAGCAGAATTTTAGTTAAAAATTGTAGAAAATAAATTTTGTTTTAAAGTCTTTTTAAAAAAAGTAACAAAAATAAAAAAATTTTAAAAAGGGTTAAATAAGTTCTCTTAGTTTGTTATTGTAAACTAATGATTTTCGTAAATGTTTCCAATTTTAGAGAAATAAATAAAAAAAATTAGTACATGAGAAAATTAAGCAACTTTTATTCAAAAATTAAATTACTTTCATTTTTTTTAAATATAAATTAATTCTTATTTTACAGAGATTAGAGCAACGTCATCGGATGGAAGCTGAACTCCGTCAAAGAATAGAACAATTAGAAAAACGTCAAACACAAGATGATGCAGTTTTAAATGTTGTCAATCGATATTGGAATCAATTAAATGAAGACATTCGTGTTTTACTTCAAAGATTTGATGCCGAAACAGCTGATGAATCAGAAAATAAAAGTACGTAAAAGAAAAATATTCTATGTTGCAAATTTTAGATAAAAGAAATTTTTTTCTATACTCATTTTGTGTTCTTGAAAATTGTTTCAAATTATTATTAAATTCATTGCAGATGAAAGTGAAGCAACAACATCTTTTCTCATGCAACTTTCTTCATGGGACAAGGAAGAACTTGATGATAAATTGGCTAATCGTGTTCAAGTTTCAAAACGCGCCGTTTCAAAAGTCGTTCAAGCCTTTGATCGTCTCTCTCAAAGAAATGAAAAAATTACTATTGCTCTTAAAGGCGAATTCGAAGGAGGTATTTATCATATTTTCATCATAAAATAGGAATAACACTAACCATAGTGTAGTATTAATCAAATTAATAACAATAATAATATTAATCTAAGTGAGAACATAAAAATATATTACAGGCATATATTATTTATTATTACATTTTTTAATATGCATTTAATTAATTGTTAAAAATAATGGATTTATAGCTAAGGATTTTAGTTGAAAACACTAAAAAAATTGAATTTTGGAGAAGTTATAATTGATTGCCGAAATTCAATTATTTTTGAAAGTAAAAAAATTCTTTGCAGAAATTCAATTGTGTTCAAATATTTAAAAAAAAAAATTGTCAAAATTTCAATTATCATTATAAACAATAAAATTTTTCTTCAAAATATCAATTATTTTCAAAAATTTTAATAAAATTCTTGTCAAAATTTCAATTATTTTCATCAATTCAATGATTTTCAATATATTTACTATTTTAATAAAATTTTTTGAAAGAATTCAATTACTTAAAAAAAATTTTTAATAAACTTCTACGCAAACATTTATTTATTTTCATAAATATTAAAAATTTCACAAAAATTCAATTATTTACGAATTTTTTATAAATTTTTTTGCAATAGTTCCATTATTTTCATAAATCTTTAAGAATTCAATTATTTTCATAAATAATTAAGTTCTTGTTGGGAATACAATATTATTTTCAAATAATAAAACTCCTCACAGATTTTAAATTATTTTTTAGTACAATTTTAATCGAATTCCTCGAAAATCGTAATTCTAATCTTCAAAATTTTATTTAAATTCGTCGAAAGAATTCAATTATTTAAAAATTTGTTGATAAAATTCTTTATGAGAATTTTATTTTGAGAAACATGCAATTATTCAATAAATTATTTATGTTTGCATTTAAATAATTGAATTCTCGTAGAATTTTCTAATAAAAATTTATTTAAATATGAATTTCAGTTCAAATTTTAGATAATAATTGAATATTAAAAATATTATTAAAATATTAAAAATAATTGAATTTTGAAAAGGTTTTCAGGAATTTTTATAACATTCATTGTAAAATTCAATTATTTTCAAGAATTTTAATAAAATTCATTGCAAAATTCATTTACTTTCATAAATAATATTATTCATCACAAGAATTCAAATATTTTCAAAATTAATAAAATTCAATTAAAAAATTTCAATTCTTTCACAGGAATTCAATTATTAAAAATGGAATTTGCATACATTTTTTCGAAAAAATCAATTGTTTGAAACTTTTTTTTTAATAAAATTCTTCACAATAATTCAATTATTTTCATAAATAATGAAAATCATTGCAGAACTTCAATGATTTTTAATACAATTTTAATCGAATTCTTCCAAAAATGTAATTATTTTTACAAATTTTAATCAAATTTTTTGAAAGAATTGAATTATTTTTCTGAATTTTAATGAAATTCTTTAAAACAATTCAATTGCTTTTAATATAATTTTAATAAAATTTTTTGAAAGAATACAATTATTTTCATAATTAATATACAATTCTCAAAGAAATTCAATTTTTTAAAACACAATTTAATAAAATTTTTTGAAAATTTTTTTTTTTTTTTTTTTAAATTTTTCTCGAGAATGCAATTAGTATTTTAAAAATTTTACTAAAGTTCGGTGACAAAAATTCAATTATTTTCATAAATAATTATTTATTTATTATTATTTATTATTTATTTATTATTTTTAATATAATTTTAAATTAATATTCCTCTAAAAACGCAATTATTCTAAAAAATTTTAATAAAATTCTTCAAAAAAAAATTCAATTATTTGTTTATTTTTGTATTTAAATAATTGAATTATTGTAAAATTTTCTATTAAAAATTGATTTAAAAATGAGTTTCAATTAAAATTTTAGATAATAATTGAATTTTTGAAAAGTTTCTGATAATTGCAATTTTTAGAAATAATTGAATTTTGTAAAGGTTTCAATTTAAAATGTTTGAAAATCTGAATTTTTCATACTTTTAATTGAAAATTCTATGGAACTAATTTTTTTTAAAAAACTTAATTGAAATTTTTTAAAATTATTTCAAGTTTTTATTTTCTAATGTATATTTAATTGAAAAGTTTTCGAACAATTGAAATTTAAAAAAATGTAAAATTGAATTGTTAACAAATGGATTTGAAAATTCTCAAAGAACTGTTTAAAAAATTATTAAAAATAATTAATTTAAAGAAGAATTTTAGTTAAAAATTCTAGAAAATAATAATTGAATCAGAATGATCTTATTTTATAATATCAAATAATGATTAACACTTGGTCATCTTTAATTATTATAAGTTTTTTGAATTTCAAAAAGGTTTAAATTTGAAATTTTTGAAAATCCTAATTCCCATGGAAAAATAATAATGATTAAATATTTATTTTAAATGAAATTTTTTATTTGAAAATTTTAACTAAAATATAATTGACTTTTGAAAGAATTCGAGTTGTAATTTTTAGAAATAGTTAAATTTCAAGAAGATTTTACATTGAAATCAAATAAAATATTTTAATTCCAGTTGAAGAGTAAATAATTATTCAAATATTTATTTAACAAAAATTATTCAAGTGTTGAATGTAATTTAATTTAGAAATTTTGAAAAAATTATTTGGAAAAATTGTAATAAACAGTTTTTTTTAAAGAAAATTAAAGAAATTAAAATTTAGGAAATACCTAATTGAATTTTGTAAAAATTTTGAATTGAAATTTTTAAGTATAAAATAAGAAAAAAAGAAATTATTTTTGATCAAAATTGGAAAAAATTCAAAAATAAAATTTGTGTGAATTGTCTAAAACAAGTTTTTTTAGACGTCAAATTTAATTTTTCGATAGCTACTTTTTTTTGCTACTTTTTCAGTCATAATGCTAGTTTTTGATATTTGTTTAAAATGATTTATTGAGTGCGAAGCCTGTATATAATAAAAATAAAAAAAAAATAATAAAATATTAAATAATAATAAATAAATAAATGATAATAAAAGATTTAAAAATGTTTTTATTTTACAGAAGAAGCGCCAAACATCGATGAAGTTGTACGAAACGCAAATACTGAGATACAATCAGAAAATAGAAATTTACAAGCTATTAATCTTCAGCTACATGAGAAGTATCACACAATATCGCTTAAGGTAATTGTAAATTTATTTATACATATATAAAAATTTTTTAAATTGTCAAAATAAATAACATTTTCAATAAATTTCCACTGTGAAAATGTGAATATTTGAAAGAAAAAAAATGTTTCTAGATGTCAGAACTTCAGGATACAATAACGGGTAAAGATACTTTGGCGGCAGAATTGAGAAATCAAGTTGATGACTTGCAGTACGAATTGAATAAAGTGCGTGCACGCAATGACAAATTAGAACATCATTTAGGAGAAGCTATTGAAAAGTTGAAAGCCTTTCAACAGATTCATGGATCTGATGATAAGGGTACTAATAAGTCGAATACACTCGTTGCCTCCAGTGTATCGCAGACGAAAGTTGAAGACCTTCAGAGGGAATTGGAAGAGACTCGAGAAATGGCCAATAATCGACTACAAGAACTTGATAAACTTCATCAACAACATCGCGATGCACTCAAGGAAGTGGAGAAATTAAAAATGGATGTAAGTAAAAATCCAATGCTTGCATTCAAGAGTCTAGATTTATTTATTTATTTTTGAATTATTTTTTAACGAAAATATGATTATTTTCAGATCCGACAATTGCCAGAATCCGTTATCGTTGAAACCACCGAATACAAATGTTTACAGTCCCAATTTTCTGTTTTGTATAACGAATCTATGCAATTAAAGACACAATTGGATGACGCTCGACAACAATTGCAAACAAGTAAAAATGCTCATTTACGGCACATTGAAATGATGGAGGTAGGTTTCTATTATTTATTCATTAATATTATTAACTATTACTATATAGTTTCGTATTCTTTCAATTCTTTCATTTTTTCTGTCTGTCCACACTTTGAAGTTAGTTTTTGTATATGCTTCTGTTTTTTTCTTTAAAAAAAATATTGTTTTATAAATGGGAAATATGCAGGTGTTTTTTTTTATAATTTATAATAAAATATTTTAAATTAGAAAAATTTTAAAAACTTATGATTAATAAATAAAAAATATACCCATTTTGTTTATTATATGCTTTTTTCTATAACAAATTTCGTTTGAGTGACTGAACTTAATTTTTCTACTTTTTATTTATAAAAAATAGAAAATTGTTAATTGTTAAAAAATTATGATTAAGAAATAGGAAATATACCCATTTTATGCATAATTTTTATTTATCTATAACAATATTTGTTCCTAAACTGATTCTTTTCTTTTCGGAAAAAACATTATTCCCGTCTCTTAATATTTTTGTAGAAAATTCTCAATTTTCATAAGAAAATAATTTACATCATTTCCATTTCTAAATTACAATTGTTTTTATAAAATTCAAAGTTTTTTTTTAAAAATAAAGGAAAAAAATGTTTATAAATTCTACTTGTCAATTACAAATTTTAATTCAAAATGAAATTGAAAATTTTGGAATTTTTAGAAAATAAGGCAAAAAATTTTACTCGAAAAAAAAATTTTTTTACATTTCATTTACGAATTTCTTTAATTGTAAAATTATTCGGAAACGTCAATAACTTCTTTTTTAAATAAATATTGAATTATATTATTATTTTTCCATGGGAATTAAGGTTTTCAAAAATTTCAAATTCAAACCTTTTTGAAATTCAACAACTTATAAAAATATCTCTTCATGTTTTATAATAATTTAAGAAGATCGAGCAATAAAATTATTATTATTTTATATTATAAGAATACTGCAAATTCTTTAAAATTATTTTTATCATTTCAATTCAATTATTATTTTCTAGAATTTTTAACTAAAATTATTCCTCAATTAAATTTATTTTAGAAAATAAAAACTTCAAATAAACTTTTCAAAAAAATTAATTCTACAAAATTGTTAGTTCAAAGTATGAAAAATTCAGATTTTCAAAAATTTTAATTTGAAAACGTTTCAAAATTAATTTATTTAAAAAAAATTAACGCTATAATGCTTTTAACATTCAATTATCCAATATTTTAACTAAACTCATTTTTAAATCAATTTTTATTAGAAAATTCTACGAGAATTCAATTATTTAAATACAAGAATAAATAATTTATTGAATAATTGAATGTTTCTCAAAATTAAATTCTCATAAAAAATTTTTAAATAATTAAATTTTTTCGACGAATTTTAATAAAATTTTCAAAAATAATTACATTTTTCCAAGGAATTTGCTTAAAATTTTGTTAAAATAATTGAAATTCTGCAATGAGTTTTATTATTTATGAAAATAATTGAATTATTGCGAAGAATTTTATTATTTTTAAAAGATAATTGAATTATTGCGAATTATTTATAAAAAATTTGTAAATAATCGAATTCCCAACAAGAATTTTATTATTTATGAAGATAATTGAATTATTGCGAATTATTTATAAAAAATTTGTAAATAATTGAATTCCCAACAAGAATTTTATTATTTATGAAGATAATTGAATTAATGCGAATTATTTATAAAAAATTTGTAAATAATTGAATTCTTTTGGGTAATTTTATTAAAATAGTAGATATTGGAAATTATTGAATTGAGGAAAATTTTTGAAAATAATTGAAATTTTGAGAAGAATTTTATTAAAATTTTTGAAAATAATTGAATTTTGAAGAAGAATTTTATTATTTAGAAAGATAAATGAAATTTTGACAATTTTTTAAAATTACTGAACATAATTGAATTTCTGCAAAGAATGTTTCTTAAAATTTAATTCTTATAAAGAATTTTATCAACAAATTTTTAAAAATAATTACATTTTTCGTTGAATTCGATTAAAGTTGTATTAAGAATAATTGAAATTCTGCGATGATTATGAATTATTTATGAAAATAATTAAATTCCTAAAAAAATTGTATTATTTATAAAAATAATTGAATTACTGTGAAGAAATTTATAAAAATTTTGTAAATAACAGAATTCGTGTTAAATTTTTATTATTTACGAAAATAACTAAATGTTTGCGTAGAATTTTGTCCAAATTTTTTTTAAATAATTGAATTCTTTTGGAAAATTTGATTAAAATAGTAGATATTGAAAATCATTGAAATAAGGAAATTTTTTGAAAATAATTGAATTTTTGACAAGAATTTTATTGACATTTTTGAGAATAATTGAATTTTGGAAAAGTATTTTGTTTGTTTAGAAAGATAATTGAGATTTTGACGAGAATTTTTTTTAAATTTTGAACATAATTAAATTTTGTGAGAAGAATTTTATGATTTTTGAAAAAAATTTAATTTCTGCAATTTTTTGTAACTTTTCCAACATTAAATTTTTTTAGAGTTTTTCAACTAAAATTATTCTATAAATCCTTTTTTTTTAATAATTAATTAAGTATATATTAAAAAATGTAAGTAATTTCAGAAGAATTTAAATTATTAACATTTTTTAAAAATCTAAGTTCTTTAAAATTTCTAATTATATTCATTGAAAATTGAAATTTTATAAAATTTTGAATTAAAACCTTTTGAAGTTGATCTATATTATGAAAATTGTTAACACAACTCTTTTAAAATTCAATTAACTTGAAAATATTTAAGTAAAATTATTCATTAAATAATTTAGAAGTAATAATTTTATGAAAGTTCTTTAAGAATTATGTTATTTGAAAAGAAATTATTGTCAGAAATAGAACATTTTTAAGGTTTTGTATTAGAATTCGTGACAATTTCATAGTTTTTGAGGCAAACAAAAAAGACACAAAAATTCAGAATTTTCTCATGAATTCTTAAAATTTAATTATATTTTATTTTTATTTTGTTTTTATGAAAAAAAATTTGAATTAAAAATTTTTAAATTCTATTATTTTTAAAATTGTTAACTTTTTTAAAAAAAAAGTAAGAAGTTAGCGAATTGTAGGTAGTTTATTATTATTAATATGTTTGGTTTTTATGTAATTTTCAGTGAACTGTTGTTATTATAATTAACTGCAAAAAATTTGTTTCTTAAGAGTGAAGAACTTATGGCTCAGAAGAAATTACGCGGTGAGTGTATTCAACTCGAAGACGTTCTCGCCCAATTACGTAAGGAATATGAAATGCTACGTATCGAATTCGAACAAAATTTAGCAGCGAATGAACAAACAGGACCAATAAATCGAGAAATGAGACATCTTATTACTTCACTTCAAAATCATAATCAACAACTTAAGGGTGAAGTTCATCGGTATAAACGAAAATATAAGGATGCATCGACTGAAATTCCAAAATTAAAGAAGGAAGTCGAGGAGTTGACTTCGAAACTCGGACAGCAGAATGCGCAGGACAATAAAGAGGGAAATAATTCTGATGGCAGTGGAAAAGAAGAGGATCCTTCTAATCCTGTACCTGGTTCTGCTCAGGTAATTTTGTTTTATTTAATTATTTCTTATTTATTTTTATGTGTTTTCATCAGGCTTCGCAATCATATATTAAAACCCACTATTTACTATTTTTTTAAAATAATTTTTACAAGCCTCGGATATTTTTTACTTTTTCTACTTTCTACGACTATTTACAAAAAATGCGACTTTTTCTCAATTTATTTTCAAAAATTGCGGCTTTTCAGACTTTTTTTCAAAATCAACTTTTGTAGAATTTTAATTGCCAATTTATATTTAATTTGAAAATTACCCGTTCTAGGCTTCGCACTCATCTACTAAAACCTACTATTCACTACTTTTTTTACCTTATGCTACTATTTGGGTACATTTTTTTAGATTTCAGCCACTAAAAGTGATTTCTGTTTTTTTTGAGAATTTTCACGACTTTAAATTCGCTAATACTAGAAATCAAAAAACTATTCTCAAAAATTAAAATCAAATTCTTTAAAACGATTCAATTATTTTCGAAATTCAATTATTTTCAATATCTAGTCTTTTTATTAAATTTCGCAAAAAAATTCAATTTAAAAAAAATTGATAAAATTCATCCAAAATTCAATTATTTTCATAAATAATAAAATTTCCACAGGAATTCAATTAATTTAAAATAGCATTTTCAAAAAAATTTCGAAAAAATCAATTATTTAACAAAATTTTTAAACAATTCTTCACAATAATTCAATTATTTCCACTAATAATAACATTTTTCGTGGATATTCAATTTTTTAAAAAAATGTTTGATAAAATTCTAAACTAGAATTCAATTATTTTCATAAATAATAAAACTTATCGAAGAGTTTCAATTATTTTTAATACTGTTTTAAATTAATTCATCGAAAAATTCAATTATTGTCACAAATATAGTTTTTCACGAGAATTCAATTATTTAAAATAAAATTTTCATAATATTTATTATATTTCGAAAAAAAATAATTATTTAAAACAATGTTTATAAAATTCTTATAAAAAACTCCATTATTTAAAAAAAAAACAAAATTTTTCACAGAAATTCAATTCTTTTTAAATATTTTAATAAAATTTTTCGAAATAATTCAATTATTTTCATAAATAATAAAATTCTTCTTAAGAATTCAATTATTTTTGAAAATTTTAGTAAAATTCTTTGCAAGTATTCAATTATTTTCGTAAATAGTAAAATTCATCGCAGGATTTCAATTATTTTTATTACAATTTTACAGGAATTGCTCAAAAAATGTAATTATTCTTGAAAATTTAATTTTAATTCTTTCAACAAATCAATTATTTAAAAAAAATTATGTTTTTTTTAATTCTTTGGAAGAATTTAATTATTCATCAAAATGTGAGAATTTTTCACAGGAATTCAAATATTTTAATAAAATTGTTCGAAAAAAATCAATTATTTTTAAAAGCAATAAACTTTTTTCTTGTAAATACAATTATTTTTAAAAATTCTAATGAAATTGTTCGCAAGAATTCAATTATTTTCATAAATAATAAAATGCTTTTTAGAAATTCAATTGTTTTCAAAAATTTTAATTGAATTCTTTGTAAAATTTAATTATTTTTAAAAACTTTTTGCAATTCAATGATTTTCAAATCTACTATTTTTATAAAATTTCCAAACAGATTTCAATTTTTTAAACAAATTTTGTATAATTCTTCGTAAAAATTGAATTTTTTTAATAAATAATAAAATTATTGTAAGGAATTCAATTATTTTTGAAATTTTTAGTAAAAAAAAAACAGAAATTGCTCGATAAATGTCATTATTCTTAAATATTCAATTTCAATTGCTCGAAAAAATCAATTACATATTTAAAAAAATGTTTTTTTAATTCTTTGGAAGAATTCAATTATTTATAAAATAACTAGAATTTTTCTCAAGAATTCAATTATTTTCAAATATTTTAATAAAATTGTTCAAGAGAAATCAATTTTTATTATATAAGTATAATTTCAGCTAAATTTTTTTGAAATAATTCAATTATTCTTTTGGATTTTAATAAAATACTTCCGAAGAATTTAATTATTTATATTAATAATTCTTCGAAAAAATTCAATTATTTTGAGGCATTTTAATAAAATTCTTTGCCAAATTCAATATTATTTTCATAAATAACAATATTCATCAAAAAATTCAATTATTTTTAAAAGTAATACATTTTTCTTGGAAATTCAATTCTTTAAAAAAATTCCAGTAAAATCGTTAGCCCAAGAATTCAATTTTTTTTCATAAATAATAAAATGCATTTTAGGAATTCAATTATTTTAAACAAAATTTAATAAAAAGCCACAGAGACATTCAATTATTCTCAAAAATTTTAATATAATTCTTTATAAAATTTAATTATTTTTAAAAACTTTTCGCAATTCAATGATTTTTAATATCTACTATTTTCATAAAATTTCCAAACAGAATTCAATTATTTCAAAATTTTTTTTTAAATTCTTCGTAAGAATTCAATTCTTTTCATGAATAATGAAAATTTCTCAGGAGTTCAATTATTAAAATTAGAATTTGCATAAAATTAGTCGGAAGAAATCAATTATTTAAAAATTTTTATGAAATTCTTCGCAAGAATTAAATTATTTTTATAAATATTTAAATTCTTTGATGAATAATAAAATTCGTTGCAGGAATTCAATTTATTAGCAGGATAAGAAAGAAGTAAATATTTTTGATGAAAATTAGAAAAAAGTCAAAAAAATAAAATATAGAATAAAATTTTTGTCAGCTTTGTGAAGTGTCTAAAACGAGTTCTTTTGGTCTTCAAGTTTAATTTTTCGATAACTACTTTTTTACTATTTCTTTTTAGTTTGAAAGTTACTTTTTGCTACTTTTTTAAAATTAATAATCGAGTGTGAAGTCTGAAGTTAAAAAAAATCTTTGTAATAAATTTTATGTGCTATATAATACAATATTTTTTGCTTAATTTGGAAGTTCACTTTTTTTAAAACTGAAGTCCCTTTTTAAAAAATAAAATCCCTTTTTTACCTAATATTATGTGAAAAAATCACTTTCTATGTTTTTATATGATTGAATTGAACTCTAATTCATTAGCCATTTATTTTATGTCAAATTTAATAAACTGTTTTTTCGTCAGATAAAGGAAGAAAATAATACAATGATAAAACGAGAGGTGGGAATCGATGAAGAATTAGAAACAATAGAAGTTGGAGAAACTGAAGGAAATAAAGCAGCTCATGAATCATCTACATTAACTTCACCAGTATTAAAAAAGGAGAAAGACATTAAAAGGGAAAAGGATTTGAAGAAAGAAACTGTGAAAACAGAACATCGAGACCTAGCTCATAGGGCATCGAAAGATGCAAAAGCAGTCGAAGCCGAAATTGTTCGAGACCTAAAAGCACAGTTGAAGTAATTTTTTCTTAAGATTTAATTTTTTAATGGAACTTGAAAAGTATTGTAATACTGTTACAATTTTTATAATATATGTAGAAGTTACTATTTTTATTATATTCGGTTTTTTATTTTTTTTTATAGAAAAGCCGTAAATGAAATGAAGGAAATGAAACTGCTTTTGGATATGTACAAAGGTGTGGGAAAGGAGCAACGCGATAAAGTTCAACTAATGGCTGCTGAGCGAAAAACAAGAGCTGAACTTGAAGAATTAAGGCAGCAGATTAAAAAAATACAGGTTTGAAAAAATACAAACTTAAAATTAGTAATAAAAAAATATTAAAAATACTTAAAATTTTAAAATTAGCTGCCAATTTAATTTTTTCTGTTATTTCTCTTATTTTTTGTTTTTGTTCTTTTTTTCTTATTAAATGCCTTTGTATACAGAATAATTAATATTTTGCACTTTATAATTTTTATCGCTTTTGTGAAAGTTTGAAAATTTAATTTAAAGGAAAGTAAACGAGAGGAGAGAAAGAAGCTGGCCGACGAGGACGCTCAAATGAAGATCAAAAAATTGGAGGAACAAACGTACTCTTTACAAAAACAAGTTGCATCACAGAAGCAGGTATTTAATGTTTTCCCCTAAATTTTTCCCAATTTTGCGCACATACACCACAAGTAATTAAATTTTAAAAATAGCATATTTCGAAAAGCAAAAAAAAAAAAAAAAAAATTGAGAAATATGGTAATTGAAAATTTATTTGACGGTGGTGAGTGCGCATGAATCTGTTTAACGAGTTGTTATCAGAGACTTTGAGCTCGAACGGTGTTGTAACGCTGAACAGAGTTGTGTGTGGCTTCAGGAGGAGGAAGCTCTACTTAACGAAATGGAAGTAACAGGTCAGGCATTCGAGGACATGCAGGAGCAAAATTCAAGGCTGATTCAACAATTGCGGGAGAAGGATGACGCTAACTTCAAATTGATGACGGAGCGCATAAAGAGCAATCAGTTGCATAAACTTGCGAGGTATGTATGTTGTGTTTTTTGTGAATCAAAAATATTTCTTAAACGAACACGATAAAATTCCATTAGTATTTTAAAAAAAAACAGGGCTCGAACTAGTTCATAAATTGTACGATGTTATATGGAGAATTTTAGAAAAATTACAAATGATTGCAGAAATTCAATTATTTTCGAAAGTAATAAAATTCTTCGCAGATATTCAATTGCGTTTAAACATTTTTTTAAATTCTCGTCAAATTTTCAATTATCTTTATAAATATAATAAAATTCTTCTCCAAAATTCAATTATTTTCAAAAATTTTAATAAAACTCTTGGCAAAATTTCAATTAATTTCAAAAAATTTTCTTCAATTAAATAATTTTCAATATGTACTATTTCAATAAAATTTTCCAAAAGAATTCAATTATTTCAAGAAAATTTTATAAATTTCTTCACAGTAATTCAATTATTTTCATAAATAGTACAATTTTTTTTAGGAATTTAATTATTTTCATAAAGAATTCATAATCATCGCTGAATTTCAATTATTTTTAACACAACTTTAATCGAATTCAACGAAAAATGTAATTATTTTTAAAAAATTGTTGATAAAATCCTTATTAATAAAATCAGATGTCTGTCTGTACATTGCTTAAAACTTCAAAATGTTAACATGATTAGTTATTATGGACATCAGAGATTCCAAAAATGTTCTTAAAAAATTTAATGTATGTATGTATGTATGTATGTATGTATGTATGTATGTTTGTCTGTCACAAAAACTTTGTACCCCAATCACACAAAAACATGTGAATCGATTTAAGTCCAACTTGGTAGGTTATTAGGTATTGACCCAAGGAAGGTTTATAAATTTACAGATTTAAAAAATATTAATTAGAACGGGAGATATTCAATTTTTTCAAAAAATTCAAAAAATCGAAAATTTCAAAATTTTTTATTTTTCATGGATTGCTTTTGAAGTTTATATACTTGAGTATTATATGTTATTTAGTCACATTATAGCATAACTTTGCAAAAAATAAAGTCCTATAACTAATATGTAAGTATAAAAATGTTTTCAAAAAATCGAAAATTTCAAAATTTTACATTTTTTTATGGATTGCTTTTAAACTTTCTATATTTGAGTATTACATGTTATTTGGTCACATTTTAGCATAATTTTTCAAAAAATACTATTCTACAACTAAGATGTAAATATAAAAATATTTTCAAAAACTTGAAAAATGGAAAATTTCCAAATTTCACAATTTTTAATGGATAGCTTTTAAACTTTCTAAAAATGAATATTATATGTTATTTAGTCAGATTTTATCATAATTTTGCAAAAAATACTATCCTACAAGAAATATAAAAAAATTTTCAATATATCAAAAAATCGATACTAATTACTATATGAAGTATAATTCAGTAGTATTTTTGGAGTCTCTGATTAATATTTTGATGTCAAAATAGTGCAATTCAAAATTATTTATCAAATCAATCTAATATTTTCAAGAAGTTCAGAAATATTGAAAATGGAAATTTTTTATGATTAAAATGATTTCGCAGGATGTCAAGAATTGTAAGTCACCTGTGATACAATACAAGCATATTATGCCACTAGGCAAAAACTTACATGTTAAAACGTTTTTTCATTTTAACTCTAGATTTAACTTTAAGAGATGTTTTGAGCAATGTAAAGACAAAAGTTAACACGGTGTCTATTTTTGTTTAACAAAATTCCCTGCTTTGTCCAAACTTTTCACGGTTTATCTCTTTTTTGTCAAATTTAAATTTACTTGATTTTATCCATAAATAAATCTACAAATGGCTATAAAAATTTACTTATTTTATGAAAATACTGTTTCTTAAGTTCATATAAATATAGATTGTATTACTTGCTGTCGTACAGTTTTCTGTTTATACTAATACATTTAACTGGGTATCTACCAAACGGGAAAAACTGTAAAAAGCTGGGAATATGCCGAACCGGGAATTTTCCTATCAAATTAAGAAAAAGTTTCATTATATTAATTCGCTTTTAAAAAATTGCTTTTTACTTCAATTTTTATTGATGTATAATATTTATGAAAACAGACCCGAGTCAAAATTTAAGCCCTACTTTCAGCCTAAAATTTAGGTCTTATGTTAGGTTTTAGCAGTCGTAACGTAGGGTCTACTTGCGATACAATTAGTTCCAATTAGACTCTACTATAACTCCAAAAACTGTATGGAAAATTTAATTTTTTTAATACATTAATTAAAGTACTACAAATTGATAAATATTGTTCTCTGCATTTGAATTGGTTAAAATAACTAATTTGATAACAAAAAGTCAATCACTGATTCAAATAGTAATATTTTCCTACTAAAATAGCTATAATGGTAACTAATTATTATTTTTTTCCGGTCAAATTAAATTCCCTAGCTATTTCCTGATTTTCCAGATTGGTAGAAACTTAAATGTATTGGTAGAAACTAAAACCCGTCGAAGACGGGTACGACAGCTAGTTCTTTATAAGAATTCAATTTTAAGAAACATTCTTTGCAGAAATTCAATTATGTTCAGTAATTTTGAAAAATTGTACAATTTCAATTATCTTTATAATAAAATTCTTCTTCAAAACTCAATTATTTTCAAAAACTTTAATAAAATTCTTCTCAAACTTTCAATTATTTTTAAACATTTTCCTCAATTCAATAATTTCCAATATCTACTATTTTAATAAAATTACCCAAAAGAATTGAATTATTTACAAAGCTTTTATAAATAATTCGCAATACATAATTCAATTATCTTCATAAATAATAAAATTCTTGTTGGGAATTCAATTGTTTTTAAATAATAAAACTCATTGCAAAATTTCAATTATTTTTAATACAATTTTAATCAAATCCCTCGTAAAATGTAATTATTAAAATTTATTAAAAGAATTCAATTAATTAAACATTTAATGATAAAATTCTTTAATTGAATTGAATTTTAAGTAACATTCAATTACTAAATAAATTATTTATTTTTTAATTTAAAAAATTGAATTCTTCCAGAATTTTCTAATAAAAATTGATTTAAAAATGAATTTTAGTTCAATTATAATTTAATATTAAAAGAATTATAGCGCGACTTTTTAGAAATAATTGAATTTTGAATAGGTTTCAAATTAAAATCTTTGATAATATGAATTTTTCATATTTGCAAATAGCAATTCTGTGGAATTAATTTTTTTGAAAAAGTTTAATTGCGGATTCTTTTTTGAAAATATTTTTGAAGTATTTATTTTCTAATTGAAGAATTTCCGAATAATTGAAATTTTGCAAAATTGAATTGTAAACAAATGAATTTGAAAATTCTTAAAACACTTTTTCAAAAGTTATTAAAAATAATAGATTTATAGAAAATTTTTTGTTAAAAACAAAAATAAAATTACTTCAAATATATATAAACAAAATTTAATTTTGGAGAAGTTACAAATTATTGCAGAAATTATTTTAAAAAATAATAAAATTCTTCTTAGGGATTCAATTATTTTCATAAATAATAAAATTCACTGCAGAATTTCCATTATTATTTTTAATACAATTTTAATTAAATTCCTCGGAAAATTTGTATTAAAACACAGAATTTAATTACTTAAAAATTTGTTGAAGAAATTCTTTATGAGAATTGAATTTTAAGAAAAATTCAATAAATTATTTATTTTTGTATATTTAAATAATTGAATTCTAGTAGAATTTTCTAATAAAAATTGATTTACAAATGAATTTCAGTTCAAAATTTTAGATAATAATTAAATATTAAAAGCAATATAGCCTGAATTTTTAGAAATAATTCTTTTAATTTCTCGAAGTACTCCATCTATGAATTCATTGCCTTCTATCAAGGAGGCAATGGAATGGAAGAGAACCCACAAAATTCTGAAGACTCAAGGTGGGCTCGTACTAGTCCTCAGTAAACCATGATCACAATTGAAGAATTAGTACCCCAGGAGATCTTGCACATTGCTTTTAATATATCTTGTAATGGGTTTTTCATCAAATCTATAATGTTTATAAGTTTTTACAACAAACAATCAAATCAAGAAATTATTATCAACCATAATTGTTAAAGTGATAGGTGGAACGCAGTGAAAAGTATAGGGTTTAACTTTTTGGTTGTTTATTTGATACAGAACTGGTGACTTTGACTGTCGGAGAGTAACTGAATTATAATATAGAAAAGGTTGATCAAGCGCATTTACTGCGCCATCTATATACCCGCGGATGATACAATTAAAACACCTGATTTGAATTGTCTTAACAATAATAATAGCAATAACAAAGAAAATTATTATCTTTAATAAACAAACAAAATAAACAAGATCCAATTTTATAAACATTGCGTATAAAGAAAAATATCAACAACAAAAGAAAATATTAAATTTTAGCCAAAGTCTTTATACCCAATACAATTGGAAAGAAGGAGATAGGGATACTTCATACTCTTCTCGACTCAAAATAATTTGTTGAGCGCCAGTCCTTTTTAGGGCCATTTTCTAATAAAAGAGAATTTGAGATTGACAAAATTAAAAGGGGGTGATTCCAAGGAAACAAGACCACCAGGTTAATTCTCTAGCAATCGTCACTTTTAAACAAAATAAGATTAAACTAATTATTTAATAAAAATTAAATAAAATAATTTAATAATAGACTGATAAAATTATTACTTCCAATAAAAACATTTTTAACCAAATAAATTAATAGACTTTGAGTTCCAAACCCAAAGAAAAGTCTCTTTTTCAGCCATGAGGCCGGCTGAATTAAATTTTACAATTTTCCATTGTCATTTTCAATAAAAAAAATTGATTTAAAATAACAAAACTTACAAAACCGAAGAACAAAGCCAGAGAAAAGAAAGAAACCGAAGAAAATGACACAAAATGATTCAATTAAGAACTTAAAAATTTCCAGAATTAGAAATCACGTCTGGACAGGCCAAGAGCAGAATCCTAAGAGAACGATGATAACGATGATTGCCGGCTCGTACCCTGCTGGTCCTTCTCCGCTTCTCCCCGCCGGTAGCCCTTCACGAATCTTGTATTCTTACGCCGGAAAAAGGAGCGTAATTGCTGGAAAAATGACAAGGCCTATTTCCATTTTAAGAACAGCTTTCTGCTTCCAAATCCCGGTATCCTGACCCGTGTCTTTCTCGCCGACAACTGCGTCAGGGAATTAGTCACTAATTTGTAGCTACTCTGATTCAAAACTAAATAAAACAACCAAATAAACCAAACAAATTAACCAAAGTACAAAAATTTGATCAGAGCGGGCCTTTAGAGACAATTAATTCGGGCCTGAATAACAAGAAGTTTTCACTACGAAGAAAAATTGACGAGAAAATTCTCCCTTATTTGTTCATAAATAATACTCCGAAATAATAATATAGTTAATAATATTCAGAGTATTATTATTATTTATAACAATTTTCGGGTTAGGTACAAGAAAAGGTAGCAATTTCAAAATTATTTCAAGCTAAGTTAGATGACTTAGTAGTTTCCGGTAGACAGGGGAAAGCGAAAACGGGGAAAACATAGCGAAAGCGGCAAGTCTCGAAGAGTCATTTCTCAAGAGAAATAGGGAAATTCTCCTTGATTCGTACGAAGAAAGGGGGAATTGTCAACGACGAGAGGGGAACTCTGCTTGCAGGTTGACCGACGAACGCCGTTTTCAATGATTCCATACAAAATTTGAAATATTCAGAGAATATGAGAAGCAAGAATTTCGAAGGCAAAACGATAATATTGTTTAATAATATTAAATTAGCTTTTATAAAAATTAAACAAAGTATATATTTAAACTTAGCTTTGTTATTGTTATTATTTATTAAGTAAGATTTGTTATTAATTTAAATTCAAATTTATAAACATTTATTATTAAAATTCGATTATTAATTTATGAAAATTGTGCAACGTCACAATCTATTGCTCTTGTGGGTTTCTGTAAAATCTCATTAATGTGAAGATGCCATAATAGTTTTCTATTTAATTCCGAGATATTCGAGACTATTCTGTATCTTAATAATAATCCCTTGAACAAGGAGGAAAAGATGAGTGAATTTTTGTCTTGTTCCGGAAAAGACTTTCATTTGTGATTTATAAGGAGCAATAGAAAGTCCCGCCGAAAGTCGGCAAACATTAACCATCCCAGTAAGAAGTAAGGAATTAATAAGAATTCGAAATTTTTAATTCTTTTGAATTCCGTTTGTGACCAATTCTTTTCATTTTCATTTGGAGAAGCCGAAAAGAAGCTAAGTTTATTCTTTTGAATACCGTTTTAATATTTTAAGCGGAAAAAAAATTTGACTGTTTGAAGATTTGAACCCTCAAGCTTCATTGTCGGAGACAAACAGCTTGTCCGCTCAGCTATTTAAACTGTACTATGACTTCCGAATTTTAAAAGCACTTATCTCAAAGTGTTGCAAACTTCAAAGGAATTAAAAAATTACAAAATATTAAAACGGAATAGACAGGAATTGAACTTACCGAGTATCACACAGTATTTCGGAATTCACAAAAATTCAAAAATTAAAGAAATATTAAAACAGAATTGATTGGAATTCACATTCAAGAAATCTTTGCCTCAAAAAGGAATACATAGGAATTGGACAGAAACGGAATTCAAAAAAATTGATAATTTAACATTTTCTGTAAAAAGTTAAAAATGTCCAATTCTTCTCAATTCCTTACTTCTTACTGGGATTACCAGGTATTACATAAGAATTTTCTACTAATTGCTAGATTGAAAAGCAAAGGTAACAAAACGTCACCCTGAGGAACTCTAAATATAAGAAGTCATGAAGTCAGGACTATCGGATGAAAAAAACAGATTTTTTAAAGCAGTGAGAGAGGAAACATAATTAGTTAATCTATAAAAGGGACTCGCAATTACATTATTTGATCGTAAATCGAAAGAGGCGTGATGTTACTGAAATACCTTTTTCAGTTTCGACGTAATGTTTAAGTCTTTTATAGACCATTCTTTCGAATAATGTACAAATCATTGACGTGAGTGATATTGGTCTATATCCCTTAGCGTTTAATTTTGGAATTAATACCAATCTAGTATTTCTCCATACCGTCGGAAAAGTGGATTCTAGAAAAAACTTATTAAACATTTTCCACATAAAATCACGAGCTATTAGAGATAATTTTGTAAGGATAGGTACAGTTGTAGCGTCTATTTCTGGAGAAGAGTCTTTCTTGCATGCATTCAATGCAAAATTGAACTGATCAAGTGAAAAAGGTTGACTCAATTCACGTATGTTGTTACCAGAAGAAATGTTTGGCAAAATGGTTGGAGGGATATTTTTATGCACCAAGTATCGTTGCAAAGCTAAAAAAACACTAGAATCAGGGTCATTGCAAATATCTGTTCTCATAGGTTGAGAGGCTGAGAAAAAAGCCTTTAGTTTTGACCAAATAGGTGATGTACCCATAGATAGAGGTACAACCAGAGTGGTTGAGACTTTCTTTTGCCTACTAGACCTGAGGGAAGAAAGGCACCACTTTTGAGGAGCGCCCTCTCAATCCTATTAAAAAATTCGCTGTAAATCAGATCAAGATTTCCACCCCTATCTAATTCGTCAGTCAAAACATAGAAACCATCGCATATCTGCTCTGAGAATTTAATTAAATCCACTTTTTTAATGTCAAACCTTTTAGTAGATGATTTTAACATCTTTGGTGTGGCATCGATACTCGCTATAACCAAGAAATGGTCAGACGAGAATTTATCAGTTGTTACCTCAACACTAGAGATCTGATTAAGAACAGACAAAACAAATATCAAACCCAAGTTATTACCAAGACGAGCGGAGCATCCCTTCCTACAAATGTTGTAGTGTCATCATTAAGGGGAATTAGATCGAAATCCTCAGCAACATTGCACAAGTCTTCGCCTCTTGAATTGCTATAATTATTTCCCTTAAGGCCAATAATGGGCATTGAAGTCTCCACACATTATAATTGGTTTTGATACGTTACATGAGTCTATAAGTTCATTCCTTATTGGAGCTGGTATCGCCACACCAGGTGGGTCATAAACTGTAAAAAACTGCAAATTACCTATTCCCGTAGAGATAGATATTCCAACTCCATTGACAAATCTAAGTACATCATCCGATATCGTAGTGGGAGTAATTATATAAGTACTCCGGACAAGGTCCTCGGAGTCCTCGTAGCCTACATTGTTCTCCAGTCTACATTTCATAATGGCGTATTGATATTGAAACAGGAAATCTTCTATCAAAATATATTTAGTAAAATAAAGATTACACTCACCTGGCGAAGCCGGGTTAAAAGCCGCCAGGGGTTCAGAGTTTGTTAAAATATCAAATTTATAAAATTAAGGAGGGCGCCAGTCGACTGAAGGTCGACGGTAATTAGGAATTACAAAATTTACCAAAATATTACAAATTTAACAGGAGACAAATAATCTATTAAAATGGGGGTTAGGTAAAATTGGTTTAACCCTTAAAAATCTAGCGTTTCATTTAAGAATTTTAATTTACTGACCTACTTACAGTTTTACAATATCCTCAATTATAACGCTTGAGACGCTTCAAGTGCACTTCGTTCACACAATATTATAATAATTCAAAATAGTCGTCACAATTTTAATACAACAATATATGTCGACTTGAAAGATAAGAGCACGAAACAAGAGTGAAAAAGCGTGCCCACGCCGGCGTCTCGTTAAAAGTCACGTGACGACTGTTACAATATATATAAAAGGGACATTCTCTGGCTGATGCCAATTATTGGGAAGAAATTTATAAAACATTATTAGTAAGTAATTGAATTTTGCAGAAGAATGTTGATATTTACAAAAATAATTGAAATTTTGAAGAGAATTGAAAAAAAAGTTTTTAAAAATAATTGAATTTCTGTGAAGAATTTTTCTACTTTTGAAGATAATTGAAATTTGCAAAAAATTTTCTCACAAGTTTTGAAAATAATTAAATTTCCAAGATGAATTTTATTATTTTTGAAGATAATAAACATTTTAAAGAGAAATTAAAAAAAAAATTTGAAAATAATTTAATTTCTGCGAAGAACTTTATTACTTTTGAAAATAATTGAATTTGTAGGATAAATTTTATCTTTTAAAAAGATAATTGAAAATTTGACAAGAATTTTATTACGATTCTTTGCAAATAATTGAATTTCAGAGAAGAATTTTATTACTTTTGAAAATAATTGAATTCATGTGATTAATTTTGGCAAATAATTGAATTTCTGTGGAGAATTTTATTAAAAGTTATGCAAATAATTGAATTCTTGCAAAAATTTTTATTAATATTTGAAAAAAAATTTATTTCCCGTAAAAAATTCAATTGAATTTTTGTGAAGAATTTTATTAAAATTCCTCAAAATAATTAAACTTTCGCGAAAAAAATTTTGCATTGAAAACAATTCAATTCTTATCATTAATTTAATCAAAATTTTTCAAAATAATTGAATTTCTTGAGAAAAATTTTAGTAATAATTGAAAATAATTGAATTCTTTCGATAAATTTGATGAATTTTCGAAAATAATTGATGTCATGCGAAGAGTTCAATTATTTTTTGAAAATAATTCAATTCCTGTGAAGAATTTTATTAATTTATAAAAAAAAATTACTGTCAAGAATTTTAAAGTTTTTAAAAATAATTAAATTCTTGTAAAGAATTTTATTAATTTTAAAAAATAATTGAATTCCTGTGAATAATTTTATTAATTTTGGCAGATAATTGAATTTCTGCGTAAAATTTTTTTAAACGTTTTAAAAATAATTGAATTATTACAAATATTTTTAATTAATATTTGAAAATAATTAAATTCATAAGAAGAATTTTATTTCAAATTTGTAAAAATAATTGAATTTTTGCGAAGAATTTTATTACTTTTGAAGATAATTGAATTTCTGCGAAGAATTTTATTACTTTTGAAAATAATTGAATTTCAGAGAAGAATTTTATTATTTATAAAGTTTTTTGAAATTTTGACAAGAATTTTATTAAAATTTTTGTTAAATAATTGAATTTCGGAGAAGAATTTTATTATTTATAAAAATAATTGACATTTTAAAGAGAATTTTTAAAAAAATGTTAAAAATACCTAATTAAAATTTTGCTATGAATTTTATTCAATTTTTTAAAATTTTATTCTGGATTGTTTGATATTAATGTATCTGTTGCCGAAAAATGTGATTTTTTTTACAATTTTGTTAATTTTGTGTTTCCTTTTTGTCGTTTTTTCTTAAATTTCATGCGACTTTTTTCCGACTTTTTTTGAAATTTTATGCGACTTTTCGTGACTTTTGTTGTTGTAAATTTATGCGACTAAAGCGACTTTTTTTATTCTTAAAGACGATCCGAGCCCTGTTATAGTCAAGGTTGGGCCATTGTCTGAAAACCTGTATCCTTTATTGTTCATAAAAGTTGTAAAGTGTTAATAACAAAGTTTTATATATATATATAAACACGTTTTTCCGCCATATTGGATCCGCCATTTTGGATTTTTCAAATCTAATGCCAGATCTATAATCAGGGACCTCAAAAACTCTCGAGTAACAAATTTTAATAATATCCAATTAGTTTTTTAATTTTCGTCCGCCATATTGGATCCGCCATTTTGAATTTTTGAAATCTGATGCCACATTCGTATACAACGACACCAAAAACGATAAGAACTACATACGTAAAATATTAAATTGTTTAAATTTTTTTTAAGAATAATAGTGAAAAGTAACAATTTCTGAAACGTGCCACCCAAAATTTTAAAAATTTTCTTTTGTCTTAAATGTTAATTTTTACATAGCGCTTAATATAAAGATCACTGTGTAAAAAGATTTTGCAAACAAAAATTTTAATATTCTTGTTTATCGAATATTTTTACTAACTTTTTTTTTAAAAATAAATTTTAGAAAAAATTGTTGACCTTTGAAAAAAAATTTTCATTTGAAATTTGAATTTAAGAAAAAAAATAGTTGCCGGTTAAATCATTAAAATCGATCTAGAATATTTTCTGAAATTTATTTTTTTTAAAAAGTAAAAATATTCCATTGTTAATAACAAGGGTAGAAATTTCTTTTTTTGGTAAAATCCTTTTACATAGTGATTCTTTATATAAAATGCTACATGGATATTAATATTTAGAAAAAAATAAAAATTTTCAAATATTGGATGACGCGTTTCAGAAATTCTTACTTTGAATTAATATTTTTTTAGAGAAGAGAAGGATGTCTTGAAGGAGCAAGTGACCACGTTGACAACACAAGTGGAAGCCGCTAATGTCGTCGTACGAAAATTAGAAGAAAAAGAACGTCTGCTGCAAAATTCTCTAGCAACTGTTGAAAAAGAACTCGCGCTGCGACAACAAGCCATGGAAATGCACAAACGAAAAGCAATTGAAAGTGCACAATCGGCTGCTGATCTTAAGCTCCATCTAGGTAATTTATTTTATAGTTAATATTAGTTATTTTTTATTACTTTTTATTACTTTCCGTTTCGCAGTGTTTTCTTTATAGATTAATTTGAGAAATTTGAAGTGTAACGTGCTTTTTTTAATTTTAGAAAAATACCATTCTCAAATGAAAGAAGCGCAGCAAGTTGTTGCTGAGAAAACGAGTTCCCTGGAAGCTGAGGCATATAAAACGAAGCGCTTACAGGTAAATTTTTCTATACATATTCTTTTTAGAAATTTTATAGTTTTTTCTTAAAACGGAGATCACTGTTGGTCCACTTTTCTATCTAATCCTCTTTGTCCCTTTTTTATACCCTTAAATTTATAAAATCTCTTAAATCCCCTTCTTCCCCTTTTTTATACCCTCAAATTAATCATTAATGAAATCTCTTAAAATACCTAAAATCATGTACATATTCTCCTCTTTTCTCCTTTTTGTAAAAAAATTGCCATTTTTTGTAAATTAAAAATTTTCAGTTATTTTGAAAAAAATTCCCACTTTTTGCAAACTTTAGAAAACTGTTAGTTTTGAAACTTAGACATCTTCTTATAATATTTTTTCAGAGTTTTGAAACTTTGATTTTTTAAAACAAGACAATAAATATAAAATAATTTTTACTATTTACAAAGTAAAATCTAAACTGTTTAAAATTTCTGTCAACTTTTACTATTTTTCGAATAAATTTTACTAAGTTAAAAGTATATTTTACTATTTCTTACTTCAATTTATTTCGAATTTTATAAAATTATTTAACATTGTTTATTATAGAAATAACGATTTTAATGTAAATTTTACTTTTTGCATAGTTAATTTTTGTGTAAATAATAATAATAATAATAATAATAATTTTTTATTTTTGTAAAGTTCAATTATTTCTAGTATAGTGAAATTTTTATTTTTTTAAAAAGAAAAGTAGGTACCATTACAACAATTTGTTATTTAATTTGAAAATTTCCCTTTTTTAATATGAATTCCCTTTTAAAAAATTAAAATCCCCTTTTTTATTTAATTTTACATGAAATAAAAAGAATTAATAATTTTTTGACTTACCTTAAACATTTCCTTAGAATGTCATTAGCTTGAGAATTTTATAATTGTGAATTTTTGTGAATTATATATTTTCTGAACTATTGTCAATATAAATTTGACCATTTTTCTTTTCTTTTTCTTTTGAAAAACTTTAAATTTTAATAAAATTTTTTTAAAGAAATTAAATATTTTTAATACCACTTGGATTAAATTATTATATTCTTTCAAATTTTCATAAAATAATTAGAAAAAACGTCAATTATTTTTAAAAAATTTAATAAAATTCAATGCAAGAATTCAATTATTTTGATAACTAAAATTTTCACAGCAATACAATTATTCAAAATTCAATTTTCAAAAAAATCTGTTGTTTAAAATATTTTAATAAAAAAATTTAATAAAATTTGATGCGAGAATTCAATTATTTTCATAAATAAACTTTTCACAAGAATTTAATTATTTGAAATTAAATAAAAAAATTTCAAAAGAAATTAATCATTTAAAATATTTAAAAAAAAAATTTAATAAAAATCGATGCAAGAATTCAATTATTTTTATGGATAATAAAATTCTACACATGATTTCAATTATTTTTATTACAATTCTAAATGAATTCCTCAAAAAATGTAATTATTTTCGAAAGTTGTATTAAAATTCTTTTAAAGAAATCAATTATTTTCAGAAATGTTGATAAAATTCTTTATAAATATTTAATTTTAAGAAATAATGATTTATTCTATAAATTATTTATTTTTATATTCAAATATGTAATTGACTTTTAGTAGAATTCTTATTAAGAATTGATAAATTATTTAAATAAATTTAATGAATAAAATTCGAAGACATATTTAAACTATTTTTAAAAATAATAAAATTCATTGAAAGAATTCAATTATTTTTAATACAATTTTAATTAAATTATTCGAAATAATTGAATTATTCTTCTAATTTTTCATAAAATGATTTAAAACCATTCAATTATTTAAAAAAAATAAGATTCGTTTCAAGAATTCAGATATTTTTATAAATAATAAAATTTTCATAGGAATTCAATAACTTGAAATTTAATTTTTAAGAAAATTCTCCGAAATAAATCAATTAATTAAAATATTTTAATAAAATTCTTAAAAATAAATAATTTTCTAAAACATTCATAATATCTAGTAATTTTTGTTTGTTTGGCCGTATTATTTTACAAATTCATAACATTTGTTTATAAGAATTCAGTTACTTTTAAAGCAATTTTAATTAAATTATTCGAAATAATTTAATTATTTTTTTTTAATTTTCCTAAAATAATTTAAAAAATTTAATTTATTTTATTAAAATTATCTAAAATTTTAATTCCTGTCGAAAAATAAATAAATATTTATATGTTTATTGAAAGCAAATTATTCAAGTGTAAATAATTTAATTTTGAAATATTGAAAAAAAATTTAATTTTTTGATTGATCTTTTTTGAAAAATATAATTTTTCTAATATTTGTTAATCGACTAAAATAAGTTCTTTATTTTTTAAATTTAATTTTTTTAAATACTTACTTTTTTACTACTTTTTTCTTTCTTTAAGATACTTTTTCTACTTTTTTAAAATTAAATATTGAGTGCGAAGCTCTAGTGTGAACTAAATATTTAGAAATTTTTTAATTTATTCTCTAATACGTTGCGGAAAATTCTTTAAATAAATTTTGAATTTAAAGAAAAAAAATAAACTTTGTTCATTTGAACGTTCAGAACTTTAGGGACTCTGGAAATTAAAAAACTTTCTTTATTCTATTAAAAATATTGAATTTTATTTTTAAAATGTAGATTAAATTGTTTAAAACTAAAGCTAAAACTGTACAACTAATATTAATATTTACAAATTAAAAAATTAATTTTAAAAAATAAAAAAAAGACCGATAATAGAAGATAAAAATATTTAAAAATCTAAAAGCTTAAAATGTGTAAAACTGAAACTTTACAACTAGTAATATTTACTAAATTAAAAATTAATTTTGAAAAAGGAAAAAACCGATAATAGAAAATAAAAATATTTAAAAATCAAAAAATTTAAATTGTTTAAAACTAAAACTCTAGAACTAATAATATTTACAAAAATAAAATTTAATTTTAAAGAAACAAAAAACCGATAATAGAAGATAACAATTTTTTAAAATCTACATTTTTTAAAGGAGGAAATTGCGCAACTTCGAAGAAAGGTGGAACGTATGAAGAAGATTGAATTGGCCGAGACGGTGGACGAAGTAATGGCCGAAGAACTTCGAGAGTACAAAGAAACATTAACATGTCCCTCGTGCAAAGTAAAGAGAAAAGACGCCGTTTTAACGAAATGCTTCCACGTATTTTGTTGGGACTGTTTGCGCACTCGCTACGAAACTCGACAACGCAAATGTCCAAAATGCAATTGTGCCTTTGGGGCTAATGACTATCATAGACTTTATCTTTCCACATGAGAGAAAAAACGTCGGTCTTAAATTTAATTTGATACCTATTGTAAATACGTGTATTACGTGTATGATCGAAAACATTCGGTTTCTTTCTACTTTCTTACTATTATTATTATTATTTTTATTTTCCACTAGCTATTCATTTACGCAGACAAAAATTCAAGCAGTGAATTACAATTAAATGTATGTAGTTGTGTATTGAAATTAGTAATTTATGCAGTAAAATAATTATCATATTTAATTTTTAGCGTTTTATTTATCAAATGATAAAATTCTACATTCTTTTTCAAACTTATTGAAAAAGTTATACTTAATACTAAATCATAATTTTTATTTAATTTGTAAGATTAACATCTTTTTTTAAACTTAAATCTTCATTCTTTTATATACTTATTGAAAATGTTACTTAATACTAAATCATAATTTTTATTTATCAATTTGTAAGATTAACATTTTTCTTTAAACTTAAATCTTCATTCTTTTACAAACTTATTGAAAATGTTACTTAATACGAAATTATAATTTTTATTTATCAATTTGTAAGATTAACCTTTTTTTAAAACTTAAACCTTCAACTTTATTCCATTTCTTCATCAATGGAAACGCTATTCGACGTGACAGTTGGTAAGTAGGGTTCGTACTTCCATTTGGGAAAAACTCTCTTGTAGAGTTTCATCAATATCGTGTCTTGAGATTTCAATTGTCCATCGAAGTGACATTTCATGTGGCCATGTGTTCCTAGAAAATAAAAAAAAATTATATTAAATTTAAAACTAAAATTTTATATTTGCTATTAAATTTCATATTTAATTCATATGTTTTATGAATAAAGTTTCTTTGTTTCATATTTATAATGTTATTTATAATTTCTTGTTATATTAATTGATTTAATTTTTAAAATATTCAAATTCAATTTTTATTCTTAAGATATTTTACATTAATAACATTTTTTTGTTTCACATTTAATGTTATTTATAATTTTTTGTTATATGTATTCATTTAATTTTTAAAATATTCAAACTTACATTTTTATACTTAAGATACGAAAATAAACTAATGTGTGTCCTAAAGCCCCCAAATAAAAAGTTTCAGAAAAATATTTTAATTTTTTAAAAAGCATGTCCTCTATATTGGATTTGATATTTAAAATTTTTCAAAAATGGTTTTAAAATTCGCAATCAGCAAAGTTGCAAAAAATTTAAAAACAAAAATTACAATAAGATTGTAAGTGATGTTAACCCTTTAAAGCCAGATTTTTTAAACTAATACAATTTTCGTCATATCCTCCTTATTAAGAGGTTTTCTACGTCATTGATTACAAAATGGATATCATATTAAAAAAAAATTTGAAATTTGAAACTCTTCATTTTGTATTTTGAAAAACTAACATCAGATTCGTAATCAGCGATCCCGAAAACCTTATAGTAACAAGATTTAGGTCAAATGGATAGATTTAAAAAAAAATTGTCCGCCATATTGGATCCGCCATTTTAGATTTTATTTTCTACATATCTAACTAAAACTGGTAACCATTTCTTATTGCTTATATCACTGGTCTCATCTACATATACTGAAAAAGGGGTTTCTTTTAAAACATTAGCAATTCGATTTTCCTCGACTTTGCAAAGAAGATTATTTTCAATAGCAGTCTTTTTAGTCCTAATTTTACTGCTTTTAGTACGAGAGGATCCATATCCTTGAAAATCTGAATTACTTCTGAAGACACTTTAAATGGTATGTTATGTTCCAAAAATAATGCAGTTATTCTGATTTCAGATTCTTTGACTTTTTCATTAAAAGTCAAAGAATCATCAGAATCTGTAACAAATGTATTATTTAAAGATGGAACTTCTGCATTTTGTACCGACTCCACGTTTTCATGATTAGTTACTGCAACTTCCTGATCACCATCTAAATGGTTAATTAGAATAGCCTCTTCATTTCGATTTAAATCAATTCTAAAAGATTTCGAGTTTTCACAAAATTAAAGATTTCTTTGATGCATAGAAGAAGACTCATGTCTTTTAATATTTGCCTTTCCACAAATCATTACTTTAGAACAAATTTTAAACTGATATTTTGTTTTATCGGCTACTCTGATTAACAATTCTCTTCATGAAGTAAATTCGACAAATCAAGATTCCTGAAAATACGTAAAAGAAATGGGAAGACGGTTGTTAAAGTTCTTGATACGGTTTTTGTTCATTGGGGTACACCTAAGGCCGTTGTGACTGATAACGGAAAGGGATTTGTTATGTTCTGGTCGACCCACTAAAAACCACTCCCGTCTTAGTCTGGACTATTATTCAACCCACGGAACTATCTATTGGTTTCGAACTTTGTGGGGTGAAGGTCCATTAAACCTATGATCGCTGCCTTCCTAATGCATGATCACAAACAGTGGGATGAAAATTTATCAAAGTTACAATTGGCATACAATACGGTACCACATACAGGAACTAGGATCTCTCCGTTCTTTTTGAACCACGGGAGGGAGGCTATCGTAAAAATACTTGAGACAGTCGACTGATAAGGACTTGGACGAATCTGTCGATGACTCGGTTTCCTTTTGGGCGGGGCTTATGAGTTTAATTGACGAGCTTAGACATAAAGTTGAAAGTCAATTGAAAAAATATGATGATAAACGCCTTGCCAGTATCAATTCGAGTAGGCCGACGACGATTAAGCTGAAGAACGGTATGGAGGTTTACTACCCAAATAAAAAGTTAAGTAATAAGTCTCTGAGTTAAGCAGCAAAGCTTACTTATAACTATTTAGGTCCTGCTTTTGTTGGTAAAGTTCTTGGTTCGTCAACAGTCGAAGTAGTAGATAAATCAGGAAAATATATAGGAAAATATAGCGTTACCGATTTGAAAATACCTAGAAGAAGTCTTCGAAAATTGTAATGTTTAACAGGATCAATCTCCAAGCATCTCGGAAGCGACGTCAACTGTCAGCAAAGTCAACCTCTTAGTCAACCAATTGAAGAATTTGCAGCTCCAGAAGAAGATAATGTAGGAGGCAATGACGACGTTACAAAAGAATTTCGAGGCTCAAAGACGCGTGTAGAATCATTAGCCAGGAACTTCTGCGCGATATGATTACTATGAGAGAAAGAAGTCCAAAATGGTGGATCGTTCAACCCAGGCCAATGTTACTCAAGTTGCCAAGCAGATTGTACTAGGATTAACGATGAGTGGAAGGTGGGAAGTGGGAGTGGAAAGAGGGAAGTGAGAGTGAAAGGTGGGAGTGTAAAGTGAGAGTGGGCAGTGGAAGGTGGGACGTGAGAGTGGAACTGGAAATTAGGAAGTGAGAGTGGAAGGGGAGAGTCGGTAGTGGAAGGTGGGACGTGAGAGTGGAAAGTGGGACTGGAAAGTAGGAAGTGAGAGTAGAAGGTGGGAGTGGGAAGCGGAAGGTGAATAGTGGGAGTGGATAGCAGGAGGTAGGTGTGGGAAGTGAGAGTGAATAGTGGCAGGTGGGAGTGGGAAAGTTACAGAATCGACCACCAGAGTGTCCTGACTGCAACATCAGACATGCAGGCAACATGGCCGAATTTTATAGTTCCAGCGTATCATCGGTATATGATCGATGATAAAATCAAAGATTTGAGGCGCCGAATGAAGGCGAAGTTCAACAACGAATCTGAATTGGCTAACAAAATTAGGAAGTTTTTAATCAGAGAAAACGCCTTGAAATCAGTCAACGATTTTTAGAGAAATCAAATAAAGTCGCCATTAGAACTTTCTGAAGAGAAATTCCAGAGAGCCATTCGTGCATTGCTTACTCCACAGACCATCAAGTCCTTGAATGAAATTATGGAGGAACGTCCAGAGTAAGGCACAGTTCATCGAAGGATTAAAAGATGTTATTCAATAATAACATCTTTTACCGACTGCGGTCCGACTGCCGCAGAGTCCTAAGGAGAATGGGCTATAGTTCCAATTTAGATCAAGATTTTATTTGTTCGCTGGGCAGATTTGTCAACACTGTTGGACTAGACAAACTCCTGTCATGTCCACTATTTTATGCGTTGGATGGTGTTTGCCACACATTTTTGGGATTTATGTATCAAGACCATCAAGTCTTTGAATGAGATTATGAAGGAACGTCCAGAGTGAGGCACAGTTCATCAAAGGATTAAAAGATGTTATTTTTTGTTTCATATTACGAAGTCGAATGACTTAATAAAGATATAATGTTTATTTTTTGTACTTACATACATACAGTAAAGTTTTGTTTAAATGTCGACGAAGTCGAATGACTTAAAAGAGATAATGTTTATTTTAATCATTAAACGACCTTCTGTCGACTGGCGCCCGCGGTTTATTATTTTAATTTAATTAATTAATTGTTATAACATTTAAATTAAACCCACACAGTCACGAACCCGACTGCGTGTGGCGTAGAATTTTATTAGATTATTCACACATAAATAAAATTCCTGTTTCAATTTCTTGGGTAAAAACTTTAATAAAAAACCAATTAATAATAAAAATGTAGTTAATTAAATAATATTTATTTATTAGTTGCAGTGAATAGGTAATACAATATTGTTTTACTGCTATTTCCTCTGTGTATGACATCGTGACTCCGAGTATTACATTTTGTATTACTTTTACATAAAAATATTTCTCTTATCATTAGTAAACCTAACGTCCCTGGTTAGTAAGGTCTTATTTTTTCAGAGTAGTACAAAATGCTCAAGTTATTTTTTTCAAACAATTTTCTTCTTACAAGGCAGTTATTTATTACACTAATGCAAAAATTTAAAAATAAAAATTTCTAAAGAAAATACAACAACAGAAAGTGAATATCCCAGAATAGATATCCTTATTATAAGTAAAAAAAGTTTCTTCTCTGTAGTTGGAAAAATTTCTTTCAGATCGTAATCTATATTCGGCGTACTGAAAAAACGTGTGTCGTCCTGCTTCCACTTTTCAACTAAACCAGCTTGTGCCGCTCTTTGCAAAATATATTCAAACCTTAGGGAATACGGTGAATTAATTTCAAGATAAATGACACTTAAGGTAGTAAACATACTTTCTTGAACAATTTTAGATTGTGGCTTTCCATTCTCATTTCTTGTGTTTCGAATAATTATTTCCGCCTCATTATTTTGCATTGTACAACTAATATTTCTATATTTTACAATGTGTTGTGCGCAAATGTCAACAAAATTTACAAATCCAATATGTTTTTTCGTAAACTCTCTTTTGATTTCATTGTCTGCAAAAGTATTACCAGCTCGATTTATCCCTAGAAATCCAATTGGCTGCAAATAAGATTCATGTACGTCATTGATTGTATCAAAAATTAATTCTAATTGGCCCGTCAATGCTCCAAATAAGTTCGAAGAAATTGCAGTACTTACAATGAGTAAATAACAATAAATTAATCTCTCTCTTAATTTCCGTGGTTCCCGAGGAGCACACAATTGTAGAATCATCTGGATAATGTACATAAGTTTCCAGTTGTGACGGTCAAATTTTAAAATTCTAGTAATTATCCAAACTGACAGCAGAATTATGAGGATCTTTGGAGTAGTCAGGAAAAATAATAATTTTCCCTCAATCCTCTTATTATTTTCCATTATAATAGGAACAAGAACGACTATTTCCATCCTACCAAAAATAACGTAACTGTATTTACAATTACGAAACAATAATGAATTAAAAGCAGCAATTTGAATCATATTGTATGCTAGTTGGTTAAAATAACCAGTTGTACGGCTTCTGTTGTGACAATCAAATGTTCCAAAAGCTTTTTCATTTGATGGAACAAATGCGAGTTTAAAATTCATCACTTGCGATAAAAGTCTAGTATAGGAAATAACAAAACCTCTTATTTCTAGAGGATAACCAGTTGCATTCATTTTTACATAATTTGTAAATGGTTGATTGTACGTACCAAATTTTATCTTGTATCCATTTAAATTATGTAACTTATCAGGAAACACTTGGACGCTAGTGGTACAATTTTCGTATGTAGTTTTCTTTAAATAAGGATTAAATTGATGGACATTCGCAAAAAATTGTTCATTACTTAGTAATGAATTTTTAATTTTATCTTTATTTTCTGCCACAATGTGTAGAATCGTTACATCCAAGAATTTCTTTTTCGACATGGTGGTCAGAAATTTTTCAAATCTTAAATCCCTTTGTTTTGAATAAAGAAGAAACAAGCATTTTGGATGTCTATTCTTATTAGATGCTGACTCTATCAAATTGATTACACTTGTCAGTTGTGTAACATCTTCAGCTAATTCAATGTAATTAACGATTACGAACAATGTCGTTAATTCCGGTTCCTTCACCATTCGAATCATTTTTGAGTTTATAAGTAGTTCCTCTGTAGTATTTCGAAAATCTACCTGCAGTACAGATGTTTCTCTTATCAAAAGCGATAGTATTTCTTCGTTATTTACTCTTTCGGTATTATTCGTAATGATCATTACTTGATGAAATGTATTTAATTCTGTCTTCAAAAATGCTTTTAAGCACATTAAACATTGTGAGAGATTTGAGTTATTATTACTACTTTCGCAAATACAAAGTAAACTCAATAGGAATAAAAATGCTATTTTCATTTCTTGAAATATTTGAAATTCAATTAAATTCAGTTCTATGCAGTTTGTTACTGAAATTAAAAAAAGAATATATACTTATTACAATGGCTCTTAAAGCATTTAATCGGAGCTAAAAAATAATTACTTCCCTACCGTCAGAAATTGTTAGTGGATTAAAACATAGCTTCCCTTAAAATCAAAATATCTTTTGAAAAAAATTAAGATTGTGACTTAAACATTATGAACTTGGAAGGCTTATAAAATTTTGCATCAGATAATGTTTGAACAATGTTTTTGTATGTCGGATACCGATTAATGTTTTAAAGTTTTTGTGAATTAAATTGAAGCTGTTAATTTCAGGAAAAAAATAATTTGAGTTCCAAATTTTTCCTATCATTTTTATAGATCAAGAAACGAGCTAAACATATCGAAAGATTTGATGATAATTTATTTTTTACGAGACCTATACCGAAAATAGAATTTTTCTGAAAAAATTGAATCTTCGAACTCTCATGGTGGGAGTCGAACACCACATCCACTCATTTCCGGTGAGGTGCTCTAACCAATTGAGCTACACGGGAGACAGAAACTCAATTTAATCAGAAACTTCTTGAAAGCGACAATTTGCATCGCCATCTGTTGTTATTTTTGGTCAGCATTTTAATTGATTGATTATCTGTCGATAATTTTACGTTCGGTTTTATTATTTGATGATAATTTATTTTTACGAGACCTATACCGAAAATAGAATTTTGCCTGTCTCCCATGTAGCTCAATTGGTTAGAGCACCTCACCGGAAATGAGTGGATGTGGTGTTCGACTCCCACCATGAGAGTTCGGAGATTCAATTTTTTCAGAAAAATTCTATTTTCGGTATAGGTCTCGTAAAAATTAATTATCATCAAATAATAAAACCGAACGTAAAATTATCGACAGATATCGAAAGATTATTAAAAATTCACACAATATTGTTCTATAAAGTTTTAAATACTACTATAATTTTTAAAACCTAAAAAATATTCGCCAGAACTTATCTGACGCATACTTTTATTAACTTCCCAAATCCGAAAGATTTATGTCACTTGATAGATTTTTGATTAAGAATTCGTAATTTTAGTGGAGCTGTGTAATTTATTTTTCACCGAATCAACTAAAAAAATAGATCAACAATTGCGAAACATAATTGTTTCTCTAAAACTTACGTTTCTATTTCGTGCTTGTTAATAAATCGTTGTATCTTTATCAAAAAAGTAACATCATTGTAGTAAACTTAATTTTTAATGAAAAGAAGTTTGCAGTATTTAGTTTAAAATTTATAATATGCTTAGCATTAAGTAGTAATTTTATAATTGTTAACTGCAAAGGAAATCTTTTGCTTACACTTGCTAAGTTCGTATTGAACTGATAGAAAATGAATTTTATAAAAAGTGAATTTGCCGAAGATATAAAATAGGAAATTTTTTCTATTAGTTAAAAAGTATTATTGCCTAAGTGAAGAAGAACATTTTCAAATTGAAATATATTTCTAAAGTTGTAATGGATTTACAGTCAAGGTCTATTAATTTTTTCCATCTTTTATATTAAATTTAAGTTCAGTAATTTTGTAATTGTAAATGTCTGTAAGCGTGTATATTTCTTAATAGAATTTAACATACAAATCTAGCTAAATATGAAACTGTTTAAATATTAAAATTTTTTAAAAGAAAAAATACTAAACATTTTTTTTAAACGTAAGAATAAATGAAATTTTTAGATCGATAAGTATTTTAAAAGGTAATCTCTTATGCGGTCAAGGTGTATTGATTTTATTTCAACAAATATCAAAACTAATGTGTAAATATTTTCTTTCAATAAAGGCATTCTTTTTTAAAGTAAAAAATGTTATCGAAAAGAAACTAAAAAATTAAGATTAACCCTTTAGTCAAGACAGACTTTACCAACTTTTATAAATCAAAAAGGGAATGAAAGCTTACTTACTCAGAAATAGAGGAAAAATATAGAGAAAATAAAAAAAATGTTTATCCTATTAAAATCATTGAAAAATGGACACTTTCAGACAAAATCATCATTTTTTGCCTGCCTCAGAAAAATAATAAAAATAACTCTTTTAAAGACTAAAGCTAAACGACCTAAACATTTGGTAATGCTAAACTAGAAGGTAAAGTTGATATGCAAGATTAAAATGACAAAATTATATATATCATATATTATATTCGTTTGAAACTCGTCACTAAGGAGTTTCTGGGGTTGCTGATTACGAATCTGTTGTCAGCTACAAAATATTTTTAATGGCGGATCCAATATAATATCTTATTTCTGTTTATTACAATAGGGAAAGTATTAACTTTTGCATAAATTCAAGGTAATGTTTAATAAAATTTATCTAATTTAAATTTAATTATTTAATATTTATTTAATTACATATATTATATATAATATATTATATATGTATTATATATAATTATGTATATATTTTAATTTTTTAATTTTAATTATTTAAATTTATTTAATTTAAAATTTATTTAAAATCCAAACGTGATTTTTAGTCAATAAAATCATTTTTAATTTTAAAAATAATTTTTGCCTACATTTAAAGCATTTTACATCTACTTCCAATGCATTGAATACGCTAATTAAAATTTTTGAAAACCGACATCAGATTTGTATTGAGCAATCCAAAAAACCCTAAATGACCAGTTTCAAGCAAACTAAATAACATTTTACAATTTATGTACGCCATATTGGTTCCACCATTTTAAATTTTTTAGCCGACAATAGATTTGTAATTAGCAACCCCAAAAACCCCTTTGTGACGAGTTTCAAGTGAATTCGATGGATTAAATTTTTTTTATGCATTTTAGCCGCCTTATTGATTTTGTCATTTTAATTTTGCATATTAACTTTATATTCTTGTTTAGTATGAGCAAATGTTTAGGTTTTGTTTTTAAGAGAGTTATTTTTATTATTTTTCTTAGTCCTGAAGGCAAAAAATTATTGTTTTATCTCGAAGTGTCAAGTTTGCAATGATTTTTTATAGGTTAGAAATCTTTTTTTAATTCTCCATATTTTCCCTATATTCCTGAGTAAGTAATCTTTCATTTCCTTTTTCATTTATGAAAATTAGCCAAGTCATTCATATTTGTTTACTATAATATTCTTAAAACAAGATTTTATCAGTTAATATAGTTTGAAGCGCGCCTCATGGTTAGAGGAACACTAAATTTGGAAATAATGTCAATTTAAATATAATTTATTAATTTGTATAATTTATTAAATTATAATTTAAATGTAATAGAGAGAAGAGAATAATAAGTTGTCTTATGTCGACTTGCAGATCTCGACAGCGACAGTTCGCATGCTGCCGGTCTATGAGGAGCATCTCGAGCCTACGCTTGCCTAACTTTCGAAAGACTTTCGATCTATTGAGGGGCTACTTAATTTTTGAAGGTCGAGTAGAATAAGAGACGGTGACTAGGGCTTCCACCACTTTTTGGAAGGCAAGCTAAGCAAGCGTTCTCTCCTTACAGGAAGATGAAGTCAAGGAGCAACTCATTCATCTTTCTGACGATGATTTCGATATTCCTGGTACGAGGAGAATCTCCAATGGGTGCAACCAAGATTAAATAGAATGAAGTCCGGCTAGTTGTAAATGATACAATAACGGTAAAAATTGAGAGACCGAAGAAAAAAAAAAAAAAAAATTTTAAGTGAATTAAATACATTTTACAACATCCCGTGCAGAAAAATGGTGAGGGCCCCCGGCGGGGCCCTCGTGGATTGCCCTCTTGCCATGTGGAATCCGCAATGGCAATCCACGCGGAGCCCTCGAAGGCGTGACATGCTTTCCCTCATGGGTGCCCTCGAGGAAAATCCTCATGGATTCCATATGGATTTTCCACGCGGTGCCCTCGTGGATTTCATAAAATGCCCTCAACTTTATTTTCAATTAAATTAATAAATTAATTATTTATTAATAACAAATTAGTCCAATTATTGACAAATAACATTCTTATTTAACAATTTTTACTTTTTTAATTAAATCGTGACCAAAAAAAAAAAAAAATCTGACGCACGCGGGAATTGAGCCTACGACCTACTGACTACCAGACAACACTCTTACCACTATGCTACGGGACCTACTTGAAAATTATTGCTTTAATGTAGGTGACTTGCTGACTTGCTTTTGATGATTTAATAAATTATTTATTAACACTAATACACCATGGCAAATAATTAAATAGTTTAATAATAATAATATTAATAATATAATAATAGACCATAAATATTCATAAATTAATATTTTTATAATTTCAAAAAAAAAAAAATGTCAAAACATTTGTGTTAAAAACGCGTTTTTCATAGTTTAAAATCATTATAAACATTAATTTGTTGATGAAAAAAAATTTTTTTTTTTGGACTTAGAAATTTTTTCTAGTTAATGATGTGGGCAATCCATGAGGGCCCTCGCGTGGGCCCTCATGGATTTGCCCTTAGGTAAGTTCAATATTTTCAAAAAAAGTAACATTAAATATTTGTTAAAAATGTGTTTTTCATTGTTTAAAATGATAGTAAACAATCATTTTTTGTTGTAAAAAAAGTTTTTCGTTTGGACTTAGAAAAATTGTTGAGCAGGGCATTCATAATGGCTAAGAGCAGGGGCCCTGCTGGTGCCCTCGTAAATTTCCATAACTTTGTGACAGGATTTCTGGAAAAATGTCACTTAATGTTTATTTCAGGTGCTTTGAAACGTAATTTAATGCATTCTGAACTAAAGTTTTTCAACAAAAAAATTTTTTTTTTTAAACTTAGATAAATTTTTGAGCAGGGCAACCGTAAGGGCAAAGAACGGGGCCCCTGCTGGTGCCCTTGTGGATTTCTCCTCATGGATCTTCCACGAGGGCCTCCGACGGGGGCCCCGGAGCTGTGGGGCTCGAACGTGGCTTTTTCCACACGGGATAATATTTATGAAAACTAAAATTTTTTCTTTTTATTTTTTGAAAGATTATAAAATTATAAAGAAAACAAGACCTTACAGAAGTCATTTGGCCAGTATTTTATTTAGATGTTTTTAAAAAATCGTCATTTTCAATGTTATACAAAAATTTGTATAACTTCTAAAACAATGAACGCTTTTTAATGATATTAGGTTTATTTTAAAGTTTATTCTCTACAGTACGAAAATTACTGATAGGTATTAAAGTGCAATTTTTTCTTAGAAAATGCAGGTCGTCAAAGTTAGCCAAAAAATTTCTAGAAATTTGTAATAGTTTTTTTGTACTAAAAACTATTCTAGAAAATATATAAAACATGATATGCTGTAGATTTTTCAAGAGAATTTGATACAAAAAATATGTTTGAATTTTAAAATTTATTTTTCTATTAATAAGATTCTTTCAAATTTTTTTGGTCCAAGTTTGACGACCTGCATTTTCTTAGAAAAAAAATGACACGTTAATGCCTATAAGTAATTCTTATAGTGTAGCAAATAACCTTTAAAATAAGCCTAATATCATTAAAAAGGTTCAGGGATCGGTCTCAACCAACGCTATTTCTTTTTTTATTACTAGTTATTAATTATTTCTGACATGCTTAAAAGTTATAAAACATTTATGCTCTCTCATATTAAAAAAGGCTACTATTGATCGTAGTTATTTTGATAAAATCTAATTTACTTAATGGGAGTATCATTTAAAATGTAGAGCTTGAATATAAAGCCCAGTAGCAGATCATTTCGTCATTGAACAAATAAAATTATTTAATGGGAAGCTAAAAGACTGGACGATTTTTGGTAGAATCTAATATTGTCAAAGAGATTTGAAGCAGATTCAGGAAATTCACAAAATATTTTAAAAACTTTTATTTCTTAATTCTTGGGTAAAAACTCTAATAAGAGACCAAATAATAATAAAAGAGTAGTTGATTTTATAATATTTATTTAATACTTTCAGTGACTAGGTATTACAATATTTATTTATTTCTCTTTTTTCTGTGTACGACATCGTGATCCCGAGTATTACGGTTTGTATTCCTTTTATGTAAAAATATTTCTCTCATTTGTAAACCTTACGTCCCTGATTAGTAGAGTCTAGTTTTTTCAAACTAGTACAAAACGCTTAAGTTATATTTTAAACCAATTTCCTGCTTACAAGACAATTAATTGTTACATTAATGCAAAAATTTAAAAATCAAAATTTCTAAAGTAAATACAACAATAGAAAGTGAGCATCCCAAGATAGATATTCCTAACATAACTAAAAGAAGTTTGTTTTCGGTAGTTAGAAAATTTTCTTTTAAATCGTAATCCATGTTCGGTTTACTAAAAAAACGTGTGTCGTCTTTCTTCCATTTTTCAACTAAACCAGCTTGTGCCGCTCTTTGCAAAATGTATTCAAACCTTAGTGAATACGGAGAATTAATTTCAAGATAAATGGCACTAAAGGCAATAGTCATACTTTCTTGAACAATTTTAGTTTGTGGCTTTCCATTCTGACTTCTTGTGTTTCTAATAATTATATCCGCCTCATTATTTTGCATTGTACAACTAATATTTTTATATTTTACAATGCTTTGTGCGCAAACGTCAACAAAATCTACATATCCGATATGTTTTTTCAAAAACTCTTCTTTCATTTCATTGTCTGCGAAAGTACTACCAAATTGATTCATCCCTAGAAATCCAATCGGCTGTAAATAAGATTCATGTACGTCATTGATTGAATCAAAAATTAATTCTTTCTCATTGCTAAATTTTAAGCCCGTCAATGCTCCAAATAAGTTCGAAGAAAATGCAAAACTTATAATGAGCAAGTAACAATAAATTAATCTCTCTCTTAATTTCCGTGGTTCCCGAGGAGCACACAATTGTAGAATCATCTGGATAATGTACATAAGTTTCCAGTTGTGACGGTCAAATTTTAAAATTCTAGTAATTATCCAAACTGACAGCAGAATTATGAGGATCATTGGAGTAGTCAGGAAAAATAATAATTTTCCCTCAATCCTCTTATTATTTTCCATTATAATAGGAACAAGAACGACTATTTCCATCCTACCAAAAATAACGTAACTGTATTTACAATTACGAAACAATAATGAATTAAAAGCAGCAATTTGAATCTTATTGTATGCTAGTTGGTTAAAATAACCAGTTGTACGGCTTCTGTTGTGACAATCAAATGTTCCAAAAGCTTTTTTATTTGATGGAACAAATGCGAGTTTAAAATTCATCACTTGCGATAAAAGTCTAGTATAGGAAATAACAAAACCTCTTATTTCTAGAGGATAACCAGTTGCATTCATTTTCACATAATTTGTAAATGGTTGATTGTACGTACCAAATTTTATCTTGTATCCATTTAAATTATGTAACTTATCAGGAAACACTTGGACGCTAGTGGTACAATTTTCGTATGTAGTTTTCTTTAAATAAGGATTAAATTGATGGACATTCGCAAAAAATTGTTCATTACTTAGTAATGAATTTTTAATTTTATCTTTATTTTCTGCCACAATGTGTAGAATCGTTACATCCAAGAATTTCTTTTTCGACATGGTGGTCAGAAATTTTTCAAATCTTAAATCCCTTTGTTTTGAATAAAGAAGAAACAAGCATTTTGGATGTCTATTCTTATTAGATGCTGACTCTATCAAATTGATTACACTAGTCAGTTGTGTAACATCTTCAGCTGATTCAATGTAATTAACGATTACGAACAATGTCGTTAATTCCGGTTCCTTCACCATTCGAATCATTTTTGAGTTTATAAGTAGTTCCTCTGTAGTATTTCGAAAATCTACCTGCAGTACAGATGTTTCTCTTATCAAAAGCGATAGTATTTCTTCGTTATTTACTCTTTCGGTATTATTCGTAATGATCATTACTTGATGAAATGTATTTAATTCTGTCTTCAAAAATGCTTTTAAGCACATTAAACATTGTGAGAGATTTGAGTTATTATTACTACTTTCGCAAATACAAAGTAAACTCAATAGGAATAAAAATGCTATCTTCATTTCTTGAAATATTTGAAATTCAATTAAATTCAGTTCTATGCAGTTTGTTACTGAAATTAAAAAAAGAATATATACTTATTACAATGGCTCTTAAAGCATTTAATCGGAGCTAAAAAATAATTACTTCCCTACCGTCGGAAATTGTTAGTGGATTAAAACATAGGTTCCCTAAAATCGAAATATCTTGAACAAAAATTAAGATGGTGGCTTAAATTTTATGGACTTAGAAGGCTTATAAAATTTTGCATCAGATAAGGTTTAGCCAATGTTTTTGTATGTCCGAAACTGATTAATATTTTAAAGTTTTTATGGATCAAAGTGAAGGTATTAATTTCAGGAAGAAAATTTTTTGATTTCTAAATTTTTCATATTAATTTTGTAGATTAAGAAACGAGCTGAATATATCGAATGATTATTGAAAATTTATACAATTTTGTTCTATAAAGTTTTTAAATACTACTATAATTTTGAAAACTTAAAAAATATTCGCCAGAACTTATTTGACGCATAATTTTATTAACTTGTCAAATCTGTAAGATTTATGTCTCCTGCTTGATTTTTGTTCAAGAATTCGAAATTGTAGTGTTGCTGTGTAATTTATTTTTCACCGAATCAACGTAGAAATTTGCAGACGAAGCAAATATAATATTTATTCCAGTACAAGAACTCTTTAGAACTTTTCCTAAGATACTATATAAAATATATGAAATAGATCAAGAATTGCGAAACATAATTGTTTCTCTAAAACTTACGTTTCCATTTCGTGCTTGGTTGATAAATCGTTGGCTTTTTATTAAATAGAGTATCATCATTGTAGTAAACTTAATTTTTAATGAAAAGAAATTTGCAGTAATTAGTTTAAAATTTGTAATATACGTAGCTTTAAGTAGTAACTTTATAATTGTTAACAGCAAAGGAAAACTTTTGCTCACACTTGATAAGTTCGTATTCAACTGATTAGAAACGAATTTTATAAAAAGTGAATTTGCTAAAGATAAACAATAAGGAATCTTTTCTATTAGTTAAGAAGTATTATTGCAGAAGTGAAAAAGAACATTTTTTAAATTGAAATATATTTATCAAGATGTAAATCATTTCAGTCAAGGTCTATCGATTTTCTCCATCTTTCATATTAGATTAAATTTAATTATTATGTAATTTTAAATCCTTATAACTGTATTTTTTCTTAATAAAATTTGCCATAAACATCTAGTAATGAAACTGTTTAAATATTTAAATTTTTTTAAAGGAAGGAAATACTACAAATTTGTTTTTAAACGTAAGAAGAAATGGAATTTTTATATCGATAATTATTTCAAAAGGTAATCCGTTATGAGGTCAAGGTGTATTGATTTCATTTTAACAAATATCAAAACTAAAGTGGAATAAAATTCTTTAAAAGTTTTCAATTACTTTCAAAAACTGTGATAAAATTGTGTGATAAATTGAAATGGTGAAAATAATTTTAATAAAGTTACAGTAACAATATTTTTATAGTCTAAAATTTATTTTATTAATGATTTGATTGAAATTTAGTTGTCATTTTAGCAGAGTCTACATCCAGAACAACAACGCAACGGCAGCCCCTCAAGCTTTAATACAATTCAGATAAGCAGCCTCTGTCCATAACAAAGGTCTCAAATGAGGAAACCAATGTAAGTATAAAACAAATTTTAAATATTTTATAAAGACTTTTTTAGTCCTTAAATCGCACACCTCCTTAACTCAAAAAATCATATTTTAAAATAACTTTATTAGTACGAAAAGTTTGACGAATGTCATTGATGGAACATAAACTTAGGTATCAATTTAAAAAATATTACTTTTAAAAAATTGTGCAACTATTTAAAGAGAATTAATTTTAAGAATGTCGTTATTACGGGATAAGGTCGTTATTTCTAAATATAAATTAAATTTCAGAAGGTTTGAAATGGACTCACAGAATTGGTTTAATTTCACGTAACGACCAAGAGCACAATATCAGCGAAGAAGTTAGAATCGAATCACAAACTTTTGGAGAAGGTGTTGATTCAGTGGGACAGAACGAAGATGTAAATGCAATTTTATTTTTGCAAGCCCGTTGATACTTAAATAAATTATCAAACATGACCCCAAAAATTGTACTTTGTATTCCCTTTACGTAACAATATTCCTCTTATTATTTAGTAAACCTAACGTCCCTAGTTAGTAGAGTTTTGTTTTTTCAAAGTAGTACAAAATGATTAATTATTTTTTAAACCAATTTCTTTCAGACAAATAATTATTTTTTACATTAAATCGAAAATTTAAAAATCAAAATTTCCAAAGAAAATACAACAACAGAAAGTGAATATCCCAGGATAGATAATCCTATCATGAGTAAAAGAAGTTTCATTTCTGTAATTTGAAAATTTTCGTTTAGACCGGTATCCATGTTCGGCTTACTAAAAAAACGTGTGTCGTCTTTCTTCCACTTTTTAACTAAACCAGCTTGTGCCGCTCTTTGCAAAATATTTTTAAACCTTAGTGAATACGGTGAATTAATTTCAAGATAAATGACACTTAATGTAGTAGTTATACTTTCTTTAACAATTTTAGTTTGTGGTTTTCCATTTTCACTTCTTGTGTTTCGAATTATTACTTCCGCCTCATTATTTTGCATTGTGCAACTAATATTTTTATGTTTTACAATGGATTGATCGCAGATGTCAAGAAAATCTACATTAACGATATGTTTTTTCAAAAACTCTTCTTTAATTTTATTGTCTGTGAAAATAGTAGCAGCTAGTTTTATCCCTGGAAATCCAATTGGCTGCAAATAAGATTCATGTACATCATTGATTGTATCAAATCTCAATTCTTTCTCCTTGTTAAATTTCAGCCCCGTCAATGCTGCAAATAAGTTCAAAGAAAATGCAAAACTTATAATGAGCAAGTAACAATAAATTAATCTTTCTCTTAATTTCCGTGGTTCCCGAGGAGCACACAATTGTAGAGTTATCTGGATAATGTACATAAGTTTCCAGTACTGACGGTCAAATTTCAAAATTCTAGTAATTATCCAAACTAACAGCAGAACTGAGAAGCTTATTGCAGCATTCAGAAAAAGTAATAATTTTCCCTCAATCTCATTATCATTTTCTATTATAATAGGAACAAGAACGATTATTTCAATCATACCTAAAATCACGTAACTGTACTCAGAATTTGGAAACAATATTGTATTAAAAGCACCAATTTGAATCATATTGTATGCCAGTTGGTTATAATAACCAGTTCTAAGGCTTTTGTTGGAAGAATAAACTCCTCCAAAATCTGTTTCATTAGATGAAACAAATTCCAGTTTAAAATTCATCACTTCCGATAAAAGTCTAGTATAGGAAATAACAAAACCTTTCATTTTTATAGGGTAACCAGTTGCATTCATTTTTACAAAATTTGTAAATGGTTGATTGTACGTACCAAATTTTATCTTGTATCCATTTAAATTTTGTAACTTATCAGGAAACATTTCGACACCAGTGGAACATTTTTTGATTGTAGTTTTCTCCAAATAAGGATTAAATTGATGGACATTCGCAAAAAACTGTCCATTACTTAGTAATGAATGTTTAGTTTTATCTTTATTTTCTGATACAATGTGTAGAATTGTAACGTCTAAGAATCTCTTATTCCACATGGTGGTCAGAAATTGTTTAAATCTCAACTCCCTTTGTTTTGAATAAAGAAGAAACAACCATTTTGGATGTCTATTTTTATAAGATGCTGACTCTATCAAATCGATTGCTTTAGTCAGTTTTGTAACATCTTCAGCTGTTTCAATATAATTAACGATTACGAACAATGTCGTTAATTCCGGTTTCTTCACCATTCGAATTATTTTTGATTCAATTAGTAGTTCCTCTGTAGTATTATGAAAATCTACCTGCAGTACAGATGTTTCTTTCATCAAAAGCGATAATATTTCTTCGTCATTTACTTTTTTGGTATTATTCGTAATAATCATTACTTGATAAAATGTATTTAATTCTGTTTTGCAATATTCTTTTAAGCACGCTAAACATTTTGACAGGCTTGAGTAATTATTACTACTTTCGCAAATACAAAGTAAGCTCAATATTATTACAAAATTTATCTTCATTTCTTGAAATATTTGAAATTCAACTCAATACAATTCTTCGTAATTCGATACTGAAATTAAAAGAAAAATATATTTAATACAATGGCTATTAAAACATTTAATCGGAGGTTAAAAATAATGACTACCCTACCGTCGGAAATCGTTAATGGATAATAACAATTCTTTCCTAAAATCAGAATTTCTTGGACAAAAATTAAGATGGTGACTTTAATTTTACGGACTTGGAGAGCTTATAAAAATTTGCGTCGGATCAGATTTGGCTAATGCTTCTGTATGTCGGAATTCGGAAACAAATTAATATTTTAAGTTTTTATGGCTCAAATTAAAGGTTACAATTTCAAGAAGAAAATAATCTGAGTTTCTTATTCTTTATATCATTTTTGCAAATCAAGAAACGAGCTGAACATATCGAATGATTGATGAAAATTTAAAGAAGTTTGTTTTGTGAAGTATCGAACAATACTACAATACTACTCTAAGTATAATATTTATCTCAGTATAAGAACTCTTTAGAACTTTCCCTATATGCTAAAAAGTAGATCAAGAATTGTAAAACATAATTTTTTTCTAAAACTTACCGTTTAGATTCAGTGTTTGGTAATAAATCGTTGTCTCTTTATCAAATAATTTATCATCATTGTAGTAAACTTAATATTTAATGAAAAGAAGTTTGCAGTATTTAGTTTAAAATTTAAAATATGCTTAACATTAAGTAGTAATTTTATAATTGTTAACTGCAAAAGAAATCTTTTGCTTACACTTGCTAAGTTCGTATTGAACTGATAGAAAATGAATTTTATAAAAAGTGAATTTGCCGAAGATATAAAATAGGAAATTTTTACTATTAGTTAAAAAGTATTATTGCCTAAGTGAAGAAGAACATTTTCAAATTGAAATATATTTCTAAACATGTAATGGATTTACAGCCAAGGTCTATCGATTTTCTCCATCTTTGATATTAAATTTAAGTTTAGTATTTTGTAATTTTAAATCCTTGTAACTATGTATTTTTTCTTAATAAAATTTGCAATAAAAATCTAGTAATGAAACTGTTTAAATATTTAAATTCTTTTGAAGGGAAAAAATACTAAAAATTTCTTTTTAAAGGTAAGAAGAAATGGAATTTTTATATCGATAAGTATGTCGAAAGGTAATCTGTTATGCGGTCACGGTGTATTGATTTCACTTTAGCAAATATATAAACTAAAATGCAATAACATTTTTTAATACTTTTCAATTACTTTTAAAAATTGTGATAAAATTATTTAATTCATCAATAATTTTCTGTAAAATTTTAATTATATTCCTTAAAAGAAATTTATTATTTTCAAAAGTTGTAAATAAAATTCTTCATAAAAATTCAATTTTAAGATACATTCAATTATTCAATAAATTATTGATTTTTGTATTCAAATGAAGAATTACCGAAAATCGAAATTTCGTAAAATTGAGCCGTAAACAAATAGATTAAAAAATTTTCAAAACACTTTTGCAAAAATAATTAAAAATAATTGATTCAGAAAAGAATTTTAGTTAAAAATTCTAGAAAATAGTAATAACTGAATTTAAATGATGAAAATAATTTTGACGAAGTTACAGTAACAATATTTTCAAAGTATAAAATTTATTTTATTAATGATTTGATTTATATTTAACTCTAACTATTTCCGTTCGAAAGATAATGAATTTTAACTGTTTTTACAGTTTAACCTTTTGCCCCAGTCTCCCCTATATAATTGAATTATTGCAACTAATTTTATAAAAATAAATTTTTTTAAATTACATTCTTTTATAAAATTTTATTAAAATAGTACTAAAAATAATGGAATTTCTCAGTAGATTTTTATTACTGAAAAATTAGGATGAAAACAATTTAATTGTTTCAAAGAATATCATTAAAATTTTTGAGAATATTTTCTATTATTTTAACTATTAACGGATTTAAAGTAGTTTAAATTCTCAAAAAAGGAAAAAAGTAACCGGTAGTATAACAAATTTTAAAAAAAGTATCCAAAGAGCAGTAAAATGAAACAATCGTTAAAATAAGATTCATAACCTCCAAGACTCCTTGCAAACCTTCTTATAAAAGAAATAAACTTATGGTTAATATTCTACATTATCAACCATTATCAACCACATTGTTGCAAATCAATGTAGTCTATCCAATAATCAGTGTGAATTTCTGTTCCGACAAGAACATGTTTTTTAATCAAGTTTGTTTAAACTCGTTTGTTATCGGGACAGATTTCCAACCAATAGTTGGAAGAATGTTCTCTGTGAATCATTCCAAGGATCCAGAAACCCTCCAATATTCGAGCTCTCTCGTATTTTTGACGACTAATTTTACATTCGTCGATCTCGACAATTTCGCCTACACCTCCAATGCCACCCTCTTCTTGGAAGTGCTCGTCTAGATCAATCATGCAGATCTCTCAAGCTCAACAAAAAGAGAAAAGATCTGCAGTGGTTACATGCAAAATATTTTGTTCTTCCACAATACTATTTTCTCGATTAGTTTGTCGAATGTCAAAATCCAACGAAAAGCAATATGTTACTATTAAACAAGATGTCGCTGATTCATTTAAATTCATATTTTTTTGTTATCCCGAACAAAAGCGTTCACTGGGAATCAGTTTTACGTCACGTAACAATTGCTTCAAGAGCAATGGACGCTTTTAGTTGGAAAATAAAAGGTCAGTCTTCTCAGACATCCAGGGGCATGATAAGAGACATAAAGGTCTGAAATATTGAAAGTAAAAATATTTATTTTTTCTTACCTAGCGGTTCCTTGATATGTCCCCTTCGTCCGAATTTCGTAACAACTTGGACAGGCTTGAACCAATTGATATCTTCACGATTAAAGAACATAAATCGGATAACTGCTGATCTTTTATGAACTTTGAAGGGATGTCCACTTAAGATAACTCTTTTTACTACAAGCCTGTCGGCGTTTGCGGATAAAACGCCACCCGATGCAATCAATTCCTGAAAATAAATGTGCGATAAATAAAATAATAACGAAATAAAAAAGCCGTTTCTTATTACAAGTAAGTTAACAACTTACTTACATAAATCAATTACGTTTAAATTTCTTTAAATTTGTTTGAAACATGTTACTCAGGGACAATAGTGTCACAGATGATGTTTCGTTCGCTGATTTGGATTCCACGGTAATAGAAATACCGGCATCTGAAAATAATTCAGTTCCGACGATCGTGAACAACACAGAGCAAAATAATGCACCTGTGATCTCTACTATAACCGTGATTAGATCTACGACCAACTCTTTCCCTATGACAACCGTCGCGGGGGGACTACAAGTTTTTGCCTAACTAGCGTGACCTGGACCATGCCCCCTTTTGGTATTTCGTTACCCCATTACGTGCCTAGCTCGTGGGGTCTGAACCCGGTTGCAGCCAGGATGACCTTCGCGCCCTCAGGAAGCGGTGGTCAGCTTCAAAACGTCGATTTAAGAGCGAGTAGGTTCCTAAATCAAACCCCAATGATCAGTCCTGGCCCAAACCGGACCAATGTCGGTGCTGAATTGCCAATTTCTGAGAACTGTGTTTCTATAAATGCAGACACGTTACCTAAGACTTATTTTCAACGCGAGTCCGTGCCAGTTTCGAAACCGAGTTCCCCAAGTCAGCGCCACAGTTACTTTGACCAGCAGAGTCAGTTTAGACCGACCCAATTTAATTTTAAGAGCAGTTAGGCACAACAGCTTTTTAACACGGCGCAGTTTAGGGCATCCTTCCGTCATTCGGTGGATTGTGAGTCAGGTATTAGTGTAAAATCAAAGATGGATTTTCGATTTCAGGACTCGAATCCCACCACTGATGATGAGTTGGACCCTTTGCCAAGTGCCGCTACTCAGGGCCCGGTTAGAGATTATGGTTTCAAGTTGGTTAAGTTGTTTAAAGACTGGAACATTCGCTTCTCAGCCACCGACAAGGAGGACCCGGAGGAATTTTTAGAACGTCTAACGGACTGTAAGGAGAGGATTAAGATTTGTGATAGTGATTTGTTACACGCATTGCCTAGTGTATTACGGGGAGTAGCTAGCAATTGGTATCGTGTAGTTAAGCGCGAAATCAAAACATGGGGACATTTCAAAAGGTTGTTCAGGAGAGAATTTTTAGAAACCGTGGATGACGAAGACGTGTACGACGAGTTAAATTCCCGAACGCAAGCAAAAGGAGAGAAAATTTCTGAATATCTCCTTAGTTTGCGTTTTATTGCCCAGCATTTTCGAAATCCGATGACTGATTTTGAAATGCTTAGAATAGCTTATCGTGGTTTAATCCCTGAGTATAGGCGTTGTGTCATCCTATACGGTGAATGAGAAGAGAAAATGTTCTTCCCTACCTACAGCAGTGCCCAAAGTAAATGTTAAAACTTCTATATTGGACGCGCTGTTAGAAAATTCCTTGTCGGATAGTGGGGAGGAAAATTCAGGCATAGAATTGGGTACGGATAAGAAAAAGCAGAGAATGAGAAAGTCCAAAAGTAAAATATCTGAACGAAAGTTTGGAGTAAATGCAATATCGGATCCAGCAGTTCAGCCTAGTGTTGTGGTGGGAAAGGTAGCAAATCAGCCTTTTTCTATTTCAAACCGACTAGCCGAATTGCCCATTTCCATGACCAATCTTGCCCAGACAGTAAATAGTGGTGCCCCCCAGGTTGGTGCAAATAGGGCAAATCCTCCAAATAATGGTAGACAACAAGGAGCAAGATTACGTAGTAGTGCTAATAATAGCAGTATAGAGCCATTTTTGGGAATTTGTAGTAAATGTGGTGTGGTTGGTCACAAAGCAGTGCTAAGCCCTTTACCATCCAATGTGACGCGAATTACTAAAGTCCACGTCTCGGATATGAAGCGTTTTGCCCCCCGTGGTCAAAATAATTAGTTGTGTTGTTGTTGTATGGTTGGTCGATTAGTAGATTTTTCGTGTCTCTTTGCTTGTATTATTTGTGGTTTCTTTTTTTATTATTTTATTTTCTTTGGTTTTGACAGAAGACTCAATGCCGCGTAAAATTAATTTTGATACTTCTACGTTTAAGGCTTGAGTCAGGTCAGTAGTTTTTCGTAAGGACTCAAAGGGTATGTGGAGATCGTCAGCGGGAAGGAGAGTAGTGGCGACAGCTGCCAGAGCGCACGTTGCTGAGACGATGATTGGACTTGCAGTTGATACGAGTCCTTCTACGAATGCGGAATTTGATTAACTTTTTGATAGAGTTCTGCGGGAGCGGGGAGTTGGAGAGGAGAGTGTGGCTTCTTTAATCGAAGCCCCTGGTCCTTCGAGAGGTCCTGGCGGCCCGTCTGGTCGTGACGAAGTTTTGCCCTTGTCCCCCCCTTTACAGAGTGCCGAGGAGGATGATTTGGTAAGACTGGAGTTGGTTGGGCAGGAAGCGGTTAACTTTCCTTTGAAGAATCAGAAGGAGTTGGAGAGCTTGAATGCGGTGGCGGAGTTGGACGAGGCATTGGGCAACGATGTTACAATCAATCTTCTGCAGTTTCTACGCGAGCAACTGGTTGCCGAGAGACAACACCGTGTTCGTGATTGGGACTACGTTAGCTCCCATAGCCCCCCACCTAAACGCACACCGAACGCTAATCTACCTCGCAATGCTCCCCTTCCGTCTGATTCGGAGAGGATGACATCAACCAGTATGTCCCCAAGTTCAACGACCTCCCCCTATTGAGAAGATCATTCCCTTGATAGGTTCTCGTGTTTTTACCCCAGTGGTTAATCGAGAGTTGCCAATGTGTCTGTCGGGTAGGATGTTTTCGAACTTGGACCCCATTCCCACTGACCCTTTGTTGGACCCCCCTCCTGGAGCATGTCACAATTGCTGGCAACGGGAACATCGTTCCAGGGACTGTTTTGACCGAGTACTACCTTTTGTAAGAATTGTGGTCGGCGAGGAGTCACGTTGTGTAATTGCCTTCGTTACGGGCGCATTCATAGGGAATGTATGATCCGGAAATTTGATCAGGTGGGATATGCTCAACATCGTGAGGAACGGGTTCGCTTTTACGAGAGTCGTTCACGGGAGCACAGCATTGGATCTGTAGTTCTTTCCCCCAAGTACACCTAAACCTCAACCTGGGCCGAGTACCAGCGGCGACAGAGAAGGAGAGATCAGAATTCGCAAGGAGAAAGTGCTCTTGATAGAGCAGATAATGCATTTGGAGCGTTTCATCGCAAATTTGCCTCCTGAGATGGCGCGAGAAATTAAGATTAAGTTTTGGAAAGACCAACAATGATTTGTTATACTCTTTTTTTGTAATTTAATTTTCATTAATCGTTTTCTTGGAGAAGATTAATTATTTTTCGAATTATTTGCCTTTTTCTTTTATATTAATTATTATTAATTCGTGTATCATTAAAATTTATTTCTTTGTGTGTTTGAATAAATTTAAGTTAATTTTAATTATCTGTTTATTTGTGTTTAAATCATTTGTTGGAATTGTTTCTTGTGTGAGTTTGGTTGTTGCATCGAACGTTTGACCGTTGGAGTTCAAATTTCACAAGAGACGCGAAGACGAGGTTTATGAGAATTTTCCAATCTACAATCTTTGGAAATTACCCTTACAAAATTTTTTAAAATAAATTCCAATAGCCGGAGCTATTGGTGGTTTCTGTGGAAATTCTCGATGATGCCCCTAGTGTTAGAGGGACTAAGAATGTTTGAAAAGGATTTAACACGTAAAGTTCAGGAGAGGGGAGAAGCTGCAGTAAATGCAGCAGGCTCTCCCGACTCAAATGAAATTGTCGATGGGACAAGACCCGAAAATAGATAGTTTTTGGAAGTAGTCATTGCGGATCGGACATATTATGCGTTGTTCGATAAAGGGGCAATGGTTTCGGTAATTAGTCCCAAGTTGGCCGAGAAATTTAGAGAAAGACTAGAGCAAGCGGATACAGCAATCCAAAGTGCCATTGAGGGATCCACTAAAACGTTAGGGAAATTAATTTTATGGTTGACAGTCGATGGATATGCGCAGTCTTTTGAACTGAAAGCCCTTAGTACTTTAACCCAGGATTTGATTTTAGGAATGGATTTCTGTAGGGAAATGGATATGGATTTCCAGCTTGGTAAAGGTCTTTGGCGGATAAATGACCAAGAATGGCATAAGTTGGCGTCGGATAATGGAGAAAATAGTTCAGATGGTATTTTCGCGGAATGTGCAGGTGTCTCGGAGCTTACCGTGGGCAAAAGAGAAGAGGTCCAAAGTTTGGTAAATGAATTGGTCCTTCCTCAGGGTCAGGAGAATGTCTCCAATGATCATGCAGTGGTTGATCAAGGAGGTACAAAAATTATGGGATGAAGGCATTATCGAGTCAGCGTCCAGTGATTAGAGCACTACGCTGGTGGTGGTCAAATAGAGTGACGGGTCACTCAGACTATGTTTTGACTACCGGGACAACAAGGTGACAATTAAGGACGTTTATCCGATACCGAGTATCGATTTTATACTGGATACATTAAGGAAAGCCCGGTATGTTTCTAAAATCGATCTCAAGATGGCGTACCATCAGGTACCGATGTCTGTGGAAAGCAAGAAGTACACAGCCTTTTCGGTTCCTGGTTTGGGTCTCTTTCAATTTAAGAGAATGCCATTTGGGTTAACGAACGCCCCCGGCACGTTCCAGTGGTTTGTGGACTCACTATTTGGTCCAGAATTTAAACCTGTCGTTTTTGCATATCTCGATGATATCATAATTGTCACTGATGACTATGACGAGCACATCAAATGGTTTAGGATAGTGCTCAAGAAATTGGCGTCTGCTGGTTTGGTAGTAAACCTAGACAAATGTGAATTTGGTTGCTCTCGGGTAACTTATTTGGGTTATGTTCTGGATACGGATGGTTAACATATTAAACAGCTGCGGCATTTTCTTGGAATGGTTGGGTGGTACTCTAGTTTTATAGAGAATGACAGCAAGTCTAAGGTACCACTCTTGAGGCTTCTCCAAAAAGGAAGACCTTAGGAATGGTAGGCTGAACATGAGGAGGCTTTCCAGACTTTAAAGAAAAAGTTGGTTTCGGCCCCGGTTTTGGTTCTTCCGGATTTCACAGAGCCGTTCACCGTCCTGTGTGACGCAAGTTACTCAGCGATTGAAGCGGTTCTGACTTAGGAGTCTGAGGACGGCGAACACCCAATAGTGTACGCAAGCAAGGCCCTGACAGGAGCGGAACGGAATTATAGTGTCACTAAGCGTGAGTGTCTGGCACTTTTATGAGCCATTAAAAAGTTTAGGCCATATCTAGAAGGATATAGGTTTAACGCCATAGCAGATCATAGTGCACTGAGATGGCTTAGAAATTTTAAGGATCAATCTGGTCGTTTGGCTCGTTGGTCACTCGAGATGCAATAATGGGACTCCGACATTGTGCGGACGAAATGTCAGCTTAAGCACTATTGATGAGCTGTGGTATATCAAGAGGAAACTCCGTTTCACTGGATTTGCCTATGGGTGGTATGGCGGCGTTGTCAAATGTTTGACGCCATAGTCCTCCAACGTCGATTTTAGGTGATGGTTATCAAATTCTTTTGCTTTATCTGTTAACTTTTGGTGGAAAAGTTTCCACAGCGTTTCTCAGGGTGGTTGGTGGAGAACCAATTGTTGTATCGGCATAGGAACGATCCCTTGTTGCTACCAGTCACGAGCAAAGAACAAGCCCCTGGACGAGTACGGGAGGTTCAATTGGTGGTAGAAAGGGCCATCGTTGTTCCGGAACCACCTGCTAATTTGCCTCCTAGAGAAGCAGAGTTGGTCAAAGATGACCAGGAAGATGGCCTAGAAGAAAGAGTGAAGAAACTTGTTTTTAGGCCCCTGGCTGGAGGCCTTATGGATGATTTACGGCTGTTGGCCCATACTGCTTTTTGGAGAATCCCAAGACGTACTTTAGTCGCGATAGAATTCAAGTCGAGTAGTTGAGATTAAATAAGTAATTAACTTAGTAAATTTGTATTTAAATAAAGGCTAAAGTAAATAGAGATATTGGTGTCTTATTTAATCAGATTCGTGTAGTGTGAATTGTCCGTTGGATTCCAGTATTCGTCGTCGTTGGTAAGTCCAATTTGAATTTGTCAAGGATCGTCTTTGTCTTACCGTCGCGGAAAGTCCCCTAAAGTAATTATTTGGTGATCGAGTTAAGTTGATTTATCTTGTGCAGAAGATGCATTTGATTTCTTTTAATTTAAATAATCTGTCAGTCTTTTGTCCGTAGAATCGAAGAAGGTAGAGGTTTCTTCACAATAAGAGAAGATCTCCTCTAAATTGTAGTGAGTCTGTCGAGTATATATGTGTGTGATATGCGTGGTTATGAAAAATTAAAAAAGTGTGAATAAGCTGATGGGTGTGACCAAGAATGACGACAAGGTGGGAAATTGTAATAAGAGGGATCAAATTATTATTTTTGATTTCGTCGATTCATTTTATCTCTGAGACTCATCTGAATATACTAAAATTAAATTAAAGTGCAAATGTATACTTTTTGTCACTTATAATAATTTGTTGAAATGTTTGATTTATATGAATCAAATATGATGGTGATAATATTAAAAAGTGCAAATTCAAATAAGGAAAAACACGTTATCTAAAGGTGAGCTTATATTATAAAAATTATAAAATTTAAATCAAAAAGAAAGAATTCATGTAATTATCCAAAGCGTTCGTTGTTACAGCGTGGATTTTTGTTACACCTTCAAAAAAAGGAAATTCTTCGGTTATTAATTATTAAACAAAATAAATAGAAGCAAATGATTGATGCAGTTGGATTCTTTTCGGTGAACGATAAATACATCCAAGCATCGACATCTGGCTCACTTCTATTTTATTGCTGTTATAATTATAAGGGACAACAATTTAAGCGAATGATCGATACAATTGGATTGTTTTCGGTGGACGATAAATGCATCCAAGCATTGACATCAGTAAATTGATATTAGAATATAAATAAATTTTTTATTTAATATAATTTGTAAATTCAATTCAAATATAGAATTTTATTTTTATTAAAAAGAACATTTTAAATAATATAGTATTAAATTATTACAAAATTTTCCCCTTTTTCTTATCAGGAGTTACTCTTAATTGGTTTCGAGGAAAACGACACCAATGGAGAACATTTTCAGATTTTACCCAAGCATTTCGGTTGTGGTAAAAAGGGAGTTTCTCGTCCAGAATTGCTTCGTCGAGCGTAAAACTTAAACCGGAGCTGTTAAATCAGGCAAAAGCAACTTAAATTGTTACTTCTAATCCCAGTAATGAAAATAAATTTGAAAATGTTTCTAATGCAAAACTCAGTATAGATTCAGTATAGATTCATTATAAATCTCGGTCGTGAACCGAAACCTATTAATTTTTTGCTAAATAAAGACGATACATTAACGAAATCGATAATTTAGCTCCCGAAATATGGTGTGAGAGAATGTGAAAATTACAAGTAGTTAAAGTTAGGGTAATGCAAAATTTAGATGACGCGTTTGTAAATCAATCGAAACTATGTCAAAAATTCAACGGTCCATATAAAATATCGAAAGTTCTTTCCCCTTGAGTTTATGAAGTGCGCGACTTAAATGGCGCTAAGATTAGTAAAATACATATTAAAGATCATAAAATATATAAGAATTAATAGGACAAAAGTTTAATTAATACTTCGTTTTCAGGAATTCAATTATCGATACCGCTATGGCTCTAGCCAATAACATTCGCGACGTCATCGATGATAAGGAAGTACAAGATTTGATCCAAACCCTCAACTGTTAGAAGATGATAAATTATAAATAGCCAATTAGATCATTTATTGATTCTATGTTAAGTGCCTTACGTATGGCCAAATGTACTGAACGCGAAACTATATATTTCGATATTAGAATAGATCAGATAAAGACACAATTAATTAAGATATCGGAAGCCAAAAATTCAAAATCAAATTGGGATCTCGGGGACGGAATAAATTATTTTAAAGTCGTTAGTACAATAAATCAAAAGTTCTCTGGTCTTTTATTGCGCTTTGCGCTGATGAACGCACCCATGACGTTCTAACGCCTAATCGACTAATGAGTCGATTTAGCGTTGGAAAGTCATGGGTTGCGGCCGAAAGTAGAGTTGTATGTCTTCGGATATCTGGACGACATAATAGTAGTCATAGATACATTCGAAGAACATGTCAAGTGACTCGAATCCGACCTACAAAAATTAACAAGGCGAAACTAATAGTAAATCCAAATAAGTGTGAGTTCGGATGTTCAGAGGTAACTTATCTTCAATATTTTTTTTTGGTCGGTGAAGGTTTGAGGTCAGATCCGAGTAAGACAAAGCAGGTTCGAAACTATCTAGAGCCGAAGAAGGGGGGCGTATGATTATTCCCCAAATTTCAATTTCCTAATTTTCAAAACATCAAAATTCTTATCATCGAAACTTCATTTCGCATAATTTTCAGATTTCGAAATTTCATTCAACATAATTTTTAATTTATCGAATTATTCTTTATCCTAATATTTAAATAGTCGAATTGTTTTTTAATATAATTTTTAATATGTCGAAAAATTTTTTGACATAAATTTTGTTTTTCCGAATGACTATTTGTCAAAAAATTATTAATCCTCCGAATTACCATTTGACATAATTTTCAAACCTTCGAAATATTATGTCACATAAATTTCATTTATCGAAATTTTATTTGTCATAATGTTTATTTACTTGAATTATCAAGTGACATAAAGCGCATTTACTCGAATTATCATGTGACATAACTTTCAAATCTTCGAAATGTCATATTTAAGAAATTTCAGACATTTTAATTTACAGAAATTTTATTTGTCATAATTTTCATTTATTCGAATAACCATTTAACATAACATTTATTTGTGCGAAATTCCATTTGAGATAATTTTCAAACATACGAATTACTTTTTAACCTGTAACAAAGTGAATCGTTACTTGATATTGGAAATAGAGTTCAGCGTGTATGTGTGTTTGTAGTTGCTTTTCTGTCAGCAAGTTGGTCGTCGTTTCGTATGGAAACGTCGTTATTATTCTTTTCGCCCCTATCGTTCAGCGAGGTGACTCTCGTCAAGGTTTCTATTAAATGCCTTTGCGCATGATTGATAGTTTCGGAGAGTCACATGGTCAGCGGCTCCTTCCTAATTTCTGTAGATTTCGCATTGGAAGGAGATGACAAGGAGAGCGTGATTTAGGACTAATTAGGAATGAAAGAGAAGGATGATTTTTCGTACGTTTGCACCGGCTTCTTGGAGGAAGGCATCGTTTTGGTTTAGCAGAGTTTCTCGAGATGAGTTGAGAGCGAGTCGAGTGTTTTGAATCTCGAGTGAGAGAGCGTGTATTAATTGAGAAACGTTTATCTAATTACTTAAAATTATTTAGATTGATATTATAGATGTAAATTCGTTTTATTTAACAATTCGTTCTTATTAATAAATAGTTTAATTGTTGATTTGAAAATTCCTGTGTGTTTATTTTGGTTTTTGCTATTTGCCTGTTTCCCGCCAAGTTGCGAGCAGAGCGTCAGTCAACGAGTAAGTAACAGTTACAATTTAAAAAAAAACAAGATCGAAGGTCGCTGCACCGCGATGTGATCTTCTCAGCGGGATTCCCCTTTAATGAGTTATTTGTTTTAATGAGGAAGAGTTAAATTAATATTTTGGGGTTCAGCGTTATAGTGACTGCATTTAGGGGAAAACGGTGCAAGTTAATATATTAGAAGTTTTAAATATTTTGATTGATTTCCCCTTTACAAACCTATAATGCAAGTTAGAGAAATTTCATTTCTCCTAAAATAACAATAGAAATGAGAAGAAGTTCACAATCAAATGTGACGCCAGCAACTACGCCATTGGAGCAGTATTGATGCAGAAGTTTGAAGACGGATAACATTCAATAGCCCAGTCTTGGCGGAGCCAGTGAGGAATCACAGCGTTACAGAGAAGAAGTGTCTGTCGCTTTTGTGATCGATTAAAACTTTCAGGCCGTAAATTGAGGGGTATAAGTTTCATGTGATTACGGATTACAGTGCCCTAAAATGGCTCTGGAACTTAAAAGATCCAACAGGCCGTTTAGCCAGATGGGCCCTGGAATTTATGCAGTGGGATTTCGATATAGTTCTCAGGAGAGGTGTACAAGTGATGCATTGTGATGCACATACAAGTGTCCTAGATGCATTGCCCAGGCTGTAAGAAAGGAAGAAGAGTCGATAGCGGCGTTTAAATCCATTGAGGACCAAAGGCACCTTAGACGCCGTGAATTGGTGAGCCAGTATCCTCAGAGGTTTCCTGGTGGATAGTGGAGAATGACAATCTCTGCCGACATAGAAGTGACCCACTTTTCTGTGAACACGGCAACACAGGCAGCGACTAAGACGTCTCCTGCGTTTCTAAATTTTGGAAGACATCCTAAGCCAGTCAAGAGTCTGCGAAGAGAAGTAGAGAGTAGGAGAAAAGTCGTGAGGATAGAGCCAGAAGAGTGGGTAGACAGAATAAAAAGGTTAGATGCGCTGAGAGACATGGTGGCCAGATTACATTACCGATCTGAAAAAATACTTACCAATCTCAAATTTGTAAATGACCACATTCTTGTTGTGAATTAATCAAATTGTTTCAGAATTGGAGGAGAGTAGTTATTGTAGATCAGAGGAAAGCAGTTAATTGGAAAGATTGCCCTGACAGAAAAAAAACGACGAGCCATGTCATACTCCAGAAGGGGTGTAGAAGTGGGAGTGGACGAAAGCCAGAGACTCCAGAGAGAGAAAGGGACCGAATGGAGAGACGAAGACCCGAGTTTAAACTCGGAATGGAAATTCAATTAAACTCTCTCCAGAGGTGGAGAGAGGAAGGAGCCGTCGGAGGAAAATTTAAACCGGTCACCGAACCAAACGACTGGGTCGATTTGAGCGTGTTGAAAAAGTCTACTGGGAAGAAAACCGTCAAGGGATGCAGACCAGAGGACGTTAAGGTAGTTGTGTCTACCGCTAACCCGCTGACAGGAGATCAGGAGAAATCATGCAGGAGTACGAGAGTAGTTTATCAGAGTTCAAGTTTGACCGTTTCGAAGAGACAGCCCCAAGGGCTCAACGCTCACATTCTTCTCATCCAGGACCTACAGTACGGCGACTAGAGGAGACTGGTACACAGCCAAAGGTGAATCAGGGAGCGAGCCGAAGGAACGAGCTACAGGAGACCAAGGAAGACTGCGGTCATCTTTGGAGGTCTAAAGGAAATTCCAACGCCGGACGCTTTGACCCGCCTCCCTATTGCTGTTTCAATTGCTGAGTACGCAGCATAGGGTGATTTTAGATATTCTATCTTACACCAATTTTGTCGCAATTGTGGACGCCGAGAAACGACCGTCGAAGATTGTCCAAGGTGTGCAGAAGCGTACTGCCGATCCTATGTAAAATTGTACCAGTCATAGGGAGGGGATTAAGACGATGGGAATTGTCTTTTCGTTACCTGAAAATGTGAATCGTCGTGCCATCTGTCGGTGAAATCCCCGAACCGACATATCAATTATTATGGTAATGAAAGAAAGCTAGCACAGCCGGCTGACCCACTAGTAGTAACAAATATGTGTCGCTCGGCTAGCTAGTAGTAGAGAAAGTGCCAGAGAGCAAAGCCGGTGCGAGTAGTAAGAGACGGTTAGAGGAGAACCAGTGAAATGAGGAAGAAAGAAATATGAAGAAGACGAGCACGTGCGAGGAAATTAGAAGACGCTACAGGTGTCTAATACTTTCACCCCCTTAATGGTTTTGATTTCGCCGCACTAGTAACCGTACATTCTTGTAAAAATACCTTAAACAAAATTTTAGTGCACATTTAAATAAAATTGATAATCTAATGTTTAATTTACCAATATGTTATTTATAAAAAGGAGAAAAAATATTGCTATTATAAATAATACAATTTTATATGCTTGACCTAGTAAACATTGGATTTCATTTCCGAAGCTTTGTTTTTTTATTAAATAATTATATATACAATTAAGTTTAATAGAATATTTTATTCTAGAAGTTTCACCGAAGTTTCGAGTAACTATTTTTCAAATCAGCGACCCGAAAACCTCCGATTAACATTTTACAATCGATTTTGATCTATTAAAAAAAAACATCTTTAACAGATGGAAATGTTCCTCTAAATCTTATTGTTATTTTCGTGAATAGACCTAACTCTCATATCAATAACACAACTTTGAATTAAATTATGTTGGTAAGAAAACAAAAGTAGACAGAACGTCAGAAACTCAACAGAGTCAAACGGCATGTAAATAATTTAAAATTCTTTGCTTAAATAAATATTCAAACAAAGATAATAACCAAACAAAATAAAATATTTAATTCTAAAGCCTGTTGAGCTTCATCTTTTCTTAACGCTCCATCCGTCGCACCTTTTTTTGTAACGCGATCCGTCGCAGGTGAGGAAAATTCTCCCCCTCATAAATTAGTCCAAACTTGTTCTAAAATGCCAAATTTTTTTTCGAATGTTCATTAGAATTTCTAAACAACCTATTGTCAGTACAATTAATTTTTATTTTCTGTTAACTATTTAAATGAAAAATTAATCGAGTATACGCGGTCAGTCGTATGGTCAGAAGTTTCCTCACTTCGCGTCAAAAATCCCCATCATTTTCTGCTTTCAAATTCAATAACAAAGAAATTAAAATATAAAAACACACAAAAATTGTTTTAATGTAAAGAAGAAGAGTGCTGTATAAGGTACTGAGAATATGAAGTTATAATTTTTTATATTTTAAAAGTTATAAATAAAAAAAGAAACTGGGTGAGGGAATTTCTCACCATGCGACGGATGGAGGGTTAAAAGTATTTTTCATGCGTTACTAAAAATAGTCCTGTATCAATGTAAATAAGGTGACTGTATTTTATCGTTTTTGGGTTAGTCAAAAAGCTTAAACAGTTGTCACAAAAGAAAAAATTATTTAAAAACTTACCAGGTCACCATTTGCTTTTGCAGAAAAACATAAAACTGGACAAGGGGAGTACATTATAGGCGCATACATGCTTGCAACGACTGTACTTTCTTGTTGAAAGAATCTTTCATACTGCAAAAAATATTTAACTATTATTAACATTTAAACTAACATCTTAACACGATGTGGTCACAAATAATCCAAATGCGATCTCATTGAAAAATTAGTCATTATTATTTGGAGGTATGTTCACAATGGGTTAAATTAACAATTTCTTGTGTCTCCAAAGTTAAAAACATATAGATTTTGTCATTATGCTTATCTTAAGAGTTACATAATTAAGGTTAGAAGCTAACCCAATAAAATATTAAATAATGTATTTTCCATTATTATTTTAAAAAATGATTCATATTGTGATAAATTAAATTTTCTACATTTATTTAATTTAATATTATTTAAACAAAACAAACCTTGTTTTTATTTCCATTAGTGTGCTGACTAAAGACTGGACAATTTGAAAATCTCCGGAAGCCACATTGAAAGATCAAACGTTCTTTAGATTTTATCGGTTTTAAACATTCACCTGATCGTTTTAGTACCACATTGACAAGAGACATTTTTTGCTCATGTGGCAAAAGTCCAAAAACTATTAGAGGACGATTCTCTACCGAACAGTATGTCTCAAACAACTGATGACTAAAATTTTTTACATGGATTGTTATATAGGATCCAGGCTGAAAAGATAATAATAATTTAATTAATATTCCTGCGATATTGCGAATTTGTTCTTTTGAAACATCTTAACATAATTAAATTAAAATTATTGGCTCATTGTCTCACTTTTTAAATAAATTTTAAAATAAAATGAATTCTTAAATAGCGAGTTGCTAAAGCATCAGATTTTTAAATTATTCTATAGGTTCACAGAATTATAATTTAAAATTATATTATCTAAACCTGTGTATATTAATATGATGTGATCCCTTGCATATTATTTATCATCGAATTTATATACCATGGGTAAATTGGAAAACTGTATATTCTCATTATCTTAATTCATATGATAACTATGTTCATTCATTTTATTCATCGCCCTTTCGTGTTCTTCCTTCATTTTTTCAAAATAGTTTTTTATTTTAATATTTGTTTGGACTTCCTTTGTTCTTTTTAATTTTTATTTTAATGCTTTCTATTTTTAAAATTTATGGTTTTTGTTTTTAGGTATAAATGTTCTATCAGTAGAGGTGTGCAAAAAGCTCGCGGCTTCGAGTGCCCGAAATTTCCGAGTGGATAATTGAATTTTGATGATAATTTGCATTTTTATTGAAAACATCTTGAACATAGAGTAGTCGAGTGGATTCGGGTACCCGAAAAATTCAAAGACTCGAAATTTCCGAGTACCTGGTACATCGAGCAGAGCTTAAGCTCGGCTCAAAGATATTCCGGCAAATTTTCATTATTATTTTTGTGATCAGCGCATCAAAATACGTAAAGAAACTGTATTTTGTTAAAAATGGCTGTTCTTTTGAGCAAAAGTATATTTTAACCCGTTTTTATGGTATCTTATTGTTTTTTATATTTTTCTCGGAAAATAATGGATTTTAGCAAATAATGATAAGAACATAAAATGTATATTTTGGTGAGATCTATAACTTATGCTTAAAATGTTTTTCAAAATTTTTCGTTTTTTACGAATTATACGCAAAAAAACCACAATTTTATGGTTTTTTATGGTTTTTACCATGAACATTAAATTTGAGCAAATTTTCATTATTATTTTTGTGAACAGCGCATCTAAATACGTGAAGAAACTGTATTTTGTTAAAATTGGCTGTTCTTTTGATCAAAAGTATATTTTAACTAGAGGTGTGCAAAATTCGAATCGAATTTTCTCTCGATTCGAATCGGCCAATTCGAATTTCGAATTGCTCGACTCGACTCGAGTTTCGAATAAATTCGGCCAATTCGAATTGCTATGTAGTGTATGCAGTATGTTGTGTTGCGAATTGGCCGAATTATTCGAAAATCGAGTCGAGTCGAGCAATTCGAATCGAGAGAAAATTTGATTCGAATTTTTTGTTGTCGAGTCGATTAATGTTTCGTTCGACTCGATTAAATGCACACCTCTAATTTTAACCCGTTTTTATGGTATTTTATGGTTTTTTACATTTTTATCGGAAAATAATGGATTTTAGCAAATAATGGTGAAAACATAAAATGTGTATTTTGGTGAGATCTATAACTTTTGTTAAATAATTTTTTCAAAATATTTTGTTTTTTAAGAATTATACGCAAAAAACCACAATTTTATGGTTTTTTTGGTTTTCACCATAAAGATGAAATTTGCGCCAAATTTCATTATCATTTTCGTAATCAGCGCATCAAAATACGTTGATATACTAATTTTTATTGAAATCGGAGGTCCCCCTTATTCGGAAGTATATCCACAAAAATACTCTAATTGCCAGCAAAACAAAAAATTAATTAGGTACAATAATTTTTTCGCAAAGCAAAAAATATTTGACGCTTCCTTAACAACAAATTTATCATTTTTTAAAAACTTATGTTTGATAAACTTAGATATTTTTAAGCTTTGGGAAAAAAGAAATTTTTTAATACACAAGTTTTACACGATTTTCGCCAGTAAATAAAGTGAATTTCAATTTTTAATAATAAATTACCATAACGTTCACTCTAGCTCCAAAAATTTTAAGCCACTTTCAAAATCAAATGAACAGGAAATTCTTATTTCTCAACAGAAACTAATCGAGAGCCCAGACTGTAAGAATGAAAGGACATTGCAACAGTTTCTAGAAGGGAAGAAATGTTACGATGCTTAGAGTTACTTTTCATAGATCGTTCACTCTAAGTGGAATGTACGTATGTTTAAATAACATTTTAGAAGTTACGTATCTTTCACGTTCAGTGAAGAAACCACATATCTTTCTGTTCCGTGCAAAAACTACGTATCTCTGTCAGTCACTTTAGAAGATCTACATTTTATTATTATTATTATTATTTTGAAGTTAATATTTTGTTATGAAGTAATAATTTTTTCAAAAGTTGATGCAATAAAATGTATATTTTTAATAATAGGGGAGACTGGGGCTAAACCGGACTCGTCAAATATTTCCGAAACCATGAGGAATTTCAAATAATGTTAAAAACCTTTGAACGCGCTATTTCGTTAAGCATATATTACATGAGGTTTTAGGGACATGTCACTTTTCTTGTAATAATAGTTGCCGTTAATATATAAAAATGTCGTTTTTTGCAGTAAAAGTAAAAAAAAAATTTTCTTATTTTTTTGGGTTTTTATTGTTATTATTAAAGTGCATATATCATATGGAAATTTTTTTATTAGCTGAAGGTGTACTGAGTTTAGTAGAAAAAAAGTTTAATGGAAAACGTTAAGAAGAAAATAATTATTACAGGTTAATTATTAAATGACGGTGTGGGGCAAAATCGGACGTCGTGATAAAAAACAATCTAATTTGCGAATACTATAATTTATTTGATATTAATGACCTATTTTATATTATATTCTTTGCATAGAACCACTTTATCAATAAATAAATAAAGAATTTATTTTAAAACACGAATTAGCAAGCGAGTTGCTGAAAACAAGCAAGTCTGAAAACTGTAATTCATTTTATGACTGAATCCATTTCAAATCAGGCAGGTTGACTAACTTCAAGTTATAGATTTAGCTGTCGCTAAAATATGTTATTGTACATGAAAAATAAAGAGACACGTCTTTTTAATTTTTCAAAAAAGATAAATTTAAAGAAGTTACGCACATTTGAACTTTGAGTGGTAAAACTCGAATGAATAGTGAAAAAAAATTGTTTTGCTTGTCATTTTTTTTCTTTTGAGTATAATTTAATTTTCTTTCTTGGGTCTTGTAGATGGTCTTGTCCTCTTCAAAATTCAGTTTGAAATTTGAAAAAATATTTAAAATTATAGAAATAGGGGATGATTTTCTGAAAATAAATAAGATCAATTTTCTCAAAAACACCACCTTTTTTTCTATCCAAATTTTTACTACAAATTCTTAAAATAATTATGAACATTTCCTGTGAATTTCAAGCGGGCTAAACCATTCTGGCAATCAGGAAAATTTTTTTTTGAAATATCTATTTTTGCAAATTTTTAAATTGTTAACGTTCACGCCAACAATGTTATAGCGATTCATTTGTTTTTAAAAATGCAAGTTAACAATTTGAAAATTTGCTAAAATAGATATTTAAAAAAAAAATTCTCCTGATTGCCAGAATGGTTTAGCCCGCTTAAAATTCATATTAAATGTTCATAATAATTTTAAGAACTTGTAGTAAAAATTTGGATAGAAAAAAAGGTGGTGTTTTTGAGAAAATTGATCTTATTTATTTTCAGAAAATCATCCCCTATTTTTATAATTGTAAATATTTTTTCAAATTTCAAACTAGATTCTGAAGAGGACAAGACCGTCTACAAGACCCAAGAAAGAAAGTTAAATTATACTTAAAAGAAAAAAAATGACAAGCAAAACAATTTTTTTCACTATTCATTCGAGTTTTACCACTCAAAGTTCAAATGTACGTAACTTCTTTAAATTTATGTTTTTTGAAAAATAAGAAAATACGTGTCTCTTTATTTTTTATGTACAATAACATATTTTAGCGACAGCTAAATCTATAACTTGAAGTTAGTCGACCTGCCTGATTTGAAATGGATTCAGTCTTATATTATATTAATTACATATTTTACATTTTATATTATATTCTTTGCATATAACTACCTACAAATAAATAAACAAAGAATTGTTTTGACTTTTCTAAAAAAACGAAAATTTGTGACTCTGTCTTTAATTAATTAGCCGTGTCCGATTTAGCCCCATGGGGTGTCCGGTTTAGCCCCACCAATTTTGTGATTTTCGTTTATGAGGTCCTAAGATACTTAAAATCCTAAGCTATTGTAGTTTTTTTAAAACGAAAAAGTGCGACTTGTAGGTGAAGGAACAAGCTTTAAAACGGCATATTACTCTTTAGAAAAAACAAATTTTTTCTATGAGTTTTCTGGTCAAAGACCAAATCCGTCCGGTTTAGCCCCAGTCTCCCCTAATTTAATTTAATTAATTTAATTTAATTTAATTTAATTTTAATTTAATTTATTGTAATAAATCCAACAGTCACATAGACCAATTACAGGATTATCAGGTAATGAACAATATAAAATATAAAAAGTATGAAAAGGTACATTATACAGATCAATTATAAATCGGATTCTCCTTTACAAAACCAACAACAGCCGTCAAAACTGATTGAAACGATTGATCAAACACATCAAAAAGTGTAGAATTACTTGAATACATTACGTTCAGCGTATCACACATTCTTAAAATAGGTGTGGTCCTATTTGCAGACATAATTGCCGTATATAGTGGTTGAGACCTACGTGAGAAGAATTGAGGAACACTGATAGGAATTTCAGCAAGTAAATATGAACTGTCAATTAAACCGCGGATAATTTTAAATATAAATAAAACTGTGTCTATTGTTCTACGACTTTCAAGTGAGCTTTCATTAAATCTCCGACACAAGAGGGCATAATCAGAACCCGGGGGCAAAAAGTTACCTTGTTTTTTAAAATGCAAAAACTTTAGGAACCGCTTTTGACATTTTTCGATAGCATCAGATAAGTATTCAGGTAGATTATTATAAATTATGTCACAGTAGATAAATTTAGAGCGAACTAAAGAATAAAATAAAGTTTTTAAGGCGCATTCATTCTTAAAGTTTTTGCAAATCCTGAATAGAAACCCCAGAGTTCGATTAGCCTCACACACTATAGTGTCAACATGGGTGTTAAATTTTAAATTAGATGTGAAGTGCACACCTAGATCTTTAATCATGAAAACTCTGTCAAGAGAATTTTTGCCAATTGTATATTGGAAATCAATTGCCTCCTTTCTTCTCGTGAAGGTCATCACTTTACATTTTTTTGCATTAACATCAAGGGAGTTATCATTGCACCATTTATGAAAATTATTTACATCCGACTGAAGGTCTTCACAATCTTTAGTACAATTAATCGGTCTAAACAACTTTGCATCGTCGGCATACAACAAAAATTCATTTTTTAAAATAAAATGTAATTCGTTCATATAAATGACGAATAACATAGGTCCAAGATTGGAACCCTGAGGAACTCCCGAGGTTGGTACAAATTCAAAAGATGTGTATCCATTATAATTAACAGTCATAACTCTATCACATAAGTATGAACACATAAGCTTCAATATTTTCTCAGGTACACCAATATCCTTTAAATCATTCAGGATTTTTTCATGACTAACACTATCGAACGCTTTAGATAGGTCAGTGAAAATCACATCAACTTGTTGATTAAATAAAAGAAAAGTCTCTATTTTATTCAGAAATGTTAGCAAGTTTGTTGTTGTTGAACGTCTAGGAACAAAACCGTGTTGATTTAAAGAAAGGAAGGGAGAAAAATATGACCATAGAATATCACCAATAATTGATTCGATAATTTTAGAAAAATTGCATAAAATTGTTATTGGTCTGTAATTTGCTACATAAGATTTGTCTCCGTTCTTAAAAACAGGAGTAATTTTTCCTCTCTTCCAAATGTCTGGAAACACACCGGTCTTTAAACATAAATTAATTATTACAAGTAGAGGTTCAACAAAAGCATTGCCACAATTACGAATTAGTTTGTTAGGTATTCTATCCACACCAGAAGTAAGTTTATTACTTAGAGATTTTATTTTGGAATTAATTTGTGTAGAGTGTACCAGCATTCCATCCCCCATATAAACAAAATTGTCCGAACAAAATGTATTTTGATCAAAAGTAGATGTCTTATAAACATTCATAAACAAATCAGCAAATGCGTCAACTATTTCCTGCGGATCGCTTATTTCAGAACTATTATAATGAACGGTAGCTGGAATTCTAGATTTTTTTTTAGACCTGTTTACATGTGTCCATATTGAGTTTGGATTGCTGATAACTTCATTTTCAATTTTTTTAAGATATGAGTTATGTTGTTTGTGAATTTGATTTTTGATTATTGTTCTTAAGCTTTTGTAAGCCTCGAGAAAGTACGTATTACCAGAAATCCTGAATTTTTTTCTAAACTTATTTTTTAATTTAATTTGAGTAATAATCTGTTTGGTGTACCATTGGGGATAAGAGGTAGTGATTGATGTGTTTTTCACATAACCCACTTCAGTATCCAAAATCATAAAAATTTTATCATAAAACAATTGTAGTACTACATTAACATCATAATGGTTTCGAAGATTAGTCCAATCAACATTTAGTAACGAAATATACAACTTAGAATAATCACAGGTTTTAAAATTGTATGATAATATATTCGGATTAAAATTAAACTTATCATTATTACCATTGTAGGGGGTAACATATTCAAATTTAATAAGTAGTGGTGGGTGATATTTATCAACTGATAACAAAGGAAGATTATTATCAGTAACTTCACAAGGAAAAGAAGCCATTACTAAATCCAAATATCTATCATTAAAATTATTAACGTCATTGTACTGATTCAAACCATTTAAAACTAAAAAATTATGTAGTATTGTTGACTTACGGTCAGGGATATTACTTTCAATAAATTGCTTTAAATTAGGTATATTGAAATCACCCACAAAAATAACTTTATGATTTACACATAAGAACGAAGTTGTAACTGCATCAAAAAACTCATCAAGATCTCTCCAAGACACTTGCGGTGGAATATATACCGAGATGACAACAAAGGAATTGCCTTCAAAAGAAACTTTAACTGCAATGATATTAATATTGGGTGCTGAGGAGATAATAAGCGGAATGCTAAGGCAAATTGATTCAAATTTAGATTTCACGGCTATGAGAACTCCCCCACCTTTTCCCGATATTCTGTCATCTCGATAAACATTGAATAGATCAGTATCAAAAACTTCTGAGTTATGTACACTAGATTTCAACCACGTTTCAGAAAATACCAATAGATCATATTCAGATACATCCAACCCAGAACGCAAAACATTAAGTTTAGTGTTTATTCCACGGACATTCTGATAATAAATTATAATTTCATCGAGAATATCTAAATCCACAACATGCGTACAATTAAAACTACAATTATTCGCATCTCGTAATACTGTGGAATCTAGTTGACTGCACGAGTATTCCCCACTTGTCGCCTCTTCACTATTCGTGGCTCCCCTCTTACCTCCCTTATTACCAAATCTGTCTCCCCTCTCTTCTGGCGATCCAGGAGTTCCACATGTTTCTCCTTCCGCTGGGCTCTTTGTAGTGGGGTTAAGTCTCTGCCAAGAGAGATCCGTGGGTTGTCCAAAGCGAATGTCACTCTTTCTTTCAAAAATGCTCGTTGGGTATCCCACATAGTATCTTCCTTGTTGAACATTATTCGAATAGGACGAGGAGGGGCCGGGTTCTGTGGACGTTTACCGAGGCGTGAGCAGGTGATAGAGTTCGGATCATGTGATGAATGAAATTTTTTAATGAGACCATTTACCTGGTCAGATTCTAAGTTAATTAAAGAATCCTTTGTTAGCTTACCATCATCGCAAATCTCAGGACATCCAAACATAATTAAATTACGCCTTCTATTCTGTCTATCTGTTATTTCAGCCACGCATTTAGTGGAGATAGCATTTTCAGAAACTGAATCGAGACTCGCACTAGGTTTGTCAATAACATCTTGAACTTCTTGAAGTTTAACTTCTAGACTATCGACTCTATCTTCAACTTCACTTAGTCTAGCTGCAAAGGGGGTCAGAACAGCATCAAATTTATCAGTGATAAAATTTTCGGACTCCTTCTTGGCCTTGGTATAGTGATCATCTAACAATTGACTAATTTGTTCAATAGTAACATTACTAGAAGCATTTGGTGATAAGGATCTGCTTGATGCTTTATGGGAGCAACATTTTCTCTTCCCTGTAGTCTTACTAATAGCAAGGTTAGCACATCCAGGATGATAAAAGACCCCACATGGACATGAAAATGCATCACCAGCAATAACAGAACCGCAACTAACACCAGCACAAATACGGGGAGTAGACATATTCAAAACAAGATAAAATAAGGCTGGTAAAGGGTTCTAATAAGGCACTACACGCACCTGACCTACAGGTCAATATAATTAGGATGGATAGTAAATACACAAGCGAGAGAACTTTAGAACAGAATCTTTAACAGAAGAAAAAGTCACTTTAAGCACATAATCCAAACTTTAACTTATGTCAATCCATAGAATTCACTTAAAATAACTCAACAAAATACAAATCATACACGAGAGTGTAAAATAGAACTCGATTTATCCAAATTTTCAACAGGAGAATCACGAGCACGTTTTCTCTGCTGTACAGTACCGTACCGATTTCTTAAAAATATTAGAATATTATTAGAAGTTTCTAAAGCGACTGACAGAAATACGTAGTTTTTGCACGGAACAGAAAGATACGTGGTTTCTAAACTGAACGTGGAAGATACGTAACTTCTAAAATGTTCTTTAAACATACGTACATTCCACTTGGAGTGAACGAGATATAAATTATTGAAAGTTCAAAAAAACAAATTTTTTTTTAATTTTACATACAATTAGAACTTTATCTACTAGGAAGTAGGAAAAATAATAATATAAAATGTTTTAGGCGGGAGCAAAGAAATCCGGAGATTTTCTGAAGAAATTTTGACATTCGATGAAATTAGCCCAAAAAAGGACGAAAATTTAAAATTTTTATAGACAGGAAATTTTTTTCTTAATCAACTAAAGTTTTTCTAGATTCCTTTCAACGATAACAAGATTTCTCAAAAGGTTTTAGGAGGGAGCAAAGAAATCAGAAGATTTTCTGAAAAAATTTTGACGATCGATGAAGGTGTGGATGTGAGTGCATTTTTTACATTTTTCTTTTTTGTTAACCTCTCTTTCTGTGTTAGTTTATCTTTTATTAAATTATTTTATTAAATCTTGTAATTTTTGCGAACCGTCAGAATTGGATTTCTTTAACTACCTGTTTCCTGAAGGAATACGTATATTTATGTAACTGTTCCCACTACTGATTTTCTCAATAATGGAAAATTCGGGAATGTAAATATTCTAGAAAGGGAAAAAGAGGTTAAGTATTTTATGTTTGGTTTAAGAAAATAAAATAGAGGGAAAATGCATTGAGAAAATGGGCGTAATAAGTGAATTTTGGGTCCGTCTTATTTTAGTGAGTTTTACGCGTGTGTTACGAAAATACAATACAAAAGAATGATTAGTAATTTCTTTTCAAATAATTTAATAAGCAATATCATTATATGTAATTGTATGAAGGTCTAAAAACTGAAAAGAAATAAAATACAGGACCAAATATATGTTCTTGAAAGAAAATTTTTGCCAAAATGCTGAGAAATAAAAAAAACGCACGTATTTATATTTTAGTAGGTTTATAAATAATTAAAAATATCGTTAACCAATTTGTTTATTAATAAAAAATATTTTAAGGTTAAGTGTTAATAACTTGTTCAAAAAATTATAACTATTATAATTAATAGTATATGCACTGATTACAACTTTTAGTTTCGGCCACGAGTTGTTCTTTCACATGCGGGACCAATGTTTGACGGAAGCACTTTTTATAATTTCGATTTTTTATTATTATTATTTTAACACAAATAACAAATAAGAGATCTGGAGAAAATTAAAGCAAAACAGCGTCGATAAATCCGGAAGAGGAAGGGTAGGATGCTTTGTGCAGGAGACGTGGAGAGCCAGGACCAGCTCCTAAACAAAAGCGTTCTTATTCGCCACACCTAGGCCCACCGAATGAGAATTGAGGAACCATACCGAAAAGAGGGGTCCCAGCTAGAACAAACACCGAAACTTCCGAAACATCTTTTAAAAAAAGATTGAGTGGAATAATATTCGTAGGATTAGAAGCTATCTCTACGGTAGAAGGTTTGGATCCTCCACCATATTGCTGCTTTAATTGTTGGAGGAGAGGTCATCGAGTGACTGATTGTGGGTATCCGATCCTGCATCAGTATTGTCGAAATTGTGGTCGCCGAAATGTCACAGTCAAGGAGTGTCCAAGATGCGCGAGGGCATACTTTAGGTTCGCTAAAAAAAACCCTATGAAATGGAAGAACCTTAAAAGAAAATTGATCTAGTAGAAAACATCATAAAGCTCACCAAGGCATTTGAGGGACTATCAGCTTCAACATTGGATTTGGCAATCCGCCAGTTATTGGAAGAACGGAAGCAGAAGAAGAAACTGAGAGAATAAGTGAGCCGAATAGAGAAGAGTAGAGCCGAAGAGAGAATAGGAGATCCGAATTGAGAATAGTAGAGCCGAATAGAGAATAGAAGAGCCGAATTGAAAATGGGAGAGTCAGAGAGAGAGAGAGAGAGAGGAGAGCTAGGAGTAGTGTTCGAGATTATCATTATGAAGACAGTTCTAAATAAAACAGTACCGGTCATGGGGAGGGGATTGTTACGATGTGAATTGTCAATTTCATTTTTTTTTAATTTAAGAAAATAACTTAACTTCAACTGCTGGAGACGGGGGTATAGAGCGGTGGACTGTAAATACCTCATTCTCCACCTCAATTGTAAAAATTGTGGACGCCGGAACACGAACTGCACAAGGTGCGCTGAAGCATATCGTCGCTTTGAGGGCATCCCGTGGTATGTGGAAAAGGATGTGAAGAGCCAAGGAACCCACACAAGAAGTGATATGCTTACACAAGATGAGGAAGCCATCGTAGTGGAAGCCCAAGGACCATCAGTTGTAGAAAGGCAACTAGTAGAGCCGGAGAGAGACACCGCTCGAGGAGTATAAGTGATAATAAAATTAAGTGTTGATCGGAAGTTTTGTGTAGTTATCCTTTTTCTTTTTAAACTTTACTGTTGTAAATAGTTTAAAATCATACGTCACACATAATAAAATCAATAACTTCAATAATTAATCAATAAATTGACAACTATTGTGTTATTTAATGAATATTATAAAACTTTAAGTAATTTTGATAATATTATTAATAATATTTTAATCTATACTGAGAATTTTATTAACAATGAATATTATTAATTATTAAAATTATTATCTAAGATTTTTATAATATATAGTGTGACGAAGTGAATTTTCGTTGTGTCATTAAATTGTCGAAAATTCTGAATCGTCGTGTCATCCGTCGGAAAAACCCCGAACTAACATCAGCGTTCAATGGTAATTAGGAAGAGTAAAGGCCGCCGGCTGACCTACTAGTAGTAGCGAAAGTGGGTCGCGCGGTCAGCCGCCGGAGAAAGTGATAGATGGCGGGGCCAGTACTATTTTTAGAACACAAGAGGAAGAAGACGAGCCACGTGCAGCGAAAAAGCCAAGACGCGACAGGTGTCCTGTACTTTCACCGCCATTACGAAAATTGATACTTTTTCGCCGGTACTATAGTCCGTCGTTACAATTTAATATTCGTTTTTGTTGTAGTTGAGTTAGTTGTTGGAGTTCTTTTTTTGAGTTGCCGAATAGTGTATAGTGTTGAGAGGTGGAGCGTGAAGCTCAAAACTATTAAAACAATAAATTGTGAGTAATTTGGATTGTTGTGTGTGTGGATTTCTGACTTCCCTTTTCTCCTCCTAAATTCTGGATTAAGCCGACTCTCCGAGGAGATAATCGCCGATAAGCCGAATCACGGGGACACAAGGAAGCCAGAGAGTGATCATCGTGGGTAAGTCGTTTTGCCGATATTGTGCCAGTCGTGTCTCGCCGTTGGCATTTTCTGCTTGCCAATCGTTCGAGCAGAATTTCCTCTGAGTGAGAGAGTAAGTTCAGAGGAGTTGAATTTTGTTGGTAGCCGAGCCGAGTAGAAGTTTATTAATTATCTTTAAAATTAATTGGCGCCTGACGGCGAGATTTATTAACTTAAATTTCAAATTATTATTTTGTTGAAAGCGTCGGATTTTGCTTGACGTAAAGCAGAAACTATTAAACTTAAATTCTAATTAGTTTAAATCATACGTCACAAAATTTGGCGCCCAACGTGGGGCCAGGCTCGAACCGAGACACGACTATAAACATAAATTTGACATTGTGTTGTACCAAATTTTTGCCAGAATTCTGAACATTAAAATTGCCAAAGCCGACAAGTTCTTGTCAAAAGCCGAAAGTTCAGAATTCAATAGCCAAAAGCCGAAATTTTTGAATTTTCTATATTTTTTTGAGCCAAATATATTTTTTTTTTGCCAAGAAAATTCAAAAATTAAGTTGCCGAATTGTTTGCCGATTTATTTTGCCAATGCCGAAATTTATTTATCCATAAAAATTGGGTAAATTATTGTCGAAAAATGCGTAAAATAAAATTGTAGAGTGCCTTTGCCATTAAAATTGAAAAAAAAAATCCTTTTCTTTGAGACTATAAAAATTTCCTGCCGTGATAAAAATTAAATTCAGCAATTTAAAAATTTTGTTTGTTTGTCGAAAGCCAGTTTTGTGAGAAAAATCAGAGTAAAATTCCCAACAAACTCGTGCAAAATCAAAAATTTCCCCAAAAATTTATGCCGAGCACATGTTAGACCGGAAATAAAATTCGAATTAGTCACGTGACTGCAAATAGTGCGCCGGACGGTCGAGAGAAACGACGCGCCGGGAGATTTAAAAATTTCGACAGCCGAGAGAAAGTTTGCGCGCGCCAGGAAAAAGTGGCCCAGTAGTAGTAGTAATAGCGGCTACACAGAGAGAGAGAGAGAGAACGAGAAGAAGAGATAGAGGGAGAGTCGAGTCACCAGTCCGCCAGAAAAACTAAAATTTTAAAAGGGGGCCCTCCTTGAGTAGGCACGTCCTTGCTTCAAGACAGCACAGTGCCGTATATACTAATTGTGCACCCCCCTGAAAATTTAAAATTATTCAGACTTAGAAATTTTTCTTTAAAATTTTTTTTGAAATGGCAAAGGCAATTAGCGAGATGGAGGATTACAAGAGACGAATGAGAGTACTAATTCAAAACCCACAAGTAAGCCAAACGTGGGAAATCATTAGTGAAATGCCAGTCGGTCAGATAGTGACGAACTTATTACGGTACCAATTGTGTATTAGTGGGTCGTTGCAAGTTCTTAGAGAGAGACTATTGCGAGGCGAGATGAGATTAGCCATGACGGACGACACTGACGTACCATTCAGTGACAGGTACGATCTTGGGAACTCTGATAAAATCTTTTTATTGGAAGCTTTCTCTGAGCCGGACAATAGCCCGTTTCCAAATGTAACACGTCGGAGAGCCGGCCGAATGTCATCTGCGGACGATGAAGAATCCGATAGTGGGGCAAGTCAAATCATTGAGCGTATGAGTGCCAGGAAAACGCTAAGGAGTGGGGAAAGTGGAACGAGTAATGGAACATCGCAAAGTAGACTTAGTCCGACCACCGTTGTGTCCACCCCTAATTTTACACCCCCACCCCCAGTCATGACAACAGCAAGCATGACGACATTTTCCCCCACCACAACGAGTGCTCAAATGAGTATGACAACGAGCACTATTATGACATCACCCCATACTATCCAGTCGGCCACAATGGCCCCAGTGGTCCAGAGCCTCCGTGATTCAGTCGCACGTTTGGGTTTGTCACCTGAAATAAAAAAAATTATGGAGTATGCCAAACAAATGGACCGCCAGTATTCGGGAGGGGGGTGGGAATTACAACAAAGCCAGTGTAGGGCCGAGGTTACCGAGGGGCATCATCTGATTCACCACCAGCAATCGAGATTCGTATCCCCCCAAAGAAAGTCCCTTGTAGCCGAGACCTCACACAATCACCAAAATGATGACAGAGTGAGGCCCACACCCGCCCCGAGGAGCCATTCAAGCCGAAATAGTGTGAGTGACGCTAGTGTCACTCATAGTAGGGTACCGAAGAATGGAGAGCCGATTTTCGAGTTTGAGAATAACAAGAGTGCGAAAAGCGAGAGTAGTGGAGGGGGAAGAGAAAAACTTCATACCGGTCAAAGAGAGAGAAAACACGAAAGGAGTAGTGAAAAAGGGGTTAGAAGAGAGAAGGTCGAAAGGAGAATCGAATATGACGATAGTGAAGAGAGTCAAATTAGTAGCAGATGCAGTTGTGGGGGTAAAAACGAAGACAGAACAAGCGAAAAAAGCCGAAGAAGAAGCACTAAAGCGCGTAGGTCACAGAAAAACGTAAAAGAGAGCCGAAGGTCAATCTTGGATGACTCAACTAGCGAGTCCGAAGCCGAGAGTGATCTGAGTCAAAACATAAGTAGTGGGGGGGAAAACAGGAAATTTAAATCCAGCCGAAGGTCCAAAGTGATCAAAACACTAAAGGACTGGGATTTAAAATTCTTTGGGGATGACGACAATGCCGAAGAATTCTTGGAACGATTGGAAGATTGCAAAGACAATTCAGAATTCTCAGAGATAGAAATACTGCAAGCATTACCAATCATTCTACAGAAAACCGCTAGCAGCTGGTTCAGGTCGTTGCGCCGTGAAATAACTTCATGGAAATCATTCCAGAGGGCATTCAAAAACGAATACTTAGTGACGGTCGACGATGATGACGTTGTAGACGAGTTAAGAGCCAGGACGCAAGGAAAAGGAGAGAAAATTTCAGCGTATTTGACCAGTTTTAGACTAATTTTGGGCCATATGAAGCGACCTCTAGGCCAAAAACAACAAGTCAAGATTGCCTATAAAGGCCTAACACCAACTTATAGACGTCAGCTGGAACATTGTCATTTCGAATCACTTAGTCAATTAGAAAAGATTCTTCGGAGTTACGAGAAGACGAAGGACTTGGACGAAAGATACGCCCCACCACCGCCCAAAGAGAAGATGCGTTTCCCATCAGCAGCCGTAAAGGAGAAGAAGAGTGGTCACAAACACACCAAAAGTGAAAAGGTGGCAGCACTAGAGAAGGAGTCAGAGTCGAGTGAGAGCGATCACTCTACAAAGACAGAGAAGCCGAAGAAGAAGAAGAAGAAAAGTAAGAAGAGTAAGAAAGAAAACAGTAAACCAGAAGAAGAGAACGTCGAAGCCATTAGTCCAGCAACACCAAGCCAGAAGCCAGCAATGGCCCAGGGCCAAGTTGCCAGTACTACGCCACCCCAAGCAATGCAAATGCCAATGCAATTTGCCTACCCAATGATTTACCCAGGGATGTTTCCGCCTGAAATGAAATCAAATTACCCCAGGCCAAATGGCCCTAAAGGACCCAAACCGGGGCAAAATGGTACACAAACCCCAAATACCCCTAAAGAATTCGTTGGGGCATGTTTTCACTGTCAAACTACAGGACATCGAGCCAGAGATTGCCCTCAGAGAACTTGTTTTTCTTGCCAGCAACAAGGGCATTATTCAAATCAATGCCCTCTGAAGCCAGCCCAAACAGAAGCGTGTTTGGTATGTAAGAGGCCAGGATGCAATTTCCTAAATTGTCCAAATTGTGTGTCAGTCAGAGCCGCTTTGGGAAACGGTGTGTGGGGGGCACAGAGCAGCCCTGTACCCCCCTCAAACCCAACAGGACAGTAAATAATACTGTTGAGGGATGTAAAGCCGAATTACGTGAGCCGAGTATAGTAGAGTGTAAAGCCGAATTACGTGAGCCGAGTATAGTAGAGTGTAGAGCCGAATTTCGTGAGCCGAGTGTCGTAAAGACAAGAGCCGAATTACGTGAGCCGTGTGTAGTAGAAAGGAGAGCCGAGATAGTTGAGCCATGTAGAGTAGAGATAAATAGCGAGTATAGAGATAGATTTACGCCCAGTTGTAGTTGGGTAAAAACTGAGAGAGAAGTAGAATTAGAAATAGAAATGAAAGTTAAGAAAAAGTTAGAGCCAGTCATAGGTAGGGACGACTTGACAGAGGACAACGCGTTCAAATTCGTGCCAGAATTTAAACAAGAGCGGTCGAGTGAGGAGAGCTTACTCTACCGAAACGAAACAGAGAAAATGGCCGAAGAGTGTGGGACAAAAGGTACGGATGTGATCCCGGTACCTATAGTCCAGGGGAGGGGAGAGGCTGTGAGAGTCACAGCTGACCCGAACCTAAGTAATGAGGAGGACATCGACGGATCTAGAACGGAGAACAGATACTTCTTCGACATGACTATCGGCGACCAACATTACGAGGCACTTTTCGATCCTGGTGCTATGATTTCAGTAATCAACATCAGAGTCGCAGAGCCATTTAAAAGCCGAATTAAGCCATGTGGTACAGTTGTAAGAAGTGCAACAGGCGGTATCACAGAAACAGCCGGTATCCTGGACCTTAACATAGTGGTCGACGGTTACGCACAAGGATTCGCAGTCAAAGTAATGAGTTCTTTGACTCAGGACATCATCTTGGGCATCGACTTCTGTAAGGCCTGGGACATGGAAGTGAAGCTTAAAGAAGGACTGTGGAGAGTTTTTAGAGGAGAATGGCATGAGTTTGGGCCAAAAGAGAGAGAAGAGGACGAACAACTAATATTCGCCGAATGCGCCGGTATTTCCGCACTCGATGACGAACAAAAGAGTATCATTCAAGCCCTAGTAGACAAATGGGTATTGCCAGAGTCAGAAGAACACGGAATGACAGACTTGACAGAACATCATATACGTGTTACGGACGAAACGCCAGTACAACATGGAATCAGACGGATGTCGCCAGCCATGTTAACCTGGGCCCAAGGTAATGCTGCCAAACTGTACAAGCTAGGGATCATCGAGCCATCTGCCAGCCGTTGGAGGAGCGCGCCAGTAATAACGAGAAGAGGAGAGAACGACTTTCGACAGTGTAATGACTACAGAGATGTCAACAAAGTTACGATCAAAGATGGATACCCACTGCCATCCATTGATTATATTTTGGATAAACTCCGAAAAGCCAGATATCTGTCGAAGGTAGATCTCAAGCTGGCATACCACCAAATACCAATGGCCGAAGAGAGTAAGAAATATACTGCTTTTGCCATACCGGGGTCAGGACTGTGGCAGTTTCGCCGGATGCCCTTTGGACTTATGAACGCGCCGATGACGTTTCAACGTCTAATCGACGCATTACTGGGGCCGAAAGTAGAGCCGCATGTCTTCGGTTATCTGGACGACATAATAGTAGTCACAGACACTTTCGAAGAACATGCTAAGTGGTTGGAGTTCGTCCTCAAGAAATTGAACATGGCGAAATTGATAGTGAATCCAGATAAGTGTGAGTTCGGGTGCTCCGAAGTAACTTACCTGGGTTACTTATTAGACAGAGAGGGTTTGAGGCCAGATCCGAGTAAGACAGAGCCGGTGAGAAATTATCCAGAGCCGAAGAACGTGAGACAACTCAGACGTTTCTTAGGCATGGTCGGGTGGTATTCCCGTTTTATTCCAAACGACAGCGAAATAAAAATACCATTATTAAAGTTGCTACACAAAGGCCGAACGTGGGAGTGGGAGGACGAGCAACAAGAAGCTTTTGAACAGTTGAAAAAGAAGCTGACATCTGCGCCAGTCTTAGCCCGACCTGACTTCACGAAGAAGTTCACAATTCAGTGTGACGCCAGCAACTATGCAATTGGAGCCGTACTGACGCAAGAGTTTGAAGACGGAGAGCATCCAATAGTTTACATCAGCCGAGTCTTGACGGAGCCAGAGAGAAACTACAGTGTGACAGAAAAAGAGTGTCTGTCATTATTGTGGTCGATCAAGAAGTTCAGGCCGTACATCGAGGGGTACAAATTCCATGTGATCACGGATCACAGTGCCCTAAAATGGCTCAGGAACTTGAAAGATCCTACAGGCCGATTAGCCAGATGGGCCCTAGAAATGCAGCAGTGGGACTTCGACATAGTTCACAGACGAGGTGCACAACATCCATTGAGGATCAGTGGTACCTCAAACGCCGAGAGTTAGTGAGCCAGCATCCTCAGAGGTTTCCAGGGTGGATCGTCGAGAACGAAAACCTATATCGTCATAGAAGTGACCCACTTTTATTGCCGATAAACGGAGATGAAGACGGTTGGAAGCTGGTTGTGCCAGAAGAATATCGAGCGAGAGTTATGGAAGACGGACACGCCCAAGCATCAGCCGGACACTTGGGGATTGAGAAAACTTATGATCGGATAGCACGAGAGTACTACTGGCCAGGTATTTGGAACGATGTGCACAATTATGTGACACACTGTCTTCAATGCCAAATACATAAAGTATCTCAAGCCGGACCAGTCGGACTGATGGGCCAAAGAATTGTCGAGAGGCCCTGGGCCGTAGTAGCCGCAGATACAATGGAGTTTCCACCAAGTAAGAGTCATTGTAAGTACTTGGTGGTGTTCCAGGACTTGTTCTCGAGGTGGATAGAGTTGAAGTCACTGAGGTCAGCCGATGGGAAGTCGGTAGCCAGAGCATTCGAGGAGTTGGTCCTATTCAGATGGGAAACGCCAGAGTACTTATTGACCGACAACGGTAAGGAGTTTGACAACAAATTCCTCAAGTCAGTACTTGAGGAATATGGAGTCAAACACATCACGACACCACCTTATCACCCACAAGCCAACCCAGTCGAAAGAAGTAACAGGACTCTCAAAACGATGATCTCCACTTTCATTGGTGTTGACCATAGGAACTGGGACATGCATGTTCACGAGTTCCGCCACGCCGTGAACACAGCAACCCAAGCGGCAACGAAAACATCTCCAGCGTTTCTGAACTATGGAAGACATCCGAAGCCAGTGAAGAGCCTGCGAAGAGAAATAGAGAACAAGAGAGGAGTAATTAGAATAGAGCCAGAAGATTGGGTAGACCGAATTAAGAGATTAGACGCGCTGAGAGACATGGTGGCCAGACACGTTGATAAAGAACGGGCGAGGCAAACCAAGTATTATGATAAAGGTAGGAAAGACGTAACTTTCAAAGTTGGGGATTTAGTGTTGCGAAAAAGCCATAAACTGTCCAGTGGGGCACAAAAGTTCGCGACGAAACTAGCACCGAAATACGAAGGTCCTTTTGAGATCGTCGAGGTCCGGTCGCCAACTGTGTTCATTTTACGAGATAAACAAAGCCGAAGAGTCCCCAAAGTCCATATTACAGACCTGAAACCTTACTTACCTGTTTCAAACTTGTAAATTACCATGTTCCCCTTGGTAAAATAACCCAATTATTACAGATCGAAGGAGAGTAGTGGAGCCGAAAGAACGAGTCAGGAGAGAGAAAGAACGAAGAGCCATGCCTTACCCTAGAATTGGAAGTAGAAGTAGAGGTGGGCGTCAACCGAGAACTCCAGGAAGGGAGAGACACCGGATGGAAGGGAGAGGGCAACCCCAACCGAGGCACCGTCCATTCCCTGAATTCGGATTAGGAGATGTCGAAACTGAGGCCCCCTCATACCTATCTTTCCCAATCACGGAGAGAGTTCTCCAAGACCCATTAAGAGTTCGTCGTACGTTACCGGAAGAAGAGACAAGAAGACCAGTTGAAGAAACCGAAAACGTCACTGAAGAAGAGGAAGGTGCCGTTGGTGGAGCAATCGAGCCAATACTGAATCCAGAGGACTGGGAAGACCTGAGTGTCCTAGAGGAGATTCGAAAAACCCCGAAAGCCAACATACGGCCAGATGGAGCCGAAGTCGTAGTACCCTATCGCTGGCCAGCCGACCGTGGACCAAACGAGAGCGAGGAATCTTACGAGAGCCGATTAGCCGAATACGAACTTGATAAGTTCTTACGCCTGCAAGAGCCCCTAACGTCGGTAGCCCTGGAGAAAATTAGAGCAAAACAACGCCGTGAAATGCAGAAGAGGAAGGGCAGGATGCTGTGCGTAGAAGATTTGGAGAGCCAGGAGCCAACCCCTAGACAAAGACGTTCTCACTCGCCTCACCCCGGGCCACCGAACAAGCCGAATGAAGAACAAAGAACAATGTCCAAAGGAATAGCCCCAGCCGAATCAAAAACCAGAACTGCCGAAACATCCTATAAGCCACGCCTAAGAGGGATAATATTCGGAGGGCTAGAAGCGATTCCTACGGTGGAAGGTCTGGACCCTCCACCGTACTGTTGCTTCAATTGCTGGAGGAGAGGCCACCGGGCTACTGATTGTGGGTACCCGATCCTACATCAGTACTGCCAAAATTGCGGTCGACGAAATGTCCTAGTTATGAAATGCCCAAGATGTGCAAAAGCATACCTTAGTTTCACTGGAAAAATCCACCTCGTCTCTGTGGAAACGGAGGAGTGCGAGACGGAGGAAGCAGTGTCAAACATGGAGGAAGCAGTGTCAACATTGGAGGAAGTAGTGTCAAACACGGAGGAAGTGTTGTCTAGCACAGAGGAAACTCAAGACGAGACGAGGGCATCAACGGAGACCCCAACAATGAACGAAGAGACAGGTGAAACTGCAGAGGAGTCATCCGGGCCAAAGAAGTGCACTGAGAGGGTAGAAACGAACGAAGAAGAAGAAGACGATGACTTAGTAGAGAAGATTATCAAGCTCACTAAAATCTTTGAAGGGTTGCCAGTTTCAACACTAGACCTGGCAATCCGTCAATTATTGGAAGAGCGAAAACAGAGGAAGAAACCGAAAGAATAGTAGAAAAGAGAAGAGCCGAACGAGAAGAAAGGAGTAGAGCCGAACTAAAGAAAGGAGTAAAGCCGAACGAAAAGAAAGGAGTAGAGCCGAACTAAAGAAAGGAGTAAAGCCGAACTAGAGAAAGGAGAAGAGCCGAACGAGAAGGAAGGAGTAGAGCCGAACGAGAAGGAAGGAGGAGAGCCGAACGAGAGAAGATAAGAACTGAACAAACTAATATAGAGCCGGACAAATTTATAAGGCCAGTCTTCGAGATCATCATATGATGACGGTCCTATATGAAATAGTACCGGTCATGGGGAGGGGATTGTGACGAAGTGAATTTTCGTTGTGTCATTAAATTGTCGAAAATTCTGAATCGTCGTGTCATCCGTCGGAAAAACCCCGAACTAACATCAGCGTTCAATGGTAATTAGGAAGAGTAAAGGCCGCCGGCTGACCTACTAGTAGTAGCGAAAGTGGGTCGCGCGGCCAGCCGCCGGAGAAAGTGATAGATGGCGGGGCCAGTACTATTTTTAGAACACAAGAGGAAGAAGACGAGCCACGTGCAGCGAAAAAGCCAAGACGCGACAGGTGTCCTGTACTTTCACCGCCATTACGAAAATTGATACTTTTTCGCCGGTACTATAGTCCGTCGTTACAATTTAATATTCGTTTTTGTTGTAGTTGAGTTAGTTGTTGGAGTTCTTTTTTTGAGTTGCCGAATAGTGTATAGTGTTGAGAGGTGGAGCGTGAAGCTCAAAACTATTAAAACAATAAATTGTGAGTAATTTGGATTGTTGTGTGTGTGGATTTCTGACTTCCCTTTTCTCCTCCTAAATTCTGGATTAAGCCGACTCTCCGAGGAGATAATCGCCGATAAGCCGAATCACGGGGACACAAGGAAGCCAGAGAGTGATCATCGTGGGTAAGTCGTTTTGCCGATATTGTGCCAGTCGTGTCTCGCCGTTGGCATTTTCTGCTTGCCAATCGTTCGAGCAGAATTTCCTCTGAGTGAGAGAGTAAGTTCAGAGGAGTTGAATTTTGTTGGTAGCCGAGCCGAGTAGAAGTTTATTAATTATCTTTAAAATTAATTGGCGCCTGACGGCGAGATTTATTAACTTAAATTTCAAATTATTATTTTGTTGAAAGCGTCGGATTTTGCTTGACGTAAAGCAGAAACTATTAAACTTAAATTCTAATTAGTTTAAATCATACGTCACAATAGAAATAATATTTAGCAAAGGATAATCCGGAACTTTATTTGTGTGTTAAAAATTTTAAGTCTGCATGATCGTAGCCCTTATATGGGTTTAGTCGTAGAAAATGTGTGCTATCAACAAAACATTGAAATGTCCTAGTTTCAATTACTGGTCAATGAAATGTATAGTAAGCTTGAAAGCGCAGGTAATAGGTTTGCTTCAACTTTTCCTCAATCAGCATTCATGTATGGATGCAATTCCGTTCTTCAAGCTTCTATAATTCACAAGATTCGAAGTGAGAATAATGAAAGACGATTACAGGAATTCGATAATCTGATGATGCTTTCCAATCAGACTTGACGATACCGTTACCAGTCGTTGAATTTATGAACTACATAACAACGGTTACTATACCAGACGGAACAACAATCACACCAAATTTTAGTGATAGCATGATACCACAAGCTGCTATTTCTGTTGCCGAAGGCGCTGCAGCAGTGCCATACTGTCAATTGAAAAAGATTTATAATTTTCCTTTATTTTTTGGTACATTTTTACCAATTTTATATCTACGTTTAAATATTTTTGTAGCCTATTTATGGGCTTTATAGACGCGAGAAATGTTTGATAAATAAATGAATGGAGATCAAACACACATAGAGTTCGAAATTAAAGAAAGTTGAGAACCTTGTCTAAAAAATGCCCTAAACGCGTTTCGCCTACACTTAATTATTTTTGGATCACCCGCAAAAGCAATTGGAACTATTCTAAAATTATCCATCTAAAAGAGTTGATGCCTACATTGTAGACAACAACACTTTAAATTAGATAGTTTTAGAATAGTAGAATTGCAGACTCTAGAATCCGGGTTATACGGCTCGTTGCAGATGAGGTTGTTCACAATATCAAGTGTACACCTGTAGAAGTAAAAGTTAAATATGGAGAAAACTTTTTTATGGAACTTTTATGGTGACGAGGAATAACAAAACCTTTTTCCCAACCCCAAGAATAGTTTTTCAAAGCATCCATAGAAAACACTAAAAACGAAAATTTCTAGAGCACACGAATATCAGCAGCGACGGGGCATGTAATAAAGAATTACCAGTATTACATCCACCCATCAACCTCACAGCGGAAAATATATCCGACATGTTAGGGGTAGATGGACGAGAGGAAGAAGGTAACGAACAGTTTGATGAAGTGGATGAGGAAGTGGTTGATGAACAGGAAATGATTGAGGGACAGGAAATGTTTGAGGAACAGGAACTGGTTGAGGGACAGGAAGTGATTAAGGGACAGGAAATGGTTGAGGAACAGGAACTAGTTGATGGACAGGAATTGGTTGAGGGACAGGAAATGGTTGAGGAACAGGAACTAGTTGATGGACAGGAATTGGTTGAGGGACAAAAAGTGGTTGAGGTACAGGAAGTTGTTGATGAACAGGAAGAGGTTGAGGAAGTGGTTGAGAAACTGGACGAGAAAAAGAGAATTCAGATGTTAAATAGAAGAAAAGACGAAATTTATAATTTTCCAGTAAAAAACGAAAAAGACTTCGATAAAGAAGAAGTGAAATTACTTACGTCTTTTGAAGATTTATTTATCTGTGATTTTTAAAAAAATATGCTTCTATTATTAGTGACTCTACTGATTACTGTAGCCAAAGTAATAAGCAGAGTCTCTAATAATAAAGTCAGTTTCTACTGTCAATGATTATACTGAAAATACCTTTTTTAATAGTTGATTCAATAGATGAAGAAGAAGTGATGGAGGAGGCGGAGAAAGAAAATGATGTGCATCGGCATCGTAACCAAACGAAAAAGAAAAACGAAACGAGAAGCAGAAGAAGAAGAAAAAGGATGAGCACCGTAATGAGTCAGTTCCGTCAGAACTATCAAATTTATTGAGAACAAAATTGTCGCCGAAAGATGACCAACTAGCAGCTGTCAAATCTTTTGTGAACGAAGTTGAAATTTCAACATTACGTATTCGGAACGAAATTCTGTCAGTCTTTTTGGCTTACATGTAAGAATGGAAACAATTTTTATAGTCACCCAGTATAGAAATTGTTTCCATTCTTAGTGGCTTAATGAAAAATTGATTTAAATTGCAGCAAAAAGATGTATTTTAAGAGGAGAGCGGAAAAAGACATTCCATACTTGCGTGAAGCAAGAAACATTCAACTTCTCGATCCACATCTCGGCGTGCAGTTGGCGGACGAAGAGAATGGTGCTCAGAACCAAGTCGTCAACGACGACGTCGTCGGAAACAACGACGGCGACGACGACGAAGATGAAGATTTTGGGTACGACAATTACGATAATCAGTGTTTCGATAGCGTTTCTGTCGTTGAGTTAAGAAGGGAAGATTACCTTCAAATTTATGAATGTAAGTTGAAAAATAAAGAATCTGTTTCTTTTACCTGTGAATTTAATTATTACTGTACCCACAGTAATAAGTAGATTAACAGGTAAGAAAATTGTTTATTGTTGTTAACAATCAATAAGAGAGAGACACTGACAATATACAGCCCAGGCCTGCAACCGGAACAGCAAGTGGAACCGCAACCGCAACTGTAACTGTGGTGAACTGAACTGAACTGAACTGTGGTGTTCTTTAGGGATCAAATTATATTTAAAATTATATCAGTCGTTGCACAGATTTTACAGAAGGAAATTAAGAAATTAACCACTAAACATTCGTTTTCTTTTGTTTTTGAAGGTTAAATTTTGAAAAAGTGTAAAATATTTTGATCAAATAAAAAAATAAAAAAAAACACGTATTTACTTATTTTTCATATAGAATTCGAAAAAAATTGTTTTAATCCAAAAAAAATTTTGAGTGAAAATCTGACCGAGAATGCCCCATATACAGTCCAGGCCACTCTGAGTGTCTCTGGTATGAAATTTACCCAAGTTCATACCGGAGACACTCAGAATGGACTGAGTGTTTTATTGCGAGTGTGTGTCTCTCTATTATTTTTGTTTCTTGTTGTTAAAAAATTTATTTATTTATGTGCAGTTCCTCCAATAGCGGAAGTGTATTTAAAGTGTGAAGATGAAGAAATGAATCTGTTAATAGAGGAGGATCAGGAAGAAGAAAAACAGGAGGAGGATGTGGAAGAAGAGAGGAAGATAGAGGATGTGAAAAATCACAATAATGAAGAGAGGGAAATACAATTTCTGAGCCAGCCTGTTAAACAGTTGAAATTCGATAAACTGACTGAAAAATCATTTTCTCCTTCTGAGAAAACTTACTTTAAATTTTTCCACTACTGTAAAATTTAGTTTCTCTTAAAATATTGTTATTTAAAACTGTAATTTAGCGAACCGTCAGATCGCTGGTCAACACAATTTCTGTAAACATAAGAGGGTGATACTCGGTTTTTCATTTTCATGTTAACTGTCATCGCGAGATCCGGATTTTTGATCTTCGGGATCACTGCCGAGAGATTGCTTCGTATTACAACAAGTAATGTATTTACTTGTAATCATTACAGGTCTTACGAAGTGACAAAAAGGCGAAAGTCCATCGACGAGGACATCAGCTGTCAAAACACTGGCTGCAGCCATCTTGCGAACCGGACGTCGTTGCGCAGTGCCCCTCGCGGAGACTAAACGAACTTTCATGAACTCTTTTTCGACGGTCGATAAATGACCTGAATTACTTACTGTCGCGCATCGATTACCTACCGAAAATCTTTGTATCAAGTGCGCGTGAGACTCACCACGAAGCAGAGATGCGCGTCTGCTTCGGCGTCCCCGTCGGCCATTTAATTCATTCTCATTTTGGCGTCCTATTGTGACAGGTCGCAGTAGACAATTTTTTTGTAATAATTAAAATTACAATTAAAATCAGTTGTGCCTACTTCCCAAGGATGAGCCGAGGAACAATGCGGGGGCGTCGGCGCATCTCCGGTGAGTCTCGAAAGAAATAATGTGTTGTCTCCTGACGAATAATCGATCAAAAATAAACTTGTCAATTTTCTTTGTTTCAAGTCAATTCTGTACTTTTGAACAGGTCCGGTCTGGACCTGTAAATTACTATTATTAAATAAAAATTAAAACATTAACTGGTGATTTCTCTTACCCCGCGCTCTCTTTGAAAAGATTGAGCTAGCGTAAAATTAATTAAATTATAAGTTTGAATATTTTTCCATAAAATATCTCTGGCGTTCGGGCATAAATTCAAACAACAAAGTAACGTGTGTTTTTATTTAATTTGTTGATTCGGAAGTAAATAAAAATAAATTCTTAAAATAAAATAACCTCATTTAGAGTAATAAAATTAATAAAAATTTCTCAAAATATTAACAACAATAGTAAGACACCCGTTATTATATATATATATATATATATATATATATATATATATATATTGTTATTAACAATTATACACATCTGCCTTTCTGCGTGACTGTCTTATAAAATTTAAAGTTCATAAGAAGCCACTGACAATATACTCATCAACCTTTCTGAGTGACTCCCGTATAAAATTCAAAGTCTGCACATGTCCAATATGTAGAGAGTGTTCATATGTCCATTCTCATAAAGTTGTCACAAGTCCACTAGTTTGCACTTGTCCAATGTATAGGTTAATTGTACAAGTATAGTAAGGCATACACAGGGGATATTTAGAATACGACTTTTTTTCTAGTGGACCGATTTAGTCGCACAATGTCTTAAATTAAAGCTGGAGTCCTCCTCTATGTAATAGACCCCTTGAGATGCCTTAAAAATTGTTTATAACAATGAAAATAAATAAAAAAAATATAAGAGAGAGGCACTGAGAATATACTATTAGTCCAGTCTAAGTGCCTCTCTTTTAAACATCAAGTTCAACAGCAGCCACTTAGACTGGACTAATGGTATATTCTCAGTGTCTGCGGTATAAAATCACCCAAGTTCATACCGGAGACACTTACACTGGATTAGTTTTTCATTGTTGGTGTCTTATTTGTTTCAGATTTTTGCAATTCCATGCATCAATAACGATGAGCAGTATATTTAATATGTCATTAATATCAGCAAAAAAAATGGCGAGATTTTTTTTCCAGTACGCGTCAATAAATGACGTACCGATTGAATTGGCAAGATAAATTCGTACGAAGATCAACAGAAAAGAGAAACAAAAAGGATCCATTTTAGAATTTGTCAAAGAAATGAACATATCGTACATTAAGGAATGTAGACTGGCAATCATGTATTTTTTACATTACTTGTACGTAATTTATATATTTTATTAAATTTAATCCGATTGTGGATTTAAATCAATTGATAAGGGGAAACATACGTTTCAATTTCCCTGAAATCACTGGTTATGAGAGCGACCCTGATGAAGATGACCAGGCATTATCAGATTTTGATGAACCTTCATTATCTCCATCAGAAATGTACAAGGGTAAGTTGTTACGAGACACTCAAATTAGAAACTGTTTCTCCTTACAGTGTTTTCAACAATAATTATTCTACTCTACAGATGATGATGGCGCCGTTGATACCCCTGTTACCGACGTCAACGCTGACGACAGCGGCGACGACGACGATGCCAACAACACCACAATATCATTGAAGCAGCAAAGTCAAATTATCGAAGATGACATAGAAAGTGCACAAATCGCTGGAAAAGCAGCTGGTAATGTCGTAGGTGTAGCAGCAGGACGCGCTGCAGCTGACGATAGTAAGATTTATTTTTCCGTTTCTAAAATTTTTACATTTTTGAAATCAAAAGAATGTTTAGTAGCATAAGCATGAGTAGACAAACCAGTATTTTTTAATTTACTAGTTATGTCTCTTTCATGCTCTTTGATTCTATTAAATACGTGTCTTTTAATTTTACCAATGTAATCTTTCAAACAATTTCCACATTGAATTTTATAAACACAATTAACGTGATCAAAAACAGAAAGCCTGTCCTTAAAATTATGTTGATTGATATTATTATATAAAGTGTGATCAATAGAAAATATTAAATTATATTTAAAATTCCTTTGAAAAGTTTATTCTATCATCTAATAATTTTAATGGAAAACCATTTTCTAAAAGTGTATTTTTAATAATTATTAAACTATCTTTATTTATAAACAGGCTCGTATGAGAAGACCATATTCAAGCCTTATGACAACACTTTCCTACTATCGGCATGTCTCTCAGAAAAAATCCCGCAGGACATCGACAGAAGTAAATTTCCGGATGATTCAATTATTAAGAATTTAGGGCTTGTGAGTGCTCTGTACATATACACAGAAACACCTCCGAGCCGGTACGGCTCACAGGGCCCCAAAGTAGCAGAGACAATTTTGAGAGCTTATTCCTACAACAGGAAAACTGTGAATAAAGAGACAGTTATAAACGGTTACAAGATTACTAGAATGAAGTGGGACCCTGAAGATGGACCCTTTCCTTATAATGAAGTTCATGGGAATTATAGTTTTAAAGACCTCAAATTAATGTCCATGGGTATGTTAAAAAAATTTCGTCGGGATATAGACAACACTGCAGAATCGGTTATTAGTTACTTGCTTGGAACAAATTCAGATGTTTTAACAAAGGGACGCCAAACTTAGGATGTTTTCACAAACAACAGTGTTACGGTAACTGTGGCCTACAAGAGGATGCATGATTACTTCAAATCTAACATCGGGATTAAGAGTACGTGTTGCTTAGAATGGTTACAGTCATGGTTCAAAGTCATGGAGATGGGTAAAGTTAGTATGTTACAAAAAGTAGTGGAAACTTCCTCGAATTATTACTATGATAGTGAAACAAAACAAAAAATAAAAACAAAAACCGAAAAAGAGGTACTACGAGACAAAGACATAACAGGTGATGCGGTTTATTACAAAAATATGGATTTAGGAAGGTCTTTTGCGTCATACTTGAAGAACAAAGAACGTGGGAAGTTGGATGGTCGTGCAATCGCATCACCAGGCATGGTGCTAAGAATGTTCCTATTGTGCATTGAAGAGTTTCATTTGAAATTTGGAAAGGTACATCCAGGGGCCACGATATCCAACGGAGGTGAGGAGAAGAAGGCAAAAATTACATCTAGAATAAATTCAGCAACTTTAGAGGCTGGAATCAGTGGATTTACTGTACAGGGTACGGAAGACGCAACCAAGTGGAACGAGTGTTTAAGCCCTGAGGCTTTTGCAATCATGGTCATGACTTTTTTTGATGATGATGTGCGTGCATATCTTAAGATGCCTAAAGCCTCAGATAAGTGCAAACTATTTGCGAAAATTTGTGTATCAGGACACTACCTAATGGCAATAAAACGAGTTCAAATGGGACCAGGACCATTGGCCTCAAATAAAGGTGTATACAATAGGTTAGATTGGGAAAAAAAACATACTACGGTTTAATGTTCGGACTCAGGAGTGGTTGATTAAGGCAAGAGAATATCTGGACAACGATGGATACATGAGAGCAAGCCCTGGGGTGTTGATGGGGTTGATGAATGCTGGCTCCACCACTTACGGACTATTGAGTAACAATTATGGGATGTCTGAAAGATTTATGGTAGTTTGTATTTTAAGATCGAGTGATGATTCAATTTTTATCTATATCGCTAGTACTCGTGATGGAATTTTTGTTTGTATTGAAATAAACAGTCGTGTATTGGCCTTGGTCGGAATAAATATGAGTGTGGAGAAAACTTTTTTCTTCAAAGAAGGCTACGCAGAGTATACGTCATGGTTCATTGATGAACAATTTGTTTCTAGGTATGGTGTTGAAACTGCTTCTGTACGTCCTCAAGGAAAGACCCCTCATGATGACCAAAACATTATTTTTCGAATAATGATGATTCTATACCAAAGCATTTTTTCGTTTTCCCATATGTACAAGGTTTTGATTGTATACTAAAGAGAACTTTTCAAAGGAATTTTAAATATAATTTAATATTTTCTATTAATCACACTTTATATAATAATATCATTCAACATAATTTTAAGGACAGGCTTTCTGTTTTTGATCACGTTAATTGTGTTTATAAAATTCAATGTGGGAATTGTTTGAAAGATTACATTGGTGAAACTAAAAGACACGTATTTAATAGAATCAAAGAGCATGAAAGAGACATAACTAGTAAATTAAAAAATACTGGTTTGTCTATTCATGCTTATGATACTAAACATTCTTTTGATTTCAAAAATGTAAAAATTTTAGAAACGGAAACTAACGAATTTAAAAGAAAACATCTAGAAATGTTACATATTCAAAATAGCAAAGAGGGCTAAAAAACTTAAGGCTTGTGGTCGTGAGAAACCAGAGGTTCGGGTCCGACCACGGGAGCCGAATGTAATGGTAGTCTCTCGTCCAGTGGACCGATTCAGGGAGGAAGCTAGGCTCGCACGGCCTTTGTTGACTGTAGGGCGAATCTTCAGCAGATTGGACCGTATTCCAACGGATCCGGAGTTAGATACGCCTATGGGGGCATGTTTTAATTGCTGGAGCATGTCTCACAAGTTAGCAATGTGCCCAGAGCCGATTGACATGTTTTGTCGGAATTGTGGCCGATATAGGGTCACTATGGAGGATTGTCCGCGTTGTGCACGGGCTTACCGTTTGTGGATGAAGCGTTCGGCGTCATCGATGTCATTAGAGAAATCTGACCAGTCGGAGTCAGGTAGAAAAGGTCAAGGGACTAAGGGCGGCAATAAGGGAGCCGTCCTTCACAAAAAAGTGGCATCAGTGGTCGTTCGGGCTGAGGTTAATGAACCGGGGCAACTTGCTCCAGTTCAAATGGCTGAAAGGTTGCCATTGGATGGCTTAGCGGCTGAGCCGTCGGCCGATGAGGTGGTTCCGGATCCAGTGCCTTCGGTCACTGGATTGATGGACGATTTGCGGTTGTTGGAGGCATCTTTGGTTGGCCTCCCGCAGGAATTGGCGATTGCGGCTCGTACTGCTTTTTGGCAGGATCGCAAGCGAAGAGGTTTTCCATAGAATGGGGGCCCCAGTATTTGAAAAAAAAGTTTATTTTAGTTTTTATTATTATTTTTGGTTCTTTATTATTATTTAATTTTATTTGATTTTTTCTTGGTTAAGTGTTAACTAATTTTTGAATAAATATATTTAATTTCATTCCTTAAATTGGTAGTTTTTATTTTGTTAATTTTGGGTTTAATTGGCAACAATTTTTGGATTATTGTTGGCCTAGGAGAGGGGACTGTAACGAAGCATCTCGTTATGATTTTCCTGTTGGTTATTTAAGTTTAATATTCATTTTGAATATTCGCGGGTTTTGCGGGAATTGTTTTGATTGGGTCTGAGGCCCTTGGGTTGGTTTCTCACAGCGGTTTCGAGTGTCCAATCAGAGGAGCGGATTAGCTGTCTTTCCGTTGGACCAAGGAGTTTCCGTCGCGAGGAGAAGCCGGCCGGCGTCATTATGATATTCATTACCGAAAAGGAACTCTGCGTGTTGTCATTATTTTTGAAGTATTGTTTGAGGCGTAAGCCAATTTAATTATTATAATTAGGGTCAGTTTTAAGTTCAGTTACAAAGTGCATTACTTAACAATAAATCTTTGTTTATCTAATTATTGTATAATTATTTTGTGTTAAGTCAATTCCCGGATTAATTTGTGTGGAAAGTTCCTTTGCCAAATTCGCTACTTTTGGTAAGTCATGTTTCTTTATTAAAATTGTCGTTTCTGTCTCGCCGTCGTCGCATCCGTCGGTTTTGTTCCGGGGCGGAATTTCCCCTGAGGTGGTTTTAGTCTTTGAGATTGATTGTGCAGTCGATGCAATTTAATTGTTAATTAAATAAAGTCTGTCATAAGTATTAAGGCAAAAAGACGAGTGTATAAATAAATAAATTTGAAAATTAATGGAAGGAAAAAGAAGAAAAATTAATTTGAAAATAAAAAGGAAGAAAAAGAAGAATGAATTCGAAAATGAAGAAGAAGAAAAAAAGAAAGAATGAATTTGAAAATGAAGATTATAAAGAAGAAGAAGAATGAATTAAAACTCATCACTTATGCACTCTACATCTTTATTATATAAACTGTGACACGGCTATTTTAGCCGTACACAAAGTATTAATTTAGTCAATAGATTAAAAAGAAAAGTAACACCAGAACGGGAATCGAACCGTTTGGTTCCTTTTATTTTATTTACTATTATTTTTTTAACAACACTTATGTTTACCTTAAATTCGTCAATTCTGACAAAGTTTAATATGTTGTTGACATTCACCTGCAAACTCGTCACATAGATGTTCAAAATCTACATAATAATCTCTTAAATTAATCGTTCCTTTCTTTGGTTTTTAATGTTTCAAATCGCGAGAGTAAGACTCTCGCCTCTCGTCAGCTCCTTACATAACGTCACGGAAAGACGGAATTTGAAGTCATCGTGGGAAGCGCTTCCTGGCATATATAGTTGGAAGAGATTCCCGATTATTCAAGAGTGCCAGGAAGACGAATTCGTTAACTGCGAAGAGTCACCTGTTAAAACATTGGGTGCGGCCATATTGGATCGGTGGCGTTTACGTCGATTCGTGCGCAGCGTTCGTGTGGCGCCGCGTGGATCTAATTACCGACCGCAGAGTGACATTACCGACGAGTGATAATTGACCAACGAACTTTAAATTTCTTCTCGTTCTGGCTGTCAAACAGAGTGCGTCACGATTGTGACAAAGTTAAATAAAATTTTAATTAATTCTTTTCTTGTGCAAAAAAACGGGTCGCGGGTCCATCCGAGGAAGACGTCGTCTTGACGGTGAGTCCCTGACCTATTAAAATGAGCTGTTCCTCCGACCAGTCTCAACTTTGAATTGATAAAATATTGATCGTAAAATTCCAGCCTTGTTTAGGCGGCTGGCCGCCGAGTAATGTTCAAAATTGTGATAAATTAATAAAAATAAATTAATACTAATTTTGTCAAATCAGTGTTGTTCAGTAATCATTCTTACTCCTCCCCTCTCCGCGGTTATGAGTAATTTAATTAACGATAAATAAGCAGTTGGCATAATATGTTAATCTCTTGGTTTGGTCATTCCGTGTCAAAATGGCCTGGCGTCATGGGCAAATCCATACTCAATGAATAATCAAAATAGATAACAGGTTTTATATTAACCACAATTAATCTCTTTGTTTCTAAATTAAAAAGTAGGGAAATTAATAATTCCAAATTAAAAATAATATAATTAAATTTCAATTAAAAATAAAAAATCAACTCAATATGATAAAACCTGTTTCGTTATCAACACCATTATATCCAATTCTCTAGCAAATTATTGCCAAGAGACGGGAAGAGTTGGTCGCGATAACGATAATGATTGCATTCTATTTTACCACTACGACGATTTCTTTACTAGTGTGAAATTATTGGTTAGTTATGTAACGTTCCGTGTAGAATTCAATAAATCGTGTATTAACAATTTACTCTTACAAATGGCATATATCGGTTGAGTTAAGTAGATTGACTTTTGTAGAGTCACGATGTTACATCCCAGATACATTTTTGTTCTGATAAGATTATAAAGGATATGTTTTGTGTATCTGCGATGTAATGAAAAGCTAAAGGAATGTCATTATTATCATTTTTGTATATAATACTCATGTTAAAAGACTTAAAATTCAAAAATTGAGATAGAAGTTACAAACTGAAATCTTGTACTTTGTCCTACATATTTGCATAATGTTAGAAAAAGCAAAACAAGAGATAGAAGTGGACAAAAATAAAGAACAATGCGTCGCATCAAGCAATGAGTCTTGTAAGCTCGGACTCGCCGGCTATGGCCTCTTTCCTCTCCTCCTTTTTAATGATTCATTAGTATATAAGCCAAAGCTTTTTATACAAAAATTGTCAAATGTTTTGGTGCGGTTTTATAGACCAGTAGTCATTGTAGAGCGACCCTTCAGTTTTTACACATTTTATTGTATTCTTTTTTTTAATCAAATCGCGATTATCGTGCAAGTCAACTTTGTTTTTCACTTAGAAACAAGTTTCCTTATGTAAAAGGTGCAAGAAAGGCAAATTGACACTTAGAATCAATAATATTAACGTATTAACTGTCGTATTTTGCATATTAAGTTTTATTAATCGTAGTTTTTCACTAATTCTTTCTTTAATTGGCAATTCAGAACGAATTGTACTCAATTGTCGTGCAAGTTGCTTTTCTCACACTTAGAAACAATTTTCTCTCCATAATAGGTGCAAGTGACGAAAAATAACACTTAGAAGCAGTATTAACTATTAAAACAATTACAAAAGCCTTAAAGTTGTTAAAGTTACAAAAGTGTAACATTACGAACTTTCGTTTCATTCAATTGAAACAACATCTTGAAACCCAAATTTATACCGACAAGCGCTATAACCTTTAACCTACGATTACTCTGTAACTAGAAGTAAGTAACATTTATGTAACTACTTGTAACATCATTGATTGATCATAAAGAAATTTATTAAAAGTGAATATTATTGTTTGTTGTTAACGCAAAACCCATAGTTTTGGCAAGTACAAACGATCCTTCTTTAAAAATAAAGGTCAAGATTTACCAACTTGACCATAATCAGCCTACTATTCCTCCAAAATTATATAACCTAACCTAGGTTAATAATTAAGGATAATAAACTTACTCCATGCAATGATATTTCTGATACTGAGATGGAAAAGAAGAACAAGAGACGTGCAACGAAACATCGAAATCACAAAAAGAGTAAAAACTTGGGCGCGACAATGATCAGACAAATTGAGGTACAACGACAATCATCGTCATGATCAAAATTTGATCAGGTCATGAAGAAAAATGTCAACAACAATGAAGATGAGGAGCGTAATTCCAAATGGCCCAAGTTTATTCCGTTTTTGCTGCGGGTACAACAATTTTTCCACAACGAGAATATTCGTAATTTCGAGAATATACCTCAGGCCAAACTCGGAATCGCCCACGTGCTTTATACCAACACTTATTTGGTAGAACTGTAAAAGGGTGCGGAACACGAAAAATGCCGAAATTTGGAGGAAAAAATCGTAAAAAGGCATCATGATTTTTTCTACTCTTAGTGACAGATAGGAGTGAAAAAAAGAATGGTAGGGGAGGACTTTTTTTTTATAAGTGGGGACTTTAGACTTTTACTTTTAAGTGAAAATACCAAAAGGCATAATGTTTCCTTATTGGCTCATGATTTTTCTTCTCTCAGTGACAGATAGAAGGTGTAAAAAAGAGAAATTCCATCTGACACGTGCAGTATTAAACCTAAAATAATTTTGAGCACTTGAATTTTTCGAGCACTCAAATATTTTTGAGTAATTAAAACTCGAGCCTGGCTCGAGTATCGAGCCCGGCTCGAGCTCGACCATGCTATTCGAGCTTTTTGCACACCTCTAATAAAAACAATACTCTTTAATACTGCAATCAACAATCTTTTCTATTTATTAAAAAAGATTATGTTTATTAGTTTAATAAACTATTTTTAATTAATATAAATATTACTATTAATTTATTTAAGATGTATTGTATAATTTTTACTTTTAGTAAACTTTTGATTTTTACATTTCAAATTGTATATCTTATGTAGTTAATTTAGTGTAAAATAAAGAGTTCAACAAAAGAATGCAACAAATTTAAGCAAAAGCTTAAATTATTTTTCAAAAGGTTTCAGAAAGGTGCAAAAAAATCCGAAGATTTTCTTAAAGAAATTCGACGTTTTATGAACTTAACTACAAAAAGTAGGAAAATTCAAAATTTTTAAACACAGGACATTTTTTTCTCCATCAACGAAACCTTTTCTAGTTTCGTTTCAAGGATAAAAAGATTTTCCAAAAGTTTTTAGGAGGGAGCAAAGAAATCCAAAGATTTTCTGAAAAAATTTTCACGCTTAATGAACTTAGCTAAAAAAAGTACGAAAATTTAAAAATGTAAACACAGGAAATTTTTTTCTCTATAAACCAAAAAATTTCTAGTTTCGTTTCAAGGATAAAAAGATTTTCCAATAGTTTTCTGGAGGGTGGCAAAGAAATCCGAAGATTTTCTAAAAAAATTTTGACGTTCGATGAACTTAGTTAAAAAAAGTACGAAAATTTTAAAATTTAATCACAGGAAAATTTTTTGTCTATCAACTAAATTTTTTCTAGCTTCGTTTCAAGGATAAAAAGATTTTTTAAAAGTTTTTAGGTGGGAGCAAAGAAATCCAAAGATTTTCTCAAAAAATTTAGACGTTCAATGAACTTAGCTGAAAAAAAGTAGAAAAATTCAAAATTTTTAAACATTTTCACTTCTGTAAATAAGAAAGAAAAATTTAAAAAATAAATATAGATATGCATTACCGAAACTCCATCTTTATCCTCAGCATTTTTCAATATTCTCTTCCTTGTCCTTTCAAAATTTTCAAATTGGAAAATTCTTGCATAATCTTTAGGCAAGTTTTCTTTTACATCCCAAGGTGTTGTTCTAAAAGATTCAAGGCCACGATACTTTTGAAATCGAACTTTAGCAAGCGAATTTTGTGGTGTATCCATTTCGTCAGGAAATTCCTTATCTGCTTTTGCCTCTATGAATTAAAATATAATTTTTCACTATTCAAAAAAAAGTTTTACTGTTTATAATTAAAAAAACCTTACTCAAAGACAAAATTATAAACAAACAAAGCTTTATACAGAACCACATAAATAAACGGGTGTTGTACCCAAAAAGGAAAACATAACAAAAGAATGTTTGTGTCAAGACTTACAAAAAAATATAAACTCTAGAAGTAAACGACTTTAGGTTACTAAGTTAACGGTTAATAATTTGCTAATCATGATTGCGAGAAACCGTTCATTGACAACAAACATGTATTAACTTTAAAAAATGCTTTTAATTTTTCAAAATAGTTTCTCATTCTGGAATAAGGGTTTATCCTATCTTTTTAAATTATGGGAGAGAGGGTAGTATAAAACAGGTGTGGGAAACATGTAAATGACTAAATTTCCTTTAGAAAGAGGCAATGAAGCCGGACATTACACAGCAAAATTGGATATCTTGATCATTGTTAAACTGCACAATGTATTAAATAATGAAACAATGAATTCAATAAATGTACAATAAATAATTACCTTTAATTTTCTGAAGTTCTTTCTTTTCTTCTAAAAAGTCTATTTCTTCATCGTAACGTTCATCATTAAAATGAACATTTAATGTCACTGACTCTAACTCTTCAGATTCTGAAACATGATCCTGCTCGGAATCGTGGTCTTCCTCAACTAACATTTCATCTTCCGCATCAGATAAATCATCGACGTTTTCTAAATGAGAAATGTATATAAGAAATACTGTAGTAGTAATAAAACATTTGATCGAAACAAAATATTTTTAAAAATCTAACCAGCATCTTCATCGGGAATCCAAGCTGCTTGATATACTGACGTTCCTTTCGGTACAACTTTATATAATTTGCTTTTTTGAGCATCTTCCGCTTCTTTTAATTCGTCTTCTGTAGGCCAAGTTTGTTCTGCATCCATTGGATCTATGACATTTTCTGCTTGAAGAGATTCCTAGAAGGATAATTTTAATATTTTTACATCCTTATATAAAAGAATAGATAAACAAATTAGGTCACTTGATAATTTGAGTAATGAACATTATGACAAATAAAATTTCGATAAATGAAATTTCTTAAATATGACATTTCGAAGATTTGAAGGTTATGTTACATGAGAATTCAAGTAAGTGCGCTTTATGTTACTTGATAATTCGAATAAATGAACATTATGACAAATAAAATTCCGATAAATGAAAGTTATGTAATATAATATTTCGAAGGTTTGAAAATTATGTCCCATGGCACCGTTATACGTTGTGTTTTGTAACTGGGCCATAAGTGTGAGAGATATTGAGATATATGTTGGTTATATTTGCACTCATGGTCTAATTACAAAACGCAACGTAAAACCAAGTTGTAAAGGTATTTCTGCAGTAGCTTTAAAATACATTTCTTTTTTTTAATTTAAAGTAACTGCACATTCTGCTTATAAATTCACTTGAAATCATCAATTAATACACTCAGGTACTTTAATGCTGTTCTTCCGATTTGACGGTCTTTTGTAAGGTCGTATGGTTTCTTAAAGAAAACCAAGTTAAGTATTTCTGCAGTAGCTTTAAAATACATTTCTTTTTTTTAATTTAAAGTAACTGCACATTCTGCTTATAAATTCACTTGAAATCATCAATTAATACACTCAGGTACTTTAATGCTGTTCTTCCAATTTGACGGTCTTTTGTAAGGTCGTATGGTTTCTTAAAGAAAACCATTATTGAAGATACAAAACTTTTTGTAATGCCCTTGCATGGCGTAGGGTGGGCAAATCCTTTTGAGCGGCACTGTACATTTGTATCTGACCGTCGTCTCGTGAGTTTACACTCGTACTACTGAACACAAATATAAGTTCTAGTAAGCACCACTAGAGTAGCGGCGCCAAAACATGGTACATATAAAAACACAACAATCCCCCCCTCGGAAGGATCTCCTATGGTGATCATTGCGATCAACTAATCGTCGTCATCAAAAGGCTCTCCGTAGCATCTGATTGCGATGAAAATCATGAAGTTCCTTACTCAGCGGCTTTGTTAAAATGTCCGCCAGGTTTTCGTTCGTTCTAATGTATTTTAAATTAATCGTGCCGTCCTTGACTTTTTCCCTTATGAAATAATGTTTTATTGATACGTGCTTTGTCCGGGAATTACTAATGTAACTTTCTGCATGTGCGATTGCGGCTTGATTATCACACAGCATTAGCGTAGATTTTCCGATTATTTCTTCGAGATGAAGAGATCGTAGTAATGCTCTCATCCAAGTAATCTCTCTTGTGCAAGCTGCCACTGATACATACTCGGCTTCTATTCTACTGAGTGCAATAACTGTTTGTTTTACACTCTTCCAGTATACTGGTGATCCGGCTAACGTAACTACATATCCACTAGTGCTCTTTCGATCATCAGCTGAAGAAGCTCAATCTGCATCCGCAAACGCTGAGAGTTGTTGTCCTGTAGGTTTATATTCCAATTTTCTAGTCTATCGTGTCCTTCAAGTTACGAAGAATCCTTCTGGCCGAATTCCAATGACTCCTGTTGAAATTAGATGAGAATTGAGCCAATTTTGTCTCCGTGAATGATATGTCTGGACGTGTTCTCAATTAAATATAAAGGAGCCCTTCAATTAGCTCACGGTAAGGCAAATCCTCAGATTCCTTATTTTCGTCGAAAAGTGGTCTGACTTCCATTCGTGTCTTCGATCCTTTCGCATTCTCAAGGCCAAATTGAGCGAGTAGTTTTTCAATATATTCCTTTTGAGAAAGAGTGATGCAACCAGAATTTTTTCTTTCAAATTTGACTCCAAGCATATAATTTATTTCTCCGACGTGTTTGACTTCGAAACAACTTTTCAGTAACTCTTTAATTTTGTTTCTGTTAGCTTCTTTTTTTGTTAAGACAAGCATGTCGTCAACGTAAACTACAATTCTAGCTGCACATTCTTCAGTCTTTATCTGGTAAACACAAGGATCTGTTTTGTATCGAACAAATCCAATTTCTTCCAAGCATTTATTCAGGTGGTTGTTCCAACATCTGCCACTTTGTTTCAAACCATATATCGACTTTTTTAATCTGCAAACTAGATTTTCTTTCCCTTTCTCCTTGGATCCTTCGGGCTGTTCCATGAATATGGTTTCTTTTAAATCACCATGAAGATAGGCACTTTTAACATCATATTGATCAATATTCTAGTTCTTTTCGATACTTACAGTGACGAGTAAACGCAATGTTTCAAAACTAGACACAGGTGCATAGACGTCGCCATAATCTACTCCTTTCTTCTGGGTAAAACCTTTTGAGACAAGGCGCGCTCTTAAACTTTTCTTATTGTCCACAATTTTTCTTTTAAACACCTACTTACACTTCACTGGTGTTTTTCCTGGAGGTAGATCCACGAGGTTCCATGATTGATGGAATTATCGCTTCCAACCATTCTGTAGATTCACTCGAATTTATTGTTTCCTGATACGTTAAAGGTTCATTGTTTTTTTATTTTGAATCGCAAGTGATTGATAATTTGCGCTGTGAGCAGTCTTATCCGTAGATTTGAGTGTCATCTTGTGTTTGATAGGTTCCGGTTTAGGTTGAGACGGATCTTTCCTTGGTCTTCCACGAGGATTTCGTTCTCGGTTTGTTACATTTTCTTCTTGCTCTTCTTCCTCCTCTTGTAGAGATTCGTATTCCTCATCTGTGTCATCCTGATCTGTCGTGTTTTCGTTGACAAAGTCGTCTTGTTCACCTTGATCCACGTTGTCATTTTGATCTTCTTCATTATCGTTTGAAGTCGAATCACAGGAGTACTGCAACTAAATATCCTCACTTCCCTGGAGAATTTTTCGATTTTTGTGAAGAATGTTCTTTAAAGACACAATCACGCGACTCATGAACTTGTTGAATTTCTGGTATCCAAATTTGATAACCTCGACCATGTAGAGCATATCCAACAAGAATTCCTTGGCGCCTTCCTCAAGGACAACGGCGGATGGCAGTTTCACCGTTAAACTCTGTATACATACTCGCCGACGCTTTGCAGTAGATACGTATTGTTGATGTTCTACAAGAGATATAATGTTTTTCACGCGACATCAATGGAAAGTGTGGGCCTGGGGACCATCAGGAAGTTTACAGATTGGATGGAAGCCAATTATCTTGTTCACCCCTTAGAGAGGAAGGAGGATATGATTAATATAATCAGGTCGACTTTCAGGCTAGGAGAAAGAGCAAATCTCCTAATGGGGAAGTTTATGGTGGAAAATCCGGTGGACGTCCCGAATCTTACACAAATGACAACAGTATATCTGATCTACGTATTAGAGAGATACGCGCAAGCTGAAGAGGAGGAACAAAAGGCGAAAGTTATGGAGTTGAAAGAAATCGTGTTTCCTCTCAGCAGCCAGTGGAATGCCAATCTGGAATTAAGTATTGAATACCAGTATCACTCTGCTGATAGGGGAAAATTTGAGGATATAGTCCAGGCATTGAAACCCAAAGGAATAAAAGGGAAACTAGCAGCGAAAAAGTCGCAGTCGAAATCGAATACTTTACCTCCGAAGAGTTCACGTCCAATCTGGGCCCATAACCTTTGTTGGTTATAATAAGGTTAGCCAGGAAAAAGACGGACTTCTAATTAATAGGCTTTAATAAAAAAGGTTAATTAATATACATTTGTATCTGACCGTCGTCTCGCGAGTTTACACTCATACTACTGAACACAAATATAAGTTCTCGTAAGCACCACTAGAGTAGCGGTGACAAAACATGGTACATATAAAAACACAACATTACGTTTTCTTTTTTATTTATGTTCATTTAAAGAGTATGTGTTCTTCTTGTTTAAGACATAATATATTTAAATTGTTATAAACAATATTAATTAATAAATAGATAACTTCGATTCCTGTCCATTGAACATTTTTTTTTCATGTGTAGTTTTTTTTAGGTTCACTTAAAAAATATATAAATATAATTATAAGTACTTATTTTAAGTTTACATCCTGTTTAAAATAAGTAGTTATACTTTGTAACAATGATTCTCAGCACTTTACTATCTTGCCAAGAATGTTCATGTCCATTGTATAATTTCAATTTGTGTCTTAATTTACTTAAGTCAATAATTAATTACTGAAAATTAATTATTAAATTAAATCAATGTATTTATACTTAACTGTGACGTAATTTAGTCCAAGTCTCTTTTCGAAAATATGAACAAACAAAGCTTGGAGGTTACGCTCTTCCAACTTCCAAGTATTTACTACGAGGCTCTTTTTTTATTGTAAACTAATTATTACCGGGCGCCAGGTGAACTTATTTTCACCTGAGCTTCGTAGTCAGGACTTTATTCTAAGAAAAATTTTTCAAATTGACCACTTAGTGTCATGAATCTATTTTCTTGTGATCTCAGGGTAGTGGATGGCGAAATAATCGAGAGAGAGGCAATTATTTAATCTATAAATTTGTTTGTTTATTTCACAGAATGTTTGATTTTGATATTGTGTGTGTGGCGTCCTTCGATCTAACCTCACTTTCTTTATAATTTCGTCTCCTCAAACGACAACTACAGCCTGATGAAGACACTAACCTTCGAGCCGCTTCCTCTCGTCGTCCCAGTATTTCCTGGACATCAGAATCCGGTCGAGAAACTTTTATTTTACAAATAATTTGCCGAAAACCAACGACAACTTTCGTTCTTCGTATCCACCAGAAATCAACTCCTGTTTTCTCGCGACTTCCGGTACATCGATAGCCTCCGCGCTTCCAAAATCCGTCTTCGCGTACACCGCTGGCAACGCTCGGTGTTTTCATTCGCTACCGAGCACTGTTTTGGTCCGGGGCTGCTTCATTCTTTCCGACGGCTATTCTGATTGGCTAGCGCCGTCGGAAACTGGACATAACTCCCTGCTTGGGAAATGCTTTTTCGATTTTCTTATCGCTAGATCGGCGTCGTCTGCTTTAGTGTTGTGACAGGTGGAGAAAAACCAGTGGAATGTTTTCTCCGGATGGCTAAGTCAGGATTGTGTCTTACATCTCTGCCGATTATCGTGTTTTGTTGTGAGAGGTTGCGTTGTTGTCTCTTATGTTGTTCGTCTTCTTCGATGTGTCTGAATCTCTCTCTCGAGGCGCATGAAAAGTCTCCAATTTTTGTTTTCCGAATCTTTATTTTATCGAAATTCTTTTTATCTAATAAAAGATCTAATAAGAATTAATTATAATTTCTTTTAATCGAAAGAATAATTGTCAAAAACATTATTTTTTTGAATGACTAATTAACAGAATGTTTTAAAATGCGAAAAAAATTTTTTTATAATCTTCAAATAACTGAATTATCATTTCTAAAAATTATTATTTTTTATATTTCTTATTTACACTAATATTTTTATTTTTGAAATGTCAATTTTGATAAATATTATTTTATAGATTTGTTAATAGTTAGGGTGATGTGGGGTGATGTGCAACGTTTTTTTTCGTTGGCCGAAAAACATGTCAAATAGTTAAATTTTTAAATATTTCAAAATTAAATGACATAGAGGCATTATAATAGAATATTTCTGCATTATAAGATTTTCAGAATTTTAAATTTTTCATACAAATTTTCCGCTTTTTCAAAAACGTCTGTTTTTGCATTTTCCAAAAAAGTTGGGGTGATGTGCAACACCAGTAAAATTCAGGTTTGTAATGCATAAATATCGATGAAAATCTCTTTAATTATTAATTTTAGGCTTTTTTAATGCAAACTAATCGAAATCTGCCAAAAAAATTTACTGAGGTATAGTTGACCTCTGAAAAGTAGAGATTTCACCAAAGAAAAAAAAATTTTTTGTTTAATTTTTTATTTATTAATAACTGAATGAGGAATATAATTAAAGGAAAATAACTAAGAATTTTTTATTCATCATGTGAATCGCAGTTAGGGGACGTAAAAAGTAGTTACGTCTACCCAAAGAAAGTGTTGCACATCACCCCAAATATGATATTTTGCAAAAAATGATTTGTACGCAATACAATGCAATGGAAACACAAAATATAAAAAGATATTTAAAAACACTAAAAAAGCAACAATAAGCACATTCTTATCTACAAAATAAATTAAAACCCTTCGCGAAACGACTAGAAATGTAAAGCCCGAGAAATATTTCCCTCTCGAGAAATTTAAGTCAACTTACGTACAGCAAACCTAGCTGCGAGTTGTCTCGTGAATTTTATATCAAAAACAAGCTACTGAGGACACAAACAAATGGCAATACTTGGCTCTGTTCAATATCGAACTGTAGATCAGAAATCGGCGGTGTTGCACATCCCCCCACATCACCCTATAATAATTATATTCCCGAATTATTATTCAAAATAATTCAAATATTACCCAATTACCAATTCTTAAAAAATTTATTGTTCCTAATAATATTTTTTATAATGTGTAAATGTTCTATATTTTAAAGTTTCTTAATTTTATTTCTTCGAAATATCATTTGTTATAAAACTTTTTCCTTATAAATGTTTTTCAAAATAATTTTAACTTTTTCGAATTAACATTACTCATAATTTTCTTCACTTCTAATCATTCTTCTTTATAATTACTATATTTTATAACATGTATTTCTTCTAACTATAACTTTACCAAATCGTCATTTCTCATAATTAATATTATATCGAAATATTATTTTTCAAAATTTTTTGTAATATCTAATAACTTTTTATACAAATTTTTTTATTGTATAATAACCCGTTTTTATAATTTTATTTTATTCGAATAATTATTTCGTATAATTTTTTTCTTACAGAAATTATATTTTAAATAATTTTTTTAATCGATTTTTTATTTTTCTTAATATTCATTTTTCTAAATAATTCTTTTTCATAATTTTTATATTTCCTAATTCGTATTTTACATAACATACATTTTTTCTAAGATTTAAATTCTCTAATTTATTATTTTCCTAACCTATAAATGTCATAATAAGAATTGCACCGAATAGTTATTTCACCTACAGAATATCCGGTTTCGACGTTTTCCATCTCTGAAGAATATGGCGCCAAATTTGAAAAAAGTTTATCATTTTATTATTTAAAATTTATTAATTATTACAAATATTGTTTAAACCAATTAACTACGCTAAATATCATTAGAGAAATTGTTTTAAACAATATTTGTAATAATTAATAATTGTTATATAATAAAATAATAAACTTTTCCAAATTTGGCGCCATATTCTTCAGAGATGGGAAACGTCGAAACCGGATATTCTGTAGGTAAAATAACTATTCGGTGCAATTCTTATTATGACATTTATAGATTAGGAAAATAATAAATTAGAGAATTTAAATCTTAGAAAAAATGTATGTTATGTAAAATACGAATTAGGAAATATAAAAGTTATGAAAAAGAATTATTTGGAAAAATGAATATTAGGAAAAAAATAAAAATAAAATAAAAAAAATAAAATCAATAAAAAATAAAATAAAAAAAATAAAAAATTATTAGATATTACAGAAATTTTGAAAAATAATATTTTGATATAATAATAATTATAAGAAGTGACAATTCGGTAAAGTTATAGTTAGAAGAAATACATGTTTGAAAATATAGTAATTTTTAGAGGTGTGCAAAAAGCCCGAAGCGTCGGGTCAGGTCGGGCTGAATTTTTTTCGAGTCGGGTTGGGCCGAGCTCGAGCTTTCTCGATGTATCGGGTACCCGAAAAATTCTCGAGAACCCGAAAGCAATCGGGTCACCCGAAAATTTCGGGTTACCAATAACTATTATTAAATTCTTAAAGAACTAAGCGATCAAGTTTGGCATCCTATTTTTGTGTTCACTACAAAAATGAATAATCTTGATTTGATCTTGACTAACGCATGCTTAAGCGATTTCGAAAACCGGAATGTAGTCGGGTACCCGAAAATTTCGAGAACCCGAATGTAGTCGGGTATCCGAAAATTTTGAGAACCCGAATGTAGTCGGGTACCCGAAAGATTTCGGGTATGTAAACAAGCTCGACCCGGCCCGAGCTCGGCCCGAACCGAACTGACTAAGCCCGACCCGACCCGAAAAGTGAAAAGCCCGAAATTACCCGGTCGGGTTTCGGGCTTTTTGCACACCTCTAGTAATTATAAAGAAGAATGATTAGAAGTAAAGAAAATTATGAGTAATGTTAATTCGAAAAAGTTAATATTATTTTAAAAAACATTTATAAGAAAAAAGTTTTATAACAAATGATATTTCGAAAAAATAAAATTTAGAAACTTTAAAATATACAACATTTACACATTATAAAAAATATTATTAGGAACAATAAATTTTTTAAGAATTGATAATTCGGTAATACTTGAATTATTTTGAATAATAATTCGGGAATATAATTATTACAACTATTAACAAATCCATAAAATAACATTTATCAAAATTTACATTTCGAAAATGAAAATATTAGTGTAAATAAGAAATATAAAAAATAATAATTTTTAGAAATGATAACTCGGTTATTTGAAGATTATAAAAAATTTTCTTTTGCAGTATTAAACATTCTGTTGATTAGTCATTCAAAAAAATAATGTTTTTGACAATTATTCTTTCGATTAAAAGAAATTATAATTAATTCATATTAGATAAAAAGATTTTCGATAATATGAAGATTCGGAAAATAAAAATTAGAGACTTTTCATGCGCCTCTTCTCTCTCTTCTCTCGACGTCGTCTTAGATTCCTAACCTCTAGAAACTAAGTAAATAAACAATTCTATTTCGAACATAAAACATAAATCACAAAATTAGAGAAATTACACTAATGAAAATAATAGCAAAATAACCCTATTAATTTCAGTTGGTTCCTGGTGGTCTTGTGCAATTTTAAACTCTACTTTCTTTTACTATTCAAGCTTCGGTGAACTTTTGGGAAAACATCTCAAACGTGGACTTTTTATAATCCACGTTACAACTCCCCCCGACCTAGCCGAAGCTTCCCCGTGAATTTTCAAGACTAGTTAGCTTGCATCTCCACCAGGCTGTCTCTCTATGATGTATTCATTATTTCAATTCAATTGCTTTAAACTAAAAGCAAGGTTTAATTAAAAATTCGAGGTTTATTTAAACCTTGAATTACCTTTATCTCTGTCTCTCTCTTCGTATTTGCCCTGCTGCCAATTTACCTCCCATACTGTGACTTCTAACCTGGATCGCCTCCACCGTCTCCACTTAGGACTTCTTGTCATTTTAGGGTTGTTCGCGCGCGAGGGTTTGTTTGTTTCTTAGGAGAGAACAGGGGTGGTGAACTTAATGCTGACGAGCTTATTTACTGAAATGTGTCACCTTTTACTATTAATTATACAAAATTTATTAAGGCTGTCTAAAGCCACATCCCTGTTTCGCCTCTGTTTAACATAAGAAAATATATAAAAAAGACTATCTTTATTACCCTATTCTAAATGGGGAAATACTTTAATACTTGTTCTCTGGGGGGATATCCCACGATTGGCAATTTTACCACCAATCTTGTCTTTCCTCCTCTGAGTCGCTTTCGTTCACACGGCTAGGAACTCGGTCTCTTCTACGGACTTGTGGATCTTCTTGTGTCCGAGTTCCGCCATTAGCTTTCTCTTCGGTGGTTCTAATATCAACCTCCGATCGTCTGAGGTTCCTTCCTGCTTCTTCTCGTAGGAGCCTCAGGTGTCTACTCGCTTGTCGGCATAAATTTTCTTCGCTGATTCGTCTCTCTTCCTCCCGTTGTTGTTCTTCTTGTGCTCGAGCCCTTTTTTCTGCCGCTGCTGCCAAGATTGATCGACAGTTATTTATAGACGGGGCTTCACCGGCGGCTTCTGCTTCCACCGTTCTTCTCTGAGTCGCGGTTTCTTGTCTCTGGACCTCTCGGTGAGCTCTCGCTTGTCTTTCCTCTTGGAGCCTCCTTGCTTCGGCTTGATCCCTGATCGCCGCTTCTCGACTGGCAATTTAAGCTTCTAGGCTGTCCAAGATCCGCTGGCCTCTCGGTTTCTGGTCTGCTGCCCCTTTAAGTATACTCCGTTTGTCGGTTAGATGACGAATTGGCTGCTACCCACCCAATAGGTTCTCCCCGTCGGCCTTCTCGAGTTGGCTCGTACCTCAGATGTGAGGAACCTTCGGGCCTTGCGTACCGTTCCCACTTGTCTCGTCTTCTTTCGACTTGACGGTGTTCGCTTTCTCTGGGCGCTTCTCTATTCTCTCCCCCTTCGTATCTGCGTTCTCTTCTGGTCCCTTCACGTCTTTCATCTACCCGCATTTCGTCCATGTCCACCATCAGTTCGTCCATGCAGACTATTATTCCTGCCCGCCTTCGAGCTTGGCGGCGGAATTCCGCCGCCGCAACATAAAGTGTTATGGGTTTCTATACTTTTCTTTTCTCTATCTCTTCTACATTTTGCAAGCGTTTTTCACCAACTACAAAAAAATCAGGCGGGACCGAGTGAATCACAGTCATCGTTCCGGGCACCATCACAGTCACCAACCCGGTCCCGGTCACGGTCGCCGCTGCGACAGCAATCGCCTCCACTGTCGCTGAATGATGATGAATCACAGTCATCGTTCCGGACACCATCACAGTCACCGACCCGGTCACTGTCACTGTCGCTGAATGATGATGAATACGACCAACTTACATTACAACCGCCGGCAGTCTGCGAAGCAAAAGCTTTCTCCGTTTGGGAAAGCTATATACACTCTATTAGAGGGAGACAAATTCCCCGAGTCGATACTACAGTGGCTGCACAGAAGCCGGATAGAGAAGAAGAAACTAATCTACACTTTACCAGATTTAAACGAAATTTGATAAAAGCAGGCATGTTCGTGTGGACCCGTGTAACGTATTACTCCTTACCAGGAGTGGTCTTGGAAGTGAGTGACAATGAATTGCTGAAAGTTCAGGTTTTTGGAGAGACACGCATATATCTTAAAAACATAAACTATGTGCAACTGTTCTTCGCAGCAGATTTCCAATACATGAAAAATTTGGTTAGACAAAAAAAAATTCATTATGCATTAGGCATTCTTCCCCCTCTTTAGATTCTTATTCTCGGTAAGGTATAAGGAGTTTAATTGGGAATCTACCTATTATCTGACCCTTGTCATTGCCTAATTCATAAACTGAGGGACCTATTATTTTTGTTATTACGTAAGGCCCTTGATTCTTTCCCCCGAAGCTACGAGTTATTTTCTTTTTCGCTGAGGACACGACTTCATCTTTCTTCATTAGCCTGTCGCCTATTTTGTATGCGGCATGTCGTCTTCTAAGGTCGCAGTACGAAGTTTGTTTAGACACCTTAGTGCCCGTTATAGTCCCACCCCTGTGCAAAGAAAAGAAATGAGATTTCCGTCAAATATTGAAATTTGATTAATGTAAATTGTAGTTATCGTTTGGTTTGAAGTATGGTATTATAAAAAATTATTGATCTGAAATTTGATGGATTTTGAGTTTAGACTATAGTGTATTTTTTTTGTTTCAATTATTTAGTTGTGTTTTGAGTCTATTTCCGTTGTAGCTCGCCACGTGCGTGTGGCAAGCAAGAAAAGCGACGATTTGAGTGTGTGCCGAGAACGCCGGCTCAGATAGGATCGAGAGATCGTGAGATATTGTAAATGTTGCAAAGAGTAGCGAACGACGCGGTGACAAAATCGAAATTTATAAAACAGTTTCTAGTAATTGAGTGCTAGTAGTAAAATTTGTACGGAGTGAAGGAGATTATTATCGAGTGTTTAATTGGGAGGACTTTTTGGCGATTAGTTGTGAGCGGCGAATTTGTGGAAACAATTGTTCGAACTGAGTGAGTGGAGCATTGGTTTAATAACGAATTTAACAATTCCTACATTCGTGCGACGAAAGTTAAGGAAATTTCGAAATCAGCATTTCTTGGATTTGATCAATAAAGTGTTTTTCCTTTGGAATAGCCAGCGTATTATTGAATTAATCCCTTTCAACAATTGGTGAGTTAACCTACAAATTTTAAGTTGAAATTGTGCTTCACGCCATGTGCTTTCAATGGCGTCCTCAATAGAATCTCACCCGAATCATTAGAGTCTCATTTTTATTTTTTTTGTTGTCTGATTTTTATTTGAGTAATAAATTATTTTGTTATTTTCGTAATTTGGTAAATAAGTAAAATAACTGGCGCTCAACTGAGCATTTATTTAGGGTAAATTTATTTGTGAGAGACATAAGAGAATTAATTGCTGATTAGATTGAAAGCTTATTTGACTAATTGAAATTTAAAATAGCAAATAAAATCTAGGAAATTATTAATTGATTTATTTGAGGTAAAATTCAAATCTTTATTAAATAAATTTAATTGTTAATTTCCCTTGGTCACAATTTTTGGCGCCCAACGTGGGGCAACGTTGAGACTTGAAGCACATTTTTATTCAAGCGTCTATTTTTCTTTGTTATATTTTGTGTATATCCAGCGAATATTTTTTGTGTGTAATAATTATTATTTCCAGCGAATATTTTGTGTGTAAAATTTATTTTTCGAGTGCATTTAATTTTATTTGTAATAATTATTAAACGAATAATTGTCACATAACCTGAAAAATTGCAATTTAGTTTTGAGCCGTGCACGTGGTGAGAAATAATCCGGAAGTCGGCCATTTTGTCCCTTGAGAATTGCTTTAGGTAGACATATTTATTTTCAAGGAAGAAGAAGCCCACTGCGCAGGTCAGACGACGATATCACCAGTTTGAATTCTTGCGCGCGAAATTTCTAAAGTGTTTATTTGAGAATATTCAACTTTTCGTGAGTGTAAAATTTTTTTTTAACTCGTTTAAAATTCTTTTTAAATTTTTGGAGTTTACGAATTATTATTTCAATAAAAAAAAATTTTTGTGTAAATTTCATTTCTCTTTTATTATTGATTAAATTTTTTTTGAAAATGAATAATTACACACAACGAGTTCTCGAGTTGTTCAGTTTCGACCAAGCTGAAGCAGCTTGGACGGCAATTCGGTCATTGTCACCAGGACAAGTTATTCGTGGTCTTGATAGACATATGGCGAGTATCGAAGGTACTATTCAAGTACTACGCGAGCGTTTGTTTCGTGCGGAAATGCGATTAGATTTAGCAGACGACGTTGACGTGCCATGGGACGAAAATTTTGACGGAGGAAACTCGCAATTAATTTTTGACTGCGAAGCATTGCCAGAGATAACGGCAGAATTTATGGCTAATGTTACCGAACGGAAGAAAACTGAAGGGGGGGTTTAAGTGACCAGCGCTCATGAATCGTCCGTGATTAGTATAGACAACAGTGACAATACAGTGATCGCATCAAATACTACCCCGGTTACAGAGTCAATTCTGACTTTTTCTTTAGCTTCTTCCACCCCGATAATGACATCCGCGAGTATTGTCACAACATCGGTCGTTTCTACTTCTCCGTGCACCTACAGCAACGTCCACACAACGTCATCTTCGAATGTTCCGAGAATTTCGTCAGAACTTGCCCCGAATATGGCTAAATTACAACAATTTAGCCTATTATTAAATGACCCTGAATACCAAATGTTCTTAGAGTGGAAAGCAATCCAACGTAAATTAGTAGAACAGGAATATTTAAATATGAGTTCCCCAATTAGGCCTTTTGAAAATTCCCAACCCGCACCGGTAGTAAAAAGTATTCCAAAAAGGGAAGAAATTTCAAAAGAAATTCTGTCGAAAAATCAAATTGTCGGGCGTGAGTCCAAACAAAAAGTAGGGAAAGACATAGAGCGCGTCCATACTAGCGAGAGAGGTTCACAAGGTCCAAAGGTGGAGTAAAATTCCCCTTACGCTTTCACATCATCGTACGATGAGGAGGAAGTACCAGCGTCCAACCGTACCTCACAACGCCGCAGGACCACGACAACAGAGAGACGACACAAAGTAATTAAAAGCCTGAGAGATTGGGAAATCAAATTTTCTGGAAATGGCAAACAAGATCCAGAAGAGTTCCTAAATCGAGTAGAGGACTGTCAGTTGTCAACGGCAATAACAGACGAAGAGTTATTGCATGCAATACCCAGCGTCTTGAGAAATAATGCGAGTAGTTGGTATCGCACCATTAGAGACGATGTTTTGACTTGGGAAGAATTTCGAGAGGCGTTCCAGCATGAATTTTCCAGCGAGAGTGATGACTTGGAAATTATGGAGAAACTCAGAAGTCGCACCCAAGCGAAAGGAGAGAAGATCACCACTTATTTGACTAATCTCAAAATTATTATGGGTCATCTTCAGAAACCACTTGCTCGTGATCTTCAATATCGGATCGCATATAATGGTCTCACTCCAGAATATCGTCGCATGTTAGTGAATTCTAAAACAAATTCACTTTCCCAAATGGAACGAGTCTTAAGAGAATTTGAGAAAGCGAAGGCGGCGGATCTTCGTTATTCACCCCCACTGCCAAAGGAGAAAATGAAATTTCCCACAGCAGCGACCATTGTTTCTGGAAAAAGTGCCCAAGTGGAGGCGCTGAAAGAAGAACAAGCGGAAAGTGAATCAAGTTCCAGCGTCAAATCAACGAAAAGTGTAAAAAGGGGGACAAGAAGAAAAAGAAGAGTAAAAAGAAAAATAAAGAAAACAGTGAAAAAGTGGACGCGATTAAAACACAAGCACAAGCGATGCCAAGTGCTTCGAATCCACAACAGCCTTCAGCACCAGCGTTCGGTCCTGTTATGATAGGAACGAATCAGACTTTACCTCAGCAACAGCAAAACCAGCCAGCGTTGAGAAATGGTCCGAACAATGGAGCAAATCCAAAGGGTTTTGTGGGAGCTTGCTTCCATTGTCAAGGTGTTGGCCACAAGGCTTTGGAGTGTCAGTTTCGTGTGTGTCATTTTTGCAAAGGACAAGGACACTATGCAAATCAGTGTCCTTTGAAGCAAAAATGTCAAGTTTGTGGTACAACGGGAGTCGTGTTCGCGAATTGTCCTAATTGTATTCAATGAAGACAATATCAGATTGCTTTGGAAAACGAGCGTGCGGGGGGACAGAACTGTCCTGCTCCCCTCACCACTACACCGGGGCAACCAGCATGGACACCACGACCAACGTAAAGTTGGAGAAATTTTCGAGTGCAGATGTACCAGCGTGTAGAAGTCAGAGTGAAGGGGATTCACTCTCAGTGCAAGTAGGAGAGAAAGGTGCCTTGACAACCAGCGTACAGAGTGGAGGAGAGCCACTCTCAGTCACAAGCAAAGGTGTTTCGAAGCGAGAAACATCTATGAGTAAGGCGAGCTCACTCCCACAGAAAGAGAAAGGAGTAGTGGAGAGGGAAAAATTGAGTGAGACGGACTTACTCACACCCAAGAGCAAAAGAGGAGAGGTGTTAGCCAGCGTACCGAATGGAGGGGATCCATTCAACAAATTTTTGTCAAGAGAAAGTAAAGGTGCAATTAGGAAAATAAAATTTAGTGAGATTTTCTCTGATTGTGAAAATAAGAGTGTTAAAATTTTTGAGAATAATTTAAGTTTAGAGAAAAAAGCGTATTGTGTCGAGATTCAATCCAAGGGGGGGAGGAAGCTGTTGTGAAAACAGCTGAGCCCACCGTGGATGACGAAGCTGTTGACGGAGCGAGGACTGAAAACAGATATTTCTTAAAATTAGTCATCGCTGATCAACCCTATCTAGCGTTATTTGATCCTGGGGCAATGATCTCGGTGGTAGGCCCTAAACTAGCGGAGAAATTTAAATCGAAGCTTCAATCAACTGACACTATGATACAGAGTGCTATCGGTGGTTCCACAAATACTCTTGGAAAATTAAAATTGTGGTTAACCGTCGATGGTGTCTCTCAGCCATTCGAGTTGAGGGCGATCGATTCATTGACTCAGGAAGTGATTTTAGGAGTTGATTTCTGTCGAGCGTTTGACATGGACGTGCAACTTGGAAAGGGTTTGTGGAGAGTGAACAGCAAAGAGTGGCATGAGTTTGCCAAAAATATAAACCAGCGTAGTGACAGTGACATTTTTGCAGAGTGTGCAGGAATTTCTGAAATAACAAGTGATCAGCGTGAACAAATTCAAGACTTAGTCAAGAATTTGATAATACTACCGTCGAAAGAGCATGGTATGACAACGCTCACAGAACATCACATTGTTGTTTCTAATTCATCACCAGTCAAACAACGACCGAGAAGAATGGCTCCTGCAATTTTGGATTGGCTTATAAAGGAAATTAAAAGACTGTTGGACATGGGAATAATCGAGCGTTCAACCAGCGAGTGGAGTAGTGCTCCAGTTGTTGCTCTGAAAAGCGATGGGTCTTATAGATTGTGCTTCGATTATAGGGATTTGAATAAAGTGACGATTCATGATGCTTATCCAATTCCCAGCATCGACTCTATACTCGATAAGCTTAGAAAGGCGCGTTTTATTTCGAAAATCGACCTTAAACTAGCGTATCACCAAGTTCCTTTGTCCCCTGAAAGTAAAAAGTTCACGGCATTTTCAATTCTCGGATTTGGACTTTTTCATTTCAAGCGTTTACCTTTCGGTTTAACCAACGGTCCGAGTACTTTCCAGCGTTTGATTGACTCGCTCTTTGGTCCAGAATTTGATCCTCACGTATTCGGATATTTGGACGACATTATCATCATCAGCGAAACCTTCGAAGATCACCTACATTGGTTAGAAGTAGTGTTAAAAAAATTGTCAGATGCAAAATTAGAGATCAATCCGGATAAATGTGAGTTCGGTTGTTCTCGAGTTGCATATTTAGGTTATGTTCTTGACAACAAAGGACTAAGAACTGACCCTGACAAGATTTTACCAGTGTTAAATTATCCAGCGCCAAGAAATGTTAAAGAGGTGAGAAGATTTCTTGGGATAGTAGGGTGGTATTCGAGGTTCATTGAGAAGGATAGTGAAATAAAGTTGCCACTTTTGAAACTTCTTAAAAAGAGCCAGCGTTGGGAGCGGGGTGAAGAACAAGAAAATGCGTTTAATCTCCTGAAATCAAAATTGACGTCAGCACCAGTGTTAGCACGCCCTGATTTCAGTAAACCATTTACTGTTCAGTGCGATGCAAGCAATTCAGCGTTAGGCGCAGTGCTCACGCAGGAGACCGAGGATGGAGAGCATCCTATCGCCTATGTGAGCCGAGTACTTACATCACACGAGAAAAATTACAGCGTCACTGAGAAGGAATGTCTAGCGTTATTGTGGTCGGTGAAAAAGAAATTTCGTCCTTATTTGGAGGGTTCCAAATTTTGCGTAATTACGGACCACAGTGCTTTGAAATGGTTGCGTAATTTAAAGGAGCCCACTGGTCGTCTTGCGCGTTGGTCATAGGAACTCCAACAGTGGAATTTTGACGTGATTCATCGAAAGGGCACGCTGCATCAAGTTCCAGATGCTCTTTCGCGAATAGTCGAGCAAGACGAAGAGGAAGAAATTGCAGCGTTCGAGACAATAAATGATCCGTGGTATTTGAAGCGTCGTGAGATGGTCAGGAGTCACCCCCCAGCGTTTTCCCGGTTGGAAGATAGAAAATGAGATGTTATACCGATCAAGAATCGATCCACTCTTGACACCAATCACTGGAAACAAGGAAATTTGGAAATTAGTTGTTCCCTTAGAACATCGTAAGGAAATACTTACCGTGGCGCATGCTGAATTCTCGGCTGGTCACCTTGGAGTCGACAGAACTTACGATAGAGTGGCGAGGGAATATTACTGGCAGGGTGTTTGGCATGACGTTCACAATTTCGTCACGCAGTGCCCTGACTGCCAGTTTCATAAAGTTTCTCAGCTGGGACCTCAAGGATTGATGGGAGAGAGAATTGTCGAACGACCTTGGTCTGTAGTGGCTGCAGACACCATGGAGTTTCCAGCCAGCAAAAGCCAGTACAAACATCTCGTGGTCTTTCAAGTTCTTTTCTCTCGTTGAAACCGATACGTTCAGCGAACGGCAAGACAATTGCCAAAGCGTTTGAGGAACTCATTCTTTTTCGGTGGGAAACTCCAGAGTTCCTTCTCACGGACAATGGAAAAGAGTTCGACAACCGTCACTTGAGGGAAGTGCTGAAGGAGTGCGGAGTAAAACACATAACCACACCACCGTACCACCCTCAAGCGAACCCGGTGGAGAGGTCAAACCGAACGTTGAAAACAATGATCTCAACTTTTATCGACTCGGATCATCGGAATTGGGATTTACACCTGCATGAATTGAGACATGCTATGAATACCGCCACACAAGCGTCAACAAAGGTATCACCAGCGTTTCTTAATTATGGTCGCCATCCAAAACCAGTCAAGAGTCTTCGGCGAGTAGTAGAAAATCCAACTTCAGTTATGAGAATTGATCCAGCGTTGTGGACTGATCGTATGAAACGATTGGATGGACTTCGAGATATGGTTGCAAGAGTTGCCAATAAAGAGAGAACCAAACAAGCAGCGTATTACAATCGAGGAAGGAAAAATGTTACATTTAATGTTGGAGACTTGGTGCTTTGGAGGACTCACAAATTGTCCAGCGGTATTCGTAAATTTGCAACGAAACTGGCTCCAAAATTCGAAGATCCTTTCGAAATTGTTCAAATATTATCTCCTACCGTCTATGTATTAGGCACAAATGATAATAGGCGAATTCCTAAGGTGCACGTCTCAGAACTAAAACGCTACATTCCAACCCGAAATGTTAACAAGGATTGAATTCTACATTGATCGAGTATTTTATTTAATTTTTGTTATAATTGATTTTTTTTGTCAGGTGACATTAATTTATTTTTCTTTTTCCAGCGTTACTAGCGTTAAATTAAATTATGAATTTGTGAAATTTTGATTTTTTTTAAATTTCTTGTCTCCAGCGTTTGAGTTTTTGTTTATTGATGGGTGTATTTCAGATAATGTCGGGATCGGATAAAGAAGCTCCAGCGAGATTCCGAGGACGAGGCTTTTCCGGATTTAGAGCCGATTCATCAGAACGTCGTCCAGGGGATGGTCATCGGTCAGGGGAAGAGGAGATCAGTCCGGAAGTAGTAACGGGAGCCAGCGAGGACTTAATCCAGTGGGAAGATGTCCCACATCGACCAACAATAACATCATTCCGGCACCATCGCAACATGGCGGCCGTTGCTGGTCGAGGTCTTGCTCAACGTCCACTATCGCCGGCTAGAAGATTGGGAGAGAGCGAGCAGGAGTGGGAAAGTCGATTAGCAGTCGAGGAGTTGGAGAGGTATTTTCGAGGGGAAGGGCCAACGACATCGAGGGAACGAGAACGATTGCGGGATGAGCAATTTAAAGCCATACGAGATATTCGCACCAATGTTTTGTTTCCTGAAAATTATGTCAGCAAAAGGCAAACGCCTTCACCTGAGCGACCTCCCACTCCACCAGGACCTCCTAATCGTGAACCAAATGTGCCTTTGGAGCTAGCGAGCTTGATGTTGGATGTGGGTAAAAAACAAAAAAATGCCAAAGTTGAACTTCCGATTATTACAAGAGGAGTCATGTTTGGAGATTTAAAACCCATTCCCACCGACCCTCGTGTTGATCCCCCCCAAACTCATGTATTAGTTGTTGTCAGAAGGGACACCAGCGGAGCAAATGCCCAAACCCGTATGAAGGCTATTGCCGAAATTGTGGTAGACGGGGGGTAACGCTTACAACCTGCCCTCGTTGCTCGGAAAAACATAGTGCTGATATGTTGGCCAGATTCGGTAAGCGCAATTACGAATTGTTTAGAGATGTTCGGATAAAAAAGGTGCAAGAGAAGTGGCCGTTTGCAACACCTGCTGAGGCCACCACTTCTACAGCGAGTAAATCGTCTCCACCAACCAGCGTGCTTAGAGAAGATCAAGAAGGACGGAAGCGACCATCATCAACTACTGTTGATTTACAATTAAAAAGGGATCGACAGGATTCTATTAAGGAGTTGAAGTTATTGCGGGTGGATTGGGAATATATAGATGAGCCAGTAAATCTTTCAGTTGAAATTGAACAACTTCAAGGAGAAAGTTCAGATGACCAATTGGAAGGAGCCGTTGGTGGAGTTTTCGAACCACCACAACCTACACCAGATGAGATCTGGGATCAAATCCAGCGTTTACCGACGACATCATTGCCAGTTCCAACTCCTGAAGCGATAAGACGGTTCACTTCAGTTCAGACAGTTCCTTGGGTTCCACTCAGTGCAACAGTACCACCACCAGCGTTACCATTAATGCCAACTACAGTCAATTGCTCTGTACTGCAGGTCAGTGATTTGCAGAGACCTTCGAGCGTGGATGCGGCTAATCGTTTTGTAAACCAGACTAGAGAACTGGCTCAAGCATTACGCGGTTTACCGGATGAGGTAATCATGATGGCTATGAGAGAATTCTTCGAGGAAAGACGTCGTTCAAACTATTGACTTCTGAAGTTTTAGTGAGAGTGTGGTGATTTAAATTATTTTTTTTGCGTTATCCTATCATTATTTTTTTTTTGGTTATTGGAAAGAGAGAACATTTAAGTACATTTTTATTTTTTTTTGGTGTGATTTTGGGCGATACTACGGGGTAGTACCGGCCAAGGGAGGGAATTTGTGACAAAGTGATTCGTCACTGGCACGAAATTTGTTTAGACACCTTAGTGCCCGTTATAGTCCCACCCCTGTGCAAAGAAAATAAATGAGATTTCCGTCAAATATTGAAATTTGATTAATGTAAATTTTAGTTATCGTTTGGTTTGAAGTATGGTATTATAAAAAATTATTGATCTGAAATTTGATGGATTTTGAGTTTAGACTATAGTGTATTTTTTTTTGTTTCAATTATTTAGTTGTGTTTTGAGTCTATTTCCGTTGTAGCTCGCCACGTGCGTGTGGCAAGCAAGAAAAGCGACGATTTGAGTGTGTGCCGAGAACGCCGGCTCAGATAGGATCGAGAGATCGTGAGATATTGTAAACGTTGCAAAGAGTAGCGAACGACGCGGTGACAAAATCGAAATTTATAAAACAGTTTCTAGTAATTGAGTGCTAGTAGTAAAATTTGTACGGAGTGAAGGAGATTATTATCGAGTGTTTAATTGGGAGGACTTTTTGGCGATTAGTTGTGAGCGGCGAATTTGTGGAAACAATTGTTCGAACTGAGTGAGTGGAGCATTGGTTTAATAACGAATTTAACAATTCCTACATTCGTGCGACGAAAGTTAAGGAAATTTCGAAATCAGCATTTCTTGGATTTGATCAATAAAGTGTTTTTCCTTTGGAATAGCCAGCGTATTATTGAATTAATCCCTTTCAACAATTGGTGAGTTAACCTACAAATTTTAAGTTGAAATTGTGCTTCACGCCATGTGCTTTCAATGGCGTCCTCAATAGAATCTCACCCGAATCATTAGAGTCTCATTTTTATTTTTTTTGTTGTCTGATTTTTATTTGAGTAATAAATTATTTTGTTATTTTCGTAATTTGGTAAATAAGTAAAATAACTGGCGCTCAACTGAGCATTTATTTAGGGTAAATTTATTTGTGAGAGACATAAGAGAATTAATTGCTGATTAGATTGAAAGCTTATTTGACTAATTGAAATTTAAAATAGCAAATAAAATCTAGGAAATTAATTATTGATTTATTTGAGGTAAAATTCTAATCTTTATTAAATAAATTTAATTGTTAATTTCCCTTGGTCACAGTTTAAATAAAATAATAATTCTTAAATCGGAATTTTAATTGTTAAAAAAACTATTGCGGGTGTGTCTCTCTGTTATTTATTAATTATTTATTTGATAAACCCGTTGAGATGCCTGAAAAATTGTTTATAACAATGAGAATGAATAAATAAAAAAAAAATAAAAGAGAGAGGCACTGAGAATATACCATTAGTCCAGTTTAAGTGACTGCTGTTGAACTTTGAAGTTTTAATAGAGGCACTCCGAGAGGACTATTAGGATTTTGTCAGTGTCTCTTTTTTATATAAGAGAGGCACTGAGAATATACCATTAGTCCAGTCTGAGTGGCTGCTGCTGAACTTTCAAGTTTATAAAAGAAGCACTTAGACTAGAATAACAAAACATTCTCAGTAACTGTCTCTTATATTTTTTTTTATTTTTTTTCATTGTTATAAACAATTTTTCAGGCATCTCATGGGGTCTATCACATAGTGGAGGACTCCAGCTTTAATTTAAGACATTGTGCGACTAAATCGGTCCACTAGAAAAAAAGTCGTATTCTAAATATCCCCTGTGTATGCCTTACTATACTTGTACAATTAACCTATTGTAACGCTGTACATTTTACATCGCAAGTTCCTCGACCGTGACGTGGGCGTGAAGCCCCTTTTATATTATTAATAAAATTGTTAAGTTAAGAAAAGGGTTATTACTATATATGTAAATACAGAAAATGCACATAATGTACAATTAATTAATTTTGACCTGTCAAAGAGTTCGAGAGCACATCAGAGAAATAATATTAATTAAGAATAATTTCTGCCGCATTGTTTTTATTTTTGTTTAAGCCTATTAGATGTAACCAAAATAGAGCAAAGAAACTAAAGAGGACTCTCAGAAGGAGCGAGCAGAGTTCAGGGAGCAGACTTGAGGACGAATATCAATTAATGCAGCCAAAAGTTCTTTTATAAGAACTATTATCATTAAACAGAATTTTGTTTAATTATTTATGTTTACAAAATTATTTTAATATGTTATTGCACTGCTCCAGGCTCATTAAGTGATAATTAATGTCACTAGTCCAAGATTAGCGGTTTTCCTTAATCTAATATTAAGATTAATATTAAGTCGCGCCTACAAGGCTGCAACCCATTAATCGCTACTTGTAGATGTATTAATCTACATTTATCGACAGGGTGGCCGTTGAGTAAGAGCCGCGTCTAATAGGCGAAATGTACGAGCAGCCGAGTGGCGCTCGTCCTTCACGTTTTGAACGTCACGGTGGGTGGACATTATATTTATTTACCAAGGAGAATTTTAGATATTATATTTATTTGTCATAAAAAATTATAAAACTCGAGTTGCTAAAATCATAAATTGAAATAAAAGGAAAAGAAATAAGTCAATTGTGGAATAATGGTGAGTTGGATTATTAATTCGCCATAATAGTAAATCTACTTTTGTTTTCTTGTTAAAATTTGCTCGTTCTCCGACTCTTGGCAAGTCTGTTTCTTTCAAATGATAAATGTTTCTTTTAAGTTTTAATTATTTAGAATAAATGTGAGTTATGTGTGTAAACAAGTGTTTATTTATTTAACAAAAGTCACTACTCGTTCCTACACCTAGTCGGCAAAATTATCTATTATAAATATTCTAATCTAAATTCTAAATATGGCTTGTATTTTCTTATTATATTAGAGGAGCAGTCAGGCGCTCAAAATTAAAATAATTAATAAAGATCGCCTTTATAATTTCTCGCCACCAGAGTTGTTTTCCCCAATTCTAAGTCTCTAATTTTCAATAAATGAACCGGCGTGGCGACAGGTTATACTATCTCTTATACCTGTATGAAGATATTCAGAATACAACTTTTTCCCAATTACATAACGTCGGCGTTTGCAGCTGGTCATTACGCTGTAAAAATGTAAATAAAATTTAATTATTTTTATTTTTGCAATTCAATGCATCTCTTATATAAAAAAGAGACACTGACAAAATCCTAATAGTCCTCTCGGAGTGCCTCTCTTTTAAACTTCAAAGTTCGTGTTTTCGTTGACAAAGTCGTCTTGTTCACCTTAATCCACGTTGTCATTTTGATCTTCTTCATTATCGTTTGAAGTCGAATCACAGGAGTACTGCAACTGAATATCCTTACATCCCTGGAGAATTTTTCGATTTTTGTGAAGAATGTTCTTTAAAGACACAATCACGCGACTCATGAACTTGTTGAATTTCTGGTATCCAAATTCGATAACCTCGACCATGTAGAGCATATCCAACAAGAATTCCTTGGCGCCTTCCTCTAGGACAACAGCGGATGGCAGTTTCACCGTTAAACTCTGTATACATACTCGCCGACGCTTTGAAGTAGATACGTATTGTTGATGTTCTACAAGAGGTATAATGTTTTTCACGCGACATCAATGGAAAGTGTGAGCCTGGGGACCATCAGGAAGTTTACAGATTGGGTGGAAGCCAATTTTCTTGTTCACCCCTTAGAGAGGAAGGAGGATATGATTAATATAATCAGGTCTACTTTCAGGCTAGGAGAAAGAGCAAATCTCCTAATGGGGGAGTTTATGGTAGAAAATCCGGTGGACGTTCCGAATCTTACACAAATGACAACAATATATCTGATCTACGTATTAGAGAGATACGCGCAAGCTGAAGAGGAGGAACAAAAGGCGAAAGTTATGAAGTTGAAAGAAATCGTGTTTCCTCTCAGCAGCCAGTGGAATGCCAATCTGGAATTAAGTATTGAATACCAGCATCACTCTTCTGATAGGGGAAAATTCGAGGATATAGTCCAGGCATTGGAACCCAAAGGAATAAAAGGGAAACTAGCAGCGAAAAAGTCGCAGTCGAAATCGAATACTTTACCTCCGAAGAGTTCACGTCCAATCTGGGCCCATAACCTTTGTTGGTTATAATAAGGTTAGCCAGGAAAAAGACGGACTTCTAATTAATAGGCTTTAATAAAAAAGGTTAATTAATATACATTTGTATCTGACCGTCGTCTCGCGAGTTTACACTCATACTACTGAACACAAATATAAGTTCTCGTAAGCACTACTAGAGTAGCGGTGAAAAAACATGGTACATATAAAAACACAACATTACGTTTTCTTTTTTATTTATGTTCATTTCAAGAGTATGTGTTCTTCTTGTTTAAGACATAATATATTTAAATTGTTATAAACAATATTAATTAATAAATAGATAACTTCGATTCCTCTCCATTGAAAATTTTTTTTTCATGTGTATTTTTTTAGGTTCATTTAAAAAATATAGAAATATAAGTATAAGTACTTATTTTAAGTTTCCATCCTGTTTAAAATAAGTAGTTATACTTTGTAACAATGATTCTCAGCACTTTACTATCTTGCCAAGAATGTTCATGTCCATTGTATAATTTAAATTTGTGTATTAATTTACTTTAGTCAATAATTAATTACTAAAAATTAATTATTAAGTTAAATCAATGTATTTATACTTAACTGTGATGTAATTTAGTCCAAGTCTCCTTTCGAAAATATAAACAAACAAAGTTTGGAGGTTACGCTCTTCCAACTTCCAAGTATTTACTACGAGGCTCTTTTTTTATTGTAAACTAATTATTACCGGGCGCCAGGTGAACTTATTTTCACCTGAGCTTCGTAGTCAGGACTTTATTCTAAGAAAACATTTTCAAATTGACCACTCAGTGTCATGAATCTATTTTCTTGTGATCTTAGGGTAGTGGATGGCGAAATAACTGAGAGAGGCAATTATTTAATCTATAAATTTGTTTGTTTATTTCACAGAATGTTTAATTTTGATATTTTTATTCTAATATTCATATTAATTATTGTTGTGAAAAAAGCTCAAAGCTCGATCGAGCTTTTTTGAGCTTTTTATTTTTCGAGCCGAAGCCGAGCCTAATCAGTTTGAGTTCAAGCCGAGCCGAGCTGTGTAAAAAGCTCGAATAGTTTCGAGTACTCGAATTTTTCGAGCACTCGAGTTTTTTCGAGCTCTTGAGTAAATTCGAGTTCTAGAGAAAATTCATAGAATTTTCGCATTTATTGTATTTAGCAAATATAAATATTGATTCAGTAATTCAAATAAATTCGAAATTTTTTACTTATTAATAGTTTTTTTTAGTAAGTCAAAAGCTCGAATCCATTCGAGTACTCGAATTCACTCAAGTGCTCAAATTTAATCAAGTACTTGAATTTACCCGAGTACTCGAATTTTTCGAGTACTCGAAGTCAGAGATTATAATCTCTGACTCAGGCGACTCTCTCTCAGGCGACTCGGAATCGCCCACGTGCTTTACTTCAACACTTGTCTGGTAGAACTGTAAAAGGGTGCAGAACACGACAAATGCCGAAATTTGGAGGAAAAAATCAAGTCATCAAGGCATTTGAACGTTTCAAAAAAAGCTGAAATTAAATGTGCCAGACTTGAACTAGATCCACGAAGCGGGGCACGTTCCGGAACAATTCCGGAACCTTTATGTAACTGTTCTTTATTTCTATTAACTGTTACAGAACAGTTCCAGAACGTGCACACTGGGTCAATGCCGTTTACGACGAGCTTGAGTCCACTCACAGTCGATTCGCTTCTACTTTGCCTCTATCTGCCTTTGTACACGGCACGAATTCCGTACTTCAGGCTGCACTAATTCATAAAGCAAGATTTGAGAATGATGAGCCGCGTTTTTAAGAGTATGATGATCTACTCACCGCATTTCCTAATGAAATGACTCTGCCACAACCTATTGTTGAATTTATCAGTCATGTAACGACAAATCTGACCCCTGACGGGTCAACGAATAAGCCTAATTTTTGTGACACAATTATACCACAACCTGGCCTTACACCTTCCAATGGTGCAGTTGCAGTACCCTCCTGTAGTTTCGGACGGATTACTGCTCAAAATCACAATGCGTATGAAGTCAATGTAAGTCCTCTAGTTACTTATACAACGCTCGACAGAACTAGAAGGCAATTGTATGACAACTATAATCCTCTGCCAGCATGATGCTTTCCCGAAAGACGTACACCAACAAAAAACCTTTTAGGATACGTTCCAGGACCCAGGTTTCAGCGCTTGAGACCTGATGGTATTAACAAACTAACTGGACTCCATTTTGTTAGTGACGATATTCTACTCGGACGAATTCGATTTTCTTATGACCTCATGGAGCAAATCTACCATGAAGAAAAAATCAAAAGTGCTAAAAATTCACACTGGCATGGATTTCAAAATCAAATCATCACCCGGCACATACATATTTCTTAGGGCTACTTCTGACCCTGGTGGAATTCAAATCAGAACTATGCCTGCAACACTTTATTCCAGTTTTGCATTTACTGATGCACACGCATATGTTGCTGGTCTCTTTGGTATGAAAAGAGAGAGGACTAAAACATGTCCCGGCCACTGTTATACAGTAGGCAGATTAATTCCGGATGGATGGATAAATACCCGGAATAACTTCTTTACAATGGTCGAGCCTTTTGCCCCACGTTGGGCGCCAAATTTGTTATCGGAAATTAACCTTTCTTCCTTTTCTCTTTCTTTTTTCTATTATTTATGTTTATATTATATTTATATCTATATTTATTATTTTTAATAATCTTTTAATAGCCAGTGTTCCCACCCGCCCGTAACAGAAAACTGAGAAATGTGAAAATTCAACAAAAAAAATTCATATTTTGATAAAATCCAAATCTGAGCTAATCTAGAAAAACTGAAATAGGTGTTTGCTAGTTTCGATAAGTACTTTTAGAAACTGAAGTCAAAACTTAATGCACATTTCATGTGTTGCACAGTGTAATGTTAGCGAACATTCGTAAAAAACATTATCTAACGTAGAAATATATAAGCATTTCATATGAATATTTGTATGAAACGTACTTTGTTAGGGAAGATCCCATATGGAACCCCATAAGGGTCACAGCAATCGGTAGTGTATCCCACGAAAGACCATGTTTATAAAAATTGTTGTAGAAAGGAGGTGATTATATCAGAATGTAAGTATCTTACCTGTTTAGTCGGATCAGCTTCTTCAAGAATTTTAGTAACAGTTTCAAACTCCATGGTGTTATCGTCTACATTTGTGTTTGGCTTTTTTCTTTCCTTTTCAAGAGTATAAGGATCTCCTGGAGCTTCAATTCGAGACATTTGAAAATCTCCACATCCTGTTATATGGATAAGGTCATTTGCTGACAACGGTTGTCCTCTTAAATACCCAGTTACTTCCAAGATGCCAGTATCTCCTGAGTCCTGCATATCAATCAAAATTATAGCCAGTCACATAGTAACATCTATTCTCTTTGTTTAGAGAAGAAGTGAAAGAGAGAGAAATAGTTAAGAAAGTAGATAGATAGATTATATTATATATTATTATGTTTATTTGATGTGATTTAATTTTTTCTAAGAATTCAGTCAGATCTAAGTGTCTGTGATATGATTTCATTTGCATTTATATTTTTCAATTACAGAGAATCAAGGTCGATTAATTTAATCAACCAATTGAAAAATTGAAAGACGACTCGAAATTATTCAAAATTCTACAATTCAGACTCGACATTTTTGCAATGGAAATAATTGTAGAAGGAAATCTGATGACGATGAAGGTACTTTTTAGAATGAATACTTATCAAATAGCGAAAGTTATAAAAGATGAGCAATTTTAAAACGACCTTGATAAAATTCTTATTAATCTTGAAATTTTTAAAAGTAAAAATTATTTTTAGGAAATTCAATTATTTTCTTAAATAATAAAATTATTTTTAGAATTTTATTATTTTTGTAATGAAAATAATTTAATATTGTTTCTTAATTTGAAGTTAAAAGATTATTAGTAAATCCAAAAAGTACATAAAATAACTGTTACATTAAAATATTATAATTATTCAATAATGAATTTAGTTATTACAGAATAATAAGAGAATACAAAAATTAATAAACTGATAAAAAATAAATTCACTAATATATAAATTATTTAATAATTAATTATGTATAAATTAAATATTGATTTTCTTATAAAAATCTTTAAAATAATACTGCTCTGAGAAGTATTATTTTCAAATTTCGCGCCTCATTTTTCGAGCAAGCCAAGGAAAACGACGAAAACGAAAAAGAGGCGCACCGACAAAAGCAGAAATCAGACGTATGAATGTGTGTGTGCTCATATGGAACCGCGAGAGTGGGGATCGTTTCGTACGCCGCTTGGCATCGCTAAAACGGTAAGGTCCCTTCTCTCGTGGAGCGTCACATATACTAAATGGACATTTTTCACCAATTTCTGACCCCCCCCCGGTTGTGGACAATCGTGAACATTTGGCAAACCCTCTCCCCTTTACACTTGTCCACGTGGACAATGCACATTTGAAAAGTATGTAAGTATTTTTTTTAATGTTACTCCTGCATTTTAAAGAGTAATAAAGCTCATTTTTAAACATATTTCAAAGCACGAAATTACGAAAATGATTAACGATTAAAATAATAAATAAACACTATAATTTAATTAAACACTTTATTTTTTAATTATTATATTGTTATATTAACACCATAGTTTTAAATGTTTCTTTCAAAATGTTAAAAATAATTCTGAAATATTATTTTGGTATGGATATTTACATTTTTGGAAATATATGTAATTGAAAACACTGAAAATATTGAATTTTAAAAAATTAGAAGCCAATTTTTATTGGACCCATCATTGGTCCAGTAATGTCTGCCGAGAATTAGCAGTAGTTACTAGACCATTACTGGTGTTTAAAACGTCCCATTGATGGGCCAATGATGGTGCCGATGGTCAGATTTTCAAATTTTTTAAGACTGGGTCAGCTCTCGGCCCAATAATGGCACATTTACGGAAAAGTTGATCAATCTTTAATGGCAAAATTCAATTGCCAGTGATGTAACGAAGATCCTCCCATTAATGGCACATTAGTGTCACTTTAATGGCAACAATTTTGTGTCTTTGATGGCACATTATAATTGCCAGAATTGAAGCGTAGCTTGGCTCAATAACGGCACATTATTGTTTAACATTTTGTACCTATGATGGCAAATTATAATTGCCAATATTGGAACGTAGCTCGGCCCAATAATGGCACATAATCGGCCAGTGTAGTGTAGTTTATAAGAACCCTATTGCTTCCTCGACTTCACGTCAGAGTAGCAGAGTGGTCAGAGTGTTAGGCTGTGGTGCATCAGGTTCAGGTATCGATCCCCGCGAGTGGTAAGAATTTTTCAAATATTTGTAAGTTTGCGTTTAACTTAGGGAAATAACCTGTATAAATATTATAAATTAATTAGTTAATTAAATAAAAAATATATATTTTTTAATTTTGCTAACACTGGGGAGTTATAGCAGCTAATAATGGGCCATTAATGTTTACCGAGAATCGGCCGATAATTGGCTGCCGACGGCCTACCGCGGTTAACCCCCTGACAGTAGGGCCACTATTGTCTGCCAAGAGTGGGCACTGACTACGCCATCACTGGGCCAGTTTTGGGCCGTTTTTAATTTCGCACTTGGGTATATTAGAAAAATTGAATTCTGTCTTAAAAATGATTCAAAAACAATTTTTGAATGATTTGTTTATAGTTACTTTTGGCATTATCAAAATCAAAATAACTTGCACGTTTTTAGTATAAATTGTGGTTTTTTATGTATTGTCTCAATTTTCTTAATTTCCATCAAAAAAAAATTTTCCTGACATTTCCCTGACCGTGATGTTAATATAATATTATAATAATTATAAACAAATAAAGATTTTAATCAAATTACAGTGTTTATTTATTATGTTAATGATTAACACATTAACGCCTGAAAAAAGAAAATTCTTATCAAATTTTATTTTATTGAGTGTGCTCTTTTCGATTCCAGTGTGAAAAAAAGAATTTTGTTTAACCCAAAAATTAAAAATAGCGGTTATAATTTCAAAAACACAAAAAATTTGATTTTTTTAAGTTTGATAATTTTTTTAACCCTTTAACCCCTTCCCAGTGTATGACGTCTATATAGGCAAAAATAATTCGTGCCACCAATGTGTATGACCGCTATAGTGGCATCTAAAAGAAAAATCTTGTTAATAAATAAATATTTTAATAAAATAAAATTTAAATAAAATAAATTTTAGATATTTTTGATGATGTAGAAACAATCCATCAATTTGGGGAAGAAAGTGAAGAGGAAGATGTAGAATTTAATGAAGAAGAAAAAGAAATATTGAGTAAAACACAACAAGATTTCGATGAATTCATGCGTGATTTGGGATTAGAAGTTAAAAAAGTAAAAAGAGGTTTGGGTAAAATCGCGACTCAACAGAAAGATAATTTTAAAAAATGCACAATAGATAGAGCTAAAATTAGACAAAGAATAGAAGAAAATGAAAGAGAAATTGAAAAGTTGAAAAATAGATTGTATGAACAAGTTGATGCGAGTATTGAAATTAACAAAAGACAATATGAAAATTTAAAATTGAATGTAGAGGAAACATTGGATGAGGTTACGGGTAAAATAGGTGAAATGGACAGTAAATTAAATACGGTACATTTGACTACAGAAGAGAATGCTATGGCAGTGATGCATAATGAATGTAAAATTAAAGAAGTTGAAAAAACTCAAAATTTATTTGAACAAAGAATTAATAAATTAAAAACTAGTGAAGTAACAACTAGAAATTCGTGGATTAGAGAGTATCCATTGCCAAAGTATTCCGAAAGTAATCAAGAACGTCTGATGGTATTTTTGAGAGATTTGCAAGATTATATTACATTCAATGATATTTTAAATTCAGAAACTAAATTTGTAATTCAAGCATGTCTAGATGGAATTGCTAAAGAATGGTGGAATTTAGTCAAAGATGAAAATGACCACTTTGGTGATTTAAAAGAAAAATTTATTAATCGATTTTGGAATGGCTTTTGCGAGCCGTACGTTGAAAGGAGCCGAGCTGACGTATTTTACGACGGAGAAAGAACTACTTGCGATTGTATGGAGCTTACTCAAATTTCGATCGTATATTTTGGGTACCCGCGTAATTATCAGAACGGATCATAAGGCGTTATCTTTTGTAAAAACGTGTAAACTACTAAGTGGTAGAATTACGAGATGGGTTTTAGCAATTCAGGATTTTGACTTTGATATTGAGTATATTGAAGGAAAAAATAATACTGTAGCTGATGCAATAAGTAGATCACTACTAGTTTATGAAAAATCGGGAATGGATATTGAATCACACGAGGGTAAATTATTTTTGTATAATTTAGCTAAAAAACCATCTTCTCAATTGCGAAATAAATTAAAAAATATTAAATATGAACAAGAATCAGATTCAATTTCAAAACAGAAAATTGCAGATGTTAAATCGGGTAAAACAAAACGGTTTATGATAGATACAAATTTATTATATTTCATTGAGGGAGATAATAAAAAATTATGTTTAACTAAAAGTTTAATTAACGACTTAATAGACAAGACTCACGAAATGTATGGACATGTAGGACCACAACGAGTTTTTTGTATGTTAAATGAGTATTTTTATTATCCGCATTTTTCCAAGGTTATTAGGCATAGAATAACGAGTTGTGATTCATGTCAGAAAAATAAAGTTTCTAATCAGACTAGCTATTCTGAAATGAGAAATTATGCACCTAAAAATCGGGAGAAATTTTATCTATCGATTTTTACGGTCCTTTACCTGCTTCTAAAGGGGGATTTAAATACATCTTGTCAACTATAGATGCATTTAGTAAATTTGTAAAATTATACCCTATTAGAAAAATAACTACTAAGGCGCTAATTAATAAAATTTTCAATCAACATATTAAAGAATTTGGAAAACCAGAAAAAATTATTTCAGACCACGGTACGCAGTTTACTTCAGGGATGTGGACTGATAAGTTAAAAGAAGAAGGGATACAACCAGTGTTTTCGTCAATTAGACATCCTCAAGGAAATATTGTCGAAAGAATTCACAGGGAGTTATCAAGATTTTTCAGAACTTTAACTAATGGTAGACACAATTCATAGTGGAATTGGGTGAAAATCATCGAAGATTGCATCAATGAAACACATCATGAAACTACGGAGTTTACACCAGTCGAGTTATATCTTAAGAAGAAACCAAAACGTGTGTGGGAAAAATGGTTAAATCTACCTCCTATTCCGAAGGGTTTAGATTACGAAAGAAAATTAGAATTAGCGTATGATAATATCTGTAAAAAAGGAAAGAAACGAACTGAAAAGTTTAATATTTCGCATAAATTATCTGAATTCAAAGTTGGAGATCAAGTACTAATTAAATTACTAAATAAATCTGATAAGGAGAATAAAATTATTGCGAAATTTCTACAAGTTTATGAAGGACCTTACGAAATTAAAAAAGTTATAAAAAAAGGTACTTATATTTTATGGGATCCGAAATCGAAAATCGAGAAAGGAATGTATCATAGTCAGGACTTGAAGAAATACATATCAAGAAGCAATAATAGTGAAAATAGTGTAAACTAAATTAACAAAGCATGTGACAATTTGTAAATAAAAATAAAGTGAATTAATAAACAATAAAAAATAATAAAATAAATAAATAATAAATAAAGTGCAAAGTGATAAACAATATTACATTAATATTAAAATTATTTAAAACAAAAATAATTTTGAACTATAATATTAATTTAATTATATCATAGTGTGTGTAAATAAAAGTGATAGAGATAAGTAGTTGATATTTTGATTTCATCAATATCAACTAATACAAATAAAAGAAGAAGAGGACAACACAAATGAAAGTGATAAAGACACTAAGTGTTAGTTTGTGTAGTAAATAAGATAGAATATAAGATATTTAGCATGCATATAAAAAAAATGTAAAAAAAATAAAAAAGATAATAATAAAAAAAATAATTATAATAATAATTGTAAATATAGTTTTAAAAAAAAATCAAAATGAGATAGTGTATAAAAAAATTATCATGCAAAAAGAAAAAATAATTAAAATAAACAAATAAGAATATAAATTAATATCAAAAAATTTATATAAGCATGCAAATGTATATATATATATATATATATATATATATATATATATATATATATATATATATATATATATATATATATGAAAATTCTTATAAATATTGTAAATAAGAAATTAGTATATAAGGTATGAATTGATAAAATTTTGAATTTTTCAACTATCTTTCATTTGTTTATTTTAAGGGTATTTTTTTATATGACATTGATGAATATTGAATTTGAAAATATTTAATTTCAATTTTCAAAGCTTTCTATAATTTTGAGGGTAAAGTGTCAAAATTTTAAATGAGAAATTAGTATAATTTTGTCTGTCAGGTGAATAATAGTTAAGTGTTGTGTTCATTTTGGATAATTTAAAAAGTAAGGTATTTAAACTAATTTTTTTTATGAGATAAATGTTTTTTTTTAGATGGAAATTGTTAAAAGTGATGTTGGGTTAACTGCGGTGGATAAAATTATTACGTTTTATTCTAGTAATAAAATCCACTTAAAGGAAGATGTTTTAATTGCAGTCGATAGAACGAATTACACTGCAATTAAGGATCAGAAGCAGATTAAAAAAAACGCTATTACTCAAACAGATAAATTCGAAATGAAAAATAATGAAAAAGATAAATATATAACACCAAAACCTTACAAATTTATTAAAAAACCTGTTATTATTAATGCTCAAATTTTAAAAACTAAAGTTAAAATTTTGACGAAAACTGATGTAAAGATACAAGAGTTATTTAAAAAGATTGAAACAAGTTTTGAAAAATAAATGTTGTTGGAGAATATAACAATTGTTTTTTTTTTGTTTTTAAATTTATATGAAAACATTCAAAATATTAAAATAATTATTAAAATAATGATTATATGTTGAAAGTGATTTCATCAATTTTATTTGGATTATTTATAGTTAGAAGTTTTTTTTTTCTATTTTTGTCGAATGAATATGTTCAAAATGGTTTTAAATTAAAAAAAATAAGGGGGAAAAATAATAATAATGCATTAGATGAATCTGTAAATGTTACTTAATAGTTTTATATAAGGGTTAATATTTAGTTAAAATTTTTTTTTTATTTAAGATGCCGTACCAACCTATTATAATTCAAGCAAGTGATATTGTTAAAACAAGAGAACAATATATATCAGGAATATTAAGTAATGGTAAATATAAGGTGAAAACAATAGAAGCATTTAGTCCATCAGCAATCAGAGTGAAAGTTTATAAACATCAACAGGAGTTTAAAAAGATAATGGATGAAATGAATGAACATTATAGCATGTATAAAAATCAGTATCATATAGATTGGAATAATGTAAGTTTGGAAACACTTTGTTTACCTATTGTATATAAAATGGAGAGTAATCGATATGCGAGAGGTTGCATCATTTTTCTAAATACGGGTTTAGAGGATGCAATTTTAATATATGATGTGGACAATCATTGTCACAAATATATAAAAAAACAGGATATTTTCCATATTATTTATAAATTTCTTAATGTACAGAAAAAACATGATAGATTTAGCTCTTACTGATATTGTTCCTAGGGAAAATAATGTATGGGATAAAGAAGGAATTCAAAGGTTTTCCAATTTTATGAAAAACAGAACATTCACATTTCATGTTAAAAAATTTGAAAAAGGTCATCATTTTGGATGGGGAGTATTAAATAAACTATGGTCTGTGGATGATTGGTTGATTGAAAAAGATCTAGCAATTTTAAAACCTAATACAAGTGAGTTATTTTTAAACTTCGATGAAATAGTTGAAGAATCAGATGAAGAAGTTGAAGTTGATGTCAATGATGTAAATCGTAATATAGATAATATATGGTTTAATAATGATAATTTATAATCATGCAGATTAATGATATAAATTTTTATTTTGTTAATAAGTTTGTAAACAAATAAATTTACTTTGTTTTTAAAAAGAAATTTATTGGTTTAGTGGGGCATGGTATCCTTAACTTTATAAAAATTTCGTTTGAATTTTAAAATATTTTTTTTTTCTCTTTGATATTTTTTAATTTTTTTTTAATTTTTTTTTTTTTATTTTTTTATTGATTTATTTTTTAAAATTTTTTTTGCCTACTGAAATTTAATTTTGTTCTTTATTTTAAATATCACCGTGCAGTGGGCTATTTAATCAAAATAAAGGAAAAATATATAGATATACACTTCCCTCGGTCTGTTAACCAGTATACTCATGTTTCAATAGCTGCTCAAAAATGGCCAAAGAAATAATTTAAAATCAGTAAACTTTGAAATTTGTCGATCGACATTTTGAAGCCGCCATTTTGTATTTTTATATTTTGATTACGATGATTACGAATTCGATTTTAGTTTCCAATAAGTTCAAATGGCGGATTCAATATGGAACAAAATTTTTACTTTATGCAATTGATCTTAATTTTTTCACTCGGTGGTTTTTAAGGTCAATGATTAGGAATACGATGTTTGTTTTCAAAAATTCAAAGTGGCTTATATAATATGAAGAAGAGAAATTTAAAAAAATTTATATCCACGCTCGCTGGTTGTGAGTCGACGCAAGTGCTAAAACAAGTCAATTGTCAGTGAGCGCTCCTAGGACATTTACACCTACCTGACTGGTATTAGAATTCCCAAATAACAAAATTAAGGTCAATTGCATTTAAAAAGAAAATTCCGCCATTTTAAATTTATGAAAACTTACATCAAATTCGTAATCAGCGACCCTAGAAACCACCGAGTGACAAAATTAAGGTCAATTGCATAAAGTAAAAATTTTTGTTCCATATTGGATGGGGGGTGGTCAAAGATTGGTGAAAAATTGAACTTGTGGTTTATGGACGGCCCCTAAGCTTATACCGCGGCTTATATCATGACTATCAATAAATCTAGGTGTCAATGTTTTGACAAAGAAGGAAGAATACTTCAATTAAATAAATCTTCTAATGTGTAATGAATTTATATAAAGTTTTTCTATCGCTTTACTAAACTAAAAACTGAAAATTTAAGGAAATAATTATAAAAATAAAAAATGAAAATAAATGAATAATTTTTTTATTTATAAACTACTATTAAAGGTAATCAAAATATAAATAAAGTAAACAATATTTAATTATATATTAGTTATTAAATTGATAAAATAAATAAAAATTTATTTTAAAAATTAAGCAAAAAATTTGCAGATTATGTTTTTTTCCTTATATACTATAAGCAATAAGCGAAATATTTCCTTCATTTTCAACACATTATTGGTATTTGTATGTTATTTATATATTAAAATTATAGAATTAATAAAAAATATTTTTACAATTTTTAAGAAAAAGTTTCTAAGTACTAGATAGCTGTATTATGAATACCAGCCTACTAATTTTAGGTTAGGATTTCTGTCAAAATAATTGTTCGAATAAAATAACCGAGTTGAGTTGTACAATTCGAAACTCGGATTTTTGAATTGGCTAGTTCGATTCGACTTTACTTTCGATTCGAATCGGCCAATTCGAAACTTCGAATTCGAATTGGCTAGTTCGATTCGAATTTTCTATCGATTCGAATTTTGCACACCTCTAGACAGTATTTAAAAAGGCTAATAAAATTATAAATGGAAATTTACCTGCGATGTGAACTTTAGTTTCTCTGCAAGCAAGTATGGTCTTCTGCTACGGAAAAAGACATTCTTTTGCTTCTGGGAACCAATGCGTCGTAAAATATTTAGTGCATCCAAAGAAGTGTCTAGTTGTAATGTTTTCTCCTCAGGTAGCCATTTTGAAATTTCAGTCTCAACTAATTGTTTATGCTTTTGACGCTTCTGTATAAATAAAAAATAATTCAAAGATTTCCAATTTAACAATAGCTGTCAATCATAAGAACAAAATATTATTTAGATAATTTTTTAATTTAACAACCTTTGCAGGAACATTTTCCAAGTCTGTAAGCGCAACTGTAACTGCAGGTAAACCTTGTGCAAGAATAGTTAATAATATATTTTGGCCCCAAGAGTCAACAACTTCCGACGCATCGCCTTCATTATTAGCTTTAGCCGAAGTCAGAAACACAACTGTATCGGAAACTTTTGCAGCATCCAATGTTGAAATTGTGTCACCAACTGGTGATATAATTAACGTGAATCGTTGTTTAAATTTGCCAATACTAGGGGGGGAAATACAAAATATGCAGTTAATATTAGGTTTAATTAGAATAGCTTTAAAATAAACGATAATAGATACTTTACATTTAAAAATGTTTTAATTATTTAAAAACGTGTATAACAAATTTCTAACTTCGAAATACAGTACTTTTTTGGCTTTAAGCACAAGTAAATATATATAAATTTAAGATATAAATGTATGTAGGTTCACCTAACCATGTAATATTACCACGTAACATTACTATAATGTTACTGTTATATAATATATTATCAGACGGACAAGGCAGAAAAATAGGACGTATACGTATATTTATTTAGCGTATAGTAAAATACATATAATGTACAGAAAAACGCCATAACATATCACATTATATACAGTAAACTTCCATAGGTTACTCACAAGTTTAATATCGACAAACACTTAAAATCACAAAAAACAGTGCATGCATGTATAAGATTATAAGTAAATAATTTTATATATTTGTGCTTAACGCGCAAGAAGTACTGGCTTTCCATTTATTATTACAGTATTTTTTTCAGAAGGGAGCACAAAGTACATCCAATGTAATATAAAATAATTAAACAATATCTTATTTGAAAATAAATTTATTGTTTTCTAAATGTACAAATGATAAATCTTCAAGTTACTCGAAGAACAATGATTAATTTGAGAACACGATCCAAGTTAGGAGATTCAGAACTCAATTAATAGAAATAAAAGTATAGTAGAATTCCGGCTACAAAAAATTTCTTTTTATTAATTATGAATACAAAAACATCACAACTTGTTACCGAGATTACAAGACAAAAAAATTCTTTTTCACAAAATACACAATCACTGTTGCACAATGACTACTATTAATGTTCTTTTGCAAAGAAAGTTATGTCTCGCAATATTTTAAAACGGATGTTTTCCTTAGAATATCCATTAATTAAATATCTTAAAGCTAGGAATTTTTATTTACTAACATTAATTTTATAACTTGACAGTTTGAGATTAGATATCCCGTTATTTAGATTTATAAAGTCATTCTTTGAGTGTAAATATCGATTTCTATTAAACTCTTTGCAGCCATTGTTCAAATTAGCCAATTGAGAAACAAAAAGTCAAAAAGAATAACAATCTATGAAAAATGAAACAGTAGCTCCATCTAAAAATATACTTTAAGTGAACAGAGTAAGCCTTTCTATATAAATATTTTTCTAATGGAGAATCGAGAAATATATTCGATAATTTTGAAAAGCGACCTTAAAGAATTGATTTTTGTATAATGAAGTAGGAAGGTTTATGTACGCAATGAATTAAATTCAGTTGTTTACTTCACCTCAAAGTGTAAGGAAGACAGTTTGAAGTTAAACGATTTATCGTTCGGCGTCACATTACAATTATAACGGACAGTGAAATAGAATTTGTGAGTAATATTAATAAATAAAAAAGATTATTTTTAAAATTTTTATGAATTTCTTATTATTATTTATTTATTGTATATGTTATATATAATAAAAAATTAAGAAAGAACATTTCTGCAAAATTTGAAGTAAATCGGTTGAGTAGATTTTGAGTTATCGTGTCAACCAGAATTTTTTTCTTATTTCATTTTCAATTTTATTTGCATTCATGGGCTTAACTGAAATTAGAGACTGGTTTTTCGCTCCGTGTTACTGGGCAGTAAACACATTGAAACGTTCACTGGCAAAGGAATTCACCCGAGCTTCATTAAAAGAGCAGAAGTTACTTGTTCTAAAACTCGCGACACATTTCAAGAGTGACGTATACCTCTTCGACAACATCGGATATTTCCGTACGGGAGAGCAAAAGCTCTACAAAAATATTCGTTATACTCAACGAGATTCCCGTTACGCCGTTCTCTCTGTTGCCGCTCAGAATGTTATGAGAAACAACAACGAATATTTGCAATTCGTTACAAATAGGGACGACGTTATCGGAGACAGCATTGGAGTGCGCTGCCTTCTTGGTTCCGCTATCGAGGAGCAAATCAGTGCTTATCGTGACGCGTTGCTTACTGCTTGTAATCGCAACAGCATTGGTACCACTGTAAGTGAGTTACGCTCAATTCTCGAGAGTTACAATTTGCAGGCGAACCGAGAAGCGAGTTCCCTGACCAGACCCGACTCCCCCCTCCCAGACCAGCGTTCGCCCTCCCAAAGATTGAAGGACAAATTTAATATCTAAGATGTCTTTCAATTTCGATAAGTATCGCGATGATATTCGCGAAGCGAAAAAGACGCAGGATGCGAAAACGGATTTGTATCCCGATTATCAGATTATAGTCTGGACCACTGTCAAGGATCCAGTAACAGCTGATGAGTCCTCATGACCGCATCCTGCAAAATGATAGTTGGCTGAGAGTTCTTCTCCGCGATCGCCCAACCTGTTCTGGCGAGGAAATTGTAGCAGAGTTGGGTAAATTCTCCCCTACTACGAAGAAAGAATTCTTCCGTATTAAAGATGAGCACCAAGACTCAATATTTATGCGTTCTTGGAGATCGAACCGCCGGAATGATTACCCTGGTGGTCACAAGTCCTTATTCGATGAAAAGTAGACTTCCCCTGTCGTTTCATCATGAACACAGTCGACATCTTAGTCGATCTTCCCCTTGTATATATTTAAATTAAAAAAAATATTGCAGTTAGAAACTTCAACAGTTTATAACTTTAAAATTTTTTTTATTATTTTTTCTGTATTCTTTAAATATTAATAAACAATTTGGAAAACAATTTATATTAAAAATATTAAACTTTCTTCTTTATCCTGATTTTTCAAAAAATTATCATAAAGAATTATCATCAAATATTCCATGATGAGTCAATCAACTGCATTTAGAAGATATACTATTCTGGTGACTCAGAAACAGACCTCAGGTACACGTGGTGCGTACGTCGATTTCTATAAAGTGCCAGGACTTCAGGAAGAGGCCCACATAAGTGGAATTCGACCGATTACTGGAGATGCATCAACAATTTACCACGACCGTATTTATGAACTCATCCGTGGCGAATCGCACGTGATTCTTTCGGAATCAAAGGTCCTGCTTTTTGTAGCGGACCTTTTTAGGGACGCTATCACTGGCACAGCTTTGTCACGTGTTGAACGCTTCTATGCGTGTGGTAGTTATTGGTGGAATGAAAAACGGAATAAAACCTTCCACTTTGGACCAATTTCCACTAGGTCAACAACAAAAGAAAATGAATCTGCCATTTACAAAGGACTATCTCGTGCTCCCCAAAAATTGAAAACCGGGCAGTATGGTGCCAGGTTGTGATAAATTACCGGTTAACGTAGTGCTTGAGGAAAAGAAGAAGATTGTAAATAGTTTGGTAAATGATGGGGGTGCCGTTCCTAGTGTAAGCGACTTAAATGATTGTCCACGAGTACATGAAGAGGTGGCTATTGCAAGCGGCAGTAAGGATATTCCAATAAGTGTCGAAATGACTGATAGACAGGAGGACGAGAAGTGGCAGGAGGAATTGAAGATTCCTGGGATTCCCAATTGTCATCTTTCAATATGGGTTCCGAGAAGTGGAAGGAAGTTTTGCGCAGTGGAATTTGAGAATAATGTGATTGAGTTACCGTCGTGGAGGCGTCGTTGAAGCGCCTCGAGGTATAATAAATTACGATCCAAATCGTAAGAAGGCACATAGGTAGCGAATCGCATGTGATTCTTTCGGAATCAAGGGTCCTGCTTTTTTTTGCTGACCATTTTAGGGGCGTAATCACTGGCACAGCATTGTCACGTTTTGAACGCTTCTATGCGTGTGGTAGTTATTGGTGGAATGAAAAACGGAATAAGACCTTCCACTTTGGACAAATTTCCACCTGACTAGGGTTCCTCCCACCACGTAAAGCTAGAGCGCCGAAGCAGTAGAAGTTGAAATTGAGTCCCAACAACTGGCAACGTTGCGTAGAAGGTTAAAAAGCAATTTAATCATAAACACTAGGCATCAGCCTAAAATTAAAATATTTTCTTTCTGAATTCTGATTCATGTTCACATCAGAATTAAAGTCATGTTATTTAATGTGATATATTTTTTTATAATTAAATATATCGGATACGTGAATAATAATGCTAATTTTCACAAAAAATTATTTAATTTCATTCTTAAAATCGACGTTTTTTATTAAACAGCTCCCAAATACACAAAAATTATTATTTTAATAATATCCTACGTAATCGAAAGCTAAATCTATTACAGATTCAGAAAAACTTTTAATTTTTTTTTTCAATTAAACATTCTAACCAGAATATTGCCAACCGATTTGTCCTGCATAGAAACGAGACCACCTTCGGCGCCCTCTATAGGCGACAAATTGAAACTTCTTTTAAGTATAAATATATTTTCGTAAACTTAAAATTCACTAAACAAAGTACTCGAAACCAAATTTTAGGTATTAATTCATTTCATGAGAAATGAACAATCCATGATTGTCCACAACCGGACGCTGGGGGGTTAAAAATTGTCCATTTGGTTTTTAGAACAACGATTAAATTTATACCCCTCACTCATACTACGAAGATTATTATAGTTAATTATCTGTGAGACATTTCAATTTTTTTGACAATATTTTCTAATATCAACTCATAATGTGACTGGCGCGGATGTTTCGTTTGAAACGACATTTAGCCTCCTTCATCTGTTCGACAAGATTCTCCTCTTGCGAGTACTAATGCCACTAATGCTCACACCTGCAAGAAAGATTGCTATATTATTGGAAATTAAAAAAACGAACAGATAATAATTTTCACTAAAACATTATTGACGACCACGTTAAACATTTTTATACATGCATATAATTTTGGTAAAGGCTTTACATTTCCGAGTTAAGATGGCAAGCCTCCATGCGTTGCTATTACTTACCTTACCTTTGTAAAACCTGTGGTTGCGTCAGATCACCCTGTCATTCTGAAGAAGTGACCTGCCAGAAAGCAGAGCTCTTCACTTTCACTCGCGGATGTGTTTTTCTTTTATTATTTACAAATGTGATTTTTGTTCATTAAGAATTATTTTATACCTTGACAATTTGAGGTTAGATATCTCGTTATTTATAAATTTACAAATACAGTTTATTCTCTTAAATGACGTATTTAAAAATACCTAATCCTCCTAAATAAAGGATAATTATAATTTTATTTACTCCGGCCCATACTTTCCTAAATGAAAAAGTTGGGCCCAAGCTGGCTAAAATACAAGTATTACATTTAAACACAAACTTTAGCCCCTTAAGAAATGATCCAGTCCTGAATGAATCCATCTTTGTATCTGAGAGGACATATAAAACCTGTATGCCTATTGAATACATTAATTGTAATCTCTCTAGCTACATGTCAGTAATTGATGAAACATATGCCAAGATGTGTGAAGTAGAGGAGGAAATTCAGTGTTTCTCAAGAAGAAAAACGTTTTTAATGGAAAAGTTGGACCCAAGCAGGCTAAGCAATAATTATTACATCTAAACATCAACTTGAGTCCGCTTAGAAATGACCCGATCCTAAAAGAATCAATCTTTGCATCTCAGATGACATATAAACCGTGTATGCCTATTGAATACATTAATTGAAAACTCTCTGGCTACATGGAAGTGATTAATGAAACATACTGCAAGATGTGTGAAGACAAACACAAGGTATCTAAGCATTTGTCTATTCCAATACATAGATTTTACTGTGTCGGTTTACTTTGGGCGAGAATCATCTTTCTCAAGAAAGCAACAAGTCAATTGTCTTCCCTAGTGGAAGATCAATACTGAACTTATTTTAAAGATAAACACCATTTAGAGTGCCTGGACTTATTCAAGCATTTCTGAAAGCGATGGGAAAAGCAGTTAATATGGGATAAAAGTCACTCAATCTATTCTCGTACTCTCACATTCCTACACTCACTCTATCCATTCTAGCACTATTGCATTCTTACACAATTACTTTATCCACTCTCAAACTAACGCATTCATAATGATTACACGAACAACACGATCACAAGGACCGCCTCCATGTTTAGAGAATCCGAATTTTGAATGTGCATCGCACAATATCAAAATTAACAATATTTAAGTCCGTATTCCGTTCATATATATTTTGTCTGTTCGCAGTTAGAAGGGACCTAGCGCCTTCCCCTTCGAGCGCTACTTGGAATTGAGTCCCGAGCAACCTTCACAACGGGGGTTGCTCGGACCCTTAAAGCCTCATTAAGGAAAACTGTTAATGACTTATCTATAATAATAAAAAATAAATTTTCAAATAGTAACATTTTTAATTTTTAAATTAACATATTTAAATTCCTTACTTTTTCACGATTTTATACATATTTTGTTTACCAAAAAATGTTTAAAATGTATGCTGGGGGAAGGCAGTAGCCTTCCCCCCACGGGACTACCTTGGGCATCTCTCCTTGTATGTAGTGTAGAGCGTTAACGATCGTGCTTCGTGAGTGGTATATTCATTTTTTGAATATATTACATTACCATATGATATATTTTTTTTATTTTGGATAACATTAGATATTTTCTTTTCTTTTTTTATATAATTTCTCTACAATTTGTAGAGAGTTAATTAAAGTGTTTCATGAATGGTATAGTTATATTTTTTATATATTATATTATCATTTGATAGTTTTCTTCATTTTGAATTTAAAGAAAAAAGAAATTGACATTTATTTTTTCTGTTTTGAATAACATTTGATTTTTTTTATTTAAAAGCTAAAAAAAATATTGGATAAAGTTGAAATTTCGATTGATTGGATATTGAATGAAATTGGAATTTAACGTATTTAAAATAGATTAAAGAGAATACATTGGATAAAATTAGAATTTGGCGTATTTGAAATAGATTAAATAGAATATATTGGATTCGTTTTTTGGGGGTTTTAGGGGTCGCTGAATTCGATAACGAATAAGTTTCAAGCGAATCTAAATTTTTTTAATTTTTGTAGTCGCCATTTTGGATCCAACATTTAAATTTTTTGTAATCTGACATCAGATTCGTAATTAGCGTCCTAGAAAACCCCCGAGAAATGAGAATTACATAAAATTTTTTACATAAAATTTTACATAAAATTTTAATTGTAGCAGAATCTATTCGAAATAAAAAGCAATTTATCGCAAATTAATTAGTTAACTTTTATAAGAATTACATAAAATTTTCTAAGTGGGAAATATATGTCTCGGAGGTACGAAAGGGATAATATCTACACAAAATAATGCTTTCTAGCTCATTCTTTTTTTAGTTAACTCTGAAATATCTAGACAAAAAATTTATTAAAGCAGAAACAATTAAAAAAATGTTTAGGCAAAATAATAAAAATTTTTGTAGTCGCCATTTTGGATCCGACATTTGAAATTTTTGTAATCTGACATCAGATTCGTAATCAGCGACCTAGAAAACCCATTCGTCAGTTAAAATCGACACCTATCGGAAACACTTGAATTGGTTCTCGTGTCTCTCTAGTCTTCTTGGTATATACCTGCGTAGTAATCGATTTTTCGTCACCCCCCCACATACCTACAGAAAGAATATTCCTTCATTGCCCTCATTCCTTACTTCATCTCCACTCGTTACGCTATTCCCTCTTTTTCTCTATATTCTTCTTGACTTATATATAATTTTATCATTTTTTTATTATTTTAACAACTATACACACACATTCACGTAAATAAATACACTATTAATATGAGTGGACAACGAAAAACAAGATCTTGGGGGCAACCAGATCCTTTGGTTAATTCAATTCTAAATACACCTCGAGATCAATCGAAAAAATACCCTATTGAAGGTCGACCTGATATAGCAACATTATATACAGAATATGATGAGTTATTTAATTTTTAATTGAAATCTGCGGGTTTCACGTTTGGGTACACTGATTTGAGGGACAAGTGCGGTGTTACCGACACGAGAACCCGCAGATTAACAATTAGTCAAGCCCTTCATTTCTGTAAAAAACGAAAGTGGTTGGTGAAGAAAATCAAACAAACATTATTGCATGAAATGATTAACGTTCTGATATTTGTCCGACATCCTAGTGATGTGGACGATTATCATGAACACAGGGATCATTTCATGCAATATATGGATAAATTACATATAAAATTAAAAGAGAAGAAGATACGTTTAAAAGTAACTGTTAAACAAGTTACCGTTGCCACCAAGCAGTTACCGTTAACGCAAAAAGAGGAAGCAGGAACAACAGCTAAAGAAAAAGTTACCGTTGCCACAGAGCAGTTACCGTTATCGCAAAAAGAGGAAGAAGGAAGAACAGCTAAAGAAAAAGTTACCGTTGCCACGGAGCAGTTACCGTTAACGCAAAAAGAGGAAGCAGGAACAACAGCTAAAGAAAAAGTTACCGTTGCCACAGAGCAGTTACCGTTAACGCAAAAAGAGGAAGCAGGAACAACAGCTAAAGAAAAAGTTACCGTTGCCACAGAGCAGTTACCGTTATCGCAAAAAGAGGAAGAAGGAAGAACAGCTAAAGAAAAAGTTACCGTTGCCACAGAGCAGTTACCGTTAACGCAAAAAGAGGAAGCAGGAACAACAGCTAAAGAAAAAGTTACCGTTGCCACAGAGCAGTTACCGTTAACGCAAAAAGAGGAAGCAGGAACAACAGCTAAAGAAAAAGTTACCGTTGCCACAGAGCAGTTACCGTTAACGCAAAAAGAGGAAGCAGGAACAACAGCTAAAGAAAAAGTTACCGTTGCCACCGAGCAGTTACCGTTAACGCAAAAAGAGGAAGCAGAATAGTTAACAGAATTTTAAAAAAATGAATATTACGGAAGCAGAATTAATACATATATTGCAGACAAGATTTTCTTTTTATAATTTTAAAGAAAATCAAAATGAAATTATTAAAATAATACTTGAAAAGAAAGATGGAATTTTTATATTGCCAACCTCATCAGGAAAATCGTTGTTTCTTTTTTGAAAATGCTATAAGAAATTGTGGGACGACAATAATAATTTCTCCTTTATTGGCTCTACTTGAAGAACAATTTTCTAAATTAACTACATTAAATGTAAGTGTTTACATAAATTATATTATTTAAATGACACGTACTAATACACGGAAAAAACTGCATGGTCAGGACAACCATATATATTGAAAAATACGGGATATTCATAGTTAAGGGTATCACATCCATTTCTATATAAGTGTCAACTAAATAAATGGATGTTGTATCCATCAAAATGGCTGTGGTATCCATAGAAATGGATGTGATAACCTTAACTATGGATATCCCGTATTTTTTAATATATATGGTTGTCCCAACCATGCAGTTTCTTTCCGTGTACTAATTGCTCATTGCATTTTAGAATGGGGATACAGTTTTAGAAAATATTATTTAGAATTAAAAAATTTGAAAAATATTTTTAATAACATTCAAATCTGTTTATTTACTGCTACATTGATAGCAAATGAAATTGAAGAAGTGAAAATTTTGTTGCAACTACAAAATTGTGAAATGTACGTTATATATTCATTTTAATAATATTTTTTTTAAATATATTTTCAAATAAAAATTACATAAATAATATAATTTATTTTTTTAGATATGTTGGAAATTTTTATAGAAATAATTTAAAGTATATTATTCGAAATGTTTTCACTAGAAAAGAAAAAAATGAAGAAATTGTTAATTTCATTCAAAACAATCATAACGATAATAATGGTATCATTTATTGTGATTCAATTTCAAATTGTTATTTCATTAATATTTTATTGAAAATAAATAATATAAATTCAGAAATTTTTCATGCAAAATTAGATAATGAAAAAAAATTACTATTTTCAATAAATGGAAGAATAATGAAATTAAAATTATTTGCTCGACTATTGCTCTTGGTATGGGAATAGACAAAACTAATGTTCGTTTTGTAATACATACAAACTTGTCAAATTCTTTAAGTAATTATATACAAGAAAGTGGACGAGCTGGAAGATACAATTTTGAAAGTACATGTTTGCTATTTAGTAATCCGAGTGAATATCATTTCAAATTATTAAAAATTCTTAACGACAGTAATTATAATTTTACATTAAAAAAATTGCTAACAAAAAAATTATTAGAAATGATAGCATATTCGAATAATACAAGTAAATGTCGATATTCTCTTTTAATAAATTATTTAAAAGATTGAAATATTAATGAGAATAACAATTTGATATGTAATAAATGTGATATTTGTTTAAATCAACAAACATTTATCGCTATTGATGTTATAAATTATTCACAAAAATTATACAGCAGTATTCAAGAAATTAATTTTAATAATTTGAAATTAACAATTACGAATATAATACATTTCTTCAAAGGAATCGTTTCTTAAAGATGGTAACTTCCTACGTTATCATGAAATAATGTAAGAAGGGATAATATATGTCAAGGAACTCGAAGAGTCTCTGGGTGCATGTAGCTCAGTGGTCAGAGCAGTCTACCGGGCAATAGAAAGGTCGTGGGCTCGTAACCGTTTTTTTAAGTTCTTTAATAATTTTGAAATTATTAATTAATTTCGAAAATATTTTTCAGATTAAGCAGGCTTTTGTATTCGGGCAGCTGTGCTGTCGATACATATGAAATCCATGAGCTTTTCGAGATTTATTTAAGATATTTAATTTATTTGTAAAATTAATTCAGATAATTGATAACTTCTTTTACCTTGAACAAAGGGAAGAACTTTAATCCCAAATTCTGAAAGAAAAAAACAGAAAATGTAAGACTAAGGCAACTGGGTTGTTTACGAGTTCCCAAGTTTTGGCAAATAACGGAAGATAACAAAGATGAAACAGAAGTTAGTACCTAGCAAAAGGTCGTACCTTCCAAATATACGTTGGCGGTTGCCTAAGAGACTAAATTCGCAAAAATCAGTAAAATGGAAAAATAAATAATTCATGAAACAAAGCCTAAGAGAGAAATTCGATTAAAAAAAAAAAACAAACAAAAAGTGAAAAAATGGAGAAGGAAGATAAATTGGCGAATTATGACGAAAACGAATTTGATAGGAAATTCGTACGAACCTGATCGAAATTCGTACGAAAATCGTACGAATTTCGCACGAAAAATTTTTTCCTGGGATGTCTTTTATACATTTTCTAAAAGCTAAAAAAGTGACATTTTTCCGCACCTTCTCCACTTTACACTCATATTTTGAGAAAAGTAACAAATATTTAAAAATCTATCTAATTTCTTTTTATTTTTTTTTATAGAATCGCTGAAGAACCTTCGAGTTCTTCGGAGACGGAAGCGGCCAATTTGCCGCAACAACAGCGGTCGCCCATACGGGGAAACCCGGAAGATGATCTGATGTAAGTTTTTTCTATCTATCTATCTATCTATCTATCTAATGTAATTTTGCTCTAAACATAAAATCTAAAAAATTACAGGACCTTGCAATTTTCAAAAAAATTAAAAATTAAAAATTTTAATTTCTGTCAGTTCTGATTAGAGTTTTGGCATCAATGCTAAAAGTTATACTAGTAATTATAATGCCATTTTGCTCTAAACTCAAAAACCAATAAGTTACAGGATTTTGAAATTATCAAAATAGACAAAATTAATGTTCGTTTTGTAATACATACAAACTTGTCAAATTCTTTAAGTAATTATATACAAGAAAGTGGACGAGCTGGAAGAGACAATTTTGAAAGTACATGTTTGCTATTTAGTAATCCGAGTGAATATCATTTCAAATTATTAAAAATTCTTAACGACAGTAATTATAATTTTACATTAAAACAATTGCTAACAAAAAAATTATTAGAAATGATAGCATATTCGAATAATACAAGTAAATGTCGATATTCTCTTTTAATAAATTATTTAAAAGATTGAAATATTAATGAGAATAACAATTTGATATGTAATAAATGTGATATTTGTTTAAATCAACAAACATTTATCGCTATTGATGTTATAAATTATTCACAAAAATTATACAGCAGTATTCAAGAAATTAATTTTAATAATTTGAAATTAACAATTACGAATATAATACATTTCTTCAAAGGAATCGTTTCTTAAAGATGGTAACTTCCTACGTTATCATGAAATAATGTAAGAAGGGATAATATATGTCAAGGAACTCGAAGAGTCTCTGGGTGCATGTAGCTCAGTGGTCAGAGCAGTCTACCGGGCAATAGAAAGGTCGTGGGCTCGTAACCGTTTTTTTAAGTTCTTTAATAATTTTGAAATTATTAATTAATTTCGAAAATATTTTTCAGATTAAGCAGGCTTTTGTATTCGGGCAGCTGTGCTGTCGATACATATGAAATCCATGAGCTTTTCGAGATTTATTTAAGATATTTAATTTATTTGTAAAATTAATTCAGATAATTGATAACTTCTTTTACCTTGAACAAAGGGAAGAACTTTAATCCCAAATTCTGAAAGAAAAAAACAGAAAATGTAAGACTAAGGCAACTGGGTTGTTTACGAGTTCCCAAGTTTTGGCAAATAACGGAAGATAACAAAGATGAAACAGAAGTTAGTACCTAGCAAAAGGTCGTACCTTCCAAATATACGTTGGCGGTTGCCTAAGAGACTAAATTCGCAAAAATCAGTAAAATGGAAAAATAAATAATTCATGAAACAAAGCCTAAGAGAGAAATTCGATTAACGCCCGAAGGACATAAATATAAAGGGAAGAACTTTGATCCCGGAAGTTGATCTTCATGAAATTCTCAAGAAATAAACGTAAAATTTAAGGAAATTCCCCAGGAATTAATTTTGCAAAGAATTTTCTGGGAATCAAATACAAAGAAATTCACGAAAATTTCTCCGGAATTTTTGTGTGAATACGTTAAATTGCTTCTCTTTTAGAAAACTGCAATTTAGAACAAGATGCCACTCAAATGCTTATACTACTAAAATTTGTAATAAAAAAATGTTTATTAACAAAAAATAATAATTAAGTGCACAATTTTAATATGACAATTTTAATGTGTATATGATGGCCTTGTCTGCAGTGGAAATCACAGAGACTTTTTCACAAATTTTTGGAAATTTGCCGAAAATTTAAAGTTTTATTTTTTATATTTGTAAACAGACGTCAGATTCGTGATCAGCGCCACAAAAAACACAGAGTGACAATTTTGATGCAAATTAATGAAAATAAAAAAATCCGTGAGCCATACTGAATTTTTATATTGAATTATGGATATGTAACTTCAAAATTCATAATCGGCGACCCCAAAACCCCCTGAGTAATAACTGAGTAGTAATTTTCAAGCGAATCCATTACATTTTTAAAAATATATCCGCCATTTTGAATTTTGGATATCTAATCGCAGATTCATAATCAGCGACCCTAAAAACCCGCGAGTAACAAGTTTCAAGCGAATTCATTACGTTTTTAAATATATTATATATTATAATATATAAATATATTTATATATTAAATTTTCAAAAACTGCAACTCGTCATTGAAAAGTATTCCTTTTTAAATAAATTTTAAGCTTATAGCTAGTAATTCAACAGCAAACAATTTTTGGAGAGCAGGTGGCTCCCGTTGACAAACAATGCCTCGTTTATATTTTATTTTTCTTAATATTTATTGTTATTGCTAATGATATTGTTATAAGATTTTGTATTAAACAACACTCCCTTAATTTTAATAAGTATTTATTCTTTATTTGAATTGTTTATATTTATTATTGAAAATTCTTATGAATATATAGTTATGAAATAAAAACTACTGTACTTTATAACTTCATTTTTTAAAAATATTTATCACTTTTATAGTATACTGAAATTTAGAACATTCCAATTTTCTAACATTGTTTATTACATTACAATTGTGACGCGATATAAAGAAAGGGACCTAAGAAAGAAACGAATTATAGGTTATGTTTATGGCACATTAAGTTTGATTAAAAGTTATATTTAGTTTCTTTTGAAAATTAAAATAAGAGAATATTGAATATTTAAGATGTAATAAACACTTAAACATCATTAGCTTGCATTAAAAGTTCATTTTTTTTGTTTATTTCCAATTTAAACTTTTAGAACATGATCTATAATTTTTGATTTCTTAAGTCCTTTTCTTTATATCGCGTCACAATTTAATATCTTATCATTCTTAAATTTACTTTTCAATCAGGTATGATAGAATTATTTTAAATTTCGAATTCATTTTTTGATTTGTTAAACAAAATATTTTCCATTCATAATTTGCAAGTAATATTCAAAATTACCTATTTAAACACTTTTAATTTTCTCACATTGTGCATTTAGAAATCATTTAAGGTAAACTGTTACAAGACCAATTCGCATGTGTTATGAATTAGGGAAAATAATTTGTTTAAACCACTCATTTCCTGTTGTTTAAGAAACAATTTTTAAATCTATGGATTTGTGGAAAATTTAGACATCAGAGAAGAATGCAATTTTTGGGTATGTGATACCGTTTACTATGGATGTGTTTTGACTTAGTAATTATTTATCTCATACCTGTGAAAGTAACATTTTTCCTTTAAGTAACTTTTTACCAATATAAAATTTTTAAAGAACAATATTTTTTTAATCTTTGTTTAATAATTCAAATGGCTACACTTTAAGTCGACTTTGTCACGAATAATCAGCTCTAAAAGTTCTAAATAGTACTAAACAAAACTCAATAATTGAACTAACGGACTGTAGAATGACATACAGGTAATATAATTCAAAGGGTCTTTCTACGATCAGTTGGTTTAATAAAATAACTCGATGCTGTCAAATTTACAAGACATATTAAATATGAACCTGAAGAAACTATGACGTATATATTAAAAAATCACCAGCATAACATTGTTAATAACAATGTGATTTCAAGATAAGAAGTTGTAGAAACAAAATTAAAAATTTAGAAGTATAGCTCATCTTTGCTGTGGCACTCTTCCATGTAAATAATCAGTTCTCAATGATTACATTCTTAGAATAACTTGATCCAATAGCATACGGAAACAATTACATACATTGCACTCGACATGAAGTACAAGTTAACAAAAGCTGAAGCAAATTCAGCTTTCTGTATTTAAAACCATTTCTTCAATGGAGGGTTTTTGTTCATAAAAAAGATAAGTTTTTCTAACCAAGCATCAGTTACGGACTGTAATCAGTTTTAAGTTAATTTCTTCAATTAGAATTGCTTTGAAGAAAAAAGCTGTCGTTGGATGACGGAGGATCCAGAATCCTTTACAATTTTGTACTTTGGTCTGCTCACATATTTCTTCATCAATTACAGCCGTGAGTAGTTCGATGTGCGGGAATCTCATCCGCACACCGCCCTCGATGCACGACTACATAAGTCGCACTCACGGCTGGCTCAAGTAAATTTTACGAGGACTTCAGTTGCGGCTTGGCTTCTTTTACTTTCTATTCTTTAATGACATCATAAAGGTTTTTCAGGCACATAACAATATGTTTATAAAAATGAATATTCGATAAAAAATTCAATTCAATACTAATATTTTCCTTTCGGACCTGACTGTTCTCATTACAATCTTAACATTTTTATAAGATTAGGTAGAGACCTTTTAAAGATAAAAAGAATCGTAAGCAACTCTACTAAAATATTATTTTTTCTTTTCCAAAGAACATGTTAAATTTTATATTGGGAACATTTGTAAAAATTTTACATTCACAGGACTAAACATGGCTTCATGAATGTTGAAAATAGTAAAATTCTTTTTTCTTAGACTACTTTGAAGCAAACAGTACGACACAACCAAAATATTTGCATTTAATAATACAAAGAATATATTTTTTTAATAATTGTTTACTTTTATAAATTAAACCAAATGAACAGACTACAATATCATTTTTTAATGGTTGATTTTCTAAAATTTGTTTAATTAATTTACAAGATGTGAGCGGATATTGTAATTTTCAAAAATGTTTTTATTTTAAAAAATGAAGATTCTGTTAATATATACAATTATAGAATGAAAAGTAAATGTAAGAAGCTTTGTCAGTCTTAACGCTATGATTACTGACATTCGAGTTTCAAAGTTTGTTTTCAGCTGTTCATAAGATGTTTTTTAAATATATTTTGTAATTTTTAAATAAGAATGTTTAAAAAATAGAATTACTTTCAGTACAATCATTTATTAAAATGCAAATCTTTTGTAACACTATAACATTTCTCTGAATATTTTACTTCTTTTTGTATATAAATAATTATATACAGTCCATAAACAATTGAAATAGTAAATAAATAGTTAGGATTATAAAAGAGAAAGCATTTCCAAAGAGCGATTACTATTCGCGTATGTATAAGACACCATTAGCAATAAAAACAAATATTTTGCTACGACAACTTTAACCACTTCACTGTATACCACACCATATGTTGGGTAGTGATCATGTTAACTAAAAATAAATATAACATGTATATAAAACGATAGATTATTGTGTTTATAAATCTATTAAGAATATAAGCTTCAAGGATGCTATTTCTTGTGATAATTAAGTAATAAGTTATTATTAAAATATAATATTATTTAATTCTAATAATAATGAAATTCTGTTAAACAGAATTTGCTGGACATTTTTGGACAATCATGAAATTTTTTTAAATAGTATCTCCAAAGGGTGAGCCCTAATTTTAATTGCAGAAAACAAAGTTGAATTCAATTTTCCTGTATTTATCAATTTTATTCAATTTCATCATTACACTGTCTGAATTAAGAAACAACTTTTTTCCTCTTAATGAATTTCAGCATTCTCTTTGGCCAACTATTCAGGGGACACTCTGAAGTCTTCCCAGACCCTAGAGATCTATGTAGCTCAATAATTGACGGAGTCACACTCTGAAAACCGGTACAATTTGTACTAATTATACAGGTTTACAAAATTAATTAAAAATTAATCTTTTTTAAAAAATTTCCAACAATTATTATGAATTGCGAATAATTTTGGAAGCTTAAAAATACTTTGCTGAAGTCAACGGGTCAATTGGTTTCAAAATTAAATTTTTTTTGTCTGAGAATATTTCTCTTTCTTTTCGACTCTCGACATAGATGCATCGTCACGTTTTATTATTTAGCCTAAATAGTGTTTTATATTTATAAATTTCACAAAAATTTGTTCGCAATTAGTTGCTAAAATTAAATTTAAAAAAAAACAAACAAAAAGTGAAAAAATGGAGAAGGAAGATAAATTGTCGAATTATGACGAAAACTACTTCCATCACAATCCCATAAAAGCCATTCTTTTATGGGAATACTTGCAACAAGTAAAAAAAATAAACTGTCAAGACAGTAAGGAATTGCGGACCATATTACAAGAAGTAATGAATATAAAGGGTAATATTACAAATCCGAAAATTTTGACTCTCGGCACTTTCATCGAATCTTGTGGGAACGCCAAAGGAATTCAAAATATGCCGAATTATGAGTTTGTGTTTCTTATCGCAATGCGGAGAAGGAAGATAAATTGGCGAATTATGACGAAAACTACTTCCATCGCAATCCCATAAAAGCCATTCTTTTATGGGAATACTTGCAACAAGTAAAAAAAATAAACTGTCAAGACAGTAAGGAATTGCGGACCATATTACAAGAAGTAATGAATATAAAGGGTAACATTACAAATCCGAACATTTTGACTCTCGGCACTTTCATCGAATCTTGTGGGAACGCCAAAGGAATTTAAAATATGCCGAATTATGAGTTTGTGTTTCTTATCGCAATGCGGTATGCAGTATTACTGTAAGTATAATTTATTATTGTTTTTATTGAAAATAATAAATCAACCAAAAATAAATTTAATTTGTCATTTAATTAAAAAATCTGGTATCTACAATATTGATTTTTAACTCTTTTTATAATAAAATAAATAATTTTTGTTCAAGTACGTTAAGTTAAATTATGTTAATCGTAATATGAAATAATATTACACAGGGTTGCCACAAAATTTTTACTTTTTTCCTGACCCTGAAGAACATTAATAACTTCTTTTTTAAATAAATATTCAATCATTTTAATTTTTCTATAGGAATTATGATTGTCAAATTCCATAACTTATGAGAATATTATAATAAAACATAAAGAAATTGATTACTCCGATTCAAAGACTCGGAGTGATCGATTTCCTCATGTTTACATGAACAATATTATTATATTAAGTAATATTTACTTAATTAACTGAATAAATTAATACTTACTTATTTACTGAATAAGTAGTTAAGTTACCGTTCATAAATAATATCCAAGAGCACAAAGATTAAGGTATTTGCATGATTACATAATTTTGTAATAGTTATATTTATGATACAAGTGCATTAATTACAAGAATTACAAAATTCCAGAAAAAGAAGTCGTTTTATTCTAATTTGCTTGACTTATCAATTTCACTCGGTTTCCCAAAATTATTCGCCAACCATGATGATTGTTGACAAATTTTTTTTTAAAAAGATTACTTTTCAATTAATTTTATATCTAGTCAATTACCATGGTTGGCGAATAATTTTGGGAGTTTTTGGAGCGTACTTAATAATGTATTTCATTTATTTCAGTCAGGATGAGTGACTCAGATTCTGGGATAAATGACAATGAGTTTCTTCCGGAACAACGGTTTGTTCCAGTCATCAACGAACCTGTTGGTGACGAGGCACTGCAGCCAGAAAAAAAATGTTAAAAAAATCCCAAAAAACATTTTTGTTCTTCTTGTGGATTGAATGGAAATACAAAAGAAAATTGTAAATACTGTAGTTCTCAGCAGCAAAAAAGAAATTTGAAAAATGCGCGTCGACAGATGCTCTTACAAAATCAAATTATCAATATCTTCTCAACCGAATTTAATGTACAAGTAATGAAATTAAAAGTAGAGGACTCCTCTATTTAATAGACCCCATGAGAGGTCTGAGAAATTGTTAATAACAATGGAAATAAAAAAATAAATAAATGTCACAAAAAAGAATTATTCTTATGTTTAAGAAAACTTCTAAAAGAAGATTTAATTAAAAATGAAATGGACCTAATGGTCCAACCATTCACTGAATTTGTTTCAACAGAGACCATTTAGTTAACAATGGATGTACAATTGAAATTACCGTAGCTAAAAAAGTTATTAAAAATGTCCAGCACTAAGTTTGATGAGAAATTTTTTCCGCAAATCCGATAAAATATCTTCTTTTAGTTGACGCTCTGTCGTCATTATCGAAAAATGTGACAATTAAATCTTTAAGTGAATGTGACGACTTGCTGAATAAGATTCAAGTTTTGATGAGTTACTCAGATTCTGGGATAAATGACAATGAGTTCCTTCCGGAACAACGGTTTGTTCCAGTCATCAACGAACCTGTTGGTAACGAGGCACTGCAGCCAGAAAAAAATGTTAAAAAAATCCCAAAAAACATTTTTGTTCTTCTTGTGGATTGAGTGGAAATACAAAAGAAAATTGCAAATACTGTAGTCCTCAGCAGCAAAAAAGAAATTTGAAAAATGCGCGTCGACAGATGCTCTTACAAAATCAAATTATCAAAATCTTCTCAACCGATTTTAATGTACAAGTAATGAAATTAAAGGTAGAGGACTCCTCTGTTTAATGGACCCCATGAGAGGTCTGAGAAATTGTTAATAACAATGGAAATAAATAAATAAGAGAGAGGCACTGAGAATATACTATTCTGACAGTCTAAGTGTCTCCGGTATGAACTTGTGTAAATTTCATACCGGAGACACTCAGAATGGTGGCCTCAAAAATTATTAATAACAATGGAAATGAATAAATAATAGAGACACCTAAAATATACTATTCAGCCAGTCTGAGTGTCTCCGCTATGAAAATTACCCAAGTTCATAACGGAGACACTGCAAATGGAGTTTTTGTTTCAGATTGCTCCGCTATAGGACATCGAATTTCAATTTTATTGATGACATAATCAGCTTCAAATTGATAAGACTTAAGGACGGGGTTTGGACAGGCAATCTGTTCAAACCATCGGAAATAAAAGAGAAGCCGGAGACAAATGAAGCAGAGTATCGAAAAAAGTATTTCGATTACTTAATGCAGGACGATTTGGATGAGCAAATTGACGAGGTTGACACGACATCGGCTACAGAAAGTGGCAAAGAGTTTGTTGTAGAAACGGAAGCATTAACGGCTTCGGAGATGGAAAGGGACTCTTTGCGGTGCCTGAATAAGGCGAATTTCACATTCTTGTGGAATGTTCTAACAAATTCACCTAAAATGAAATACATTCTTCAAGAATTGTTTTTACTGGAGAAAGAGGAAAATGACGAAAAGAAGTTAAATTTAATAAATTTTATAAAATATAAAGTAACAACTCAAGGAAAAATCAAATATAAAGTGCCTACGAAATTGAACGATTTTTTAAAGGCGAAACAAAATTGCAAATTAGTTTTGGCGCTGGTAATTATAATATAAAAAAATATATAATTGGAAACACTGACAGTACAGCTAGTACAGCGAGGACTTCGAATTTTGCTCTAAAAACTTTGTTAGCCTATTTTTGAATACCTTAACTAAAAATTTATGCAAAAAAGAAAAAATCGATTTTTTCAGACGTCTAATGTGGTTTCCCTCCTTAAGTAATTTTTAGTTTTATTCAAGTATTTTAACATTAAATACTTTGAAATTAACAGTACAGATGGTAACTCTAAGCTTTAAATTTTTACCAATTTTTAAGAATTTAAAGTTAAAAATCACTAATCAAAATTACTTTTAAAATAGGTCAAAAACATGATTCTAAAAATGGCACCTTGTTATTATGGCACCTGTTTATTACCTTTAAGACTCTAATTTTGAACTGAAATAAAAAATATTCTTTTTTTGTTTAAGACAACATAAACTTTTTTATAATAAAAAACTGGGTACTTGTTTAAGATTTATTAAAAAAATATTAAACCATGTAAAGTATTTCTGAAATTATATTAATTTTTTAATAAAACAAGGCAAACTCAAGGACGAGATTAAGCATTTTTAAAATGATTCTAGAAAGTTATTTAAATTTCTTTACAAGTTTAATTGTTGAAAAAGTAGATAGTGTTAGTGACTTAGACGGAAAAGTTGTTAATTTATTACTTGCATTTCTTAATTACAAAAAAGAAAAATCATTTTAAATTATTAAAAACTAGTATTTTACACAACTTTTAAAAACTTACCTCCTTATCCTTATTTTTAATCACAAAAATTTTTTTCGTCTTATTTTTTTAATTTTGAAAAGGGAAAAAGAGTGTTCTTCACATTGCACTTTTATTTTTCTGTATTATATACTGCAAAAATCTGTTAATAAACTGTAACTACACTGTAAAAAAGAGAATTAAATTTTAACTCCCCAGGGGATTCTATAAAAGTCGCACCCATTGGGGAGCTAATGCCAGGGGAGTTAAATAAACAGAGTTAAAACTTCACACCCAAATGCTAAGTCCCCAATGAAAAAATAACTCGCGCATTTGGCAACGGTAAGTTTTACTATGCAGGTGATTGATTGTTTCTTGCATTACGTAAATGTTCGTCCAGTTAGGTAAACAAAATAATTTTAATTAAATAATTAGAGTGATTAGGCACCTTTGGACGGCCTATGGGGCTCAGATATTTTTTATTTTTCTATCTAAACAAAATGCAAAAGGTCCGATTCAATTCCATAAAGATGGTGAAAAGATTTTTTTAATCGTTGCCCTCCGAGCAAGTGGAGCTAATTCCAGATAATATGACTGGTAATGATCAGAGAGCAACGATTAAAAAAATTTTTCCACCATCTTTATGGAATTGAATCGGACCTTTTGCATTCTGTTTAGATAGAAAAATAAAAAATATCTGAGCCCCATAGGCCGTCCAAAGATGGCTAATCACTCTAATTAATTAATTAAAATTATTTTCTTTAGCTAACTGGTCGATCATTCAACCAATACAAGATGCAATTAATTACCAGCCTGGTAAATTTTGCAAACAAAATTTTTTCCACAATACGCTTAGTTTGCAAACACTTTTGAGCGCTGAAAAATCCTCTGTACAATTCAATTAGTCAATTGGTTTTAAAATTAGACGAGTTTTTACGTCCGACCAGTTAGCTAAAATATAAAAAATAAAATTACACAAATCGTCTAGCATTGAAAATTTATGTTTTCAAAATTGCGCCAGAATGCATATGAAAATTTTTTTAAACTGAAATATTCTAATTGTAGTGCTAAATATGCTGCCATCACTAAATATTCCTACTGTAGGGCTATATAGTCACAGTGTTTAAAAAAAAGAATAACTTTGAAGTATTTATTTAAAAATTATTTTTTCTATTGCTACAGTACTAGAAATCTGTCTCTTTTGAATAAATGGTCGGGAATTATTTGCCTTATTTCAATTGAAAAAAAAGAAAAACTTTCAACTATTTATTTAAAAATTTATTTGAGAAAGAAATTAAATATTCGCAAATTGGTTAAAAAATATCTTTTTTTTCAACTGAAGTGGGGCAAATAATTGCCGACCATTTACGAATAAGAGGCAGTACTAGAAAATTGTGCGCACAATTAGAATACTGTATCTTTTGATTAAATGGTCGGGAATTATTTGCCTTATTTCAATTGAAAAAAAAGAATAAGTTTCAAATATTTATTTAAAAATTTATTTGAGAAAGAAATTAAATATTCGCAAATTGGTTGAAAAAATTTTTTTTTCAATTGAAGTGAGGCAAATAATTGCCGACCATTTACGAATAAGAGGCAGTACTAGAAAATTGTGCGCACAATTAGAATACTGTCTCTTTTGATTAAATGGTCGGGAATTATTTGCCCTATTTCAATTCAAAAAAAAGAATAACTTTTAAATATTTATTTATTCCTACAGTTATTATGCAAAACATCCAAATGTTAAGGCAAAGTCGATTGGGAACATTGGGGTTTCAACGGTAGATAAGTTTCTGGAATGGCTGCTTCGTGATTTTTTGGACGGCGAGAGTGAACACGAGGATATTCTCGCGGACCACCTGAGAAGTCTTTATCGGATTGGAAAAACTAACAATTTGCTCACCCTGAAATACATTGCAGAGAACAGGATCACCATAGGCGAGTTGGAAAGTGCAACAAGAACATTTTTAAATTACTTGTAAGTTACTAGAAGGCTAGGCTGGTAATTAATTGCATCTTGTATTGGTTGAATGTTCGACCAGTTAGCTAATCAAAATAATTTTAATTAATTAATTAGAGTGATTAGCCATCTTTGGACGGCCTATGGGGCTCAGATATTTTTTATTTTTGCATTCTGTTGAGGTAAAAAAATAAAAAATATCTGAGCCCCATAGGACGTCCAAAGATGGCCAAATTTTGCGAACAAAATTTAGTAGTTTGCAAAATTTACTGGGCAGGTGACTGATTGTTTTTTGTATTATTGTTCTAGCCTCTTTACTTTCTACAAGTTGTATTCGTTTGAGGAAGAGCATGCTCACTATGCTATAAAGGAAGAAATTGTTTTCCCGGATGAGAGTCCCATCAACATGGTCCCTGGATTGCCAGAACCACTTCCGGTGGAAGTGTCTAGGGAACCAAGGGATTTTAGAACTTTGGTCAACGAATTGGACCTGGCCGGAAGGCAGCGCTACATTTCCAGTAAGCGAGGCAGGGAGCCGTCGCCACCAACTGCTCCTAGAAAAAAGAGAGGACTGGAAGATGGACATTGATTTTTGGCTACAGTTTGGTGTAAATGTAGTACATCATTACAAGGAAGGATAATTATGAGGAATTATTGACTATTGGGTGTCGATTGGACACAGAATGGGAGGATTTAAAAACATACAATCCATATCAAATCTTGTTAATGAAGATGATATTGGATAATATGTCAGTCTCAGTTCACCTATTATCGAAAATCGTCACAGTCGTCTCAGTCGTTGGAGACGTCACAGTTGTCACAGTCGTCACGGGCGTTACAATTGTCGATACGTGTGTCGTTGTTGAAAAATGGAAAAGTCGAGATAAGAGGTATTCCGACATTTAATAATGTCCTAAATAAGGACAAATTAGAAGAATTTCAATATGCAGCAACGTTGTTCTTCCTTCCAGGTAAAATTATACGATTATAATAAAAATTAACAATTATAGACACTGCTAAATGTCTACATTTATAATTTTTTGTAGGAATGTCGCTTCTTCAAAAAGAAGGAGAAGAAACAATTATTAAAGAGGACACAAAACCGGTTGTAATAAAACAAGATGGAACAAAAGCGACATGCCATGCGGGTAAGAATTAATTACTGTAATTAAAAATTACGATGTCTCTAGGAAAACTTACCCAAGTTTTCTCCAGAGACATTGCTTCCAACACACAGTTTCTATTCATGGTGGCTATATTATAAATTTTTATTTAGGTCCTTCATGTCCCTGCACGAATAGGGAAATGTTTCAATTTTTATATGATCGCGATTTACAATATAATTGCATCACCCAAGTGCTGTCATCTGTAAATAGAATAGGGGAAAATCTTGTTTTAAAACAAGAAAAACCCCCATTAAATACAAAAAATGAGACTTACTCCTTTTATAGTAAACGCGAATCTGGCGTTGAAAAAAAACTATAACTAACATGATATGTTATAAATCAAAATACAGCACACAATTAACGAAGTTTTTAAAAGAAGACTTCATTGAAACTGAAGTTCTTCTAATGGAGTCTTCTTTCAATGATTTTGTTATTTTTAAATAACAATCATATTAATGAAAGTGGAATTATTCATTGTTTAACAATAAAAGATTGTACAGAAACGACACAATTTTTAAAAGATAATAATATATCTGTTGGCGAATATTATGCTTCATTAAATAATCAACAAAAGAAAGAAACATACGATTCTTGGATAAATGGAGATGTATTTATAATTTTTAATTAATTTAATGAAAAATATAATTACATTTATTAAATTAATTTTTCAAATTAATAATTAATTTTTATTTAATTTTAGATTTCAATATTATGTGCAACAATAGCATTAGGAATGGGAATAGATAAAAAAATATGCGATTTGTTATTCATAAAAAAATATCTCATTCTTTAATAAATTATATTCAAGAATCAGGAAGAGCAAGCAGAGATGGCAATAATGCTACTTGTTAAATTTATTTATAATTTTAAAGATTATAAAATAATTTAAAAAATAATCAAAAAAATGATAAAAATAATCAAAAATCAAAAATAGCAATTAAAAGAAAAATAGATAATTTATATCAAATGATTGATTATTGTGAAAATACTTCTATTTGTAGATGGAAATTTTTGTTAATTTTATTTAGTAGATCAGATGAATGTAAAGATTTAAATGATTTTAAATGTATGTGTTGTGATATCTGCCGAAATGTTTATAACGTAAATTTTTTAAATGTTACTTCTATAGTAAAATCATTATTAAATATTATTTCCAATATCAATGAAAATAATTTTCAATATTTAAATAATGATAATCGTAGTGACGAATATCACGAACACGGGGATTATTTCATGCAATACATGAATGATTTGAATGAAAAATTAAAAGAAAAAAAAATGAATTTAAAAGTGAGTGTTAAACAAATTGTCGACATGAAAATTTATAATAAAATGCATAAATACAGATGGCTCTGCACCAACTGTAATTATGAATGTTCATTAACAAGGCCACAACCCCCATCTTTCTTGAGGGGTAGACATGACAATTGTAATAATTATCAATGGAAAAAGTTATGATACCCCTACAAGAAAGATGGGTGGTTGTTTTAATGTGCAGAGCTATCTGTATTTATGTATAGAATAAACTGTATATATAACACTATTATTATTATTATTATTATTATTATTATTATTATTATTATTATTATTATTATTATTATTAATTGGATTAATAATGAAGGAAAAAAAAAATTTTTTTGGTGAAAAATTAGAAAAAAAAGTTTAAAAAATTTTATTTAAAAATCGAAAAAAAATTGAAAAAAACGCCAATGGTTGTCCACTATAAAACTTGTTGTTCTTTGTATATAATTAATTGTTTTGAACTTTTTTTTTCTATTTATCAAGTTTTATAGACCTTGACGTGGTGGCGGGGCTTGTATATTCGACGTTGAGCTGTCCATGATAGAATTAGGATATAACTTTTTTTTATATTAGTGAATTTAATTAATTCCTTTTGGATATTGTTCCCAGAGTATTCTGGAATGTTTGTATACCCTAGAGATATGAATCTATGCTTTCCTTTCAATTTCCTAGGCATATGTATTCAAGGTACACAATTTCACAAATTGAAGCTTTGAACAACGTGCCAATGGGATATTAGGATAGCTCTACGTAGAAGGACCGATATTATAGGCAGCTTCAGGAGACATAGTTCCGTTGGAAAATAGTAGTCGCATCTCTTTTGGTAGAGGCCTTTAGTTGGTCCTCCGAAGTAGAGCCTAAAGACAGAGCACCAATAGGAAATTAGGACCCCTGGTGGGATACATATTTCATTTATCGTATTGGAAAAGCTCATTTTGTATTGCACCTCGGTCGCGTGTGGTTGCAATGGCTCCTCCGAAATGTTTTTCGTTGTTTCCCATTACTAATGTAGTGAAATGTGAATATGTTACTAGGTTAAAAGTTTGCGGTTGGCGTAAAAGCAGTGGAATTTCGTGGATAAATGATCTTGATGTTTATGAGTGGTTTGCGGAAGACGATAGTAAAGGATTAGGAGATGTCTTTAACAGTGATTTGAGTGATTTGAGTGATGTGTCAGAGAGGTGGACGATCATGTTTAGCGAAAAAGAGAAACTTTATACTGCTCTGATGCAGAGAAAGGAGCAATCATTTAGATTTTATTATATAACTAAATTAACGGAATTGCTTTCAAACATGTATTTTGTTAAACACACAGACATCCTTTACTTCTTTTTAAGATGCCCGGAACTTTTTTTTTAGACCTCTTTTCGAGTCCTCGACGTTGACGAATTTTTTAATCTTTGGAACATTCTACATCATTCAGAAAAAGTTCAAAAAATTCTCAACTTTTTTATTAATTTCAAGAGTTATCATAATTTAAAAAATCTACAAAATTTTGTTGAACTGAAATTAGCTACAGGAAGGCAGATGACGAGAAACGTTTTTAATGATAATGTCGTTAGAAATTTCTGTTTATCTATAACAGCTTGCAAATTGATTCTTTCATTTGTGAGTATTAATTATAATTATAATTTTTTTAAGTTGAACCTATGACCCGCGTAAAAAGACAGACAATTCATTAATATTGATTCCTTATTTTTTTTTACTGTTTAACAGTTTTTGCGAGGAAATGGGGGAGACAGTCTGAAAGTTTTTCTTCAATTCAGTCAAAAAGTAATTTCTCAGTATGACCACTTTCAGAGCAGTACTACATACTTTCTCTTATCTCAAGACAAAAGACTGCATCCCATTCTAAGTCTTAATAGTTATCAAATTGCTTTGTTGGAAGAAATTCTTACTTCTCGTGTTAAATCAGTTGTGGCGATGAATCAAAGGTCTCCACCCAGAGTGCAATGGATAAAGGAAGAATTGAATAGTTCCCTCTCTATCAGTGATCTAGAAGCTTTATTAAAGTAATGTATACTCTATTTTTCTGGCTCTACGTCCAAGGACTAACCTTATGCCTTCACAAACAGAAATGTGAATATTATTTTCAAAAAGAACAATGCCTCCTGAAGCGTCCCATAAGGTCAGTCTTTTGACGTGGAGCCAAAATATTCCTTTGACACTATGTCTTCATGCTCCACATCGGAGGGCCAAATATATATTTGGTCCTCCGATGTGGAGCATGAAGTCAGTGCCAGAAGAATATTTTAGGCTCTACATCGGAGGACCAAATATATATTTGGTCCTCCGATGTGGAGCCTGAAGACATAGTGCCAAAGGAATATATTTTGGCTCTACATCCGAGGACCAAATATATATTTGGTCCTCCGATGTGGAGCATGAAGTCAGTGCCAGAAGAATATTTATTGGCTCCACGTCAGAGGACACAGGTTTTAACTTACATTATTTGTATTCTTCTTAGGGGAGTGGATGATCCGGTAATTAAACAAGAGAAAGCTATTGACGATTCATATAAAATTAATGTTCCCTTGGAATCATTGCTAATAGACACGGAAAGGTTCTATGGTACATCAAAGCCTTATGTCGTGAAAAATTTCACTTATGAAACCGATAGTAGTGTGTTAAGAAGAGAAATGTCGATGAAGACAAACGAAATGTTTACAAAGTGTGAAATTGAATTCATGTTGAAAAAAGTGGTTGATATTCTGGAAAAATCCATGTACGATGAGGAAGCTTACACTTTTATCAGGAAAATCATTACATTCTATCAGAAAAATTTGATTTTAAAAAGAGACGCCGATCGTTCTAAACCCATCGCCAATAATCTAGGAATTGTTTTGTATTCATCAATTTGGGATAATCCGTTAACATCATTCATTCCTTTGGATTCATTTTTTTTTGAAAATGATGTTTTTGCATTATTAAAATTAAAAGATTATTTGATTTCATTAAAAGTATTACCTAAACTGACATTGCAATTTTGCAAACGCCTGCGGCTAAAAGTATTCAAATTAACGAACGTAATATCATCTAAAGTTGATGAATTTCTTTTGCTGTTTTTTATTCGAATGGGGGGAATAGATGGATTTTTAGAGAATTGGCAAAATTTATGTCCAAGAATTGCAGTTTCTTTTATCTTACAAGAGCAGTAAGTATAAACTAATAAGTAGATATGTAATTCAATTCTGAAGCGTCCCATACAGTTGGTACTCTGACGTGGAGCCAAAAATATTCATTTGGCACTGTCTTCAGGCTCCACGTCAGAGGACCAAATATATATGTGGTCCTCCGATGTGGAGCCTGAAGACATAGTGCCAAATGAATATTTTTGGCTCCACATCGGAGAACCAACAATATGGGACGCTTTAGGATTGATTATTTATTATATATTTTTTTAGGATGAATTGTTGCTGGACTTAACCAGATGAGGAACTTATCCGAAAGTATTTATCAAACTGCGATTTGAATAGGAAATTACTGAGACAGATTTTGATCAATTTAATGATTTTGAATATTCCATTAAATTTCAATAATGTCACCGAAAAAGAAAAGTACAATTTCACTCAAGAATTCATCACGTACGTGATGAGAATTTACAGTTTAGGAGATTTTTTTGACCCTGTAGTTCTCAGATCAGAAATTTCAAAATCACTAATCTGTTGGGTCCAATATTCCAAATCATTAAAAGTTCCAGCACTTGTGCAAGAAAAATGTAATTTACACATAAAAAAAGCAGTTATTTTTTTTAACAATGCAATCTTGCATCAAAATTGCGTGAAGTTGATAAAAAATAGAGACATTTACAGTTGGGAGAAATTTAATATAAATGCAGCTATCGAAAATGCTTCTGTGGATGACAAATTGGTTTTGTGCAACATGTTGGAGAATTTAAGGCAATTTCTAATTTCAACCAATGAACATTTGAGAATCATAGAGGCGGTGGAGAGTTGTCTCAAGCAAATTAAAATAGTGCTACATTAATTATTGGTAAGTTTTTTAGTATATATTTACATCAGTCCTTCTAAGTAGACCCACACACACATATATTTACATCAGTCCTTCTAAGTAGACCCACACACATATATTTACATCAGTCCTTCTAAGTAGACCCACACACATATATTTATACCAGTCCTTCTAAGTAGACTCACACACACACATATATATCTGTCCTTCGAAGTAGACTGAGTATTTCTTTCATTTGCAAACAGGCTTTACGGCGTTGCCATGCTCAATACGTTGGCATGGCAACGCCGCGACGTTTTTGTTTCAATAAGCTGTTGACGTCTCTGCTTTCATTCCCTCTCATGAGGCCGTGTTGTAAACATCTGTGCGACTTCGACTTATAAACAAATCTTTCAAATTAATAAAAATTAGCATCTAATTTTTTTTAAATGCAATATTTTTAGTATTTATAATTACATATTTCCAAAAATACATACATCCCTTTCAAAAATCTGTACGTTTTGGTTGCAAAAAAAGGATTTTTTATATGAAGATTGTTTTGTTAAATTGATTTCTAGTGAGTTTACAGTGGTGAAAGAAAAGACTTATTTCTTATTTCTAAGTGGCTTATGTGCTGATAAAATTAGTCAAAAGAAAGTTGGAGTTTGGAAGCTTCTCATTTCCCATAAAAACGCAATTAAAGAAGTTCATGTTTTGAGTAATGAGCAAAGTAAGAAGGTTGATGAATTGATAAAGGATTCGAACAGCAATGAATCATTAGAAATTGATGCCGATGACATTGCGGACAACAATGAAGCGTTGGTATTCAACGAAGTGAATCTGAGAATCATCATCACCGTGGATGATGATGATGACACCAGAAACGTCGAAGAGGCCGACGACGAGGACAGCACCGTTGAAATAACACACAGAGAAGCTGGCACTGTGAAGAATATTACCACCTGCGACGAAGAGGACGAAACTATAAATTTTGACGTAATGTCATTACATTTGTTAGGCATTATTTCTAAAATTAAAAGAAATATTGCTTTACCGTGACAATAAACTGATAAATATTATATTATAACTACAAAAATATTAATTTGCTGCTGAGGAAACCTTTAACTTTTAATATTCTAAGCAGTAAATTCTCTTTTTTGCGTATACAAATTAAAAATTTCGAAACTATATTTACAACTTCGTTCACAGAATAATACTTATTTGATTTTACCACAAGATAAAAATCACATTTAAGTTACAGATTCCAAATTAGGAATCCAATAAAAGAAAACGTAAATATATAAGGAAACTGTAACATTTAAAACTGCGCGAAGCGCGACGACTACTTCTCGCGCACACCGAGGCGCGCTAAAACTTGCGAGCAGAGCGAGCCCCCGCGCAAAGTGCATATGAAAATGTTTTCGCCCATGAGGGCAACATATTTTTTTCAATTGAATTCTTAATTCGAATTCTTGTAAATAGTCGCATATTTTTTAACAATAGTGTAATAAATTAAATTTTAATTTTTAAACATTTTTAATGGTTAAAAATGGTTTTACTCAAAATATATATAAACGTCAAGATTTTTGGAAACCAAAATCGAAAATGTAAAAATTATCTTCCTATGTATACACAACTTTAAAAATTGTTTAAAAGCTTAAACCAAAAAAGTACTCAAAAATGTTCGTTTAAATACATCTGAAGAGGGCGCAGAATTCTGCGCCAAAAACGCGTCATGTATTGATATAAATAAAAAATGAAAGCCATTAGGCCACAAAAAAGCATACATATTTAATCAAATATTAGTGGCTCAAAAATAAGAAGTATATTCTTCACCATCTAATAAATTAAAATACTTAAGTGCTAATAAAATAAGAAAAGGGTAAAGCAAAATATTACTTACCTTATATGTAGAGCACCACAAGGACTAAAATTAATGTTTGCGCTTTCATCAACATTTTTAAAAAGAGTTTTAACATTCTCAATATTCAAGTCTTTTTGTAAAGGAATTATTGTTACTAAAATTGGCGGTGCTTCAAAACTACCAAATCGTCGTTTGGCTTTTAAAATTTCATCTCGTTTATTTTGACGTATTTGTTGTGCCTGATGACGTCGGGCTTCTTTGCCTAATTCACCTTTCATGCGTTTTGAAAGTGTTTTTACATTAACCTTTCCTAAAATTAAAGTTACAATAACATTAATTCCATCTTGTGGATGAAAAAAGTAGTGAAGCATTAAATTTATGTCAAAGGAAGAAACAAATATTACTTTTAAATTCAGTTGGTTGAAAATTCTAATTTAAGCAAACATTAAACGGAAATATTAAAAAAAACTGATGTCTGATTCGGTAACACTAACAGCGACTGCTAAAACCCGAAAGTAACCATTTTTCGCAAATATTTTAACTTTTTGGTTTTTGGCAGAAAATCAGGATCCCTGAACCAATGTGTAACATACAAAAATCCGTGAAACATCCGGAAGTGTATGTGCCTTTTAGGGCATTTTATTAAAATTTAATATTAACAATCTATATCTTGTAAATAAATTTTCCTCTTTTTGCAATTCAAGCAATAGAACCCGCATCTTCAAATGAAATAGCTCATATCAATCACAATATATTGAATAGATGCAGCACTGTCGTTAATAATATCGAATTCGTGAAAGCAATATTTTTAATTGTAACATAATTAATCTTATAATTTTATATTAATAGCATAAATAATAAAAAATAAATATAATATAAATATTTATAATAAATATAAAAAATAATATAAAAAAGAATCATAAATATAATTTTAATGTGACATTTTATTATTAAAATACTTCCAGGGGATTAATTCAGAGAGATGTGGATTAATGGAACATAATTTCAGGGTTGTGATGGATTAGAACATTCTTTATTCAACTGGGCTTTATTTTATCTAACAGACAATTTTTTGTTTAATTAGATAAGTATTTGTTCAAAAATAATTTATTGAATTATAATTAAATATTATATATTACATTCTAACATAAAATTAGTGTACAAAATAACAAATTTCAGAACAACCACATTATACTTTAATAAAATAAACTGAGAGCAACATACATTTCAGGATATCCCACAAATTATATTCTTGGAGTGTCGTAAATATTTTTTTATATTATTTTAAAATTCTATGTTTTATAAAATATCCAATTATTTACGATTTTTCAATACAAAAATTTTTTTTAGGTTGACTCATCCTACCAATAAATATTCACGTGGACAGATATGGTTGGGAGGAATTGAGTAGAACATAGTAAAAACATAGTAAAGAAATATTTTGAATTGAATAAAATAAATTAAAATAATTAAAGTCTCATTGATATTAGAAATATTAACCTCCGTCTAATGCATTTAAAAGCGATTGATTAAATAATATCATCAACCAAATATTTAAAAGCAGTGACCCTGTAGTTTGAATATTGTAAGTTGATTTGAAATTATTAATTTATTATTGTTGGAACAAATCAAAGAAGATTTTTAATAAAGAAATTAGAGAAAATAAGCGATAAGCAATTTTGATGACAATAGTGTCATTTTTCAAATGACAACTTGGATTATTTGAGGAAAGACACAGAAGTTTAAGGGTAATAACAATATATAAAATATGTTATTTTTATTGGTGAGTAAAATTGTCAAATAACTACTATTATTCACACACACATTGAGACTCATACACAATACTATTTTACAAGAATTTAATAAATTCTAAAAAACCTTTTCCTGTTTATATTAACTAAATATAAAATGTGCAATAACTATTGCTAAAGAGTTATAGCTAATTATTTGGAATAACTATAATTGTCAATATATGTAAAAATATAAGATACACATTATTATTTCTAATCTTGGAGAATTTAAAGTCGAATAAACTGTGAGAATCACATTACACACACATTGTAGTGTTCTATTACAATTAACTTTTTCACACCTATCTTTTTTACTTTATTCCTTTTATTTAAACATAAATACCGTCTATCCGGGATTATTGAACAATAATAATCTAAGAAAGGATCCACTACCTTTAAAGAAATAAATTATTTTCGAAGGGCAAATAACGTTTTACCTTGAGACATTTTTATTTAAATTTTTGTGTTTAATTAATTTGTTAGCAAATTGTTAAAACTAGTTTTTGTAAAAATAAGAATTTTGCTTAATAAATAAAAGTATTCGAAATTCATTCTTAACAAAAATGGTGGCAAGTGAAAAATAATTAAAGAATTAAAAAAGAATATTGAAAATAAAGTGAGTAAAGAATAAATATAAAGAATTCGCGAAAGAGATATACAAAAATAAAAGAATTAACAGAGAATATTAAAAAAGTCTAGTATCAGCAAAAATAAAATAAAAAGTAATTTTATTAAAAGAATATCAATTTAAATATATTTTTAAAGACAGCCTTTATTTACGGGGTTTAAGTCTTAATTTTGTGCAATAAAAGGAATATTAAAGTTCAAGGCGAAATATCAATCTAGTGAACCTAGATTGGGTATTTCTTTAGTTTTCCGGAAAAGCAACTTAAAATTTACAAAGTAAGAAAGTGTCATTTGGATGACTGTTTCAAGGAGATTGAATTATTGAGTAATCGAGACGGCCAACCAGCCACAACAGACACCGCATGGGGAGAAATCATCAGAAGTGAATTATACATTTTCCTTGCCTTTATTCTTGTCAACAGCTAATCTTACCCAGACGCGTAATCGGCTGCAAAGCTCATCGGAGGAGGAAGAGACACGAGTTTTAAATAGGACGTTTACCTCGAGTCGTGCCTCTTTGGCTCATCTAACAACGGAGGAAAACCTAAGCTTTCTGCAAAAAGGAATAGCTGTGTCATTGCCCAATGAGAGCAGACGGAGAATAGAATCTTCTTCTAATCCGATTGATCAACCAAGAGACGATTTCACTTTGAGGGACAGACAAAAACCGGACCAATCTCGAGGAGCAATCCCGAAAGATATCACAGGTTAAGAGTTCTTAAGACCGTCCATAACGATTGATCAACCAAGAGACGATTTCACTTTGAGGGACAGACAAACACCGGACCAATCTCGAGGAGCAATCCCGAAAGATATCACAGGTCAACAGTTCTTAAGACCGTCTACGCCTGATCATCTTCGAAACTTTTCGGAGGAGGAAGAGACCCGAGGATCTAATAGAAATTTTACCTCGAGTCGTGCCTCATTGGTGGATGCAGAAAAAAATCAGATTCGAGCTCTTGTCGAAATTAATGAATTCCAGTAGGGGAAAAGCGAAATTTACCTTTTCAAATGAAAAAATAGACATCATGGGACTTAAGGAGCACCAATCGGACGAAATACATCTCGTGGAATTTAACTACGAGACCACTCACGTGAGATCTATGAAACTTGTCGCGGGGACCTTGAGTCAAGTTGAAGAAGTCGATGAAGACGTTGTTGTGGTAGATGAGGAGGTCGCCGCAGAGAACAACGTAGAACGCAACCCAGGACCTGTGAACAGGGAACTGATATTTGCAGATGGGGCGATATACGAATGTCTGCAAGGAGATGACCTTATATTAAGAGATAAGTATTAAAAAATGCGATTAAAAGTTGGTGACTACTTCCGTACTGTGGAGGAGATCAAGCAATTCATAGAGGACAAATTATTCGTTTCAAACGAGTTCGTCGAAAAAAACGAAGCGGGATACAAATGCAGCTTGGCTTGCTGCGAGAGTCAGAGAAGATACAACCTGAATCAAAAAATCATGATCACGCATTATAACGTGACAATAGTTTGTCCAGTGTGTCGGACAGAGTGTCATCGAATGGACACTTTTATTAAACATTTTAAAAAACACGAAGTCCATTCAGATTAGTCAGAGTCGGAGTAGTACAATAAAATTTTACTCATTTTTTTCAAAAATCTTATTCTTTGCATTAAAACGAATCGATTGGTATATATGTATAAAGTATATATTGTATTTGAATTTATAAAATTAAACATAATTAATAATATAATAATGATTCTATCACTCGGATTTCAAATTAATTATGTGTGGAAGTTAACGATCACTCCGAGTCATCAAATGGAAAAAAATAAAACAATTCCTTTAACGTTTTCAATAGCAAAGCTGTCCTCTTCAGAAACGTTAAAAATTGCGAAAAATAAATTATAAATACATATGGGACGTTTCACGTCAACCGGCCCAGAGCTCTGCCCAAAATTCAAAGCAACTAAAATAAACAAAAAAAAGTGCAAAATACTCGTAAACTAATGCCCTTTCAATTGCAAAGTGGCAAAATTCAAAATTCAAGATGGCGTCATTACTGTGTCACCTTAAAGACACTAAATTCCAAAATAATCAAATATATTTATCAATTACTTTTAAAATATAATACGAAAATGATAAGTCACATCATATTTTAATGTTTTTGGGGTCGCTGATTACGAATCTGAAGTCAGTTTTTCAAAATTCAAAATGGCGGATCCAATATGGCGGACATTAAAAAAAATTTTTTTTGATTCGCTTAAAACTTGTCACTTGGGGGTTTTCGGGGTCGCTGATCACGAATCCGATGTCAGTTTTTTAAAATTCAAAATGGCGGATCCAATATGGCGGACATTTAAAAAAAAAAACTTTGGATTCGCTTAAAACTTGTCACCCAGGGGTTTTTAGGGTCGCTGATTACAAATCTGAAGTCAGTTTTTCAAAATTCAAAATGGCGGATCCAATATGGCGGACATTTTAAAAAAAAAATTTGGATTCGCTTGAAACTTGACAGTCGGGGGGTTTTCGGGGTCGCTGATGACGATTCCAATGGCAGTTTTTAAAAATTCAAAATGGCGGATTCAATATGCCGGCCACTTTTTAAAAAAAAATTTGTATTCGCTTGAATCTTGTCACTTGGAGGTTTTCGCCGTCGCTGATGACGAATCCGATGTCAGTTTTTCAAAATTTAAAGTTGCTGATCCAATATTGCGATTGAAATTTCAAAAGTTTATTAATTCAATCTGCGCACTCTTTTATTGTAACACCAGAAAGACAGTTGAAAATATTCAGATATTCAAATGCACCTCAACCTATTGCAGTTATGCAGTATTAAAATACAATTTCATAGGTTGGGAAGTATTTTGTAAATTTAATTCAATCGGCCCTTTTCAGGGCCACCAAATTATTACAAATTTGAAAATTATAACAAACAGCCTTCGTCAAAGCTACAAAATACGTCTTATGGTTTATAAATTATATCAATCGGCCTTTTTAAAGTCCACCATTTTATTATATTGGATCCGCCATTTTGAATTTTGAAAAACTGACATCGGAATCGTCATCAGCGACCCCGAAAACCCCCCGAGTGTCAAGTTTCAAGCGAATCCAAATTTTTTTTTGAAAATGTCCGCCATATTAGATCCGCCATTTTGAATTTTGAAAAACTGACTTCAGATTTGTAATCAGCGACCCCAAAAACCCCTGGGTGACAAGTTTCAAGCGAATCCAAAGTTTTTTTTTTAAATGTCCGCCATATTGGATCCGCCATTTTGAATTTTAAAAAACTGACATCGGATTCGTGATCAGCGACCCCGAAAACCCCCAAGTGACAAGTTTTAAGCGAATCAAAAAAAATTTTTTTAAATGTCCGCCATATTGGATCCGCCATTTTGAATTTTGAAAAACTGACTTCAGATTCGTAATCAGCGACCCCAAAAACATTAAAATATGATGTGACTTATCATTTTCGTATTATATTTTAAAAGTAATTGATAAATATATTTGATTATTTTGGAATTTAGTGTCTTTAAGGTGACACAGTAATGACGCCATCTTGAATTTTGAATTTTGCCACTTTGCAATTGAAAGGGCATTAGTTTACGAGTATTTTGCACTTTTTTTTGTTTATTTTAGTTGCTTTGAATTTTGGGCAGAGCTCTGGGCCGGTTGACGTGAAACGTCCCATATATTCAAAAATAAAAGAACAGAGGAAACGTCCTCATCTCAACGTATACGATTAGACACTAATTAGTGTCTAATCGTACCAAGGAGCTCAGCAACTAGAAAAAAATTACTGTTTTACGAAGATTTTGATCTAGAAAGACAAGAGAAAAATACCAGCCCCATAGCGATAGGGGAACAAGAATTTATCATCCCTCAAAATATTAAACTAAAGAAGAAAAAATCGAAAAAATTCTAAATTCTCTACTTTTTCTCGATACCCAAAATTTTATTGTATATTTTGGATGATTATGATCCAGAAAGACGAGAAAAAAATATTAACCCCATCGAAATAGGCGAACACGATTTTTTCAACCCTTAAAATGCCAAAAAAACATGAAAAAGTCGAAAAAAATTCTAAATTCTCAAATTAATCACACAATCAAATCTGTTTAATAAAAAATAAAATTCAAACTTTTCCAAACAACTTTTTTTCGAATCTAATCTTATCTGAATTTTGGAATAATCAAACAGGTTTATAATTTTTAAATACAATGTATTGATTCAATTATTCAAGTTTAACTGGTTTTTCAGTTTTGTTTTACTGAATTCGAGGTCTGTATTTCGAGAGAAGCATTAAATTTTTCGACTTTCTTTCCGCGCTCAGGCATTGCAGCGAGTCTTTAACTTCATCGGTAAGCCGAGCTTCGCAGAACACACCCGAAGCAAATTTTCTATATAATATACACTCAACGTCGCCTGTTCCCTCTGCGAACTTGAACTTTTTTTTTAGTGGCTTTTTTTGAGTCCTAGCTCGGGTGCGTTCGGCAAAGCTCGGTTCACCTTGAGATTTAAAACCTCGCTGCATACATTGCCCAGCACAACGAACGAAAATCGGAAGGAGACAGCGAAATTATATTTTTTATCCCACATCCCACATCATGAAAAAAATTGAATATTTTTAAGATATTATAATTAAATCTAATTACTTCATTTACACCCTTTTAAATATTTTATTTTAGTCAATATGAAGAGAGTTAGAAAGGTCATTTATTCCAAAAAGCAAAACGAGGAAGCATTTATTGAATATTATAAAACAATAGAAAAGGAACAAATTCAAACATGCCATGGACGAAAACTGGCAGATATTTTATACAAGTACCCTGATTATAAGGTGGAAGAAGACTGCAGAATGTTTCTCCGAAATTACCAGAGGCGTAAGTATTAAAAAAAATTTCGCTGAGAAAAAAATTGGTGGCGGGTATTTACACTCTGTCGTCAGCTATCTGAAAGCCCCATTTTTGATAGCGGACGACAGGGAGGAAAGTCATTCATTTCTTCGACCGTATGAAAATGGCGGCCGTGTTCTCCCAAGGGCAATAAAATTAGCTGTTCACATGCATTTTTCATGCCCTCGGGAGAAAACGGTCGCCATTTTCATACAAGTCGAACAAGTGAATGACTTTTACTCCCTGTCGTCTGCTATCTGAAATCGCCACTTTTGTGCATTAGGAATAAAAAATATCGTAAGTAACACGAAAATAAAGGCAGCCAATTTCTTTACGATGATTTTTGTGACACGAGTGGAGGTCGAGGGCGTCTACGGCACCCTCGACATATTTCCGTGCTATTTTTTTTATTGATTAAAATAAGAAATTGAGCAGAGTTAGTCCCTCATTTTTTCATGGCTTTAAATTTGTTTTTTATTTATTATTGTTTGGCGGTAACGTCTAGGTTTAGATATCGTTATTTCTTCTGGAATTTGAAACTTGGTCGATATTGTAGGTTTCTGCTTCACGTTTAGTGAAGGGTCTTACTAATGAGTTGACAATGTTTCGTGAAAAATTCTGGGAAAATTTGAAGAAATTGATATAATATTTGAACAAGTAAAAAATAGTAGAACAAACTTTGTTATTTATTAGATTATTAGATATTTTTTACTTGTTGAAATATTTTATGAATTTCTTATTTTAATTAATAAAAAAAAATTGCACGGAATAATGTACTAGCACGGAAATATGTACATTTACCTTAATTTCTATTTTCACGAAAAGTTCAGCTAATTGGAAGGGATACGTAACCAACGGTAACCAAACGAATTTCTTTTGTTTATAAACATTAGTTAGCTGTCAGTTCTAATCAATACCAGCAATATGCCGGACGTAAATTATAATGCGGAATATTTTGCAAAGCACTTAGAGAAACTATAAAGACTAAGAAATTATTTACAAATTAATAATAATATAACTTTTAACTTAAATTCCGTACAAGATTGTAATAAAATTTGGAGAGAAGGATTGAATTTCCGCGGCCACGCGTCTTCTGATTCAATACAGAAGATAGGAATTTACATTCGAAGTTTCGGTGGTGGAGTCAGGGAATTCTTAGCTACGCCAGTATACCAACAGAGCCCAATCGTTTGTGCATCACAGTTACTGAAAGAGTAAGTACATTGTTTTTATTATTATTGGCGGGCCTCACGTATGCTATAGGTGGATAAAATAGTTGGACTTTCGAACTGTTTACTTGATAACTTAAAAATTCAACATGGCGAATCTAAAATGGCAGAAAAATCAAAGCAAAATACTTGATAAATAGCAAATGCATCATCAATATTCAAAACTTGATTTAAAACATCTGAAAATGACTTCTCGGAGGTTTTAGGGGTCGCTGATTACGAATATAAAGTTTAATTTTAAAAATTCAAAATGGCGGATCTAATATGGCGGACATTTTTTTTTAAAATTGTTTTTATCATAAAAGCAGAACAAATTTTACATATGCCGGTTTCATAGAACAGCTATAAAACGAGTGCAAAAATTCAAATTCCATTGAAATGTCTTAACGCATTTCACCTTTCCAATAAGTTCATGGGTGAAGTGGATCTCCACGGTATGCCATATTGAATCCGCAATTTTGAATTTTTAAAAACTGACATCGGATTCGTCATCAGCGACCCCGAAAACCCCCGGGTAACAAATTTCAGGTAAATTGGATCTACTTTTAAAATAGTCAACCTCCGTATTGGATCCGCCATTTTGAATTTTGAAAAACCATGATCATATTCGTAATCAGCGACCCCGACAACCCCCCGCGTAACAAATTTCTGGTCAATTGGATCAATTTTTAAAAAAGTGATCAGCCATATTGGATCCGCCATTTTGAATTTTGAAAAACCGACATCATATTTGTAATCAGCGACCTCGAAAACCCCGGAGTAACAAATTTCAGGTAATTTGGATCAATTTTTAAAAAAGTCGTCCACCATATTGGATCAGCCATTTTGAATTTTGAAAAACCGACATCATATTCGTAAGCAGCGACCCCGAAAACCCCTGAGTAATAGATTTCAGGCGATTTTAGACATTTTTAAAATAAAAATGCATTGTATTTTCCATGGCAAAGTTTTGAAAAATTTGCTAAAAGTGTTGTTTTTAAAAATTTTTATAAATCATTTTATTTTTAATTTTCAACCATTTTTTACTTTTTTACATGAATTTTTATTATGGCAAAGATTGTCAGTTTTCCGGCAGTCAGAGTAAAGTCCGAAATGGCAAAGATCTTTGCCATCGGCAGTCAAGGAGTTAATCAATGAATTAAAAAATCGTACATATTTTCAGGCCCATTTATAACTATTGAGATAGACTATGCAGGTGATTTTACAAAAACAAGATTATGTGACATACAACGCAAACTAAAAGATCCAGTAAAAAACAACGAAGAATATCATCTACTGGGTGCAGTAGGTCTGTGAAGTTGGCTCCGACATGTCAAAATTAGATAGGTCCACGTTTGTCCAATCATTTTTTTTTTTATCCACCAAAAAAAGTTTCAAAAAAAAAATTCTAAAATTTTTTTTTAATTTTGTTTCTAACTTAGTCTGAGAGGGAGGAATAAATTTTCTAATGGGTAGACAAACAAAATTACAAGTTACTATTTTAGTAAATATTAAAATTCTTTCCAGATATTCAAATATTTTCAAAAATTAAAAAAAAAATTTTTAACGTTTCAATTATCTTTATAAATCCCAAAATTCTTCGCCGAAATTCAATTATATTCAGGAATTTTTATAAAATTCATAGTAAAATTCAATTATTTTAAAAAAATCTAAAAAAATCGTCAACACTTCAATTATTTTTATAAATGAATAGCAAAATTCTTCAAAAAAATTTAATTATTTTCAGGAATTTTAATAAAAGGCATTCCAGAATTCAATTACTTTCATAAATAATAGTATTCATCACAAGAATTTAATTATTTTAAAAAATAATAAAATTCATTGAAGAATTTCAATTATTTTTAACCCTCGCAGACTGATTTACAAACGAAAAATATTCTAAAATGAACATTTGTCAGAAGTCAACTATTGAAATTGTTTAAACAATTGGTGGAATGTTGATTTTATTATTTCTGACGTTTATCCAACTTGTTATTTCATTTGTCCACCCATTATAAAATTTATTCCACCCTCTCAGACTAAGTTAGAAACAAAATTTAAAAAAAATATTTTAGAATTTTTTTTTTTTTTGAAACTTTTTTTTGGTGGACAAAAAAAATAATGGTTGGACAAACGTGGACCTATCTTGGACAAACGAATACTACTTAGAAAAGTAAAAAATTTTGACATGTCGGAGCCGACTTCACAGATCTGGGTGCAGTACTGTATTATGGCCCTGAACCAGAAATAGAAGAAGTAAGAGCAGGCCATTTTACAGCCGTATGCTGGAGACAAAATGTTTGGATCGAATATAATGATCTGAAACCATCCAAACCAAAAAAACTACGAGAAAACCTTGAAGTGCTGCCAAGCTTACTATTTTACTCACCATAGACAATAATTAAAGAACATATATTGATATAAAAAATTAAAAAATGTCTGATGTAAATATAATTTTAGATTATAAAAAACATATATTATTAATTTTATATAAAAAACTAAAAATACATATATATAGTATATTTTATAATAATTTTATCACTTTTAAAAATATAGACATTTCGAAAAAATAAGCCTTTTTATTTTCGTTAGATAGTTTTTAAAAATGTCTATTTAATGTATTTTCGTTTGGTAGTTTTTGAGGTTGAGGGTAGTGAAAAATTTTTCTTAATGCTATGTTAGAGCACTAAATTAGTTCTAAATTTCTATGAAAAGAATTTTAGAAATATGTGTCTTTTTAATTTCTGTAGATAGTTTTTGAGGAAAAAGGTAGTTTTGTGGAAAATTTTTCTTGTGCATTGTTTAAGCACTAAATTAGCTCAGGTTAAAATTAGTTTTTGGAACATATCTTTCAGTACTAAGTTTGAGAACTTTATTAACTTTAAAATCCTATCGAAAATTTTTTTTAAAATTTGTTTCTTAATCTTTATTAGGTAGTTTTTAAGGTTAAGGGTAGTTTTTGAAAAATACTCCTTTTAATTCTATGTGAGAGCACTAAATTAGTTCTAAATTTCTATGAAAAAATTTTTGAAAAATTGGCAATGACATGGTATGTTTTTAGGCAATTTTTAAAAACATTTCTGTCCAAAAAGGCGAACATGAAATAGCTATTTATGACCATTATGAGTTTTAATTAATTAAGGGTGGTTTTTGGGGGTTCGCGCGCCGCATCTAACAAAGTGGAAATGACTTGGTATATTTTTAGGGAATTTTCAAAAATATTTTTGGCCCAAAATGCGAACAGTAAATAGCTATTTATGACCATTATGAGTTTTAATTAATTAAGGGTGGTTTTTGGGGGTTCGCGCGCCGCATCTAACAAAGTGGAATTGACTAGGGGATGTTTTTCACCCCTATTAATAAAATTTCTGTAATTCTTTAATGGATATTTGTTTTATTTACTATTTTGAATAAGATTATTGAAAAAAATCGGGAAATTAAAAAACAAAATTTCGTTCATTTAAACGTTCAGAACTTTAGGGTCCTTCTTTATTTTTTATTGTTCAAAGATAATTGAATTTTAAAAAATAGTGATAAAATATTTCTCAGAATTTGTTTTATAAATATTGTAATTTGTAAATTTAAGTTTTCGAAAATAATTGAAATTAAAATTTGATTTTCAAAAATTGTAATAAATTATTTTTTAAATAACCTATTATTTTCAATTAAATTTTACTATATTTCAATTATTTAAAAAAAAATTTAATTACAGATATACTTTAGAAAAATCAAAAGATTTAAAACTTTACGAACTAAATTAAAATTCGGAGAATAGCTAAAGTATTAATTGAAGCACTAAAAAATTTCGCTACTAAAGTGAAATATGTAGTTTATGCAGCCAAATTTTTTTTTCCCGTACATAACAAAAAAAGAATTAAATTAACATCAGATTTTCTAAATTCAAAATAACGAATTCAACATAGAAATTAATCATTTTAAAACTTTACCAAATTCACCACAGAAATAACTGAATTCGATAAATTAGCAGAAAGTCAGACAAAAGAAAGTTCTATTTTGAATTTCTAAAATTTAATGTCAAATTTAACACATTAGAAACGAAATACAAGTGAATCAGATAAATTTTGTTAAAATGCTATTACTGCTGTTAAACTTTCTGTTATGGGTCAGATGATGTTCTGAGAGAATGCTCAGAAATATTATCAATTTTATATGTTCGAATAATGGAAAAATCCATAACATTTCCGTTTAACTCCAATGCCGATTTATATAAACTAATTTGGGAGTCTGGTTTAGTTAACGAATACCGAAACACTGCACATTTTTTGTGCATATATGCTTTGAACACATCCAGTATGTATATTTTACTACAATATACATTTGGAATGTTTGGAATTCAATTACTTGACAGAGAATCTTATAAATTCCTTTTGAATCCGATGATTAAAGATCCTTATACATATTCAAACAGTAACAAAGACACAATCCATAGATCAGAAAGTGGAATATTCTATCAACACAGATGAAAAAACCTTTTGGAAAACGTAGTAATGTTCAATTTACTAATCAGAGCAAGTTATCGGTATTTGATTTAGAAATCAGAGAAAATACCTAACAATGGATGATAAATATATCAAAGTCACACAAGCCGAGAAATTGAAATATAATAGAGAAGTAGAAAAAAAACAAATAAAATCAAAGAAAAGAAAACTCTTCTCTCAAAATGAAATAGTTTTGGTATGTCCTGAATTAATAAGGAAACAAATTAATATTCATGATTACATTGATTATTTGGATGAATTAAGCGATGAAAATTTTGGTATTTATACATTAATGTAAAGTACTTATGTAAAGTACTTCTGTACGAAAGGGTTTATTTGAAACCCGTTTATGTTCAAATAAATAAATAAATAAAATAAATAATGAATCGTTTATTACACCCTACAGAACTGGTTCTGTACATACGCTGTTTGGGGAACAATTTCCAAAGGCATTGGTGACAAAAAATGAGAAAAAAAGAAACCAAAAAGAATCGATGGAATCCCCGCCAAGTATCACGGCAACCTCGCCGAAAAAAGGCGGAAACTGCGCCGAGAAAACCAACGGAGATTCCGTCGAAAGAACATCCGAAAACTCGCCCCCGAAAAAGTTGTGTTGCAGTCAAGAAGCTAAAAACTCGCAGCACCAAAAGGAATCATCTGCCGACAAAATAAAAAATTGGGCCGACGAGGTGGAAGAGGAGGACTATAAGGATGTCGAATTCGTACAAGTTATTAAACGAAAGGCGTCATCAAAGCAAAGTCAAACTTCAGAAGACCTGCTATTAGGGTCTTTATACAAAAGAGATTTAAAAGATCCACAAGACAGGAAGTCACCACCTGCAGAAGAACTTATGAAGCTTTAAGAAAAATTGTCATGTCCACAGTTGGAATCACCTCTTGTAACTTAAGTGGAAAACACTCTCAACAATTCAAAGAAATCCGCATGCAAGTCAAAGACTGCTTGCAGGAGCCTCCAGATCACGAGATCACGAAAATCCCAAATGCGACCAAAAACCCGATTGAGACAATCTCGATGGAGACAAGCCCGAATGAAGAAATCCCAAATGAGACAACAAACCCGATTGAGACAACCTCGATGGAGACAAGCCCGATTAAAGAAATCCCAAATGAGACGACAAACCCGATTGAGACAACCTCGATGGAGACAAGCCCGATTAAAGAAATCCCAAATGAGACGACAAACCCGATTGAGACAACCTCGATGGAGACAAGCCCGAATGAAGAAATCCCAAATGAGACAAACCCGATTGAGACAACCTCGATGGAGACAAGCCCGAATGAAGAAATCCCAAATGAGACGACAAACCCGATTGAGACAGCACAAAACGAAAAAAAAGGAAACCGTCAAAATTTCACTCTTTCAAAAATAATACGATAATTTGGTGCCAGTTCAGTAACTGGCAAAAGTTACCGGCGATCCTAATTCGGAGAGCGCAAACATTTAAATTAAAATCTAACGTAAAATTCTTCGAAAAAGAAATTTATAACGAAAATAAACCTCACCACGTGATGTTAAATAAAATGTGGCTTTTTGACTCTATTTCACCACAAGAAATGTACAATTCCTCAGCCGATAAAAAACTACTTTTGATATATTTAAAAAACTTGCAAAATTACGTAAACAACTCAGCCGATAAAAATTTTAAAAAGGTATTAAAATCAATTTTATTCATTGATCAAATAGATTTATCATAATCCGCGATATTTCGCATTGTAACACAATAAAAGTTACCGTTTTATAATAAAATAAAATTTCAATAAACTCTATATCGAATTGTCAATTTTCTTTGATTTCCTGAGTCCTGCTAAAATGAAGAAACAACTTTTTTCCTCTGAATAAAATTCATTAGTTCCTTTAGAGGTCTGTTCAGGGGCTTGGTATTTTTCCGGCACGTGAGACAATCTGAGCGGGAGGTTTGACGTCGAGGTATAATGATGTGCACCGTCGATTATTGTCCGGTACACACCATTAGAACTCGACTGTCGATAAACCGGTTGTACTCAGGAGAGGTTTTCTACAGTTTCCTCTTCTTTGGCGAGAAAACCCATTGACGGGTGGTCCAGGCGTAATGCGAGTACTCCTAATAAAGTCGGCTGTAGACGCAAATTAGGTTAATATTCATAGAAAAATTTCTGAAAAAAATTAAAATTTATTGTAAAGAAATATTAAAAATAGAAATTAATATTGGTATTATTGTATTTTTATAAATTTGTAATAATATTAAGAAAAACATTTTTTGTTGGAAAATTAAAAAATCTTTGTACAAAATAAATAATTACAATTATAACTATAAATTTATTAAAAATATATTTTTAAATTTAATATTTTTAAAAAATTATATAAATAATATAATATATTATTATAATTAAAGAATAAATCTATTTTTAAAAAAAATTTCTTTCTAGAAAATAAAAAATAATAATACTATTATTTTTTTAAACAGATTAATGACTACCATGGCTATCTTCAATGACAAAGACGAAATCATATTGGAATGATGTTCATGAGGGGTACGCCAGAAGAGAAAGATATTTTGCTTACAGTTTAATACACAATTCCGTAGTCACATTAAATCACAATAAAAAAATTATGAAAAAATACGGAGAAGAAGAATAAAAAAAATGTAAAATGAAAAATTAAATATAAT